>JABBOT010000046.1:0-609576 GCA_016165875.1 Acanthopleura granulata
GCCGAAAGGTACCGTTGGGTTCGAGATTACTGTGGCAGAGAAAGAAGTGTGTGATTTATTGAAAGATGGGATTACGGTAGAGGGCCAGGAGTGTTCGTGCACAGAGGTTACAAGAAGGTCTGTGGTCGTGTCATTCATGCACTTGTCGAGTTATGTGCAGGACAGTGAAATTAGAGCCAAACTCTTGGAAATGAATGTGGAAACGGTGACGGAAATCAAACGGCGCTTTTACAAAGGTACCAATATAGCCGATGGAACAAGGTATGTGCGTGTTGTTCTTCCACCAAATGTGAAATCGTTGCCGTATGCCATGAAGTTTAGCACGGGAAACAGCTACGAATATTTTCGTGTTGTACATGACAATCAAGTAAAGGTCTGCTCCTTGTGCTTGTCCGACGATCATTTATTTAAGGATTGCCCAGAATTTCGCTGCCATACCTGTTTGCGCCAAGGCCACATGGCAAAGGCGTGCGCCACCCCCCGGTGAAAGAATTGTGGTAAAGCAGGTGAAAGGTGTTACTGCGAAGGGTGTTTCGATTGTAACTGTTCCCCTTGCATATGCAATGAACACATAGAATGTGGCACCTGTAACATGTTTACTTGCCAGTGCTCACAATCGGAGAATGATCAACGGGTGGCCAACAAGGCGACAACAGTTCACGACGACGAAGGTAGGCATGAAAGCCTGCAAGCGCCCGAGCTCAACAACCCAGATATTCTTGAGACCCAGCTCGCGGCAACGACCGGTAATGAAAGAGCAGATCCAGAGCAGCAGGCGCTGGAGAGCGGAGATCTCGTGCCTGTTCTCCCTGAGTGTGGTGGCGACAACAATGACCCGGACTGCAGGGTAACAAGTGGTGCGATGAGGGTTGACCAAGAGGAGGGGAGAGACAGCGATTGTGGAGACATAGACTCCTCACAAGGATCGGGATTTTCTGAGGTGATCAGCAAACGTAGACGACGGTACAAACCCCAGCCGAATCTAAACAAAGCGAGAAGGATGGTCCCATACAAGAAGAAGGATAATATGTAAACTGACACTAGTGGTTTTCCTCTTAAGAATTGTCATCATGGCGGTATGTCTATGCTTTTTCACTCTTTTTCTTATGTTTACTTTTGCCACATTGAATTGTAATGGACTCAGGGATATAAATAAGTTAAAGGAAGTTCTGAACCATCATATTACTTCAGACCTTATTGCGCTACAGGAAACACACTGGGATGATGCTTTCATAGAAAACATTAAACACGTTATCGACGGCGATATATATTATAGTAATTCTCCAGACAAGTTTAAAGGTGTAGCCTTTGTGATCAGAAAACAACATAAACATTACATTAAGGACGTTTATTTCAGTGACTCAGGTCGTTGTATTAAGGTAACAATTTCTATTCAGGGACATGAAATCGATGTCATCAATGTTTACGCTCCGAATTCTGTTGCGGAGAGAACTGACTTTTTTAAAAATCTAGTGCATGTAGTGAGCGATAGACCCCTCATCATGATGGGCGATTTTAACACGGTTTTTGCACGGGAGGATCGCTCAAGCCTTACTTTGGAGTCCGATAAGTCTAGGGCGGTATTATGCAATACTATGCAGACTTACAATCTAGCAGATTTGTGGCGTACAAGGCATCCTGATAAAACTGGTTTTACGTGGCGACGTCATGTGGACGGTGTGTTGCGCCAGAGTAGAATAGATCATTGTTTAATTTCTAGGCAGTTGTTGGCTAGTTGTCAATACGTCCATATAAAATTTTCTCCCTATAGTGACCATTCCATCGTCTATGCAAAGTTTGAATTTTCTAGTGTGGAAAGAGGCCCTGGCCTATATGTTTTTAATAACACGTTGTTAAATGACGATGGTTTTTGCTCTGCCGTGAATCAGCTAATTGACAAACAGTTGACTTGTCCGTTGGTGGGATATGGTGGGATAACCTTAAGTACAAAATCAAGACCTTTTCACAGTCATATGGCAAAAGACGTCAGAAGAAAAAATACGAAGAAATTAATGCTATTCAGAGAAAATTAGACCATGAGTATAGACGTGCCAGTGTTTTGCCTAATTATGATTTAAAGTATATTGTGCAACTTGAGGGGGAACTCGAGGTTTTTGAAAAGGAGAAGTGTAAGGGTGCTATTTTACGATCTAAAGCCCTCTATGTACACGAGAGTGATAAAAACACAAAGTATTTCCTGAATTTGGAAAAACACAAACAACAAGATAAAACCATAAAAAGCTTGACGGCGTCAAATGGCAGTACTGTATCAGATTCTAGAGGCATTTTGGGCGAAGTGTACTCATATTATAGTAGCTTGTACAAGTACGACCCGATTGATGAAGAAGCCAAGAAATCTGTGTTAGGGTCTATAGATGTATCCTTAAATGAAGAAGATAGGCTCCTGTGCGAGCAGCCTCTAACATTGGAAGAAATGACAACATCCTTGGGTGGTATGGCCGGTAATAAAAGCCCGGGTAATGACGGATTGACGGTGGAGTTTTATCGCCACTTTTGGGGACTTTTAGGCCCAATTCTTTTTGATGTTTATGAGGATATCTTCAACAGAGGGCAGCTGACAAGAGTAATGAAAAGTGGAGTTATTTCACTTATTTATAAGCAGAGAGGAGACAGGTCCCTCCTTAAAAACTGGCGCCCAATCAGCCTACTCAACGTGGATTATAAAATAATTTCTAGGTGTATGGCCAACCGACTTAAGAAAGTCATTGGAACTATCGTTAATGAATGTCAAACATGTTGTGTTCCCGGTAGGGATATAGCCGACACAATATGCAGTCTACGTGATGCCTTGTACTATGTAGAAAACGATGAAGTCGAAGCATATTTTATTAAACTCGATCAAGAGAAAGCCTTCGACCGAGTAGCACATGGGTTTTTAAATGATGTTTTAACACAGTATGGATTTGGTGATAACTTTCGCAGGTGGATTTCAATTTTCTACACCGACATAAGGTCTTCTGTAAAGTGCAATGGGCATGTGACCCAGTATTTTTCCGTATGTAAATCTGTGCGACAGGGTTGCCCCATATCCGCACTATTGTATGTTCTTAGCGTTGAGCCTTTAGGCTCATTATTAAGACGATCACCAGATGTAAAGGGTATCGATATCCCTGGCATGAACACACAATGTTTGCTATTTCAGCATGCAGACGACGCAACTGTAACGGTCTGTAATCATTCTTCGGTTAAAAGTGTGTTGCGTGTTGTCAATAAATATTGTGAGGCTTCAAATGCCAAGGTAAATTTTGAAAAATCTGAAATTTATTGTTGTGGTATTAATGACAACTTTGACAAAATCGAAAACATTCCTGTTGTAAAGGACTCAATAAAAGTCTTAGGCGTGCATCTTGGTCCGAACCAAAACGTATGCAATGAGCGAAATTGGACAGAAAAGCTCAAAAGTGTAAAGTGCACTGTTAATATGTGGAAACAACGCAAATTGTCCTTGCAAGGCAAAGTGGCAATTATAATGTCCTTATTATTGTCTAGATTCTGGTACAACGTGGCCGTTTTACCAGTCCCAGATGTTATTTTACAAGATGTAAAACAAATGTGCATGGATTTTGTTTGGGGCGATAAGGCCCATTTGGTGTCCTACGGAACGATTATAAATGACAGGACTGAAGGTGGATTAGGTCTGCCAGATATACGGAGCAAAGTGAAGGCTTTGCGGCTGAAATTTATGGGCCGTTTTTTCGATGATACCCGGTCTGCTGTATTGAAGACCTTCTTCAAGTTTTCCTTATCGAGATGGCAAAATCTGAACCTATACATGCCTTTGTTTTATATGTCATTGAATAAATCCCTGTTGTGCGGTATTCCTCCTTTTTACGCCGAAATGATGTTAGCCTGGTCAGACCTGCGGAAAAATGTAACTGTGTGTATTACAAATGCACAACAGGTTCTTTATCAACCTATTTTCTATAATCCAAACATCGCTATAGAGCAACACGCTCAAACCTTCGACTTTTTTATTAGAGCAAAGTTGTTTTGTATTAAGGATTTTCTCTATATTGTTATCTCCGGGTTTCTTCCAGAAAGTGCTATTGTTGAAATGGTGTTAGATGAATGTCCGGATGCAAATATTTCTAAAGTTGTTACTGTGTATCGCGCTATAAAGTCTGCGATACCAATGGAATGGCTAAATATATTGGGTAGAATCAATAATTGCTCTGAGAGAGAGAGTGAACCCTGTATCACTGTGAAGGGGACTGTTTTTCAACTGCATACATTCACAACAGGTATTTTGTACAAATATGTCAGACAACATTTGATAAGGGAACCAGCCTCTGTGAGATACTGGAGCAGGGTGTTTCCTAATTTTGATGTTGGCATTGTGTGGCCACTTGTAGGTCTCCCTGGAAAGAGTCCAGAATCGGTACAGCTGGACTGGAAAATTCTTCATAATGTCGTTTACAGGAAAGAAAAGCTTTTCCGCATCGGTTTAGTTGACTGTGACACATGTAATCTGTGTGATGGTGATGGTGACTTGCTTCATTTATTTACTAATTGTCTTAATAATTCAGACTTTATAAAATATATCTGCGATATTCTGGAAACATTATTCCGCTCTGTTCACCCAAGCGTTTTAAACCAGATGTGTCACCAGGAGCTCTTGCTGTTCGGAGTAACGAGGAAGGTGAAATGTGTAAATTTCGTTTTTGTCAATATTGTCTGCAGTTTGGCCAGATTGGCAATGTACAAAACAAGAAATTTGATGGTGTATGACGGAAAACAAGGGTCAGTTAAGGCTTTATTTAAGTCCTTATTAAAAACAAATATACTTTCCTCTAGTTTGTATTGGGGAAAACGTAAAGATTTGTTTAACAAGCACTACTTGAACAAAAATCCTTTCATCAAGATAAATGCTACTGGTGAACTAATTATAAACTTGCCAGATTAGACACTGGAAAGCTATGTACAAGATATTAATGGAAGCCCTAACACTGTGATAAAAATGTTTTTAATCTTAGGGCAAACTTGTAAGAAAATGTCTGTACCGTTTCATGTATACTGAAGGAAATAAAATATTTCTCAAGAAAAAAAAAAAAAAAAAAGCGCGCTATTGCAGCATAATCACCCCGTTGCGATCGCTGTGAGTTCAAGCCCAGCTGAAGCTGTGCGTGGGAAGATCTGCGAGGGATTCCCTCGTTCTCTCTTCAGTTTCCTCTCACTATCTTGCTGGTCGGCGACGTGTAAAGTGAAATATTCCAAAGTACAGCGTCAAGTACAAATCTAATCAATAAATCAATGTTAAAAATCGTTAAAACTATGAAGAGCGTTGTATCCTACACAAGCAAGATATACCATCGATTACAGGGCAATGATTCAATAACATACCACAAAATAGGTTTACAGAACGTAATTTCCTGGAGATGCCGGGATTGAACCCGTGGAATTTCACATGCGAAACAAAGGCTTTTTTCGTTTTCAAAAATATATTTATTCACCAGAATTCAAGACATTCAATGATTACTGCATCGTTTAGATAGAAAAGGGAGAAAAGTACTAGTTGTAAAACACGCAGTACATTTGACAGAGCAAGAAACTGTTCTAAACTAATTCTCAGATTATTACTGTCATTAACGTAGACAAATGGATTAAACTCGGCATATCCTTCAAAGAACAGATCCAGCCGGGATTGTGGGGATACAGATGAGCCATTTTCACTTCTTCCTTTACCATAGCCTTTAAGAGATAAACAATGTTAACGTGTTTCCTGTGGTACATAGCCATGGTGCGCTTTTTGTACATGGCAAGCCGTGCGAAACTACATATAATGTTTACACAAAACCAGGTAAAAATGTCTTTCTTATACGATGGTCCAAACATAAGAAGTGATTCAAAGTCTAAATCATTCACAGTCATGACGTTTGCAGACATACACAATCCACTAAGCATTAACCCAAGTTTTTCATGTTGTGGTTTCAGGTCTTTAAAAAACTTAAGATCTTAAAAAACAGTAACAGTAATGTCTTCGGGTCCTTCCGAACAGACTTCACACTTTGTCAGCTATTCCACATTTTACCGTTCTCTTTTTTGTAAAGGTGACATTGTGTAATAACTTGAAGTCCAAACCTGTGCAATCTGGATTCCTATCGATTGTAAGCCACTCCCAACACTTGCTGATGTCTATTTTCGGATACAATGACATCCAAAACCACGGGAAAGCCGGGGTGCGGATAAGCTTTTTCCTCAAACACCAATATAAGGCACTTGTCGTGATGGAGCTAATCAGCCCTAATTTATCCTCACAATATACTCGCGGTTCGTCGGTGCCCCGTATTAACATCTTCATTTTTGTCAATCATAGCTAACCATTCTTTAGGTACATAGGATTTGATCAATTCATATAACAGTTTAATACGTTTGATATCCGCCCATGGGAAAATATCTGTAACAATTTCCATTCTACCTGAATTCGGCTAGAAAACAGGAATTACTTCGTACAGGAATTCTCTCAGACAAAACATACCAGACTTTACACAGAGACCAGAATATAGGGTTTTACCCTTAGCCATTATCCTGGGATTGAAAAAAAAATGGGCTGACATAGCACTTGTTTTTTGTCAGAGATAGGAATATCAGTACAATTTTGTGAGTCATTCCAGGCCATAAGCACCTCTCTTTAAAACGGTGGAAGGTTTTCCAATAAGCTGTTCGGTACAGACATGTAAGACAGCTCACTGTGTAATTCAAGATTAAACCATCTGGACAAAATAAGCCTAAAAGTACATTTTCACACTGCTTCAAATCGTCTTATAACCTTCATCTTAAGGGCCTTGATTTTACAATCTATACCCTGCAAATTCACACCTCCAGATTTTGTATCTGCGATTAATGCATTGTATGGAATAAGATGTTTCTTGTTCCCCCCCCCCCAAAAAAAAAATCAACGCATTAAATTTTAAGAGCATTTACATAACCAGCAGGTACATCAAGAACAGCCATTCCGTACCAAAACCCAGTACACACTAAATTGTTGGCCACTGTGGTTCTACCACGTAGTTATACTATCTTTGTGACCATCCCTTAATAATGGATTTTACTTTCGCAAATTTATGTTTCCGATTCATTTTGATACATTAGGGTTTGTTGCGTCCTATGTACAAAGGCAGTTATTGTTTTCAGAAACACCTTCAAATCTCTCGGGTAGATCATCAACAGAAAGTGCATGCATCTCACATTTATCAACTTTAAGTTTAGCATTGGAAGCCCTACTGTACAAATTAACACGATTTAAACAACGTTTACAGATCCTCTACCAGCAAGAGTTAATGTATCATCGACCTGCAGATATATTAAAGACATGACATCAGTGCCAGGGATATATTTGACACCATTCGATAATTTAATTAGAGCCCCTAAAGCCTCTGCGCTTGGGACTTACAACAGAGCATATACTGGACAATCGTACCTTAATGATTTTGCTACAGGGAAGTATTTGCCCACGAAACCATTGCATTTAACAACACTTCGTATATCAGTATAGAATCTATAGTATAGTATCTGCCACTGAACTATATCCCCACTTGTACTGCCTAAAGCAAAAATTCATCACAATTGGATTAGGCCGCTTAAATTATACAACTAGTCAGTTTTGAAAAGTCGCGCCAATGGCATGATATACACAGTCAAAATTACCTATTTACCTGGAATGGAAAACTATTTTGGTAACACTTCCTCTGTTTGAAAGATTTCTGAAGAATTCAACTTCCTGAAGCCAGAGACGGAAATTTTTTCTATATTTTTGTAAACCAAGACATATTTATCTTCACTGGCTGATTGTTCTTTTACTAAACATGTTTTACCACCTCTTGGTACGACATTTTCCAAACAACTGTTGAATTACTATCAATTTGGTTTTAGAAGAATGTTAATTAGCGTCGATGCTAACTTGCGTTGCCAGGTGCTATGAGGATTTCGTAAAAATGCAACTTTTTTGGTCACGTTTCCTCAATTTAAAAAATTGCCGAAGAATTCAGCTTTTTACAATAACCAAAACGTGTTCAATAATTTAACAACAAACTGCATGCTTCAAACGACTCGGTGTCACATTTCTTTTCAATGGCAACACATATGTGATGCAGATTTTGCAATAGGCAAAATGAAGCAACATTGAAAATTATTCCGTACTTGGGAAGGTGTACCTGGAATCTGCGGATGGTCGTGAGATTCCCTCGGGCTCTCTCCGGTTGTTTCTCACCAAGACGCTGGTCGAAGTCGTACACCTGAAATATTCCTACATACAGCGTCAAACACAAATGTAATCAATAAATAAACGCTTAAAAATCTTTCAACCTAGAAAGATCTTTGTACACTGCACAAGCAAGCTATAGCACTGATTGAATAAAATAACACAACATATTTTAAAGAAACATGATTTCCTATAGATGCCGGGGATTGCACCCGGGGCCTTTCACATGCGAAGCGAACGCTCTACCACTGAGCTACATCCCCACTTGTACCACCTGAAACAAAAATTCATCGCAATTGAATTAGGCCGAATAATTATATAACTAGTCAGTTTTGAAAAGTCCCGCCGATTTAATACTATAAACGATAATAGGCAGAAAATTACTTATATATTGGGAATGGAATACTGCTTTAGCAACGTTTCTTTTTTTTGTCTGTAACACTGCTGAAGAATTCAGCTTCCTTCTACATTAGTCAAAACGTGTCTGCCAGAAAGCCGCGGATCTCTCCCGGATGGTCATGGATTTCCCCCGGGCTCTGCGCGGTTTACTCAATATTCTTGAGTACGGCGTAAAAAATGTTCTTGAGTACGGCGTAAAACACCAATCACGTAAATAAATAAATTAATATAGCATCGATTACATGCCAATGATTCAATAAAATACGAAAAGATAGGCTTACAAAACATAATTTTCTGGAGATGCCGGGGTTTGAACCCGGGGCCTTTCACATGCGAAGCGAACGCTCTACCACTGAGCTACATCCCCAATTATACTAGCTACAGCAAAAATTCATCGCAATTTGATTAGAACGCTTAGATTATATAACTAGTCAATTTTGAAAAATCCCGTCAATGGAATAATTCAAACGATAATAAATACAAAATTACCCATATACCTAGAATGGAAAACTATTTTTGTAACGTTTTCTCAATTTGAAAGAATTCAGCTTTCTTCTACAATAGCCAAAACGTGTTTAATAATTTGACAGCACACAGCATCTGGGACGCGACTTTTGCCCTCCATTTGTTCTTTATGGCAACACATATGTAACATAGTGTAGCGGATAGGTAAGATATATGAGACAACTGATGACAGAAGCTCGACATTTGACACACTGGTAGATTATGATATTTGAAACACTGTTGGAAATAGGGCCATCTTAGATTTTTGGTGTCACGGTAATGGCAACTATTTCCAAAATGGCTGCCAACACTACAGATGGACGTCTTGTATACGGTTCGCAAGCTACGGTGTCTTCTGGCTTTCGCGTAATACATTCGAATTACATAGTTAATGAAAGCTAAGACATCAAAGCCGCAATGTTCATATGAGTTTGGCTGTCATGTTGAAAAACGTCCGCCAGTTTGAAAAAATGTCCGTCCTAATCAAACTGTTTTCCTTCACAAGTTGGCGTAATTGTGCGTGGGGGTCATCTTCAATTAAACCCCCTGATTACACAGGTGAAATTGTCTTACTTAGTGCTAATTAGTGAATATAATAAAAACAACATTGCTGTTGTTGTTGCACATAAGACCTTGGAATTTCTGCACTTGGACAGGATACACGCATCTTAAAACTGTCCGACGTCGCATAAGTGAAGTAGTGCTGAGTACAGGCCAAAGAAATGGAAGTTTTCAGACGCAGTCAAACATCCCGTTATGGATTGCTTCCTTGTAATGTTTAGTATACCACACACAGAGATGACATATCTGAGTGTGCTTGGATCACAGTGGGTGGACAGTTTCTATTGTTCAAGGCAGTAACGTCATACCTAAAACAAAAAGTTTCTGAAAGCATTCTTTGAGGAACACACCAGACAGACCTGAGTGACATACGGCAATTTCTGTGCCTTGCTAAAGAAGACCTATGTGGTACAGCACAGAGTGTTACAGTTTGATGGACGAGATGAGCTTTTATCAAGCTCAGTTCTGGTCTATGATCTCACAGAAGAAGCTCCATGTGCTTAGTCTGTGTGGGATGCTTTAGATTTTGGCGAATGAATACCAATTTACTTGCAAGATATGCTTTCTCAGAAGCAGAGCCATCGTGGTGTCCATGATTTTACCCATGGAAAATTCGTAGCCAACAATTCAAACTAAATGTTTTCTATGATTTCAGTTGGCCATCATAACCATGTTGTCGGAGCTGTGGCTTTTACTCATATGCTTTGCAGCGACGGATGGTACATGTATTTGATCACAGGATAGCTGGCTTGACCGGGGACTTCGATGGCTCAGCGTTTTTTAACCATTAACATAGAAAACTTGTTAAGACGAATAGAGGACATTGGTTCCATGAAAGCAACAGCCATTCTCTTGTGCTGGACAGGCCCATGCCTTCATACATCAAACGAAGAGTGTTGATTATCAGGCTGGTCACCAGGGGGTCCAAAGTGGTACTTGCATTGGGCTTTCCACCGACTGACATAATGTTAATTAATAAGGATTCGTGCAATTGGAATGATCACAAAATTCATGGATAAAACCTCCCATAGCAAATCATTTTTATCCTGTTGATGTCATTTCGAAAGGAGTCTCGTGCAGTAACTGAGTGAGCCTTAGTTCCAGATGATGAACTCGAGTTTGTACAATTAGGAAGTATCATATTATTCTTGAAAAAAGAAATTTCTGTCACTATTTACTTATTTATTCATTTATTTCACTGGAGGAATACTTAAGAATTTAACTCATACGATAGTATTATACGATGAGAAGAAACCGGGCAAAACCAGGACGATCCTCAGGTTGCTGGCAGACATTCCAGCATTATACTGGAAAGGAAACCATCCTCAGCTGGATTTGAACTCACAGCGACTGCTTCGATGAGGCGCAAATGAAACATTGTACAGTGCTAGCGCCCTGACCACTTGTCCGTGGAAGCCCCCTACAAACATTTTTATCTAAACTACTCTTTATTTCCACGATACAAATAAAGCAGGCTCTTAACACGCCCACTGAATTTGGTTTAGTTATTAAATGTAGTATTACAGTTGATGGCGGTCATCTTGGGTCTTGAAAGATGAAAGAATCTTCTATGATAAAGAGCAAGTATTTGACAGACTTGCGCGTATGTAGTTGTATAAACCCTTACCGTAACCTCAATAGCTCTTGTCTGTCTGTTTTTTTAACCATAGCAAAGGGCATGTTCTTTCGCAAATATGGACTACAACTGCCTACGGCGGCCACTTTGGAAAATGGCCACCACGAGGCGAATTTAGGATGGCTCTACGTCCAAAAATGTAAGATGAGGTATATTCCATTTGTCTACCAAGTTTCATGCTTCTAACATCAAAGGCACAATTTACTTACATATCTGCTGTATTAATATGTTGTTTGCAATAGGCGAAATGTCCCATCAATGGAATAACATCAACGATAATTTTTTTTATTCATTTGATTGGTGTTTTACGCCCTGTTTAAAAATATTTCACTTATGCGACAGCCGTCCGCATTATGGTGGGCCGAAACCGAATAACGATAATAAATGCAAAATAATCTGCATACCTTACCGAAGAATTCAGCTTCCATCAATAATAGCCAGAACGTGTTCAATAATTTAACAACACACAGCACGCTTCAAACGACTTTTCCACTACATGTGTTCTTTATGGCAACACATACGTTGTATAGTTTTTGCAATAGACGAAAAGTAGCAACAATGAAAACTTAAAAGCAAACGCTCAGAATTCAATCCAATTGTTCTATCAAAAGCCTTGGACGTGTCCAGATCTGGAATTTTTTCTTCATTTGTTTAGAAAAACCGTATTTATCTTCAGTCGTTGATTGTTCTTTTACAAAACATTTTTTGCACCTCAGTTCCAAAACAGCTGTTGAATTATTATCAAATTGGCGTGAGAAAGAAGTTAATTGGCGTCGATGCTAATTTTCCTTGCCAGTTGCAATCGGGATTATCCTAAGAATGCAACAAGACTTGCATTCTTAATACTTCGCATCATATGGAGGCCTCCGTGACCGAGGCTGTTAGGGAGTTAGTGCAGCGTAACGACCCAGGTGCTTCTCAGCAGTGCGATCGCTGTGAGTTCAAGCCCAGCTGAAGCTGGCTTCCTCTCCAGGAAGGTCTGCCAGGAACGTGCGGGTGGTCGTGGGGTTGTCTCACCATCACCCTGGCAGCCTTTGTATAAGTGAAATACTCCTGAGTGCGGCGTCTAGCACAAATGAACAAAATAAATGTTTAAACTTAGAGCTTTGTAGACTACACAAGCAAGGTATAGCATCGATTGAGGGCAATTCTTCGGTAAAATACTGGTATATAGTTCTATAATATCTAATTTCCTGTAGACGCCGGTGAACCCGGTTACTTTCACATGCGAAGGGAACCCTCTACCAATAAGCTACATCCCCACTTATACCGCAAAGCAAAAATTCATGGTAATTTGATAAGATTTTATAACTGGTCAATTCAGAAAATTAGCCACCGTGAGATAACATAAAAAATATTAGATACAAAATTACCTATATACCTTAAATGGAAAATTGGCTTGTTAACGTTTTCTCTATTTGAAAGATTTCCTAAGAATTCAGCTTCCTTGTACATTAGCCAAAATATGTTTAATAATAACACACAGTACTCTTCAAACGACTTTTGCATTACATGTGTTCTTTATGGCAACACATACGTTGTATATTTTTTCGCAATAGGCGAAAAGTAGCAACAATGAAAACAAAAAGATGTTAAGTATTTAGTCTAATTGTATTATCACTTGCCGCCGTCGGGTAAAGAGGTGGAATTATTTTCTGTGTTTTTTGGGAGCAAACATATTTATCTCCAGTTGTTGATTGTTCTTTTACAAAACGTGTTTTGCCATCTCTTGGTGGGACATTTACAAAACAACTGTTGAGTTTGGTTTGAGAAAGACATTAATATGCGTCGACGCAAGTTTTGCTCGGTGCAATCAGGATTATCTGAAGAGTGCGAAAGACATGCGAATGTTTTAAGCACATCTTAATATTTCACATCATATGTTTAGAAATAGCGGCCTTCGTGGCCGAGGTTGCTAGCGGGCTAGCGCAGAGTAAAAACCCAGGTGCCTCTCAGCAATGCAGTTGCTGTGAGTTCAAGTCCATATCATGTTGGCTTCCTTTCCCGCTGTACGTGGGAAGGTCTGCCAGCAACCTACGAATGGTCGTGGGTTTCCCCCGGGCTCTGCCAGGTTTCCTATCATCATAATGCTGGCCGCCGTCGTATATGTTAAATATTCTTAAGTACGGTGTAAAGCACAAGCGAAGAGAATAAATAAATGTATAAAAATATATAAACCTAGGAAGATCGTTATACATTACACAAACAAGCTGTAGAATCGATTACACGGCAATGATTCAGTCGAATACGAAATCATGGGTTTACAAAACGTAATTTTCTGGAGATGCCGGGGATTGAACCCGGGGCTTTTCACATGCGAAGCGAACGCTCTACCACTGAGCTACATCCCCACTTACGTTGTACTTTTCAAACCAAAAATCGTCTCAATTTGATTAGGCTACGAAAATTTTATAACTATTCAATTTTGAAAAATCCCGAGATGGAATAATTTAAACCATAATAGATAGAAAATTACCTGTCTACCTTGAATGGAAAACTGTTTTGGTAACAATCGCCCTGTTTGAAAGACTGTGGAAGAATTCAGCTTCCCTCTACAATCGCCAAAACGTGTTCGACAAGTTAACAGCACGGTTTAAACGACTTTTCTAATTTCCTGATGTGCCCATCACATTTCGACTTCACATAAAGAGATTGTTTTCCCGAAAATGATATTAGCAATGTTTTAAAACCAATCCTTTGTTATATTTACCAGGGAGTATTTTTCAGGTGTGTAATACAGTCCCTAATAGGTTTCTATTAATTGTTTTCACTTCCTGCACATAAACGCCACCTCGCAGCAGGTCATTTTTCGACTTCTACACACCTCCTCCGAGCAGAAGGTCTGAAAAAAATATATATTCCACAAGGCACATCGAATAGACTAACCAGACAATGTAGAGGGTTTTTTTTTTTTTTTTGCAAAATCTACATTCTCTTTTGAGATGAGAGAGTACTCCCGTCAGAGAGCTCTGTCCATGCAAGGGTCGATTAAATTTAGATCATTAATCGTTTTAGTACGCTCTTACGTGACTTATTTTTACTAGCGTATAATTATACCTTACAAACAATTTCTGGATACTGGTTTAGATACAGTCTCCATAAAAGCGGCCACAAAACATTATTTATTGCCGTTATCATCTGTAACATTTGTTCTGCATAAAATCTTTATGCATTAGTATATTACTATTTCCTCAATACGGATTTTAGGTAATATTACACTAGGTTAGCGGTCGATCAGGATGCCTGAAAATGTCCCTGTCTTACTTAAAATTAAAGTTCGAAATTACGGTCATGCACCCCACAGGAGATTTCAAGGTAGACATTATTATTCAATCTTATAGCCCCACGTGAAATTTCAAACTCGAAATTTCTACGAAATCAAAAGACTATGTATCCCAATTTGAACAAATCATTTACTCTGCAGCTTGAATCACGTTTTCTCTGATTCTGTAAAGTAAATGTTTTGGAGCAGATATAGTAACCCTTTGTTTGCGGGTGCTGCAACTTATGAAACCCCACTGGCTAAACAGGCTGCACTGCCTAACAGACTGCCCAACAGGCTGCACTGGCTAGCAGATTGCCAACCAGGCTGCACGGGCTAGCACATAGCCAAATAGGCTGCATGGTCTACTAGATTGCCAGACAGGCTGCACGGGCTAGCATTTTATCCTTGGCATGGTTGATGTATTCAGCAATACTATCAACCTCGACTGAGAAGATCTTCTTCTCTTTAGAGTTTCTCTTTAATGTAAATAGCAGGTTTTCAGTGTACTGACAGAGATTATTTTTTGCTGCAGGTCAAACTCATGATCTGTAAAAAGATTAAAAGTTAAGACTATGTTTGCGGTAAGCTTAAGCCAGCTTTGTGATACACAGGCGAGGAGAAAGTGATTTTGGTAACCTAGGCGTCGAGACCGACATTCGTATACCAGCCCTACACCAAAATGGGCGTTCCGGATATATGTATTTCTAAATGTATGAATGCATTATCCATTACAATTCAACTCGACCCAATTAAGACGCGTTGATTTTAAGTACCATCTTTACGTCAGTCAGAGGTTGGCGTAGAGTTTCAGCCGCAATAGTGAACGACTTTTGAATACTTGCACTTAGAATCAGCTGTACATTGCCAAATCGTGTCGCCCACCAAACTGAATTACACTTGGCCGGCGACAACTATAAAACACGACCGCCGACCGCTTCTAAGAAGCCTTCGTAATTGCGCCTTGCGACTAAGGTCCATGTCAACAAATAGTGAGGTCACACGTGTCTTACACCATGGTATAAATGCGCAGAATGCAACGGGGAGCATCCTACTTCCCATGGCATGTACAACCTGAAATACAGCAACAGCTAACCGCAACGTTACCCCTCCGGCCGCAACCTTACGCGACATCTTAAAATGGATGTAAAGGGAAATTTTGCATTCTGGTGTGAAAATCACATATCAAACTTCCGGGGAGACATTATAGAAAGTCTCGATTCAGATTGTTTCTAGTGTGCTGGAAATAAGTCAAGTCAAAGAGAATTTCCGGAACGTGACCCTTAAAAAGACAACGGGTCGAAATTAAGTTTTAATAAACAACAGACTAATCTCTGGTAAGGTTGTTTTACAACACTCTTACAACACCACTCTCAAAATATCACCAATGTTAAAATGTCAGCATTTTCTAGGTGTTAAAATATGTTAAATATTGTAAAATGAAATACCGACATTTCTAAATGTCGCACTGCATGCGCGTAATGAATTAGTTCCAAGTTGTAACATAACGTTAGATTAAAAGAGGTTTTGAACATTTACAATGTAAAACACACCATGAGCACTTAAAATTGATAGTAATTTGACAGTAACATAGTATTAGATTAATACATTTTCTTTTATACATGTATATCCGTTTCCACCTCAGAAAGTGCTAATCTAACTTTGTAAATACTTCCCTTCCTCTACAACCACCAAAATATCTGATTTAGCATAACTGAAGTAATCGCATTTTAGTTTGCAAAGTGTGTGTGGGGGGGGGGGGGGGGGGGTGGCATTATTCTGGTTACTTATATTCATTAATCTGTTCAATAAACTCAGCTTGTTTGATTGTCGTGGGTTACCCCGATCCCGTCCACCATAATGCTGGTCGCCGTTGTTTAAGTGAAATATTCTGAAGTACGACGTAAAACACCAATCAAATAAATAAAAGATAAATAAATAAATAAATGTGGTTTCCTCAATACATATATTTTATTATGTTTTATATTATTTAATTGATACCATTGTTTTTTCACCGTGCAGAATGAGTGCATGTGAATAAACCATGGTAAGAATCTTCTGTTTTGTGTTTTTGTGTTAGTTTTACAACAAGTTCATCTGAAGTATAAATGACATAGTATCATTTTTCAAACGATGTTGACAAAAAATCGGAATTGAAGTTTGTACAACACTTAAGTTTAAGTTGTGAAAAACCTTTACAGTCAACCGAATATCTGTGTATGTGTAACAGAACTTCCGCCGACAACCCGATTGGAATTTAAGGCATTGTGGACGTAAATGTGTCGTACTTGTTTGTACTAGTCGAATGAAACACAGCAGCACTCTGTATATCAGTAAATGTGGGAGTGCACGCTTGCTAGAAACACATCACATCATCCTAATCAACAACATGTAAATAAACTAGACAGATGCTGAACCCTATGAAAGAAAATAAAAATAGAATCTGGCGGATCCATAACAAGTCCGCATCATACGGGTGGAATGTGCTGCACCTGCTTTGCTGTTAACCGTTCATTTTACTGCCATTAGTGCACACGCATAGTGGTCGTGCTCCAGACGCCATACTTATAGGCTTTGGCTGCATTTCTGTTTTACCACTGCTCCAGTGATGGCTGGTAAACGGTGGCCTTCCGCCAAAATCATTGTAGGCTTATGGCTCCTCATCTTCTCTTCTGTAGAGGGCCTATTCTGGCCGTTTCTACAAGACGTGCGCCCTTACGACCTTCAGCCTAACGTTAACCAGCCTTTATCAGATTCCGATCAATTTGACAAAGCCGATTCACCACACGAATCAATTCATCCAGGTATTCAGCAGTCTGGCGTTCCTGATCAACATCCTGGAGCTCATCACACGTACCATCAACCCGAGAGTGGTGTCATACACCCACCGCATCCACTAGAAAGTGATGTCCAAGAACCATACCACCCACTGGATGGTGGTGTCCAGCAGCCATACCACCCACCCGATGTTGGTATCCAACAGCCATATCACCCTCCGGATGGTGGTGTCCAACAACCATACCACCCACCGGAAAGTGGTGTCCAACAACCATACCACCCACCGGAAAGTGGTGTCCAACAACCATACCACCCACCTGATAGTGGTGTCCAACAACCATACCACCCACCCGATACTGGTATCCAACAGCCATACCACCCACCAGATAGCGCTGTTCAACACCCCTATCATCAGCCCGACAGTGGTGTTCATGACCCATACCATGAACCGGGCAGTAACGGTCATCGCCATAACCACCAAACTCAGTTTATGGAGAGTCCTCATAATCAACCAGATAATTACGATCAAGAAGCAATTGGTCATATAGACAAAGCACATGGTGTTGCTAAGCAACAAGGCAACGAAGATGGATTAACAAACTACGAACACCCTTACCAGCAACCGGATTCGGACTCCTCCACACGTTCCCACAGAACAGATGACAATGCCCGACAACCCTACAGTGAAACAGGTAGCCGTTACGAAAAGCCATACTACCAAACCAGGCCTGAGATCCGACGTTCTCACAAGTCATCTAACACACAAAGAGCTGATAAGCGTCCTCGACTGCCGTCTGCCAGTCGCATCGAAAGTGCTTATAGAAATCCCAACTTTGGCGTCCAGGATACATACAGGCAAATGTATGATTTGCACAGGAACCCCTACTACTGGCCTAGTTTTGAATTTCAAAGGCTTGACCCATTATCTGATAGTGCTCTTCCGGGATTTTTCTACCACAGAATTGGTGAACAGGAAAACCGCCATAGTATCCCTAATATTACTCCTTATTATTCACGCGACCTATATGACACTACTGAACCAACACATAACATGAAGCATCGAATATATACGGAAGGAGGATTGTATCCACATCAGCGCTCCAATGGTGACAGGCGTTCTTCACTCGGCCACCCATTCGGCGATTTGCAGGGGCACCTTGGTAACCGACGCGAAGACCTTATGGGAAACCACCGCCCTGAGATAGGTGGTGAGTTTCGCAAGGATCCCCAGCGTACTGCTCGCGAACGCTACGAACAAACCCATTATTCTGGGATTCGCTCCCGCCCCCGACACAAAGTTCAATCAATCAGCAGAAGCGAGACGGTTCCACAAGACAGAGAGATGGGTGTGTCTCCGGAGCCAGAGAGATTCACCAGGGGCCCAACTTCGCCGCAGGTAGAAGATGGCTATATGTCTGAACACGGGATACCTGAGTCACCAGAAAGCAAAGGTTTGAAGAGAAACCGACATCCATCTGTCCACCGACATGACAGAATGGACAGGAACCGAGAATACAGGCCTCATAAACCGAGAGGTCATTTGGTGACGCAAGAACGTTTAGGCGATGACGTCATGAAGTCTCCCGCGCATCATCACATAGTTAAGGATAGCTTTATTTCGCCAAAGGCCTTTGATGAAGAGAGTATGAGCCAGGTTCCATCCAACAGGGCACATCGTGACTCCAGGGTCTCGTCTCCTTCAAATCCTGGGCAGTACCAAGTCCACAAACGTGCCCATGCCTTACCGCAATTATCCGAATACTCACAGTTGAATTTACGTCGTAACACTCCGGCCAAGGATTCGGAGGGGCAGGATGACATAACCAAGAACCCAACTGGAGACACGCCTGCCAAACAAGTCCACGGCGAAGCCCCACACAAAGGCGAGGCGCATGCGCCATTCAGAGGCACAAGTCTAGCCGATATTCTCACTCCCATTGAGAAGCCACCAAAGCATGTTCCGGAAATTCGAAGACCTGCCTCACGAAAGTTTAAGGGCATCTTACATCACCTGGGAGTGCAACACCCCAGTAAAGACGCGGTCGTCCAGACCCGATACCAAACTAATAATGGCCCTCGGAGACCCCCAATTGCCATGAGACTGTCCTCGGCTCAGCAGGATATAGCTGATCACGCAGAGACCCCCGTGGTTGCGGATTCTGAAGGGGTTCGTCGTTATTACAATATACCAGGTTTGACAATCAATTGTTAAGGCCTTATCCCGTCATAGGTTAGCACACGCGGTAAAATTGTCTCGACAAAACGAATTAATGGTGGTGTATCCGAAAGTTTGAATATATCTCCTTGACACTTCTGCACATGAAACTTTGCCGAATGTTTGAAAACAAGCATACTATACTACATTGTTTTTTCCTGCAATGAACAACTTTATTTTTCCAAGATAAATCACACTGTTATGTTCTGTTTGTGTTCAATGCTAAGGGGAACATATCTTTAAGGATGTCTGAAGTTATCATCTGCAGAGTGATAGCCAACGTGGACCATTTGCCCATAACATATACCTCTACTATACCATTGCGGTATCCACATACCCAGACCAGTGTTTTGTTCCGTACGAGTTTAACACAAGCTAATAAATTCATGTGCCTTCTAATATTTCATGACCAGAAACGATGGAATTTGTGCACAAAATCACCCTAAAAGGCAATTCCGACCACAAACTGGTTAATTCCAAATTTTTCTTACTGTTTGAATGTCTAGAGTTATGGAAACCGTACGCTGTCAAAAACGTTTGGCCCACATATAACGGCTTAAATTTCGATGGATTACTTTACGCATTGCTGGCTTTGTTTTACTCATTAATCTGTTTAATGAACTCAAATCTCTTTTATTTACTCACATATTATTTTGTCCATTTATTTGATACCATTGTTATTTCAACATTCAGTGTGATGTGAGTGCATATAACTTAACCATTGTAAGAAGCTCTCACGAAATAAGAATGTACAAATCTTATATATCTGGGTTAGTGTCAATTTGACAGCATTTTCATCTGAAGTACAAATGGCAAAGTATAGCATCTTTCAAGCGTAGCCTCTATAAAAAGAAGACACTCGCAAACGACATTGACTAAGAAATTAGATTTTTTTAGATGTGCATTTGTAGCATCTGTGAGAGTTTTGCGACTTTTCCTGTGACGTAAAGAATTGCCGATATTGCCTTCTGATTGGATAACGGGCCACAGATTTAATGAAGTGCAAATGATATGGTGCTCCCGAGAAATACACACCTTTTGCTCGTTCTTCTATCCACAGAGCCTTATAGCTTTTTAACAAACAACCGCAGCAAATTAAATGGTGTCACTAAATGATCTAAAGGTAATGGGATTTTCAGTATACCGTTTACCCGCCATTATTTTCAGTATGTCCATGATCTGAGAGGTCGATCTCGTGCACAGGAACTGCACCGGAACCCACATTTGCAAATACGTACGATTTATTTATATAGTCCATTATTGCTTAGAGTCGCGTTCAAAATGTTTTCACTTTCACGATGACGGTCTCTTTTATGGATGGAGCTAACCAGAGTGCTCGCCACAAACCGAAGTACTCGCCACAAACGGGAGTACTCGCCACAAACCAGAGTGGCAAAAACCACCGACTTTCAGCAAGTTACCGACTGTGTGCACGCCATGTTGGTGGAAGGCAAGAAGTCTTCCTCGCACGTTAGACTGAGCAATCGGCCACATGAGCGGCGTCGTCCGCTCATCGTCACCCAGGCTCACATGCAGTCAGAGAAGAGGAATCTACGAAGTTCCCTATCCAAGGCCACCTACGCTTATGACACAATATTTTTAACATCATATTAGATAGAGCAGAAACGTCTGTCTCATGGAGTTCGTAGGAGGGCTGTGAAAGCTTGAGTTCTGCCTTCTGATTTGTGTGAAGCTTGAACCAAAGCGTAACACTTGTTAACCGTTACATTTTAAAATTTGTTACACTACAAATTTGTCTTCGCCCTGAGATTCCATTTTAACCCCAAGTTCTCCATGCATGGCTTGTCGCGCATGCGTGGCAGTCACGACAACAGCTGAGCCAAGCCTGGACACACGACAGTGGTACAACATGTCCTTGACTTATATATATACAGTGGCATTTTCATGGTTGATTACGGCCTTTCATTTGAATAATCCAAATTGATAGACATTAATATTTATGTATAGGAGCTGAATATACAATATGTTATATAATTATTTTCGACTCAATGTGATTACAGAAATTTCAAAAGTATTTGTATTTCCTCTATGTAACGACATGCTTATATAGGTATAATTATCATTCATATTAATTTGTGTAGTAGTTTACAAATAGCATTCTAAGTTCACAAATTCACAAATTGTGTTGGGTGGAATGGGTTGCCGACCCTAATGCGATTCAGGCTTTGTTATCAGTGACATTTGTCCTATGACAAAATGACAAACGACATTTTATATGTGTGCTAATCCCTATATCAACTGAATCATTGTATTGGATCTCCTTTTTGAACTACAGTCTGTACGGCGTATATGTTGGCGATACTTTTGAAGGAAGATTGTCTTTCGTTATGAAACTTTTTTCTTCGTCTGCTGAGCATGTTTCTTGGCATTTGATGTTGTACACCGCTAGAAAGGATATATTGTCAAAACACATTCAACATCAGCGATTAATACATTAGTGTGGAGGGCAAATATGATATTGTCTGACAAGACAAGACTGTGTGACACCTCTGTAAGGGCTGGGCCATTTAACGCCCCTGTACTGCTATGTCTAGACTTCTCAATGCCTTATACATCCGGTCCTCAAGCACGAAATACAGTTCGTTTTAGCTTGGATGTATTTGGTGTAAAATTGTCACTAATATGCTTGTTACCGTGTAAAGAGAAACACAAAAGTATAAAATTACTCGCTATTTAATGTACGTCAAATAATGTCTGCTTGTAGTTGTATTTATTGTCAGTATGAACGCTGCAAATTGTCGATAATTAACTATTATCAATGTATACATAACTATATTTCAACTATGAAAAGTCTAAAACAAAATCGGACATGGACTAATCCAAGTGTAGGCATTACGAACACATATTTGGAATAAATGCCTCTCTACTTGTCCTGCTGCTTGTGTGTGTGGTTTTCGAATAGCTTAACGTAGTTGTTTGTTTTCGGAATGTCCCTGTCTGGAATGTGTGCGGTTGTGGACCTGACTGAGTTATCGCGTGCATGGTGTGCCACGTGCAGATAAGGATAGGCCGAATACGAGACGGTCAGCTGTCAGACCTCTGCATGTGGCAGAAAGCAGGAGGCGGCATTCCCCTGGCACAGGGCTCTGCTGAGTCACTGTGATAAATATGCACACGCTAAATATGCACATCAAATGTTAACATGTCAACAACATTTTCTAAGTGTTAACACGATGCAACATGTTAAATGCTGTAAAGCGTGATGTCAACCTCTTAAAATGTAATGGTGCGTAATGATTGCCTGTAACTTGTGACGTCATATAAAATTATATATATATATATACAGCATGGTAATGACAATTTACAATGTGAAATACACCACGAAGATGCGGTGTAAACCTTCCAAAAAAGTGTTGATTTGTGTTTTAGGTTGTCTAGGTCTAACCCTATACATGATTTCCCCCTCTTTGCATCCATCTTTGCTAACCGTCATTTTCTAATACAGTCGGAGTTGAAACCCAGCTGAAGCTGGCTTCCTCTCCCGTTGTAAACAGGAAGGTTTCCCAGCAACTAATGGATGGTCGTGGGTTTCAGCCCGGTTTCCTCTCACCATAATGCTGAACGCCGTCGTATAAGTGATATGTTCTTGAGTTCGGAGTAAAACATCAATCAGATAAGTACAAAAATAAATAATCGACTCGGTTAATTGTTCGGCAACGTCCGGAAAAAGATAAACTGGTGAAAGGTGTGGATTAAAAACAAGGAGATGGCGATACACAACGTGTTCTGGAGCCTTAACTTCAATTATCTTTTAATAATAAACAGAAGCTACTAAAAATAACTGTTTAAATCCAAAAAAAAATCGTAATAAACTGTTCTTAATTTCGATAAAACAGCCAAGTCAAAACTGACTACATAGTCACCTGATTCGAAAAGGAGGATGAGGAGGCTCGTATAGTGTTTTTGTCAATACTTCAGCGTTTTCAGTGTATGAATCACGTACAACAATGTTATTAGAAATCAGATTTTATTTAATGTGGAAGCAAAGCTTCCGTCCTGGATTCAGTTAGAAGGTCTATAAGGTCTATAATTGGCACGGGGTTGATCTAACGTTAAGACTGACAAAATTGTGTTCGGCCCAAAATGACCCTAAACCAACGTCAGAGAGCGTGCTCTCACAGGTACGCGCCCTTGTCAAATCTGTCCTGGAGAAGTATTTGACTGATAATTTTCAGGTCAACCGATATTGGTGAGGCGACGGTGGTTTTGAGCCATCCTTGGCAGAGCACATTTTTCCGAACTTGATGTCAGACGAATCTGGGACTATGTAGGAATTGCTCGTGGCCGAGTGATTAATATGTTTGTTTTTAAACAGGTAAGACACACAATGTGCTTGGGTTCAATTCCCGCCCCGGACAATTAATATCCCCTTATACTCCCCTTATTATCCGTGGGGACGTGGTGACAACTGGTGACCGAAGGCGCACGTAAGGCCGCTTGCACAGACTAATGTTCGGTGAAGAGCAATCACCCTTCCACAAACACGACTCACAGATCTGAACATCACACGTGGGAAAGCTTGTCTGTAAGGTAGCCAGAGTTTGGTGGTTTATCCCGGTCACACCGGTTTCCTGTATCAATAAATCCCATCGTCATCGTATAATGGTATACGTTTTTGAGTATGTAGCTTAACAATAATTATATAAAGAATAAACAAACAACCCAACTGAACAAATTAATAAACAATCGTATTTATGTCATAATTCCATTTGTCAATTACTATACATTATCCCCAAAGCACAAACGGCAGTAAATATGCGTACAAAGTCTTTCGGCGTTACTTTGGAAGAAAAAGACGATAATTTTGCAATATATTTTTCACATATGGATGTAATATTTTCATGAACAGCTAATATTTATTGACCATAAAACCCGACATTTCCAGATTGAATACTTTTCTAGGTGACAAACAATGACTAGAAATATCATGAAGCTGATGCGACATTCTCTTGTCCGAATTTCCAGGCACTACAGAATAATAACGTAGAGTAAATAGAGAAGTCATCATGCAAGCTACCCTTGTCAAGTAGCAGATTTCGGCTTCAAACACAACATTTTATTTTTAAACACCAATACATTCATTTTGATTTAATAGCAATTTGTCACGTGCCTTCGGCATGGTTTCACGCAGCAGGGCTCATTCTATATGACATTCCTGTAAAATGTGACAGTGGCGTGAATATGACATTGAAATTCATGTTAACAAACAGGTAATCGTATTCACAGTCAGTCCTTATTACAATCAGTCCTGTTTACAGTCAATCTTATGTACATTCCGTGAGATAGTTACCATGATCATTTCTCTCTTTACACACGATTAACATTGAACCTTGAAAACCCTTGATGATAACTTAATGACAAACTGACGGGTTTCAGTGATTTCCTGACACTGAATTTTATTGATTTTATGTTGCTTACAACACGCATGCTGTTAAGATGAAAAAAAATATCTTGGTTTTACACAGGAAAACTTTGAACGCAAATACATTGCTGCTATTATGGTCAGCGTAATATCATTATATCGTAATATATTATATAAAAAAGGTAATGTCCAGGTATTTGGAATAGTCCGCCCTTGTCATGCAAACTTAGGTCTCTGTTTCAATGATGTGTTTGATTTCTTTGGTTGGTGTTTAATGCAGTATTCGAGAGCATTTCCCTTATACCACATCGGCCAGCCCTTTCCACTGACGGACAGACAGGAGGCCAGCATGTTTCAATGAGATGTCAGTAATATTTATACTGGTGCAAACTATGAGAATAAAACATAGTTTCCTTAGCAGAAAACTACACATTTGTTACAAAAAAATAAGCTGTACATCGTCGAAGAGTACTCTTATATTAATGCCGTTGGTTTTCGTCTTGTTTTTCAGAAAACATGCAATTCGTTAGCACATTCACGTCAACTTTGTACCAAATAGGATTAACTGAAAATGGGTGTTATAAGACATTCGCATTTAATCGTATATTTGCATATTTTGACGACATCATTTTTAAAGCGTCAAGCGCTCAGGTGGGAAGGCTGATGTTTGATCTTTTCAGGACTGGCGGCGATGAACGCATAACGTCTATCTATTACAGAATGTCCTTGTCACCAATCCTCTTCGCACACTTTTGCAGAAATCACAAATCGGTCTCCAATGCCATATTCCCCTGAAAAATGAAACGAAATCTTCAATGAAAAGGTGCTGTTTTTAAACTTAGGCGAGGAAATACAGAATCCTTTCTCTGAGACATGCTTGAATCCCCATTTCGAGATAGACTACAATACCTCTTTTTCGAGAAAAGCTAGTATCTCCTTTTCGAGACATGCTTGAATACAAGTTTTTGAGGCAGACTAGAATTCAGCTTCTCGAGAAAAGCCAGAATCCCCTTTTCGAGGCAGGGTACAGCCCCTTTTCAGGGCACTTCCACAATATTACACGATGGGACACAATCGTCTGCGTACTTTTCGATTTCGTCCCAGATCAATTGTCATTACTTTAGTGTGATGTGTATTTGTTTTATTTGTGGTTTATGAAAGTTCCAAATGGACAACTCTTTAACTGATTGAATCTAACTTTGTACCTTTCGTTTGCCAGCAACCAGGTTTACTTGGAGACTTGCTGTACAGGAAGTATGGGCGATTCCTGAGAGTTTGGTACGAGCACACAGTGTCCCCAACGGCGTCGTTTATTTCCACATATCCACATGTATTATCACAGTCGGTGGAGCGCTGTCGTATAACGAAGGACCTCTGAGAAATGCTGTAAATGCAAATAAAAGGTGATATTATTATATATGCCACACGTAACGGAGGCAAGTATTAAAGCGATGAACCCTTACTCTAGGCCTTTAATCAGACATTCTGAATCATGTATTTACCGATACATTTAAGTCACGGTGTGCAGTTTCATAACATGAACTTACCTATCGTAAGTCGTAAAGGCTTCCAGGTTATCTGTTTTAACGTTGTCATAGCTAGAGGCAATGAGTCTGTCTTGTGACCACCAGTTCTCCTTGGTACTTGCGATGCCATTAAACACGAACCATGCTGCTCTATGCCCCATGTCAAATATCTCCACTTTAACCTTAAACCATACAGACCAAAAAGACCTCAGCAAGTTTAGTACTCAGAGATACAGAGGTTGTGTCGTGTTGAATCAGACAGTATAGCCGTCTTGTGTTATGTTGTAGAGCCGAGTCAGACAGTCGTGTCGTGTTTTGCCAGAAAGCAGTGATATCGTGTTGTGTCAGAGAGCAATTCTGTCACACAACTGTCCTGTCAGGGAGCATTATTATTATTATTTCAACCTCTGTTACTAACTCAAACCTCTGTTACTAACCCAAGCTCTATTTTTAAGTAAAAACTCTATTACTAACTCGAACCTCATTTACTAGATCAGTTTCTATTTTCCACTCTTTCAGTAATTCAAACTGTTGTTAAGTAAAACCTTTCTACTAACTCAAACCTCAATTACTAGCTCAGCTTATATTTCCAACTCTATTACTAACTCAAACCTCTATTTATAACTCCAACGATTGTACCTGTAAGATGTACAGCTCATTCCACTTCCTGATGATTTCTGGCTCCTTGTAGGGGAGGGAACTGGCGACGCTTCTGGCCTCATTAACGTAGCCGTTGACGTAGATACCGTTATCTGCAAACTCTTCGTACACGTGACGATTGTTTCCAGACACAGCCTTGAAAATCAAGTTCCATGTACACGTTGGGTCTACAACAATTCAATACAACTTTCAATCCGATTACCTATTATTCACTCAGACCACAACTGTGGTATTATATGAAGTACACAGTGTGTAGCACATACAAAAGCTGACAGCTGTCCAACATTCCGATACTAAAAAGTGAAATGACGACAGTTTTGAGTCTGAGAAAAAAATAATTACATGACCATTTTTGTGACCTGTTTTGATTTTATTATGGCTCTAGTTTATTTTTATTCTAACCTAATTGGATAATGTGCAATAAACGTGACTCCAAAGAAAATCTGATTAGCTTTTTATTTGTTTTAAGAGCTTTGTAAATCTATGGTACGTTGTCACTTTAAGCGTAAAACTATCCAAGGCGCACTCGGCCGATAGATGTAAAAGCAAGCACCACTATATGATGTTATGATGTTTCAAAACAGGACATATGTAAGAAGCTGTTAATTCACATTCGGAGATTAACATGGGTTTCATGTTGAAAAGTTAATAAATTATCCATTTGAAATAATAAATAATATGCAGGTGTCATCATAAGTCAGCTTTCGAGGTTTATGCGTAGAATTTAGACTTAATGAAAAGTTGTTTTCGTCTTTACACACAGCTTACTTCGTTTGACGTCCTGAATTTACAGGAATATACACCCTGTTTTAAATCAACCACAACTGCCTTGACCAAGAAAGAGTTATCTTGCCTGGCAAGTACAAATGACATTCGTGAAATATGGAGTATGAACGTGTGGCCGAAAACTACAGGCATTTAAACACTCACTGTGAGGAATATGAAAGTCTAATTGATGGAACCTGGACAGCAAAAGTGAAAAAGGAAAATCAAGAAGTCCATACGTTATTGCCGTCAAAAAATATTCTTGTGGTTTACTCACCTTCTATCTCAACAGCACGAACCATGTTGTTACCAGAGCCAGGCAGTGGATTATAGAATGGATTATATGCATACGGGTATAGGGGATGCCCGGGTGGTGGGTGGTGATGAGGACTGTATATGTTGTAGTATGGCCTCCAGCCTACGCCTGGGTAACGTTTCTGCATCCTTGCTGCTTGGTGATGAGGGTTGTATATGTTGTAGTATGGCGCCCGGCCTATGCCTGGGTAACGTTTCTGCATCTTTGCTGCTTGTGGGATTTTCGGTGGTCCAATGTGCGGGGTCTGTTTAGAGGATGTCTGGGCCTGGCCGGTAACCACAGCTGGAGATTGTCTCCATTTTGGATGGGTTTTCCAAAACATGGTCCCTTCAGGATCCAGAACTCTGTCCACGCGAGCAAGTGTTTTGTGTCTTACGTCTACGTCGTCCGACAGTACAGACTGAGGACGTGCCATCTGTTCCTCAGACGTCTTCAGAGGGTGTAGAAGGGGTAGGAATTGGATCTTCACACCCGCGCTGCCAGATGCGGTGGGTTTCACTGGAGTCCTATTAGTTGTGGTCATTGTTGGTTTTGCTGTTGTTGCTGCGGCTGCTGCCGCTGATGCTGCTGTTGTTGTTCTAGAGCCAGCGCGCCCTTCATTCCCGTGCATTTCAACGAAGAAGTCTACATGGTCTTGGGTGTCGTCTGATCCATGAATTCGGCCAGCAAGTTGATCACCCGAAATGTCGACACGGGCCTCAGAGATTGCTCCTGCTGTCCTGTGTACATGATGCTGCCTCACTTTGTCAAATGTTTGTCTCTCTTCCGTTACCAAGTCTTCCATAGTAGCAACCCGAACATCGGTGTCCTCCTCTCCCTGGACTGGACTGTTACTCCTGTGAACAATCCAGGGCTCTCTGGCTATCTGCCCGTTAGACATGCCAGTGTTAGATACGAGACTCGCCCTTGGTTCGCCTGTCCCATGACCCTGCCTCCGGTCGGAACTGGGCATGACTCCCCGTGACCAGCCATTGTACAATGCCTGATCGATACGTTGTACCGGTTGGTCTGTAATAGCTGGTGACACATAACTGTGTTCTCTGGCTTCCGTCCCATAGCCTATGTCTGCATTCCCTGGCACCTTGTCCGTGCGATGGTGGCGGGGCAGTGCACCAGATTTTCTCAGAGGAGTTATGTAACCGTAGTTATGGACACCAGGAGGGGCATTGTCTGGTTTGAAGCCTGTGCTCTGTGATCGGCCAGGTGCAACAAACCTTGTGGGCAATATGCCCATATGAGGGTGTCCACGGTCATCGAAGTGGAGATCCCGAGTGTGTCCACGGTCATCGAGATGGAGATCCCGAATGTCTCCACGGTCATCGAGGTAAAGATCCCGAGTGTGTCCACGGTCATCGAGATGGAGATCCCGAATGTCTCCACGGTCATCGAGGTAAAGATCCCGAGTGTGTCCACGGTCATCGAGATGGAGATCCCGAATGTCTCCACGGTCATCGAGGTTAAGATCCCGAGTGTGTCCACGGTCATCGAGATGGAGATCCCGAATGTCTCCACGGTCATCGAGGTAAAGATCCCGAGTGTGTTCACGGTCATCGAGATGGAGATCCCGAATGTCTCCACGGTCATCGAGGTTAAGATCCCGATTATGTCCACGGTCATCTGGGTAGGCATTATGAATATATCGGCGATCGTCTGGATGGGCACCATGTCTTCGATCATCTGGGCGGGCACTGTGAGTATGTCGGCGATCATCTAGGTGGGCATCATGAGTATGTCCGCGGTCATCGATCTGGACATCATGAGTATGTTCACGCTCATCTAGGTGGCGTTTGTGAGTATGTTGTGGATGGTCATCATGGCTGTGTCTGCTGTCATTTACCTGAGCAACATGAGTATACCCGCTGTGATCGACCTGGACATCGTGTGTATGTTCGTGGTCATTGCCATTAACATCTAGACTATGTCCGAGATCCTGCAGATGACGTTTGTGAGTATTTTCCAGGTCATTGCGCTGGACATCATCAGTATCATTTAGATGACCTGGGTAGTCTTTGTAAGCGTGTTCTTGATTCTTCAATTGACCTGCGCCGTCTTTGTTATTATCAGTATGTTCCTCTTTAGGGAACTGTAGCTCATGAGCATTTTCTCCTTCGTCGTGTTCATCATGACTAGGTACTTGATCTATGGGTTCATCATTAAATTGTCCCGCTTTGAAGAGTTCATCCTGATCATTGTTGAGACCATCCGCATTGTCTTCGTGAGTGTGTAAGATTCCAGGATCTTCAGGGATATGTTTGTGATCATCTGTTTGTTGATCGTGATTGCCCTTGTTGTCAATTAACGGGTCCACTTGGGGATTCCGGTCATTATCGACGTCGTGAGTATGTTCCTGATTGGCGAGTTGTTGAATATGCCAAGAAATGTCGAGGCGAATGTCACGAGGATCTATGTGTTCATCGAACTTTTCATCCTGAGTATCTCCGATGTCACTGAGACTATAGTTCTGAGTATGCCCTGAAACATCCAGGTTAGCATCGGGGGCATTTCCGCGATTACTGAGGTGGTCATTGTGAGTATCCCCAGGATCTTCAAAAGGCACATCATGAGTATGCCCATCGCCATCGAGGTGCCCATCATGAGTATGCCCATGATCATTATACTGGTCTTCATCTCTTGAGTTGTCGCTATGGTGTTGTTCGGGCTCCGCCTGATTGCTTGAAGACTCTAATATGCGTCCAAAAGTCTCCCCTGACTTGACAATCCAGCTTCTTGGTATGTCTTGTCCTCCAACCTTTTGGTGACCGGTATATTGAGGAAAAGGCTCCTTCTCCCTTGCCGGATGTGCCATTTTTCTCGGAAGCTCAAACGGGCGCAAAGCATCTAGGGTAGGCCAGAAAATTCCCGCGACAGGGATCGTGAACACAGCGAAGACGGCGATAAGCAGCGTACTTGATTCACCCATTCTACTTGGCATTATGATGCTGAGTTAAAGACGTAAGCGGGTTATACACAGCTAAGTGTGGGTCTCCGGGTGTTCACCAGGCTAAACAGCCACTGCACGGCTTACGTAAGCCTGGTGCATACCAAATGATTCATGGAGTTGTTGACGCTAAATATTCCGTGAAGTATTTCCATTATACCCGTACACATAGGTTTGTGTACTGTACATATTTACTTGTGTTTTGTCATGTTATGATGGTAGGCCTTCCTGACACGCACACCTTCATGTACGAGCTGATTCATAGTCAGTACAGCTGTCCTGTTCTCCCGTCAGCGAGCTACAAAAACCCTCGCATGCAGCGTTATGTGATTTCTCGTAAATAACCATCTTCTTTTGTCTCGTTTTAGTTCTTCTTTTAACAGGCGTGACATATCTAGAATGATCTGTAAACGCACTCAGACATGTACGCGGGCAAGTGGTGATTGCCCAGTGACATGTCCTGGGAATATATGCTCTGATAAACCTTAGGCTCACTGTATCAGTCATGATGCCGACCATCTTCTGAAATAATTCAAACTCGAATTCCAAAATAATTTCATTTACTTAGTTCATTGTTGTCCAATGTCTTTACGGAAGAATTTTTCACTTCCGCTATGGCGGTCAGTATTATGTTAAAAAAAAATTCCCCTTAGTAACAGCGTCATCTTGGTAAACCACCGGCCTTTAGCAATTTACTTACAACTTTTACCACTTGTGACGTAAAGATACGCATACATAATGTAGAACAGTGGTTTTCAACCAACGGTTAGACTGCTCAAACGGTCACATGAGCTCAGACCAATGATAATTGTCACAAATGCACCACCAACAGTGGGATTAGAGAAATGAAGGTTCTATGTATTTTATGATATGATTGTTGACTAACGCCATACTCAAACTGAAAATAAGGAAGGATGAATATACACCGTTGTTAATAGACACCAAGCTTTGCATGTGCTTGTCTGTCACATTAAACAATAGAAAAAAAGGCCAAGCGTTTGAATGGTGTACTAGAGTGCAAACTACCGCCATGCAAACCTGGAGAACAAACTAGGCAATATCTTTTTTTGGATCTTGTGAGTAAAACAAGCAATTTTTCTCTGTTTGTTAACTTGTATTAGACTTCACTTAAAACAAGTTTAAGCTGGTAATTATCCTGGGATTGATATATTAATGTAATTATCGTCATACCCTTTTCCATTTGAAAGAGGCAAAAATGACAAAAACTTTGAAAAGCACTCCGATGCCTATACACTTCGAACATTACTTCTGTACTCCAGGTGTCAGAGACTATTCTGCAAGGGTACTTTTCCTTAAAATCTTTCGTAGCAGCGTTTTAATGAAGCTGTGCAAAGTCTTGCCCATTTACTGCTCTGGATGGATGAAATCAATCGGACTGTTTTTTCCTTTACAGGAAAACATTGTTTCGTGGGAGACATTCCCTTCGACGGTGATGTCTCGTGGCAACAGAATACAAAAGTTACTTGGATTAACAGAAGATAAAGTGAGGAGTACCAGTAAATCCGGTTATACGGTACAAACGCCTACTTGCGTGGCGGAATACCGCGTCGATGGATTCCGCTAAATTGTACATGACAAACCTCAGAGTTGTTTTCGCAATAAGCTGAGAAAGAGAGAAACTGTGCGAAACTGTATCAGAATGGAATTCCAGGAAACATTCTAGATAAACTCCTTTTGGTATTTGTCATTTGGGCATGACGGTGATTCACCCGATCTCAGCACTTGGCACATTATGTCTTACTCTTCAGGTGGATAAAAAATAGTAAGGACTAGTCATTCTCATATCTCGATCCAGTCATTGTTATATCCACGTAAACAAACGTGAATGTGGCGTAAGCGTTACTGTTAGAAACTTGTATACTTCCAGATATATGACCACTCACATTTGTTTGTTTTTTTTCTGACAGTGAATGTCATGTTTTGATGCACTTCATTTCTACTCAGCTTACCGTTATTTGGCAGGCAAAAGACGTCATGACAAATACAGCTTCAGTGATAAACGAATCAATGAAGTCTCTTCGGGCCCTCGCTGATATGCCCCTGTTTGGTTCCAGTCTTAGTATTATTTATTCATTTGCTACAGCTTTATTACTTGCTATCGTTATCACCTTGAAGGGCCTTTGTAATGTCCGTTCATGCTGAAGTAATACTTTAAGAAATTGTACTTTCCACATGCTTGCTCTTGAGTTTGATATGTCAGTTTAACCTAAAAGAAAACGTAATCAAAGAAAATGTAAAGGACTTCTACTGTTTTAAAATTCCTGTTAACTTTTATGGTTCAAGAACATGGTTTGAAGAATCACTTCTGAATGTTTTATTTATTTATTATTGTTTAATGGCGTTTTACCCTGTAACCGAAAATATGTCACTTGTACAGCGGCAGTAAGCATTATGGTGGGAGGAAACTGTGCAGAGCCCCGCCTAAATCCACGATAATCTGGAGAGAACTGTTTCTCACAAATAAAAAAGGAATTACAACGTCTAAGAATACATCGATCAGCGACAGTTGATTAATATCCATCAGCCTATAAATATGTTGCCATGGTTATGGTTGGACAGAAACTGGACAGAACCCTAGAGGAAATTTGACTGACCATGGAGGATGTGGAATGGAGCCTGGAGGAATCTGGACAGAAACTGGGGGACATTGGACGGGGTTTATAAAAAACTGGACAGAACCTGGAAAAAAAACTGGGCACAAAATGGAGAGGATCTGGCGCATCATATAGGAAACTATCAGCGACAACCTCGAGGAAATCCACACAAAACCTGACACCGGACATAATCACTAATATAACAAACCTCTTCAGCAAGGTGAGACAGAGCCGGTTTCACAAGTGTAACCTTATACATAAGGCCTCTTCGGCAATATTATATTACTTAACGCATTGTGAAATAGCTTTGGTGCATTTGTTAACAACTTTCCCGGCAAACACATACCGCATCGATGACCACTAGGCATTAACACTCATTCCCATTCAGTACAGCAAAGAACTTTTCACTTATGCCATGTCAGTCGCTAAACGATGGCGTAAGGGAGACACAAAGTTTATTTCAGACAATGAAATTATTTCATTGTCAGTGGGCTGAAGGGCGGTTTGTCTATGTTAAAGTACCCTTAACACGGACTTCAGTTTGAATTCCATTCGAACCTGAGCAATCCTCGGAGGGCCGGTGAGTCTGGACGGGTTGGGCTTGCTGCAAAATGGCCACAGCTGAAATACACCACATAGCTATAAGCCATATTTACAAACATGTTTAAACCCTTTGAAAATGTCCAAGCAGGAATGTGCTTCACCTAGTTTTATTAGTGTTTGCAACGTTAAACGAACGCTGGTAATGAAACAGGTCGGTAGCTTTTCTCCTTTATAGGCTTTCACGTTGACTGTCTCACTGAAACTCCAATGATGACTTCCAGTCAGCGGTCCCTCAGAGCAGTGCAGCTCCTGGTCTTGCTGATGGGGACTGTTCCTGGGTGGGGATATTACCGAGCTGGTTACGTGAGACCGCCCAGAAGACGCGCCCAAACTCCGGCAGGATTTCCACCATATAGCGTCCAGGGGGTGAATACTGGAGCAAAAGAAATAAAACCCATACAAAAGCAAGGTGAACTCGCGGGAGAGTTAGGGGGTCTACTAAAAGATCCAGTTGTTCAGGTTTTTAATGTACAACTGGGACACAAGGTTCCGTCCGAGCAAGCCTCTGACCAATTACAGGAGGGTTCTGACCAAGGGCCCGCCGCACTGGAGCAGATTGCCCCTGTGCATCAAGTGGGCGTAAAGCTGAAACCTCATCAACATTTTGGCGCGTCAACGCGCATTATTGACCCAAAACCCGACGATTCCAAACACCTAAACCCGTCACCAGATGGTCATGAACAGTTTGATATCCACCAGCCTGGTAGTTTTACGAGCCAACAACCTGCCGGAATCCAACAACAGCAACATGGCGGCTTTCAACCCGTTGCTATCCAGCCCGCTGGAGGATTTCAGCAAGCTGCTGTCCAACCACAAGGCGGATTTCAACAATTTGCTTTGCAGCCACCTGGTGGTTTCCAACAATATCCTAACCAACAACCCGATGGCTCTTATCCATTTGCTAACCAACAACGTGACGTTTTCCAACATTTTGCTAACCAACAACGTGACGTTTTCCAACATTTTGCTAACCAACAGCCTGACGATTTTCAAAAATTTGCCAATCAACAACCCCATGGCTCCCAACACTTTACTGATGAACAACCGGGCGGCGTCCAACCATTTGCTAACAGGCAACCTGATGACTCCGAACCATTCGCTAATCAGCAAACTGACCATTTTAATTCTAAATTTTTTAACAATCAGTGGCACGGTTCCGAACAAAGCTCTAGTGAGCAAACTGCTTTGCATCCTCCAAGTCACTTAAAGATATCACATGTATTAGAGGAACAGGATAACAAGCGTGGACCTTTGTGGAAATATTCGAGTAGCGTTGGTGAAAACCTTTCCAACAGAGACCAGAGTCCTGTTGAGAATTCTCAACTAAGCAGGAGATTTCGAACTGATAAGAAACCTGTCAGTGAAAAAGAAGATGTCGACAAGGGTACAAAAGGGAGGAGCAGGAAAATGCAGGAGCACCTGAATGTGAGAAACTCCATTGATCCGTTCCCTTACAGTAACACGCGGAGGGCCTATCCCTGGTACAATTATCCTAGTGACCTTGAGTACTTCAAGGAACCGGAAACTTGTACGTGTAATTGTAACAGTGTAACCTGGCCAGTAGACCTAGAGGAAGGTAAGAGATGATACACATAACTCGTCCTTACTACGCTGTTATCTGCCTGTAAAGGAAGGAATATTAATCTGTATTCCTGTACGTAATGTATATATATTTGTATGTATGTACGTGTCTTTGGGTGCATGTACATGTATATTTATGTGTGCAAGAGTACGTGTGTGTGTGTGTGTGTGTGTGTGTGTGTGTGTGTGTGTGTATTTATTTTAGGTCACAAACGGGCTTTGTACGTAACTAGTAACGTAAGGCAGTACAATGAACCCTGTCTCTTTTAGACCTCTAGGATTCCCATTTGTCCTACTTCCTTTCTAACCACCCGTGTTGTTTGTAACTCATACTAAGGAGTTTTATCCCAATGAGTGGACTAGAAAAATTCATTTTATTGAAGATATCAGTAGTTGAAGAATATGTGCATAAGTGAAGCACAGTAATGTGCGGCAAGAAAATGTCAGATTTACTGTTCTGGTCATTTGAATGGGGATATTGAAATTTGGTCAATATCTAATTCAATTTATGAAAAACCGTCTGGGAATAGCTCAGTGAACTCATAGATAATCTGTGTAAATCTTCTGACTCAGTTTATGGCATGTAACACTGAATATAACCTGAGTTAGTCAGAACCTGATGAGACACGCTACAACCTGATGAGGCGCGATACAACCTGGTGAGGTACAAAACAACCTTGCGAGGCAAGAACAACCCCCTGGTAAGCTTTCACTCATACATCGACTTGACAAAAGCCTTAAGTACCCTGTTAAAAACCGAAAAAAAAAAACAAAAACAAAATAAAATTTTAAAATATGCCGTTACAGTTACGTGTGAATGGAAGGTGGTTTTCAAGGCAGTAGCGGGAAATGGCCGGAGCGTTTACGATGACTTTCTGCTGGACCCTATATACGTGAACGGCCACAGCACAGAAGCTCGGGATATCTCCAGTGATCTCCCCTTCAAACATCCGGACATTTTACAGAAATGGAGCGAACTCTTTATTTCACAGGTACGGTGCCGTCATATAAAACACATCCCGTTTTCCTCAGGCAGGATTTATAACATTTTAAGAAAATGAAAACCAGCAACTGCTGGATTTCCCACACCCCACGGTTATAGAGAAACACTGGAACTAAAAGAATAAAATGTGTTTCTATCTTTGATTATTTAAACCTAACCTTGAAACTTCAATGTTTATTAATTCCTTGAGCTTTAGGCAACAAGGCAGGCAAGAAAACTTTCGCCATCGATGAAATTTTTGTTTCGGCATGATTAAATACAAAAAAGCTGATGGGTGAGGGAGTAAATTGTTTTAGACCTTTTCATCATCTCGAGTTGAAACTTACCACAGAGCATGCTCAGTGGCTCCGGTCGTGAAAATGTTAAGTGAGTTTGACACTCTGCATTATGTGCATGCGTTCGTGGTTCTATCAGTGTGTTTAACACACTTAAAGGGACAGAATTCGCAAAACTGAAGTTATGGTGAGTAAAAAGACCATTGAAAACTGTTTCTGAAAATGCCTACACTGATTTTTATTTATTTATTTTTTGGCACCAAAATAAACGCAGTCAAATGTTTTGATTGTATGGTGGGTTTTATGGACCACATGTATCAACAGTGACGTCACATCAAGGTAACTCTGGCTCTGAAGCAGAACTTTGATGTCACATTAGCTATTTCTACAAAGGCACTCTTAACAGGAGTACGCTTTACAAGAATTTAACGCAGAGCTGAACGTGAAGATCTACAAATGTTTTTGTTACATCACAAGCGACAAACGTTTCCAGTATGGCCCACAAAACCCACCATACAATAACCCAAACATTTCACTGCATTTATTTCAGCGTAAAAGTGTTAAAAACCAAGGAAATGCATTTTTAGAGACGGTTTTCAGTGATCTATTTCCTGGAGATCACCATTATATTTTTATGTGGTCGTTCCCTTTATATGCCCAATGTTATTGGAAATGCTGATTTAGGGCCGCTTCACTTTTGGATTTTGTGACCGACTTTTAGGGCCTCTTCTTTGGCGGGTATTGTGCCCCTTTTTTTAGGGCATCTTTCCTTGCGGATATCATGGCTTGTCAAATTAGCTCTATATTTATACATTTTTCGTTGGTAATAGTTTTTTAGTTCATATCGCTTAGTGTATATTTAAATTACAGGACTGATTGGTTGATTGATGAGTTTTGGACTGCGTGTCGTGAGTGAGTTGTTCTGGTGGATGGAAACCTTTTATGCCTCTGTTCAGGTGAAGGTGGAGATATTCTCAGACGGAGTGAGAAGGGCCTGGTTTCTGTTTGACGGTACAGGTACAGACAAAAAGAACTGGATGTCACAGGACCGTCTGATCGCCTCCAGCTATGATCGCATCAAGATAGACAACCTACCATTTTTCTCAACACATCACAGGTGAGTTTGCTTTTATTGGCTATTGGTGGGTTATACTGGTTTACTGGTTGTTTTAGGTACACAGGTCGTCCGACCCACGTTGAGTCCAGGCTCACAAAACAGTTTTCACCTTGGTATCATATTGTATGGATGCCCCTGAGTCATCTTACGAAACATTTGCAACTTGCCGCTGACGTAACGTCATTGACAGCGTACAGTGAGGACATTTTTTGAGCTAAATGTATATGTAAAATAGATTTGATGCAGCGTTGGGACTACTTTATAACACCGGTTGTAAGTTATTGATAAATACGTTAAAAAACACAGACGCGCCGTCCGATAGGTGCACGGTACGGTTTGTAAAGCATGAGATTTCTCCTAGGGTAGTCTAGGACTTTGATAACCGTAATGAGCGGGGCGAAACCAAGGTATAGCGGTTAGTCTGTGTCCTAAATGCACCAAAACCCTTTTTGCGCCCAGCATACACAGCGTCTGTACACCTGTGAACGCCAGATGCAAGAATTTTGTAAATAAATATACAAGCTGATGCACTCTGCTTGATGCGCCTTCGAATGAATACTCGGTCTTCATTTAAAATGTTTTCTCTCGCTCAGATTCTAGTATCCCTTCCAGGTATTTTCCCTGTGGGCGCGATTTTCCTGATTTTTTTTTTTCTTCGTGCATCTTGTAAATAAAAAGGCATCACTGTCTAACACATTTTGACGAGAAAATGTCTCGAAACCCACGATTCTAAGTAGAATGTATACAATGGAGACGATGTAATTGGTCCTACGTGCCATGAATCCAATGTCATGGGCGCCGACAAAATGTCCTACATATCTTGTATCCTTTAACATGGGCACACAATGGCATGCTTCCTAGATATCATGTACCCTTTATCATGGATACCATGCCATGGGTTCAACATATCATGTATCCTATACCTAACTATGAACACGATACCATGGGTCCTACATAGAATGTATCCTATTCTTTGCCACGGACGCGATACCATGGTTGCTACATAAAAATGTAACCTATATAATGGACACGTTATCCTACACAACATGTACCCACTGTCATGGATAAGAAACCATTAAATTGTACTATTTACAACGTACGCAATGTTGAATTCTAATACTGATCCAAGGCCAGGTAAATAGCAGTATGTATATACGTCGACAAGACGATATACAAAGTGTGAAAATTACAATCATGAACTTTAATTTTCCAGTGAGTTGGAGAGATCGTTTCCCATCACTCATCCCGTGGCGACATGTGCGAGTATATGTGGCTACATGGAGATCATTGACTCCGTTACTCTCGTCGACTGCCTCCACGTGGAGTACGCCCCGGTGCCGTACTTCTTGTACAGCGCTACATCGGCAGGACCGGCTTGCTGGGAAGCGGAAGGTATGTATTCATCTAACTAACGAGTAGCCTACTGGATCTGAGGTTTTGGTAAGTAGATATGAGGTATTGCTTACTAGACATGGCCCCAGGATCACGAAGCTGTCTTAGACTTAAGTCAAACTTAGTCTTAACCTCAAAACAATTTTCTAAGCCAAAATGTTGACTCATCTTAAGGATTTTTATTTTAATACTGAGAATTGTCATAGATCTTCAAGACAAAAATGAGCATTTAAATTTAAGTTTTAAGTCCAAGATTGATACCAGAAGTTAAAACAAAGTTTGACTTACGTCTAAGACAGCTTCGTGATACTGGGGCCTGAGGTATTGCTTACTGAACCTGAGGTATTGCTTACTTGACCAGAGGTATTGCTTACTGGACCTGAGGTATTGCTTACTAGACCGGAGGTATTGCTTACTGGACCTAAGGTATTGCTTACTAGACGTGAGATATTGTTCACTGGACCTGGGGTCACTAAAAATGCGGTCACATTGAGTTCAAGACCAGTTCTGGCTGGCTTCCTCTCCTGTAGTACGTGGTAAGGTCCTCCAGGAACTCACTGGCCGCCGTTATATAAGAAAAATATTACTGAGTACAGCGTGAAACACCAACCAAATAAATCAATAATGACTACGACAATGTGACAGGACATAATTTATCTTTAAAAAGTATGTCACCCAGAATATAGCAAAATGACTGACATACATTTACTTAAACTGACATTCATTCAAATTAAACATGAACTGAAAACAAGTCATGTAAAGGCTCGCAAAAAGACATATATCACGATGTGGAGAAAATTGCCCTTATTCTACATGTGGTATGCTTTGTTTACTACGTTAGTATCCCATACATTAAATCTTCATGAAATAAAAATTATGTAAAAACCGCATAAAATGGGTTTGTATTCATCAGCTGTTACACTTAAAATGACAAGCCTTTGACCAATGAATCTGCATGTTCAAATTAAGGTTTTGCTTAATAAGCTGCGGTTTTAAGTCAAATTTAGGAGGAATTCTTGGTGAGATGTGGTGTTTCAATAAATATTCCAAACATATACTCGCACGCGTTAGCTTCTCGTGCACTTTTAGTTTCCTGCACCTATAAAATTTACCACTGCCGTATCAGTAAAACTAAACTCCTATGTACACGCCTACAAATACCAGTCAAATATTATATAATAACACACATTACTTTAATACGTGTTAAGCCTGTACGTTTATTCCGCCTTATTGTTTGTTTGTTTGTTTTTTCAGGAGATTATGGCATAGGTGATCGTTTTGTGATTTCTGCAAAAGTGTGTCCAATCGGGTGGTAAAGACAACATGAGCTGGGATTGACACCCGTGTGTGCCAAGTATGTCGCCAAGCTTCAGCGCATGACAGGAACTGGTCTATGTGTATTGGTTACGTAGATATCTGACTATCCATTGGCACACACGGTAAAAAAGGTATATTTTTGTCAGAGAACTTATTTCATTCTTCAAATACTGTCGCATTCAGCTCAGCTAGAGCTTGTTACAGTGTTGAAAATGGCATTACACTGCCTTGTGCTGTGATTTCAACCATTCGAATAAGATATAATTTCCGTTTCGCACACCATGTTTGGAACAAGCTGTGTATGGATTTCAAAATGCGCTATAATCAAAACGTCCCTATATGGTGACAGCTACTGAACATTTTATAAATTTAGTTAGTTATAATTTGTCACTAGAGAGTGAAATTTTACACACATTCACTTCAACCAACTTTACATTGTTGCAATGGACAACGGAGAATATAGACTTGGAAACATAAAAAGGGTATATCCATATAATTTCCAATCATCAAACTTCCATATGACACTCTCAAAACAAGAATCTGTTTAATTCAACAAAAAGCCTGTTCTCCGGGTTATGCAAGAATGTATTCTGTTATGTGAGAACATCATTCCGCCATTGCAGCAAATTATTCCGTTAATTATAGAGCACGAATTGCATTAATTCTAAAAAGAAAAGATTGTATTAGATTAACAGAATATTATGCTGAATGTGTCACAGTATTATGCTATAACGGAAGACAATCTAGCATCACGGAAAAGGAATAGTTTCTGTTTAATAAGCAAATTACTATTATGTGAGTGTGTATTTAACAACGACAGCGTGGTCAAGGTTGTTTTTGCAGTAATCTTCTCCTCCACGATGCATCCATATCCTTCCAGAACGGTTTCGCCAGCAAAAATGTATCGCGAATACCCTCGCCATGCCAGACATATTCAAATAAAATGCCAACGTCAAGAGAGAAACCGGTTTCCGTTTAACTCAGTAAGGCAATTGCTAGCGATGTTGCGGTATCGGCTTCGAAACGCTGTGTATAATAAATAGGAAGCTGTTATCCGTGAGAAGATCCTGTGTTCAGTTTTAACTGTATACACTGTGAACGTGTAAATGCCGGTTCAAGATTTTCATTCAGTAAACATGGAAACAGCGTCATTTATCATAACTTTGTGCACAAACAGAATTACAGAAAGTCTTGTACTCTGTTTGTACCTCATGTTATAATAACCATTTTATTTCCATGGCAGCATACTATAGAAGAATGCAGACTTTGTATCAAAAGAAAAATCAGTAACTGCAAGCGTAACAGAAGCTGTCAGCGACGCATTTCAAGCCGACTATTGGCAACAGAGATCACAGCGTATTGTGGGCTGGTTATAGACGGTCAATGTACCGACACTAGACTCGGTCGAAAGGGTAGACCCTAGTGTAAGTTAACGAAATGTAAAATGTAGTACTCAGTGAAAGATAATGTAAAGTGATGACAATGTGAAATGTATTAATAGCGACCCAGGACAGATCATCCATAAGTTTATGTTTTGTGGTGTCATTATAGTCCAATCTACATTAATCACAGTGAAGTAATTTCTGGTTACATCGCAATGTGTGCTGATCGCAGTGGTCACTGATCTTGTTTAAGTGGCATTTAGAAGTTGGGATGGAAGTATACCAGAACATGTCGTTCTTATGGATATACAACTTCTTGGTTTATTATGACGACGTTTCGATGTAGATACTAACATTTCCCTCAGCTTATGACCTAATAATCCTCCAAACTGACCTGGAACCCCATCGAGCCTAATCCCTCTAATCCCCCTGAATATTGTTCTACATGATGAAACTTGTATCTCTATTTGCTATATTTAAGAGTGTTGATGTCTTGATTTCACTTACTTGATAACGATGTTAGTATCTACATCGAAACGTCGTGATAATTAACCAAGAAGTTGTATATCCATAAGAAAGACATGTTCTAGTGTACTGTCATTGATCTTAGCGTGGACTGAATCGTGATCCGACTGTACTGATCACAGTGGAATGAGCATTAGTCACGCACAGTGTAATGCGTGTTGCATGAGTAGCCTATTGAACACGAGTCCTTATAATGTGCACTGTAGCTGACAATAGAATAATCAACAGTTTAATGGTACATATGAGGAAGGAATGGCCACAGATTACAGCGCCATATTTTTTCGTATTTTTGATATATGCTCTAATTGTTAAAACATGCAGTATTTCAGGAATTTCAATCCCTGCACAGTGGTTCGAACTCGTATTGATTGGATACCGCCAGCTAACCGCCCATATGAAACATAATATATGTCCATACTTTAAGATGAAGAATATGTTTTGTCTTATCTTTATTTTATTTTTTATTTATTTTTTTTAATTTATGGATTACTGTGTTATGAATTGTTGAACGCCTTGTACATTTTCATTCTTCACAACTTCAAATGCACTCATAATTTATGTACCATTTAAATTGTTATCTGTTACAAGCCGTTGCAGCCAGTCAGTTAGTCCGTGAAATACCTGACGCACCATGTAAAAGCGCTTAGGATATTGTGTTCATGCAAAGAAGCAACAGTGCAACAACTGCAGTAGTTGACATGAGGCAAAATTCTAGTTTTACGCCTGACTGAGGTTTAACACTGTACTCAAGAATTTTGCACTCAGGCCTCAAAATGGTGGAGGTAAACTGGACAAATTGGTCTAACCTGAGTGCATTTCCGGAGAAAGCCACATCAAGTTCCCAGTAAGCTTAGCTGTCTGACCTCCTGCGACACCTGGCGGATTCGAGCCTGTGACCTCATCCATCAGGACAATATGTCCATGAATTACGAGTACAAATAGCTGTGTTTTTCCTAAATATAAATGGCCATTTCATGAGCAAAATAAGGAAAAGAGATCTATATGTACCACTTTCGATCACACCTCGCGAAAAAATGAGAAAAAATGTAACATTTCCTCTATACTTGACCTCCGAGGAACGTATTACTTAAAGTAAAAATCAGCTCATGACGGAGGCACTGTTCATTAAGAAGATCATAAAGTTCTCTTGAATGCAAAAACCTGATTGAACTTGTATGAATTTGTTGCTGAATTATCTTCGTTTGAAGTGTGGAATATTTCACTGCCGTGTGTGTGGGGGGGGGGGACACAGACTAGTCATATACGTCAATTATTCTGATTGACAGGTAAAAAACACGACTGACTATATCGTGACGCACAAGATTTGAGTTTCTCACGAGTTTGTAGACATCATATTTTTGTACCCCTCTCGAAAGAGAATATGGCGCCATCAGCCTCATCAATAAAAGATGGTCAAAGGAGAGAGAGCAAGGTATCCCCTTGTCGGACATATTTTCAAAGGTAACCTTTACTTTCTTAACACTCGCAGGTGTTGGAATAAGGTCATCTTTCACTTCATGGTAACGGTATGCGCGTATAGCCGGAATTCCGCGTTTCTAACACAAATGTCGTGTTCAAAATGTCTGGAGCTCATCCCGAACTGAAATGCACTTCGGTTTATTTATCTATTTGATTGGTGTTTTACGCCGTATTAAAGAATATCTGACATACGACGGCGGTCAGCATCATGGTGGGAGGAAGTCGGGCTGAGCCCGAGGAAAACCCACGACCATCCACGGGTTGCTGGTGAACCGTCCCCGAAGTACTGCAGGAGATGTAGCTAGCAGGAGCTGAAATGCGCTTTGGAATCATCTGAGAGTGAACATACATTTAATTTACGTTAAAATGAAACATCAATAGGAACACTTAAAAATTCTTTTCAGAAGTTTTACAAAATGATATTCATTCACAGAAAGGTGTCATTTACTGGACAGAAGCTGTCTTGTGTGAAGAAACCCAATAGGGCTAGAAGGGCAGGGACGTCCTGCTGCATACCAGCCTGAAATTCATGCAAGGCAATATCGCACTTCAGAGAGAGAATTAACAGGTTATCAGTGATACTAGTGTTTCCCCTTTCAGTGAATACCACGTTTAGAAGCTGGACTTCGCTTCACACGAACCGTACCTGAAGTTCACCATGTGCCAAGCTCACTAATCCAAGTTATAACATAAATACTCATTAAAATATGTCATGGGTTCCCAGGCTTATTTCCCATGACCCAAAAATACGCGCTTAAGGCAAATTTCAAAATTTAAATACAGTCCAGCTATATGGTAACGGGCCCCAACACACCCCCGGTGGTAAGAACGAAAGTAATCCACTGAAAGATGGATTTGTAGAGGACTTTGAAGTTTAAAAGCTACAGTTACACTGTGAGCCACATTGCATGACGTGCGCTTTGCCAGCAGATGGAGGGTTCTTATTGTCTCTCTGATTCGCGTTAAACCACACACTCAAAATTTTTTCACGTCTGTGTTGTGGTGATCAGTTTTATCCCTGGGGGAATCGTTAGTACCCGGAGTAATCCACGGCCGTTCACCACATACTCGAACAAACCTTCTGATTTAAGATCGCAGCAGAAGCGACTGATTCCAACACGCCACCTCATTGATCGGAGTCCTGAGAGAGAGCTAGTACTTCAATGGACTAGGCCAGCAAAGGCTATCGAGCTTCAACCTCTTGAGTTTCAAGCTGTTGTTTGGTGTTTTTCACGAGTACCATTGTAAGGTATGCATGCATATCATAAAACGCCATCCCACATAACCTGACAAGCTTCCCTCAGTCTAATGATTTGAATGAACTGAATGATTATGCCTTAATGACACATCGGCAATGTTTCAGCCATATCGCCGAGATCTAATGGTTTGAGGTTTTCATTCAGTCAACACGGAAATGATGTAGTTATTACAACTTTGGGTTCAGACAGAGTAAGATCATATATTAGTCTGTTTGAACCTAAAGTTATAATTGCCATAGCATCATACTACAGAAGCAAGCACACTGTATCTAAAGGGAAATCAGTCACAGCATACGTAATAGAATCTATCTGTGACCTAATGCACGCCTCCTGTTGCGTAATAGAAATCACAGGGTGCTGTGGACTGTCTAGATTGTCAGTGTAAGGCCTGATGGTGCCCACTGCCTAGTAACAACTGTCAGACACTTGATCAGATTGTCACTTGACCAGGTGACTGTACACATTAAGACAAAACAATCAACACAACCAAGAACAGTATATCAAATCTGTTTATTCTAAAGAAATGCAGCTGTGAAAAAGAATGACCTTACACTGTACCACACATGTAGCGGTACACAGCAAATGGTAAATTTGGATTCAATTTTTCTCAACCCCTGACAGAATTTCCATACAATGTTAACAAAACTTTCTGTCTTTCTCCTACAACAAAAGCCTCTTACAAGAACGACAGAACCTCTGACTGTGATATTATTACTGCCAAGCACATAGAAATGTTGATAGCTTACAACTGTTATACTACCTACTAATACCATACAAACTCAGTCAACTGACATTTCTGGAGAGACAACCTCAATGTATCTCACCATGCAATGCGCCTTCTACAAAAGTAAATATACTTTAACATTTAAGATGAAAAACTAAAAACTGTCTCACATCATGAAACACCTCAACACATTTACATACTTAAAACTTACTTCCATCCCTCACAAAATGTTGAAGTCTGCAACCAACCAAGTTTTACACAACCTTACAGTTTTAAATTATTCAACATTAAGTTTCTACCACACACCTTTGGATTCAATGGAGAGTATTGACTTGTCAGGACCTAAGAGCCACAGGTTTCCCCTTTGGGGGAACTTGCTTTTCGAGTTAAAAGATCAGTTTTGTTTCCCAAAATATTCCTTGCTGCCTTTAGGATCTGGTTTCATAGTGTCCTGTCCTGGTTTCCACCCGGCTGGACAAACTGTGAAACACAAAGAAAATACTGTGATTTCCTACTCATTCCCAACTGGTAAAAATAAGTCCATAGTAGTCCAGTTCTGATAAAATTAGCCACATTTCATTGCCACATCTTCGCCGATGCCAACAAGAGTTTCCCACATCCAATGTAGCTCTATTTCACCCGTTTGGATTCATTTCAAGTGACATTTTTGGAATGATTCTGATTGATTCATCCACACTATGGGGCCACTTCAAGACCTTTCTGTGATGTATGATTAATAAGTTTAAGTCTCCCTCAAAAAAACAATATTTTATGACACTTTTTTCGTCTAAAAAATTCATTTTGTGGGTGAAATCGTAGGTAATTTACTGTAGGCAACAACCAACTTCGTTTAAACTTCAGCCTTGCTATGTGACAAGCATCAATATGTATCTCATCAAACCTAGTGACTTCTGGATTTGATGAGCACAGGTGTTAACACATTACTTACCTTCTCCATGCTTATCTGTGAACTGGAAGGCCTGGACCAATCGGAGGATTTCATCCACTGATCGCCCCACAGGCAGGTCGTTAATGGTCACTTGTCGGAGGTTACCTTTGTCATCAATAATAAACAGGCCTCTGTCAAAAAACAAAGATTTCCAATTTCATTTAATTTGTATTACAACAGCGACTTTGGCACAATTTGTAAGACTAATGAAAGTGAAAAAATTGCATATTTTAAAAAAACTTTTACATGCTAATGTGGACAAGGATATTCATTTCATCACAAGAAAGAGGAAGAAAGATGAGACAAAATACACTAAATATTTCATCACAAAGCATGGAAGAAACAGGAGACAAAATCACTAAATATTTCATTGTTTTGTTACAAGGTTAAGAAGTATTTAAATGCTTTATGCATGCCTACTTTGATTGATGTTCTATGCCATACTCAGTTTTAATATCTGCTTGGGTTTCATACTCAACAATTTTTCAGTCATCTGCTGACGAGGAGTCAGTGGAATGTATATATGCCGTGTCTTCTTGTGGCAGGCTAGTCCATGCCACCAAAGTGCTGCCACCACTGGAACATCATGCCTCAGACACCAGACATGACACCTTACCTAGTCACACTATACTGACACCAGGCTGACCAGTCCTGTTTCCTTGCTCTAACCTCTCAGTGCATGGTGCTAAGCGAGGCAGCAACAAGCACCCTTTTTAAACTCTTTGGTATGCCAACGTATAGCATTTTCAAACAAAAACTTAATTCAATTTACAAAAAAAAAAAAGAACTCTTGTTTCTGAAATATTGTGAGGCAGACCTGAATGTAACTCCTTCATCCTCTTTGTAAACTCCATAAGATTTAGCTATAGAACAGTTCTTGTCAGACAGCAGAGGGATCTTCATGTCTCCCAGCCCACCCTGCTTTCTAGGGGTGTTGACCCTGAAACGTAAACATTTTTGTCTAGTTATGTATAAACACAACGAGGATCGAAGTCCACATGACTGTCAACATTTTCATCTGTTCACACCTGAAATCTCTATATCAAAGAAATTTGAAAATCACTTCTAAGTAGACTGATGCTATTAAAATATTAACATGACTCTGTACAAAACAAAGCGACAGATGTTACAATCGCAGTCAACACCACTGGGAGATAACCACGCTTCCCTTCAAGCATACAAAAGTAGTCTCCCCTAGATCACCCGCATAAGAGAGCTTGACATCTCAACATGCCTCTAAATTCATATCAGCATTAAAATCAACTTGTAATATCACAGTAAAATGTAGGACATAAAAAACAGAAAGTGAACGAAAAAATTATGCTGAATTAAGAGGACAACAGCAAATCAACCCCTCAAAATTCCAATAAGACTTCCATTGTTTTTTTTGAGACAACAGGTCAAAGCTTTCTCAAGACATTTATTTACACATATGGCCCATCATACTTAATTCCTTGTTTCCAGTCATCATTTTACCCTAGGCATCGGAATTCATTATGTCATTTTTGGGCCGAAATGCCACAAAAGAGAGATTATAATAAAATTTAGCCAAAATAATGATAATGAAAAGGGACAATTGTTCCTCCACTTGCAACAATTTTTTAAAAATTATAGTGACAAGAAGCAAGGAATCAAGTGTCATTGGTTTATGAAGATATGTAACTTCTCAAATGAGTCGACTGAAATATTGGCTGACAAGCTTGTGATACCAGACGACACTTGCCCTATCTCCGGTGTTAAACTTCTAGTGTTACATTAGTTGTCACATATGAACAGATTTAATAGCATTTACCACTGCTTGTTGTGTTGACAAATTTGAGCAAACAAAACTGCAATTAACACAATTAAATTATTTAATGAAGAGCACATTTGTGCGTGGCACTGTAGATTTGTACTACAGTACAACCCCTACTGAAGCCTATTCAAGAAAACCTTGCCTACAATTAATAGCACACATGTATGTGATAATTGTCACAGATGAAATTGGCAAACTACTTACCACGCCAAATGGCAGAAATGGCTGTCTGTGGAACAGGCTACAACCTCACAGTTAATGTTTCGGAACTCCTCAGCCCGATCACTGAAGGCAATGATTTCTGTTGGACATACAAATGTACTGAAAAACAACAACATTAAACATGAGTAGAAAATCAGGGATGACCTACATATATAACGGTCGAAGAAAATGTTTTGAAAGTGTATCAAGATGCTAATTCCGAAAAATTTATCATTATTTTGGGGCATATTTTCTTTTTTGAATGGAGCCGATCTTACTTAAACACTGAATACTGAATCTCGTGTGCAATATACATGAACACCTCAATCTGCCACCTTTACCTAAAATGGAACTTAAAGACTTGTTTTACCAAGATCAGTTTCTTCTGAGTGAAAACTTACAAATCCAGAGGGTAGAAGAAGAACACGAGGTACTGCCCTTTATAGTCGGAGAGGGAGATTTCCTTGAAGGTGCCCTTCACGACTGCCTGTCCCCTGAAATCCGGGGCAGGTTTGGTGATCCTGGGTACAACATTGTCAGCCATGTTGTCTGTTTCCTGTAACATATATACACATATATAAACATTAGCTTCATTAGCAGTTTTCTACGTGCAATATTATTACGTGCTTCAAGACGACTATTCCAACGCCCGAAGATAAAAACTAAAATGCAAAAACAGAAGAAAACAAAAAAATGGAATCAAGTAAAATTTGAAATTTCTGGCATCATTTATTTACTGATTTGGTTATTGTTTTAATGCCATATTCCAGAACTCTCCATTTATGAGACAAATATCAGATTTATAAATGGATGTAAGTAGAGTGCTCAGATATCTGGACTGTAAGCCTATCAAAGTCACTTCAATGATTAATGGATTCAGACAAATGGCCTCATTGGTCGCGCCTGACCCTCTCAGGGAGTATTGTGTCTGAGCCAACGAGGTCAGCCTCCTTCTGGCATTACCTTTGGAGTTTTGCACCTTAAAATTTACTTCCCGTGGAGTCAAATTATATATTTAATGTTTGATATTTATTATTGTAAAGCTGTCAACAAAACCTACTTCTTTGTTCATTGTTTATCGATGATTTCTTTTCAAGACTCAACAATAAATTACTGAATACAATCTTGACTGGATAGGCCTACATCAGGTTTATTGAAGCCATTCTAGTTCAGGAAAATGATTTCGCTCCAAACTGTGCCTAAGCTTAAGTTGTATTTGTTTTTGCTCCAAACTTTACCACCATATACAGGACGTAACCTATCATTTTGGTAAGCAAGAAACCTACGTGTAGCCCTACTGGCTGCTTACATTGATCACGCCGGCTAGTGTCTGCCAGGAAGGCAACCAGTTGTTCATCAATCAGTACAGTACTTTCAAGGTCACAGAAGACAATTGGCAATCATGTTTCATCTGTGTTGACACATACATACATGAATACGGGTTAATGTGAGCCCTTGGAACAGACCAGAAGACAATCAATTCATTTACATGTACACAGTTTATATAGAATGTCTTTGTCAAACATGACCATGGGCAAACAAAACCGGATCCTGATTTTGTTACGACGCGCATGGCTTGCGTGGAACGGCACCTTCAAGGATTCTTTTTTCGCCTCGGCGCAGGAGATACATTTACCTTGACTATGGACTGAAGCTGATTTCCCTTGATTTACTGATGTCATGAATAAATGTATGGGTGTGGTGTTTAACAACTGTCTTCCTAGCCACTCGCGATTCCACCACCACTATGACTGTACAAGGCAGAAATAACAGGACTCCAAGTTACTTTGGAAGTGTATGAATGAACACTGGTTATGTTGACGAATCCAATATTACTGGTTATGTTGACGAATCCAATATTACTGGTTATGTTGATGAATCCAATATTACTGGTTATGTTGATGAATCCAATATTACTGGTTATGTTGACGAATCCAATATTACTGGTTATGTTGACGAATCCAATATTACTGGTTATGTTGACGAATCCAATATTACTGGTTATGTTGATGAATCCAATATTACTGGTTATGTTGACGAATCCAATATTACTGGTTATGTTGACGAATCCAATATTACTGGTTATGTTGATGAATCCAATATTACTGGTTATGTTGATGAATCCAATATTACTGGTTATGTTGATGAATCCAATATTACTGGTTATGTTGACGAATCCAATATTACTGGTTATGTTGATGAATCCAATATTACTGGAGCACTATACATGTTAAAATGGTATTAAGATGGGCAAGGCACCAGTAGAATGTACTTTAATAATGGAATCCGAGACATGCAATTCACGACCATCCGAGGTTGTTAAATAAGACTCCGTCAAATACCTCTGACACTCTGAATGATACATCAGTCCCTTCAGAGCACATGCATTGTATATTTTGATCCAACGATATGTAAAAACAAATTGTACCCACAACATGTTTTTTACATTTCATGGGTACAAACATATTATTATGCAAATGACACATACGGTATCTGGTTTCTTCCTGGAATCCTATCAACTTTTATAGGACATTTATGTGACCTTGAGAATAAAACCTGATTCAGTGCCAGACAAACTGATAACCAACAAAATGATATCCAATAGCTTTCCTAAGACTGGATTATGATAATTGCATACCAAATGAATTCTATGTTAAGGACTGCAGGTTTACCTGTGTTATAATTGTACATAATTACTAAGTGAAAAATACACCCCTCATAGCGGGATAGTCAGCCTTATTTTTTTTCTCTCCTTGATCTACAATTCTTTAAAACCATCATTTCCCAAGGCTAAAGGTTGTTATATAAATTCCCTGAAGAACAAAATGACAAGGTGGAGTTTCTTGTCCTGATAAATGACCTGACCTCTGTGTTATGACAGATTTATGAACTGAGTTTTACACCATACTCACAAATACATCCCCCCTCCCCCCAAGACGGCAGCGAGTATTTCGGTGCGAGGGAATTGGGCAAAGCCCAGTGGAAACCTACAAACATTGCGCTGGTTGCTGGCAGACCCACAAACGGTCATACAGGAAGCCAACATGAGCCAGACTTGTAACCGCATCAGTAAGAGGCTCCTAGGTCACTGTGCTAACTCCCATGCAAATTTATGTATATCACCTGAATGTCAATATCACAGTGTCGTGTGAAGATTCACCAAGCACTGTACCTCAATCATCTAAAGTTTAGCTGTTTTCAACTGACAATTTTTTCTTGATTTTGATTTATGCATCCACTTTATAGAGCCATTTAGAAGTTTTTTTCTAAATTTTTGCTTAGTTTTCTACCAGAAAAACACAAGTACATGTACTGGCACGAAAAGTTTCATTTGAGAGACATTTACATAGTTGTACTTCTAAAAGTACATTTTTTCTTAAAAGCAAAACTTCAGGTGAAACACAGGACAGGTAGTTTATGCATCTTCAACCACACATGGCAGTCTGCTATCTATCTGTACATTACCTTGAGTATACCAACTACTCTCCTCTGATTGCAATAATAAACCAATCAATTATTCACAAGCACTCATGGTTTCAAAGTAATTCATCTCTGAGATAAAAAAGAAAGCAGGAAAAATACTGCAAATCTATAACATGGCTCTGTAAAATACACTCCATCATCACAAACTTGACTGGGCAGACACAAAGTAAAGTCTATGGAGCTAAATCATAATTATTCACTTCTGTCTGAATTCCACCATGCCACCACAATGAAGAATATGGTATGAAAAAAATATTACAAAATTTGAAGCAGAGCTATACAAACGCCAAGTTTTCCTCCAGAACAACACATACCTGAAAAACATTCAACGAGAGAAGTTGTATAAATCAAGAAAAATTTATACATAGAGAAGCGATGAAATACCTCATAAATGTAATAAAGCCAACACCATCACAACTACAGAATCACAGCCACAGCATATTGACAAATGCTCAAATCTGTATATCCCGTCTGAACCATATATATATATGTATATAAAAAATATTACAAAATTTATATATATACATATATATATATATATATATATATAGTGCCAGGGCAAGAACTTTCAGCCGAGTAGCAATCAGAATATGAGAATCTGTCAAGATTAACCAAAAGACAGAGGAATCTGTATAAGATCAATAAAGCTTTAGTTAAGGTAGAAGCTGCTCACAGAATCCACAGCGAATCGATCTCCAGGCGAAATGGAAAATGAGCAGAGATCGGAAATGACCCCTGAAGTACCGGAGGACAGTGGACGCACCCGTGCCTCTTTCTCCTCCAAATATTTTTCCCACAAGGCTTTGAGAGTCTCTCTGTCCACAGTGCAGTCGAATGCTTCCCCGTTGATCAGAGCTCTTCTGTACGCCTGGTACATTCCCCAACTCTGCCACCAGTTCTCACAATCCCAGCATGCAGCACTGCCTAACACTGCGCGTTTTTGTGAGCGCTGTGTTTAAACACGCTCAACATACACACAATTGCATACGTCTGACTGTCAATCACTGAAGGCAACAACACAGACCCTTAATGTGCAGCGCGGTGGACAGGGAACTGTGTCTGGCGTTACTGGTTGTCATGGCAACACAATGTGGTGTAGGAGATACAAGAGTTTCCCTGCAGGACACATTACCATCTTTCAACAGTGATAATCAATAACTGAGGACCCACTTGATTAGCACAATTTCAGCCCATCACATGGCTTTTAACTTCACGGGTTGGTTGATACATGTACCTATTCATCAATAGCCTGCCATTACCATCAATTGTCTCATAAAAGAAAGCTCTTTCCAATATCACCCAAAGATTTAAATAATACATCAAATTATATATCTACAGCCTTCCACTAACAGCAAATGACTAATTTGCTTATCACTTACTTTTCCATGAATAAAAGCTTCAGTTGCTAAGCAATTCAACTGTCATTCATGCCATGGCACCGTCATCGTTTGCATTTCACCAAAATCACAATTACAGTGGATTAATCTACATGTACAGCAAAATTTCTATACATGTTAATCCATATTATTACATTTTTTTAACGATATATAATTAGTACCTCACAAATTCGGCCAAACAGATTAGTTGAGTCTATTACTTGGTCTGGAGGACCACTGAATCCTTGTAGGTGTTTTTTTTTTACACGCCAAGGGGATAACACGCCCCAGGATATGAACCCTGACCTCAGTGTGGTTAATAACATGGCGGTCTTTGGACACATGAACATGATTATTCACTGAAGTTGGCTCAGTATTTCTAGAGATTCATTTATTAAGTCTGATTGGTATTTTACTCAAGAACATTTTACTTATATGACAGGTGGCAATATGGAGCGAGGAAACTGAGCTGAGTCTAGCCCCGGGGCAAACCCATTACCATCTGCACGCTGCTGGCGAACCTTCCCACTTATGGCCAGAGTGAAAGCCAGGACTAGGCTGGACTTAGAACTCACAACGACCACATACGTGAGAGGCTCCAGGGTCATTATGTTGTACCGTGGTCCTTGCGAGCCACATGCCATTTCCTTCATGAAATTTCTTGAACAGTTTAATTGGTAGATTTGGATAAAATATTCACCTCAGCTAAAAACAGTCACTGTCTCCCAGTGACCACACGAAACATGAACATTCTCTGAATTCGACTATAATTTTGGAAGTGTAATGTTGACTGAACAAATAAGACCTCTACCCTCAGCAAATATTTAAAGGTAAGCCATGATACCTCTAATAATAAACAGGGAAATCGCTTCATATATGAATTGTAAAAAGACACTTTCAGAAGCACATCAAGGTCATAAAATGATTCTTTCGTTGTCAAACACAGAAGGGTGTTAATGCATCACATTTTACAAAAAACATTTCAAGTGGCCCTGTATCAACGTGGACAGAAAATTACAAATCAAGGAAAATCTCCCGCTTGCAAAAAAAAAGTTTACATAAAATACAGTGACAGTTTATACGCACCTTTACATCAGTAGTTTTGGAGATGCTTTCAGAGGATAACACATTCCATGAAATGGGAAAACTTTCTGACTGATTTCCTATGCGGTCAAGAGAATATTCGAGTACCTTCATCAAATTTTATATACGTACATGAATCTCCTCCGAGACATTCCTATACAAAGCATGACAGGGCAAACTGTCATCTATAAGCCGCTACTGTGTATGCAGAATGGTGATACGAATATTCATATATCTATATGCAAATGCACTTTGATGCAACCATAGAGCCGAGAGCTTTTGCATGTTAGTCGCATTATCACACCTACAATCTATCACTATAAAACAGAGCTTAGCCTATTTCACCTGCATTGGACATATCGTACAGGTATACAAATGTCATGAACATGTCAGTAACCATCTGGAGGTAAAACTGGTTGATACAAATTAGCTAATGTTTTAGTTGGTCTTCATCTCAGTATGGCAGATTACCTCTTGATTTTATGTTGACTAAAGCTGATGTAACTGTCTCGGTATCATTTATTACTCATACAGGTACAAGTTCCCTGGCTGTAATTCCTGAACAGCAAACCCTGGCTAGTATTAGATAAATATGTGGATCAGAGCGAGGAAAGTAGGTATGGTGTTCGTATGTACATATATATGTGTTTTAAACATTTGTTTGAATTCTTGCTTCTTGACAAACTGAAGAACTTTTCACTTTACGTACGATGGCTATTAGTTCTATGGGTGACCTTTGGGAAGTTACTAATGTGGTTTCCACATGTGATGCATGCAAATGAATTCAAACCCGTGGTAGAAAAGCGATCTTTGACTACGCGAATGCGCCAGATGAGCGTCGTCAACTGCTTCATGTCACCATTTAGCCCCACTAGCAGTGAAAGCAGGGGAATCTAAAAATTCCTTGTCCATTACTGGGTTTGAACCCACAACAGGCCTTCTCCCCACATGAACATGTGATGAGACCAGATTCCAGGGTTATGGTGAAGGCCTCAAGAAAAAAACGAATTTCCCATGTTCTTCATAAAAGGGTATATTGCGTTTGGAAAAATCCTTTTCCTGTAAATTTGTGCCTCGAAAAGTGAATATGACTGTTTTCTTTTCATAACAGTGTTTATACTGTAAATGTCCAGTACATTTCAACACAGGGATATATTTCTGATAAGATTTCAATATAAATTTACTGGAATAATTTATGCAAACTATATTGCAAAATTTTGATAACAAATCTGAGGAAAACAATAAACATATACTGGCACGGGTCAAGGTCATTGTTTTGCATAAACAGCCACATAATATATAATGTTCACATTCATGTAATTAACTAACCACACAGCTCTTTAGAATGTTGTACATTTGCTAGGTGCTTTTATCTGTGAAGATTAATACCTACAGCTGACTGCTGTCCAAATCAGTCAGGGCATGCATGCCCTAGGATTTCAGACAAACACTGATAAGAAATCAAGGCTTCAAAATTTCAGAAAAACACTTAATGAAGACTCCGTCTCCAGCTTCCACACATATACAGCAGTAAGGACTGAAAGTCGTTGGGTTTGAGACGCTTGAAAGCACTATGGCTTCACATGAACTCCAATGTGGATTCAATGCCTTTATGTTTCACACAAACACAAACAATGACTTAAAGTTTTCCAGTATCAGACAAACTTCAATGAGAATTAAAGGTCCCATACTTCAGACAAATGCCAATGAAGATTCAATGCAACATCTCAGACAACCTCCAACTGGGATTCAAAGCCTTCATGTTTCAGACAACCTCCAACTGGGATTCAAAGCCTTCATGATTCAAGTCCTTCATGTTTCAGACAACCTCCAACTGGGATTCAAAGCCTTCATGTTTCAGACAACCTCCAACTGGGATTCAAAGCCTTCATGTTTCAGACAACCTCCAACTGGGATTCAAAGCCTTCATGTTTCAGACAACCTCCAACAAGGATTCAAAGCCTTTATGTTTCAGACAACCTCCAACTGGGATTCAAAGTCTTCATGTTTCAGATAACCTCCAACTAGGGATTCAAAGCCCCAATGTTTCAGACAACCTCCAACTGGGATTCAAATCCTTCATGTTTCAGACAACCTCCAACTGGGATTCAACGCCTTTATGTTTCAGACAACCTCCAACTGGGATTCAAAGCCTTCATGTTTCAGACAACCTCCAACTGGGATTCAAAGCCTTCATGTTTCAGATAACCTCCAACTAGGGATTCAAAGCCCGAATGTTTCAGACAACCTCCAACAGGGATTCAAAGCCTTCATGTTTCAGACAACCTCCAACTGGGATTCAAAGCCTTCATGTTTCAGACAACCTCCAACTGGGATTCAAAGCCTTCATGTTTCAGACAACCTCCAACTGGGATTCAAAGCCTTCATGTTTCAGACAACCCCACATGAGGTTTAAAGCCCCAATGAGGATTCACAACCCAAGTGTTTCAAAAATCCAGTGAGAATTCAAAGTCTTCAGGTTTCAGACCTTTATAAAGGTCATTTATTCTAAAAAGTCAGTTTCCAAAGAAAGTATTGAATTCCTAAACCCTTTTAAACATCAAAGGAGATTTTCCTACAAGCATGCAATAGGTATTACATGCACAGTACTGGTATGTAAAGACTACATGTACAAGTTCCTACCTGGTCAGATACACCTGGATCTTCGTTATCAGATTTTGATTGATCAGTAAATCCGTGGACAATGACAGGCGAGTTGTCAATCACAGGGTTGTTTTCACGATCGCCCACAACAATTTCAGGAATCACAGGTACACAAGCCTCAGGGCTATCAGAAAAATCAAAATCACTCTCTTTTTCCAAATTATCAGAATCAGCACAGCCTACGTGTGGCTTTGCATCATCCGGTGAGCTTCCGATGCTCAATGTATCTTTCAAAGAGAGTTTAGATTCTGTTTCAAGAGCTAAGTTTTCGGCGTATTTCACTTCGCGCCTGGGACCCGCTCTTTCTGAACCGAACACAGGGCTTCTCTCCACATCATAAGAATCCTCTGCTTCGCAGCAAGTGCATCCCAGTCGCTTTAACATCAGCTACATTTAACATAAGCCTCTCTGAAGAGCCTGTACATGTAACCAGATATCCTGTCCTCTCACACTGACCACAGAATACTTAACAGGACCTCGTAACTGTCAGTCCCAGTCTTCTCCGTCACTACACTGAGGAGAGCTCAGCTGGTCCACCCTCTAGCGAGAATTTATACACCGGCTTTCTACTTTTTTTTTGGCGTTCACCTATATTTGTCATAGCATATCTAAGGAGCTATGTCTGACAAAATGCTGAGTAACCCTGCTTCCCATATCACAGGGTGTGTGTATATATATATATATATATATAATAATAATAAGTTGAAAGGTAAGTCCTCAATATGGGATATAATTCAGTCAAAGGTAAACAAAGAAATTGTAATGCCTTCTGTCTTGCTGTTTACCAGGGGTTGACCCTTCAATGCAGGTTTGCTCAGTCACCAACTATGACCCTATTCTGGGGTCCTTTGTCTCTTCACCTTGCCCCTCATCTGTATTCTTCAGCACACCTGGTTGTCTGGGCTCGTTATCCTCACTTGTATAGGCCTATGCTTGTTCACTGACCACCTTCAGGTACCACTTTGAATACCAAGCATTTCACTCGAAGATTTCAAGAACTGCAATACACTGAAAACCAATCCAAGGATTTCCCAACCCATTGTATGGTAGAAATATAGATCACTGCCAGTGCCATAAAAAAATATGGGAGAATAAATTATTAGCAGAGATTCAATTTCAGCTTATGTGGTCGCATGAGACCTAGGCACTTGAAAACTCCTTAACACGAACTCGAACACTTACTGTATATAGCATTTTAAATCAACTGAATATAAAATTGTCTTGCATACCATCTGGAATTGGGTTGACCGTTCGCCAGATCCACAAAAGAATCCTAAATCTTAACAGTTTAATAAAAGTCATCTGAAATACACTCAAAAGTCCCCATTGGTAAATGCAGAGGTCCTTTGCAGGTTAAACACTTCTGAAATGTTTTTACTATAAAAACTACAAGAACTATACAGAAATGCAGACATAGTTAATCCCTGCATTACTTATTACATCATTACCACTGCAATTTATTAAATCATTAGGTTTTTGGTTTATTTTGTTTAACTTTCAAGACCTTAATACGTTTATTCCACTGCCAGCCAACACCCTGTTTTACAGTATAAAATCCAAATTATGGAGTAGAGATCAAGCTGCTATTTCACATGAACTCCACAGTTTAGGAATTCGTGAATAAAAATACAAATGGAAGACATACATGTAAGTGGTGCCTTCTGTTTTCTCTTACAGCTAAATGGGGTTGCTCAGATTTCACATAAGGCCATACACAATATTATCTGTGTTTACTGTAACCCAACTCACCCATATATTTGCTGAAAAAAAAAAAAATATCGTCGGCATGTTTTTTTTAAAATCATCCAAAATTCAAGGGAGATAAATTTAGCCAAACTTTGCCGCGAAGTAACTTCCTTGTCTAAGCTATCATGGCTGCCAAAAGTCTGGTTAGGTCCGTCCGTAAAGGCTGGGACCACTGTACATTGTCCAACTATCAAGTGTTATGCCTACTGGCTGTTCTGATCAGTGCTGTTAGCAAAATTTTGAAGAAAAATGAAAATACAAGGAGCCTGTTACCGTCATTTTTATTGGTGATTGTTAGTTTGATCAATCTCAATCATTTAGAACCAAAGCCGTCATGTCCTGTTTCTGTTGTTGAACATATAGGTATGAACACTTTCCGACCAGTGAGCCAACTAAAATGTTTACTTCATGATACCTCTTTTTATTATTTGTGAATTGAATTATTTCAGTCTTAGAAGGGTATATATCTCTCTGGATCAAGTAACCATTGGGACAAATTGAAACTGATTAATTTAGAACTTTAGATTAACAGTGACAAGATCAAAACAGAATTTTTGCCTTTTAATCCTTGGGTCCCCATTTTTATGAGGGCTTCAGCTATTTTGCTTCTCTCCCTTAGCCCGTCAGAGGCCCCCTCCTGATACCCTTCTTCTGGAACAGACAAAGTACCTATTCGGGACATCCTACTTTCTTGAAAAGGAAGAAAATCAAAACTTTTTGCAAATATGGTCTTTAATACTCTTTTTGTTGTGAGTTTTTGGTTCATGAAAGTATTGTATTATATGTTTGTATGGTGGGTATTTGGGACCAACTTTTGGTATTTATCATTGTTACATAATAATGTTCAAAATAAGGATATGATGCATGTCTAATACATTTCAATGTAAATTTGTTGTTTACATCCAAAACATATGCATTTAACCTGAATTACGATAATATTTCTGACCATAGTAATACTATAAATATGATCCAAATCCAGGTTAAATATATTTGTTAGCTGAAAAGGACAAATTCTAGAGCAAAAAATATTTTTTAAACATGTGTAACATCCTCATTTATAACATTATTACAAAAAAACTATATGTACTAAAAGGTGGTCCCAAATACCCACCATACAAAATTATTTTCAAGTGTCTTTTTCTCCTGAAAGAAAACTTTAAAAAAAGACAACATTTACAACTAACTTTTCGCACTCTTTCATCAGAACGCTATGCAACTGTTATGTTTTCTCCACCTTTAAGAAAGAATCCTCCGTCACAAACACTGCTAAATAAACATACTGCTAAATTTATGACACATTTATTCAATGCAAACATAATTAAACATAACAGATTTCACATTTCAGATGAGGTCCCACTTCACTGCTTGACAAAGCCGTCAGTTCAGGAGGATTTTCCGTAAACTTCCAAATATTATTGCCCTCTGTACACGATCTGCAAACACCAACACTGATTTGTTTCAATGAAAGCAAAAGGATAAAAGGCTATCTGCTACTCATTAACACATCAGATAAATGTTTATTTCATATAACATAAGGGAGATAAATTTACCTTCATGTTTATCCAAAGTGTTTTGCTATGCATTTTTTCATCTTTATATTGAAAATATCTTTTAGGCTCAGTGTTTACATGACGAGAAAGTTTATGGAATACAGTATACTGTATATCTACACTTTTCTTAGTTTTGTGCTCTTCGACCATTTCACCTAAAGTGTGTGGCAAAACTTATTTTATTTGTTTCTCGTGTTAATAAATGAATGTATCAACTGAACAAAACATTTCTATTCTGGGTTTAGTTAGCTAAAATATCAAATCTGCAATCTTGTTGCTTCCTTGTTGTAAGATAATGAACATATCATTGATATACCAGAGTCTTTGACATGACTATTAAGAGTCTAAAACCTTGGGCACTTAATCCACTGAGGTCTCCAGGCCACATCAAGACGTGTTTCTGATGTGATTAAATTAATGTTAAAGCTCAAAGTATTTCTCAACCTTAAAAATAAGATAATCAGTGGAGGCCTGGACATCTGTCACAAGAAGAAGCTACTTGCTCTGTAGTTCCACTACTGCAGAGTACATGTATTTCTGTTAAGTTCTTTCTTGATGGGTCCTGCATTATGTCCCCGATCGAAAGATCAGGAAAAAAAATTTCACAACAAAAAAAAAAAATTTCCTACCTACCTACCCAGTTTTTTTCAGAGGCGCTACACAAAATCAGGGTTTTTTTTTTTTCATGAATGGCCTAATTCCTTCATATATCGTATGAAAAGTACTTCATCATCTTCAATCAACATCAACAATCTGTACAGATACATGTACACTCAAGTCAAAATATTTTTAATATTTCTGCAAAGGATTCGGTAAAAAAATGCACAATTATAAATATCTAATAATTATACAGTCTGTTGAAATTAAGAGCTATGGTCACATATAGCTTAAATCTTCTCTCTTGGACCTGTGTCATCAATTCATTACAACCAAGTAATTATATATACAGTAACGGGTACTGCATTTGGGACAAATTTCAATCAACACCCTGAGGTTAGCAAGAAAAGCTCATTAACAAGTGTAAATGATTATCATGAAAAGGAGGACCAAATCTGCATCAAGAAATTTATAAAACTTAAATCTTAACAAATAACAGTAACTAACAATAGGCCAAAGACAAGAAAGAAGACAGACTAAAGCCCGAGTCCGCTGTCCTGATCAGGCAAGTACGTGACCATCAAACCCCACCTGGGATCAGAGATTTTACTCATACTGACAAATACATCCTGCACACCTGAATAACCTGCCTAGCCTGGATCAGGTATGTCATTCTCTCCAGGAAACAACCCAGCAGTTAAAGCAGAAAAAATTCCAACATTAAAGATCACATGCTCTAGCTGAATCGAAAGTCATGACAGTCTTTCTGAATATGAAATTGTTTATACCGATGTGTTGAATCTCCCAGGTGACCCCTAAACTCTTAAACATGACACACCTATATGGAGTATTGAGCCCGGCTTTTTTTTTTTTTTTTTACTTACTACTTTTGAAAATATAAATATATATATATCGGTCTTGGAATCGCACCACCTGGACGAATATACTGATTTTGAAGGTAAACTAAATAAAGGTTGAGTATTAACAGGCTGTTCAGCTTTGATAGCAGCAAGTACTATAGAGCAAAGATAAAGTGAAGAGCTTTCTATGTCCACTGATGGATATCTGATGTTTTATCACCACTAATGGCGATGACAGCTGTGGGAATTACACGTATCGTCTCGTTATGAAATATCACAAATCATCGCGGTGTGATATCCCGCCCTCCTCTCAATGTCACGTACTTCAATGACAAACACCTTATTTGTACATTCCACAAGAAGTCAGGTCATGTCAACACCACCAGCAAACAAACCTTTCACACATTAATAGTACATGAGGACATTACTGTATCAGAGGGACATATACTGATATAAACCAACGGCTAACTCTGACATATAACCTCTCAGCGTAAATCCATAACTTTTGATCATTTAACAGTTAGGATAGTCAGAGTACAGGCTTTCAGTGTTTTCAGGGGGGAGAGGGATATAGAGAAAATGCGTGCCAAAATTGATAGTGATTGTAACAATGTTCCAGACAGGCACTGTCAAGTTACCATCCCCTTTCAGATAACCTTTAGCAGAAATGACATGTACTGTATGTCAGCTCATCTACACACAAGGTTAGATTGCTGTTAACACTCAGACTTGGAGTACCTGTAAACACATTTAAGTGCACTCATGGTGTGAGGAATTTACATAAATATGTGCCATGGAATCACAGCTGAACATCTCCCACGCTAGAAAACATTAGCTACATTCAATATCTGTATACGGCCGTAAGTGGGAGGGTCTGCGAGCAGCCTGCGGATGGTCCTGGGTCTCCCCCAGGCTCTGCCCGGTTTCCTCCCACCATAATGCTGGCTGCCGTCGTATAAGTGAAATATTCTTGAGTACGGCGTAAAACATCAATTCAACAAACAAACAAGCAATATCTGTATATACCAACTGTCTTCATGTACATACATGATAAGTACATAATTGCTGATACATACATGTATTTCCATTTCACACCATTACTGCCCAAACATTCATGTAGAATTTACATCTGAACCTATGATACTTGTCATTATTAAACATGTGGCAGATTCAAAATTAAACGTGCATGGTTACACATATGCACCCATATTTTTGCTGATGCGCTCATTTAAGAATAGATAACACGGACAGCCATTTTGTAAATCTTGGTCTTCTTGCATAACTCCTGTCTAAGAACTTTCAATTGGCGAAGACTGAATGGAAATTCACCTAACTAGATGCAAAGTTTTGATTATCCTGCGTCCTGAGTTTTAGACTTAAAACTTTTGCCAAAGTTTAAGAGCATATAAAGTTTCCACTATTGTTTTTTATTAACTGTCCTCTAATCTTTCACAGGGAGTTCTGAAAAAAAATGGTTGGAGAAAAACACAGACCATAGCTAGTAAGAATTGCAAAATAAAGAGTATTTTCCGACGACCAATGGACTTCTCCACTGTTTAAATAGGAACAAATCACATCCTGGTCTATTGTTCCATTATCAGGATACTGCAATGTCGACATCATCAAACAAATAATCAATTCATAATCAACTTTGATTGTTTTGTTTTTTTCCCCGTTATCCCTTTATTACTACACATTAAATACTAACTTGAAACGCCTGTACTTTTACAGTGTACAGTTATTAGCAGCTTTCCAAATATTGAAACACTGGGCGTTTCTCTGGGGAGGTTCAGCACATATGTACATATACCAATGCATACAGAGGAGTAAAGGTTCGAAATGACCGGAGATACATGAACCTGAAAAGGTTGAAAGAACTGTAAATGTAAATCTAGATGTAGATGTTCACAAGGATACAGGTTATAAAGATAACACAACGCAAAACACAACAAAGCTTCACAAGTTGATACAAGGTATTGCTTAGACCACAGATACTGAAGCCACTTTGAAATACACAAAGCAAGGTTGTTTGAAACCTTCCACGCCTTTCCCAGTAAAAGTACATGAACTTCTAATGCATGGACAGAAAGATGGATGTGAATAAATGTGGCGACTATCCCGACTTCTGCCATCTCTCAGAATAAACAGTCAATGTAAAGACACGTTCAGTTATTCCAGTGACAACCATCAACCATCAGTGCACTATTCAACTTCTATGATCAAATTCCCCCCCCCTTCCAAAGCCCCTTCCCTGTTTTGCCATTTCTCCCTTCAGTATTCCAACTGCAAAGAGCTGCACAGGTGATTGAAAATATGGTAGACCTACAATGACTTTGTTTAACACAAAAGAAACTTTGTGGAACAAAAAGCGTCCAGAAGCTTGAAAATCCCCATCTGCATTATCTTTATTGTTATTTGTGCTTCACTATGTTAAGCAAAATCACTCCACCGTAATATATATCAAAAACTGATAGGTACAGGCTTACAGCACACTAATAAAAGTATGAATGAAACAGCACTTGAGCCCGCGCAAGTGGGATTTGTTTGAATGCTACATGTATGTACTTTGAGAAGTACTGTACAGGGTTGACCCTGGTAATGACACGTGTCCTGTACAGTGGCTATCAGATGAGTACGTTATCCAGTCACACTCAAGGCATCCGATCTACTACAGTAGTACAAACACCTGACATTTTACACATCAGGTGACCTCAGAGTTAACGCTCTCATCGTGAAACATCAAACGCAAAAAACCTCAAGGTGCCTGTAATCAGAGCAGCTCAGAGAGCGATGCAGAAAGTTGACAAATGGTCACATGTATTACACACGCCTTCTGACAGTTTACCTCACGTTTGGTTTTGTTCTAAGTGCGTGTTCTTGTGAACGCTAAAAACAGTAACAACTATTTAAACATCTACAATAATGGACACCAACAAAACCCTGACAGCTTCTCCAGGGTCGATAAGCTTTTAATTTGGATTATAACAGGGTACAAGTTTTACAAATCTTCACTATGATCTCTATGGCTAAAAAAACAAACACTACATCTTGAGGTTGATGTGGTTAGTTCTACTCATAATGAAAAAGTAATATTGGAAACTGGTGGGAAATCACTGTGAATTGTTACATGTTGCTCGACTGCTCAAATGCAAAAAGAAGTTATTTAAAACGCAACAAGAGTGACATTTCAATAGGGGACCACTCCATTGGACCGAATTGTTAATGGTGTCTGAATGGATACAAGGAATGATGCAAGACAAAAATGAATGGTGTCTGAATGGATACAAGGAATGATGCAAGACAAAAATGAATGGTGTCTGAATGGATACAAGGAATGATGCAAGACAAAAATGAATGGTGTCTGAATGGATACAAGGAATGATGCAAGAGAAAAATGAATGATGTCAGAATGGATACAAGAATTGATGCAAGACAAAAATGAATGGTGTCTGAATGGATACAAGGAATGATGCAAGACAAAAATGAATGGTGTCTGAATGGATACAAGGACTGATGCAAGACAAATTGTTAAACATGAATCGTGACTGAATAGAGGACGGATGCAACTGATCAAACTGTTAAGACCAATTATCACACAGGGATCCTTTGATATGAAAAAACTGACACATAAATTATTCCTTTAAAAGTAAAATCTTTAAACTGTTTTTGTATAAAATAAATCCCAATCAAAAATATTCATATATCTTGGGCTTACCACCAACACCAAGGGGCAGCACTTGGATGGACGCTCTAACACACATGTACCTTACATAACTGTTTTGTTTTAGGTTTGTGTATTTAGCCTATATAAACAGTTCACTGATGTGCAGATAGACATGTGTACAGTCCGAGTTGTTGGGGTTTTTTTTCAAAGCATCAGTTATCTACTGTGGACAATATCGGGTTTATACTTTGCCATTTCACTTATGCAGAGTCACTCCCAGTCTCCACACACAGCAGGACCCTGCTCAAGAATTGAGTGAGGTTAGGGGGGTGGGGGGTGGAGATGAGTTTGCATATTATAGCCCGCGACATCACAAGAACCACCCGCGACATCACAAGAACCACCCGCGACATCACAAGAACCACCCGCGACATCACATGGACCACACTCCCCACCAGTAATGATCTGGCTCTACATTATCAAAGGGAGGGAGGATTAACACCGGGCCATCACAATGACCAACAGCAATTACTACACAAGGCACACCTTCTCCCCATTTCACTGAAGATCATAGGTCACCAAACTCCAGTCTTAAACCAAAACTTCCAGCATATAACCCATTCACAAACTCACCTCCGCCGTATTATGTTTTGGCTGGTAAAACTTATGACTTTTTCCTTATCTGGCCCACATTAATTACAGAAAATTTTCTCCATGAGTTGATTAAGCTACTCATTTTGCCCAATTCTTAGAGTTCAACTGTTCCCAGAAAAAAACATGTTTTTAGGTTTGTTTGGAAAAAAATGCTAATTTCTGCACCAAAAGTAATATTTTTAGCACATCTATATGCTTCTAAAAACGTGCTTTTTTCAGGCAAAATTTTAGGTCATTTACTCTACCCCCAATAGTATATGTACTAGGAAGTGTTTTTTCTGGAACAGCCAGGTAAGTGGAGAGCCTACCACATTGAGCTGTTGACTTATGGGCTGGAGTGATTTGATTTCTTTCTTTATTTGATTCGTGTTTTATGCCATACTCAAGAATATTTCACTTATACGACAGTGGCCAGCATTATGGTTGTAGGAAACCGGGCAGAGCCCAGGGGGAAACCCACAGCCATACGCAGGTGGCTGGCTGGCAGACCACGGACGGTCAGACAGGAGTGATTTGACTAAGCATGCTCAAGATTTTACATACACTCACAATAGCAGCGTATACATATGGGTAGTAAAACCGAACCTATCCTGGAAAGGTTATCTGTTTGATCAGGGCAGAACCTTTTTTGCTCTGAACAGATTTAACACTGTTAGAGATTTACAAACACGAACGCATGGGAGAAGAGATGAGACGGTAAATTGACAGACATTCCCACATGTGACTTCATATAAGCGCACCAAGATGGTGGGATATATCATCTTGTCCTAGACTACTGAATAAGTGTAGAGCACACGCTGGTGTAATTAGGGCAGAGGGATTGATATCAGATCTCTTGTCATTAATATATGTTCACATTCAAATTCATCCAAGATGTTCATGTAAGGACAGAAATAGCACATCTTTGACACAATGCAGACACAAGCATCAAGTTCAAAATTCTGGAAGCTAATTGACATCTGTAACTTTCACTGCACAACATTTAGCAGAGTCTTAAGTCTTCTGCTTTCATGCATTTTTGTAATGGGCTTTGGGATTTGATCAGGCTCTGCCCAGTTTCTTCCCACCTTAACACTGGACACTGGTGTATCAGTTGAATACTCTTGAGTATGGCTTAAAGCACCCATCAAATAAATAAATCAAATAAATTATTTGTAACAACAGTTGTATTTGCATGCCTGACAAAGTCAATACCACATCTGGCCTAATCTAATCTCTAAACAATTAATGACACTTCAAAGACAAACGTTTATCATCACTTGAGCTATATCGAAGGCAAGCTGAAGCAAATTACACTATACCATACATGAGTTTATTCTTATACCATACGAAGACCAGTGAATCAGGAATCTGGGAATATGTTTCATTCCAATGCAAGCCAAATTTACAAATATTACAACACATGGATGAACCTAACTGTACCTTCACTATGATTCAGATATTGGTCAGGCTTTGATGTAAATCGTGAACCCTCAACAACCTCGATGATTGCCTCCAGCAATGCATGTCCCCTCTAATTGCAAACTGATATATGTACAAATGTACATGTGCATATCAAGGGATCCACTAAAAGCTGTATAATGTTAAATAAATGCAGATACTCATATTCAGTTCATTTATTTATTTATTTATTGATAAGATTGGTGTTACCTTATGCTCAGGAATATTTCACTTATACGACGGCGGCCAGCATTATGGTGGGAGGAAACCGGGCAGAGCCAGGAGGAAACCCACGACCATCCGCAGGTTGCTGGCAGACCTTCCCACATACGACCAGAGAGGAAGCCAGCATGACCTGGACTTGAACTCACAGGCACCACATTGGTGAGAGGCAATTGGGTAATTAAGACAAAATAGTGCACTAACTCCTCTGACCTCGGAGGCCCCTACTTTCAATTCAAGCTTGATTTCACTTTCAGAAAGTAAAAATCATAAGTAAATCCAGCAAAAGAGTATTATAATAACCAGAATTTGAAAAGCTGAGGTTTCACTTTCTTTCACATGGTCAAGTCACATCAACCTATTTAACAATCTACATTTCACATTAAGGCACATAAGACTGATGAGTGCATGTAACATATCTGGGCATGCTGGTAGAAAAGGTCACGGACACTTGATCCCTTGTTTCCCTGTCATAATAGATTGGGAAACTGCTGTGGGAGGCTGCATAGTTTTCATTTTCATCATTCTTATTAGGCTAGATTTTATAATCACCTCATCTTTTGTGACAATTTCTGGCAAAAAATGAAATAATGAGTCCCGATGTGCTGGGGGAAAATGACTAGCCGATGGTGATGAGAAACAAGGAAACAAGCACGAATGACCTAAACATCTCCTTAGCTGAAGTAGTGTAGGCCTAATCCTCGACAGACTCACAAAATTCAGCAAATTTCTTACATTTTAAACAAGTCTCTGTGACACTTGAAACTGTACAAGGACAAGACAACAGTCTCAAGTTCAAAACTGAGATAATTGCATGGGAAAATGCAAAGCTACACTGTAGTAGCAAATGCTTCAATCACCACTTGTTTCTATTTACCAACCATAAGACCTGTTCAGCATAAGAGTACTGAAGTGCCAGTTGAACCTATAATCTGGCTTACGCATATCTGAAAAGCGGGCCAGCGAATAAACACTGGAGGCGCAGCAGTCTTGTCTCTACAAATGCCCATCAATATATATCCCATACATAACCCAAATGTTAATCTATTGCAATATTCTTTTGCTGGGATTAAAAAAATAAATAGCCTTCTACCTACTACTTCTACACTGACCTTAGCCATTTACATTTTGAGACAAATTTCATGACTAAATCATTGTTTTAGCGCACAAGTTAAATTCCCCCGTGCCGCAGCCACCCCACTCCCTCCCGGGCCAACACAGTTCCCCTTTAACGGAGGATCGCACGTGTGTTGTTGTTGTTCGCTTACCGATAGACACCGGCACTAGCTCACGTCTTGTTATTTACGAGTAAAACAGAAACAACGCCTGAATCATTCAGCCACAGTGTCAGCTTTCAATTTTTACATTAAACACTTACCGGAACGTTGAAAAATTCGATGAAATGTTCACAATACAACCTGTGTCGTCTATGTTTGAAGTTGCTCCGGGTGTCATTCAACCAAGCACATATGAGTTGTCACGTGGGATTTTCAGGCGGAACGAATTCGCTCGGGAAACATCGTGAAATATCGGAATTTCTGTATTGAATCACATTTTACTATCTACACAACGACTGTTCCCTGCCGCAATGCGACAGTGAGAGAACACTAACAGATGTGTAAAATATTATAGATTAGTAATTCTCCTTGCAGTGTTATTGCGGTATACAAGTACAAAAGTAAGGGAGAGATATATGTAGACCTAGATGCAGGTCAACAGAGTAGGCCTAGATAGGGTTAGAGATCGTACCAGATGATTCAATAATCATAGGTTTGCAGCTTTGCGCGAATTGAAGTTCACAATAATTTTGCTGTAAACAATTAACTTCATACACCTGCTTATACTAGGTATAAGTGATTAACCATGAGCCTGGATCATTTACATGCGTAAATATGCGTTCCAAAGTTCAGAACACGGCAGACCAAAGAGTGCACAACATACAAAGATATTACACCTTCAATGTGTACAGGTACCAAATTGTGTACTTGTGCTAGGCTTCACATCTTGTTTACACCGCGGGCTACACAGTTAACACGTGTATACGAAACAGTAACATTTCCTTTCCAAGAGTATATACATGTATAAATGAAGGTGACACCTGTGTACATTTCATAATTTAGCATATTTATTTCATTGATACATGTTTAGACGCCATATTCAACAATTTTTTTTTTAATTGTACATATAGGCCTACTATAAATGACACTCTGTGTTGTGCATTATATAAATACAGCGAGCTAGGGACGTTTTATCCATCACGTAAGCCCGCCTTGTTATCGAATGAGATGTCACCTCATATCACAGGCAAATGTCACGGCGGTATCATCAAACAAAAAACACGACCGCAGGCCCTATATATACAGAATATACTTCATCATGAAGAGTAAGACCAGAGCAGCGACGACAGCGTGATAGTTCGCAATGGTCACCCGTGACCGATGAAATCTCGCCCCTGGTCAGTTTACGTGAGTTGGGAATATATTCTGAGTGCTCACGTGAATAGTAGTATCTAACTCGCCTGCTAGCACGGTGAAGTGCATGTACATGTATCAATAGAATTAGGTTACAAAAACGACGTGATGTTAATTATGATTTATTAAACGTTTACGCCCTACCTTGCTTTTACCTTCATATACTGGCTAGAGTCTCCCGAATTCCCACTGGTGAAATTTTTGACAAAAAATCGATTAGCACATATCCAATTGAGTTTTACCAGTATTTTAGAATATCCCAAATAATTACCTTTCACAAAATAAAAGAATCGTGTGTGCACATGTTATTGGCCTACCTTTCAAAATCGGTAATAAGTTTCGTCAAAATTATGTTGTGGACCGCTTTATAACTTTTTCAAACTTTAGCATAGGCGAAGAAAATGGGGGCGGGGAGAGCCCTTCAACTGTCGGGGGGGGGGGGACAAAGATATGTTTTTGTTTTCAGGATATAGGACAATATATTTATGCCCGCTTACCATCACTACATGCAGAAATTGCTCTCTCCGGCTGGTTGCAATGGTCAGAGTTTCCGGCCCTGGGGCCCTCGCTTTTTGGACTGGGACATAGTATAATTGGACCTTTAACGCCATGTCAAAATTACATAAAACCATTTCAATATTACATGATCTTATGAAGAGGGAAAATATGCAGAGCCTATTTTTCTCCAATAATAGTTCCACTTCTTCGGAAACCTAAAATTATACGACCACCTTATCCAAATTTTAGTTGCCCCAAATCGCTTAAAGCGTGTCGCTTGTTATTTAAAAGGTCAGAGATTCCGGGGTCTAGGCGGCCCCTGCACCCTCACCTATTGGTCACACGGATAGTCTTTTCTCTGCCTGAGCCACCCCACATTCTACGACGTTTCCCTTCGCCGGAGTTGTATGGAATGGTGACCAGAAATCCCCTAGTATACCTAATAAACTTAAACATATGGGGAATTAAAATCATCAAGTTTTATACTTTAAGACAAATGCATGTCTTTGTGGGCCTACAGTTCAGGTCGTTCACTCACAACCAAGGAGAAAGTGGATGGAGTTGGATGCGAACCAGCGAATATATAAAGTGGTTTATAATTTATAGACCCTGTTTAGCTATTTGTATTGTCCTCTGTGTAAGAAGTAAGCCTTTTAGGCTAAATCCATCTTAAAACGCCTTAATGGATTTGGAATTATTTTACATTTTATTATAATTTTAGTTACCAAAATCGCCTAAAATGTATCTCCGGCTATCTAAAAAGCCAGAGTTTCGGTGACCGAGGCGGCCCCTGAATCCTCGCCTGTTGGGCAGGGATACTGTTTCCACTGCTTGAATCACCCTACATTTCACGACGTTCTGCTAACTAGAGAATAAAAGGGGAGTTTCGAGATCGAAATCTTTTATCGCTGAAGATAAGAAGAGCCCTACTGTACCATACGACTTGTGAAAAATGTTACGCAATTATTTCTGATTACATTTACTATGGAATGGGAGTGTAAGAAAAGTTTCAAAAAAAAAAATTACGTAGACTAGATGTACTATAGGGAAAATGGAAAAGATAGAAATTTTTTGGATGTAAGAAGCTTCTGACTGAAGGAGAGGCCGTTTGTACCTCCCTAACACGGCAAGACTGGAGACCGGTAAATTAAAACCAACAAAATTGCCTGACATTTTTCACAAGTCATATGACACAGCTGAACTCTTTTTACCGTCAACGATGAAAGAGTTCGAACTCGAAACTCCCCTAATGCACCTTGAAATACCCCAGGACAATCGCCCAGATTTGCTCTCAGTCAATATTTTGAGCTATTATCAGTAGGTCGAAAATTTGATTTGATTGGCGAATATGGTTTATTGCCCAACATTTCCGGTGTGGGTTCTTAGAGAAAGACAGGAAAAGGCCCTACCTGCGGTAAAACGGTTTGTATGCTGTACATGATTCTACATGTATCATTATCAAAACAGATTCAATTTGTAACACAGTTCTAAGAAGCCGTAAAATGTGAATTGTAACATCACAATAACAACAACGACGACGACGACGATGACGACGACAATGACGACGACGATGATGATGATGATCATAAGAATGATGATGATAATCGATGTCATGGTTCCTTTTTTGGAAACACTGTGTCACAGTGTCGAGAAAAAGCCTTAATGTTATATACAGTAAGCGAAACAATTTACAGGGTTACAATATTTGAAATAAAAAGATTCCACTTTGTCAAAAACTTGTATACTTTAGGTGTCCGTTGTACGTTTGACTGGTGATAAGGTAGAGTTTTATTCGTACGATGAGCTAATTAACTATCGACTGATTGTACGTTCTTTTTCAATAGAGTAGAGACGGCAATTAAAGGACCACCACGAGGCACATAGTTCATGCTTCAATATTTCAGGGGGAATAACTCTACTAGACATCTTGCAATTCTGTAGATCTCCCACATTGATAATATGCCCCCCCGATTTACCTTCCATCTACATGTACAACCATGTGTGGACGTATTCATTATTATGGATTTAATTGTTCGCTTGGGATTCAAGGAACGTAATGGTCAGTGTCGGTAAACTGTATTAAGCAAAGAAACATGCTGATTGTAATTTAAACAATTAGTTCTGCTGCTTTGGTCTTTGAACGAATACATGTGTTCAATAACATGTACATGTATTATAGGCGAACAAACAGGATGATGTTGAATGGTCGGTGGTTTATCCCGGGCTCTGTCAGCTTTTCTCCCACCACAATGTTTGCCGCCGTCGCAGAAGTGAAATATTCTTGAGTACGGCGTAAAGCATCAAACAGATGAGGAAATATATCAACCCTGCCATCTCACAAGATCTATAGCGCGAGAAAAAGTGCCACAGCCTGAAAAAGCCACTTTCGCACCCAAACTCCACACGTAAAGTCTTCATATAATGCACCTGAACACATTTACACCTATCAACAGAAACTTCCCTTTTCCTCAATCCAAGAGGTTTGTTTGAGGTCCTTCGCCACAAGAAATCACATTTTAGGAAAGGTGTGATGAAGAGCTGACAAATCCACTTCAAGGTAACATTAGCCTCAAAAGATTTAGATCCCTTGTGTCCCCGCATTTCAGTATAAATGACAACACATCTGACTACTCTCTTTGATTAATCGTATCTGGAAAGAAGCTTTCTGTCGCCTTTAAAAGATGTGGCCCAGTATCCAATAAACACGTGATTCTATTCCGGTCAACTTTCACTTTTGCTGTTGGACTTTCTCCAACGACGTTTTCTATAAATGAGCCAGTATCTTCTAGTACGTCCACCATATGTTCCTACAAAGCCGACGGCTTTAGTTTAACTATATTAAATTTTTGTCCTCCTTGCTTTCTGTTTGATCTTTGCTGCGTGGACACTCAGCTTTGAAATCGTGGTGCCAAGTCTCAGCGGGCTTATACAGTGTTAACCATATATGGTCAAACTGACCACAAAAAATATGGTGTCCACGCGACGTACCATATATATATAATATGGTCGCTGTCTAACCATAAAAAATATACTTAGAATGACCATAAAAGTAATGCTTACTACCTAACCATAAAAATTACGGTCGCTACCTGACCATAAAAATTATGGTTGGAGTGACCATAAATATGACGGAAGGGGTAACAATAAAAATTATTGTAGGCGTAACAGTAAAATATCTGGTAGGCTTATTCCTGTTACAGTGACAATGAATGGCATGGTCGAGCTCAGAATGCAAAGGTTTTCCACACAATATAGTACTAGCCACCTTCATATAATGAACCATTATGTTAGCTTTTAACAGTCTACTGAAATGCTGGTGCACTAAAAACTAACAGGGAACCACAAAATGAAATCATAGCAGAACATTAGTAGAAGAAAATACGCAATCATATATGATGAACTTGAAACAAGCAGCACGGCACAACTTCCATTTAGCACAAGATTACTGTCCACAGTGTTATCTTATCTAAAATGTTACAGAAGCATAGAACTTCCTGAGAGACCTCTCTACCAATTCTGGGCAGTCAACAAATTCTCTGCTCAGAAGTAGTTTCAGAGTTATAACTTGTTTAAGTGGCATTTAGAAGTTGGGATGGAAGTACACTGGAACATGTCTTTCTTATGGATATACAACTTCTTCGTTTACTATCACGACGTTTTGATGTAGATACTAACATCGTTATCAAGTACACTGGAACATGTCTTTCTTATGGATATACAACTTCTTGGTTTACTATCACGACGTTTCGTGATGTTAGTATCTACATCGAAACGTCGTGATAGTAAACATTGTATATCCATAAGAAAGACATGTTCCAGTGTAGTTTCAGAGTTAGTTTCACAAGGGGGTTGTACTAAGTAACTTGTATGTAGCACAGTGCCACCACTGCCTGGGGAGCCTCACTGATGGAGGCAACTGAGCATACCATGAGACTTGTGTCGTTTCATGAACTATAGTGTAAGATCCAGGGCTGACCTCTTCCGACGACATCAGCATAAACTTTGTCAGTGGGTAGTGTGGTCTAAAGTAAAATATATACAAAATATATTACATAATCAGAGTCTCTGATGAGATAGTAGCTTGACTGGATAGGACAAAATTATCACGGAGTCGATTATACCAAATTATATATGTATAACGATCAATGGACAAGGAGAAGTGAGAATCATTTCTACGAAATATATATCTTGATTCACTTGTACGAAGTTTTGATGAAACTGGACAAAAACTGTAACACTGTTAGTAGTATTTTGAAAGAAATGCTAGCATATGCTTTATGAACATACAGACGGACACCTGGTCATCAAAGTACAAAATTGATACTGCAAATTATGTATCTTGATGTAGTCTACACTTAACCGAGTTTCATTGAAATCATATAAAAACTGTAGGAGTAATAGCGTTTTGAAAGAAATGTGGTCATGGTGGATGAACAGACAGAGAGACGGATAACCAATCCTCAAAAAGGAAAATCGATATTTCGAATTATACATCTTGAGGTAGTCTCCACCTGAACCATGTTTCGTTGAAATCGTGAAAAAAATGAGTTTTTATGATGACAAAAAAACCCACAGGCAATACCAGAGTTATCTGTCCCTTGCTCTTAGCTAAATTAGTATATGTACATTTACCTTCAACTATAACTTTTAGTTGAAAGGAAGGGGTACATAACTCTGATACAAGTGCCACTGGGTCAAATTACAGAGAGTCTTATTCATGGATCCACAGAAGCAAAACAAACAAGAAACAATTGCTATATACCATCTTTCAAGAAACGAGGTCCACAAATCTTGAAAAGCTTTGCGGGTGCTTCCGTGGCTCACTTGGTTAGTGCACTAGCGCAGCGTAAAGATTCAGAAGCCTCCCACCAATACGGTCACTGTGAGTTCAAGTCCAGCTCATGCTGGCTTCCTCTCTGATCATACGTGGAAAGGTTTGCCGTCAACCTGTGGATGGTCGTGGGTTTCCTCCGGGCCCTGCCCAGTTTCCTCCATAATGCTGGCCTCCATCAATCAAATAAATAAATACATAAATAAAAAATAAAAGCTCTGTTTTCAAGAAGTCGCTGAGTGTTATTGTATAGGTTTAAGCAGTTCAGCACACTTTTGCAGTGGACACATGTACATGTATTTAAACCATCTGTGAGAGAAAGAAGCTTTGTAATCGTCTCTCCCTCATTTCGTGTTAAGTTCATGTTCCATCAGTCAGGTCACATGCACGCTGAACGCAGTGGTAGGTAATCGCCATATGCGCAGGGTCTGACAAAGAGGTGATGTGTAACACACAGACGTCTGCCATCAATGATAACTTCCACAATGTGAACCCAAAATATAATCTGCTTGTTTTTAATATAGCAATCAAGATTGAACACATTGATTACGCCTACATTCTGGAGTAAACCATATAGGCAATTGCCATGAAAACTTTTATACTGTGTTCGAGCTTGCCTCAATGGAAATTTCCAAAATTCAGGTATACAGCCTTTGCAGTGGCCAAATGAATTAGACGTTGTATGCTATTTACAAAAGGTCCATTTACAAAAGGAGGGGTATTTTCATGTTCGTATTTAGACGTTGCCTAACCTTTGAAATCTGTATGTTTCTCAGTCAACAATGATCAACAGAGGGGATCGCATGTCGCAGCGGTTTTAAAACGCTTGTTTTAGGGGCATATCGGTTGTATTAGACTATTGCTTCGGTCAAATATTCCTACTGTCCGCCATGTTTAGTCAGGCGTCAAGGGAATCCCGCAATCTCCTTAATGTGGAGTTTTTCGGTGCAGGATTCACACTATTACATAGGGTAGCTCAAAATCTGAAAAGCTCCATAGTGCCGAAAATTAACAATAAACAAATATGTCTAGCGATCCGCAAGTAGTTAATAATAGGTCTGCTGCCTAAAACAAGCGATGTGAGGTTAACAGAAGGGTTTAAAAACTCCTGCTTTGTGCGATTCCCTCGGCTAATCATTGCCGACTGGGGAACATACAGATTTTAAAGACTAGGCAGCGTCTAGATACGGACAGGAAAATACCGCTCGTTTTCTAAATGGACCTCTGTTAGGCGTTGTATCGGTAGCACACAAAGTCTAATTCATTAGACATTAGGTGAATTGCGCAACAACAACAACAACAACTGTTTCTACATATAAGTGATTGGTTTCCGTGTCACCGCAGGAATGTGATATAGAAATACTTTCCTTACGTTCAAAGGAAGATATGCCCTTTATTGGTTTGCAGGTAAACATACACTCTACTAATTTAATTGAATGTCAAACAAGTAACAGGCCCTATGCAACCGTATCCTACTTTTTGAACGTCAACACAAGTAGGCCTACGCCCTTAAGGCCAGCCCTAGAATTGTGTTAGGTTTACACTAAACTGGGGCTTTTCTAAGCTGAGGTTGCTGCCATATGGTAAAGTAAGTCATTGCATGAAAAATCTTAACATCTGAAAAGTTGGTCAGTAACTATAAACAAAAGAATCAACCCAGTCTTTACAACTGCCTTTTTTCCTTGAAAATATTACAAATTACATCATTAAACAGCCAAAGACATGTAATGATTTACCGATGAACTTTGAATGATTTTACACCACCATTACAAGAAATCCCTAAAAATGTGTGTCAATACAAGAGAGCCCTAAGGAGGGACATAAAAGGCTTCATTTTTTAATTACCGTTTGTTAAATATCAAATTTTAAAATTTGTTGCATGTTTTAGTCCATGCCAATGTTTTACAAGATAATAAAACACAAAAAAAAAATGATTTGACAAAGGGATTAGTCTTGTTATCTATGTACATACATAGGCCCACAGAACATAAGTCCAGGTACAGATCTGCCCATTTTCTGCCAAATGTCATATATGCATACCCATATTGAAGTCAACCTTTCGTCGACCCCAAAAATGCATCATCTCACAAGGCGCAACCGAAAATGTTTGGGTCGACTAAGCAAAGCCAAAATATTTGAACCGGTTTTAGGGGTCGCAAGGCAGTTGTCTTAATTTTTTTTGGTTTGGGGCGACCCAACCATTCTAACAGTCTTATATTAAGACGTAATACATTAAGAATTTTCATAAAGCTTTTCTTTGTCCTAAAAGTACGGAAAGTGATGTACGGCAGAGTTAAGAAGAGTCAATCATATAAATTGTCGTGGATATATCGCTTCAAACAAGAAATTTGGGGTTTACTTTCTTGACCAAATGTGGGTGACCAGCATTTTTATGGATGGTAGTGGTTAACCACCAATTCATGACAAGAATTTTTATGGTCACACCCCAAGTAACCATAATTTTTATGGGCAGCCATGGTTGATGACATATTTTTGATGAGTATTTTTATTGCCAACCTCCAAGTAACAATACTTTTTATGATCGGTCATGGCTGACCACAAATTTGTAACCATCATTTTTATGGTCACTTTCCAAGTAACCATAACTTATATGGTTGGATTGACCATATGTTCTGGACAGTGCACCAGGTGGAAATTTTGATCAGCCATGCCGTACTTTCAAAGGTAAAATTCCCACTGCCTCATCGCGAATATTTCAACCTGCCAAACATGTGGTACTTGTTCTTCAGAGAATCATTCCAGCTGCCTTATCGCGAATACTTCAATCTGCCAAACATGTAGTACTTTTTCTTCAGATAATGTTCCCTTCAACCTCATCACGAATACTTCAACTTGCCAACCATGTAGTACGTGTTCTCCAGATCCCCGTCGTCTCACCGTGAATTCTCTTACCTTCCATCTACGTTGTAATTGTCCTCCTGATAATGATTCCCACCGCCTCACCGCTAATACTCCAACCCACCGTCTATGTAGCACTTGTCCTCCAGATAGTGACTCCCACCGCTTCATCGTGAATACTCCAACCCACCGTCTATGTAGCATTTGTTCTCCAGATGATGATCCCCACCGCTTCATCGCGAATACTCCAACCTACCGTCTGTGTAGCACTTGTCCTCCAGATAGTGACTCCCACCGCCTCGTCGTGAATACTCCAACCCACCGTCTATGTAGCATTTGTTCTCCAGATGATGATCCCCACCGCCTCATCGCGAATACTCCAACCTACCGTCTGTGTAGCACTTGTCCTCCAGATAGTGACTCCCACCGCCTCGTCGTGAATACTCCAACCTACCGTCTATGTAGCACTTGTCCTCCAGATAGTGACTCCCACCGCTTCATCGTGAATACTCCAACCCACCGTCTATGTAGCACTTGTCCTCCAGATAGTGACTCCCACCGCTTCATCGTGAATACTCCAACCCACCGTCTATGTAGCACTTGTCCTCCAGATAGTGACTCCCACCGCTTCATCGTGAATACTCCAACCCACCGTCTGTGTAGCACTTGTCCTCCAGATAGTGACTCCCACCGCTTCATCGTGAATACTCCAACCCACCGTCTATGTAACACTTGTCCTCCAGATAGTGACTCCCACCGCTTCATCGTGAATACTCCAACCCACCGTCTGTGTAGCACTTGTCCTCCAGATAGTGACTCCCACCGCTTCATCGTGAATACTCCAACCTACCGTCTATGTAGCACTTGTCCTCCAGATAATGCTCATGCTCACCACATCGTCTATACTGTGGCCTGCCTTTCATGCAGTATTTAGGCTACAAGGGCCACAACACTTCGTCAGTTATATTACTCGTATCTTCGTTACAGCGTTGTCTATAGCGTGCTGTGCCACAAGACAATATCATCTACGAGAAAAGTTACGAGAAATTTATTTACGAAGGTTTATGAATGTAGGTTTAGATAATGAAGTCCATGACCACATCGCGTATACTGCTACATGTCGTCCATGCAATAGTTAAGCTGTATGTTCTGATCCCCATGACCACATCGCGTATACTGCTACATGTCGTCCATGCAATAGTTAAGCTGTATGTTCTGATCCCCATGACCACTTCGCGTATACTGCTACATGTCGTCCATGCAATAGTTAAGCTGTATGTTCTGATCCCCATGACCACTTCGCGTATACTGCTACATGTCGTCCATGCAATAGTTAAGCTGTATGTTCTGATCCCCATGACCACTTCGCGTATACTGCTACATGTCGTCCATGCAATAGTTAAGCTGTATGTTCTGATCCCCATGACCACTTCGCGTATACTGCTACATGTCGTCCATGCAATAGTTAAGCTGTATGTTCTGATCCCCATGACCACATCGCGTATACTGCTACATGTCGTCCATGCAATAGTTAAGCTGTATGTTCTGATCTCCATGACCACATCGCGTATACTGCTACATGTCGTCCATGCAATAGTTAAGCTGTATGTTCTGATCCCCATGACCACTTCGCGTATACTGCTACATGTCGTCCATGCAATAGTTAAGCTGTATGTTCTGATCCCCATGACCGCATCGCGTATTCTGCCACATTCCGAATAAAGAAGTCTTTAGTCTCCAAACGCGTAGCCACTTTGCCACATTAACAGTAACGAATTCTCTAAACTCAGTAACAAGGTGACAGATCTTCATCTTGGGATTCTCAAACCTCACCACCAACTTCGTGCTTTTGTAAAGTTTTGTAACAACCTGTTGTATGGGTTAAAACTGGGATATGCTCGCAGTCCGTAAATAAGGTTGTATGAATGTGACTTCTGCAGACTAGCAGACACATTCACAGAGTGGGAAGTGAGTCCGATTGTATGCATATGACTTCCGATGACTAGTGGACATATTGATGGATTCAGAGAATTACACTGGTTGTTACACGATTTGTTCCTAGTCAGTGAATAAGTCTGTGTGAATATGGTTTCTGTAGGTGATTTTAGTATTCTCACAGTTAGTTAATCAGTTTGTGTGAATGAAACTTCTGTGCACTAGTAGACCTACAATGTAGTCATAGACTCGGTGATTCAAAACGTGTGAATCTGTGTACACGATCAGGCCAGATGCGTGTTTTTATATCGGGAGATTAATTTCTCGGACTCTTGTGTGTGTTTTCAGTGCCCTTAACACCTAATGTTATGTAACTGTCCTCCCTAGAGCCTCAGACTCCGGGGTGGACGTGTGCGCTTCACTGATGTAATTTGTGGCGTCTGAAATTCAGTTACCGTGTTGGTGCTTATGGACGTGGCCTGCAGGTGATATCACCCATTTTACGTCGACTACCGCCATTGACTTTCCTTGACTCGTTGAATAATTCAAGAACGTTTATGTCACATTACATGCAATTATATGACTGTGTCACCGCTAACCCTAGGAATCACTGTACAAACAATGTCAGAAATATTGCTGTTTTATTAATTATTTACCCCTCCCCCTCCTCTGTTACATGCCCCCTGTAAAAATTCGTCAGAGTTTGTGAATGCCTCCATCCTTTTTGGTGTGTAATTATTCCCCATGTGTACCCTGAGTTGAATGCTAAACCAACCTAGCCGCCGACAACCCCCAATGCATCAAGGCTGTTGGGTTGATGGGGAGCAGACCGACCCTTATATCATATCATATCAGCCGTTTATAGATCTGTAACGCGGACTGAAACGCCTCGGGGACTGCCGGTGGCCAAATAGTGACATTACTCCCCCTGTATCAATCACGGGGATAATATTGGACAGTATTGATTATTCCTGGCTTTTCCCGTATCTCCCTCTCTCTTTCCCTCACCTAGACAACCGTGGCACGCGTCTTAGGATGGGAATTCTCCCGTGAGAAGAGCATGGGTGGCTGCCTTCATCCCGTCCCCTCTGTCCTTACTTAATAATACACGCTTCGTCACCCACCGGCTTTATATGTACAGACACACACTGCGTGTATATTGGCCGAGCCATTCATGCTTAAAAGTACGTTATGTAAGGCAAAGGTATAGTACCGATGCTCAATCATGCAGCCGTTATACCGGCAATATGTTTTGTATGCTAATAACAGTGATTCTCTCAGAGAAAGTTCTTTTTGGCCATTCATCATACGTCATTATTAAAATGCGATTTCCAGTTTTATTGTGAGGTTATTTTTAAGCTAGGAACGTAAAATATGGATTCGCTTAACCTTGCCATTTTAAAGGAAATGAAGTATTGACATGTGCAACGCGAAGCAAGAATATTAAATAACACGCTCATGGACAGGCGAATTTGATAAATGATGGAATTTTCCCGCACTAACACAAGACACAATCATAGATATTCTTAACCCAAATTCTTTAGGGACAACTGATATCCATAAATTTAATTGTAATGAATTTAAAGTACCTATGGGCTGGAATTTATGCAATTTGTGTAAAATTGAAATTATTAAACGACTGACATGAATACATATATGAGAAATGAGCTCAGAAAGAAATCTTTGGCGTAAATTACCGTATGAACGGAAAAACAGAAACAAATATCCTTAAAGATCCATGAACGACCACATTTTATCTTGTATAAGGTGATTATTAAGCTGCATGCCCACCTTCCCTTGGCTCCCTCTCCGGTCGTACGTGTGAATGTCTGTCAGCAACCTGTGGATGGTCACCTGTTTCCCATGGCTTTGCCCGGTTTCTTCCCACCATAATGCTTGTGGCCGTCGTATAAGCGAAATATTCTCGAATGCCGTACTGCATAAAACAGAAATCCAATAAATAAATAAAGAAAGAAATATATAAAGAAATAAGTATATAAAGTTGCTCGTCGTCCCATCGCTGGAACACTCGAGGTACCGGTTCAAAACCGACATTAATCAGTGAATATGTAGATTCCCCTGCTCTCACTACTTGTGGAGCGTTGGCGCCCTATCACAGCGTAATGACCCAGAAGCCTCACACCAATGCGTTCGCTGTGAGTTAAACTCCAGCTCATGCTGGCTTCCTCTCCAGCCGTACGTGGGAAGGTCTGCTAGCAACTTGCGCATAGTCGGAAGGCCCCTCATGCTCTGTCCTGTTTCCTCCCACTATAATGCTAGCCGCCGTCGTATAAGTGAAACATTCTTGAGTACCGTAAGGCGTAAAACACAAATCAAATAAATAAATAAATACTTCTGGAGCCTTGGTGACACTAACGGTCTACTGCGTTCATGTCGCCTCTGTGAGTCACTTGTGGGAAAGTTTGTCAGTAGCTTGCCAAAGATAGGTGGTTCGCACCGTGAGCCCCGATTTCCACCACAGATTGTTTAATATTACAAAGAGGATTTCATGCTTATTTATTACGAGACATACGGTAGTCTACTTAACATGCTGATAGTTAAATAGGTCAGTACAAATTAGATACATACAGTAAAATTCATGTACGTATTCATTTGACTGTTTTTGGTACCGCTGGTAAGAACATTTTTGAGTAAGACGTTTAAAAACATAGAAAAACATTTTCTTACCGGTGATAACCACCGGTAACAAATTTGGAGTAAGACGTTTAAAAACAGTCAAATGAATACATACATGAATTTTACTGTACCTATGTAATTTGTACTGACGTACACAGTCAATAGTCAGTGGGAAAGTTGAATGAATGAACGAATGACGCGAAACAACGAGCAAGCTGAGAGAGAGACAGGCAAGTTTCACTCTTTCTCCAAAGTTATCGCATATGCAGGTAACTACACTGACAACATATATTAGTTACAATTATCTAAGACTACAGCTGTCCCTGGAACCGATTCCACTAAGCCATTTCTGACTTAAGTCAAAATTTCAAATATGACTTTAGAGCTTGTAGTTGGGATCTGGAAATTAAAATTTTGACCGCATATTAAATATTATCATCGGACAAATGTGTCAGAATTTCAACACACAATTTGAAACACTAAGCACTGGGACGATGTTTTAAATTTTAACTTATTTCAGTGATGGCTGTGTGAAATCGGCTCCAGGGTCCTGGAACCAATTGTTAATATTAAGTTAACCATGAAGTGTCATTCAGTTTGTGTTAGGTTGAGATCGAAATTAGGATTTTTCCGGTCGAACTTTCAGTGAAGTTTGAAAAATGTTGACGTGGCTTCACAGTGTAATTTTGATACTGTTGTAAAATAAAGTCCAACCTTCTGACAACCAGCCAGATAGAGGGTATATAATGCATATATGCGTGAGCTGTTCACGGTGTTGGACAAAAAATATTCTAACTGGTCTTGAGGCCTTGGTGACATCGACATCGTGTTCAGTGAAAAATTAAACAACGAAACAAATAAATCTTCAATGACGGTTTATTTATACTTTCGTGGAAGAAGAAAAAGGCGCAATGGAAGTTGCGTAACCTGACTACCACCCAACCGCATTTCCGCCACTGAAAAGCAACGTAGGGGAAGTAAGAGGAGTGAATTTACTTCAAGGATTTAACGACTCTTGGATTTTTCTGTTGAATATTGCAAATTGCTAGTCTTGTGTTTGTGATACAAAAGGAATTTGGCAGCCAAAAGGGGAATTTCTGCGTGAGAGTTCTTGTTTAAGCTGGCCAGGATATTGTATTCTGTTCGGCTTTTTGATATACTGCCTGCCTGATGCTATCAGAGGCAACCCGGCGTTAAAAGCGGGCTAAGCATTAAGGCGTTATATCGGAGGAGTTATCGACGATAACAGAGCGGCCAGTAATCTGGTCTGGATTGGCGCTAGTCAGTCCTACAAATGGTTATCGATCATTACAGTTCGTGCCGGCAATTCTATCAAGATGTTTGCTTTGTTCACCAGCACGTCTTCTGACAACCATTAAGCCGCTAGCAGCTGCTGTGAAGACCTTCTGCTTCCCCTGGCACCAGATATATATATATATCCATAGTAACTGAATTCGGCACCAACAGCGGACTCGGCACAAAAGTAAACGATAGATTACCATTGGTCAATAATTCCACCAGCTGAGCTTTGTCCGGTGTGCATGGTCACGAACTATTTTTTTTCATCTATCAAGGCAATCGGATTTATCTATTAATTGGCGGTGAATATTATATCTCGGCTTGCCAAAGTATCTAGAATTACCAAAAAATGTCTGTAAAAATGCCTTTATTGGTAAACTCGTACACTGGGATTTTCATAAAGACAAACTGCGAAAAGCGTAACGCCATTAGACAAATTAAGCACAACCAGTACAACACGCCACAGACAACTGTGTTCATCACATTTCAGTAAACTCCCAGAAAAAAGTTCTACATAGAACCTTTGAAGGTTCTGCAGCTTATGTTTGTGAAGGAACCATTAATGGTTCCATATGGCACTACTGAGCAACTTTTCTCTGAGAGTTTCTCTGTGGCAATCGTTGAAAAACAACGGTCCACGCCAAACCTCAGTACTTAAGAAGGTGGTAATCAGGATATAACAATGGTCCACGTCACAGTTCAGCACTGCAAGATGGTGGCAACTAACGTGTAACAATGGTCCAAGCAGCGACTCATTAAGACGGTGGCAATCAGGGTGTCATATTGGGTCTAAGCAACAGTATCTTCAGCAAAACGGGTGCAATCGGTTTATACTTTTGGTCCACGCCACACTTCCGTAAGCCGGTGGCAATATAGTCACTGCATAACATTGGTCCAAGTAACGACTTAGAATATAGACGATGGCGATCGAGTGCTAATTAACAAGCCTCAGGCCACATTTTGAGTGATGGCAAGCGAGGAATATTGGTGGCAAATGAGGTATAACCATGACCCTTGCCATACTTCAGAAAGTCTGGGGGAATCGGCGGGAAGATGACGTTGATCCAGGTATATGAGAATGGTCAATGGCCGGATTTTAACAAAACGCCGGGGATTAAAGGAAGCGTCTCATAGTTAGGCTTCTACAAAAATGGTTTCACAAGAAAAATAAGACGGCGGGTTAATGGGCGGTAAAATGAGAAAACAACCACGAATCTGTGCACACTATAATGGATAAAGCCTATATTGTTACTGTAAATTTTAAATTTATGACAACCAAATGGTGCTTTATTACGTTAATTCTGTGAAGAAAACTGTATTGTTCGAAACAGCAGTCGTGTTATAATTAAGACAGAGAACGTTGAAAAGGGTTTCTTTCGTTTTGCCGAATTTTTCCGTGGAAAGCTTCTGTTCTTTGGTTCATTTTTCCTTTTCCGTGTTGAAAGGGCGCCCATACGTTAGTTGGTATAGCAACAGAGGGTTGATGGAGGTGGGGTTGGGTGGCCCGTGGGGTACGGGTGAGGCGGGGTCATGGTGGCGTGAGGATATACCCTGCTTCACATTCCTCCACATTCCGGTATCCCTCCTCTTGCATCCATGTCCGGTGCAAGAGATATCGAGAAGCCAATATTCCCGCTAAAGGAATGCTTTCAAATCAGACTAATCGGCCCAGTAACTGTCGACAGTAATGGGTTGCCATGAAAACTTGGTCAACATTTCCTAGATGAATGAATGACCGCTGTGCGTCGGAATATTGACGGCCTTTTGAGGAGGAATCTCGGAAGGCTTTTCGCGGGCTCCGCGCAGTCTTCATGGTCCGGCCCATAAAGGCACGCGACAAAATGACGCTCTGTTCCGGAGCTCTCCCATAGCATGTCAAGGGTAGACAGGGTGACCGAGAGCATATCCTATGCTTGACTGACTTCTAATGGAGGCCGGCAAAATATTGTATCATGTAATGATTCATTACTAGCATTACAGGGGATGAATAAGAGATGGTGGAGGCAGCTTTAACGAAGAGGGTGCAGCTTGCATTTTACCGATCAACATGTCGTTCAGTGAATGATTAGCGCACGCAAATGCACTTACACAGCCCTGTATGGGCGAGCATTTACAGCCTGTAAAACCCATCAAACACTACAGAGAGCAATTTTTATGCAAGATGAATCTGGTTATCATTGTATATTTCAGTATAAAGAGGAATAACTTGACGATTTCGTGACATGCTACTTAAACGCGAAGAACACAAGCAAATGGAAGTTTGATCATGCATTTAACAATTGAGAGCTCTTAGCGCGCACATGTACATGTATAGGCCATCGTTTGTGGAAATAATCGAAGGCCTATGTTGTCGAAAATTATGGTGTTTGGGGTTTGTATGTTTTTGTCTTGCTTTTTTGTTTGTTTGTTAAATATGTGTACTTGCCAAATACGACGTGTTAATTCAACTGTACATATATATATACATGTCCGTAAACTTATTGCCGGTTTCATGTTGACAAAAGCCGTTGATGACACTCATATAGACTCACATGGTCATTTTAGGCAGTCTTACATGAAGTTCGTAGAAGATGAGTCGTCTTCCTCCAAGATGGTATATATACACATTTTGCACACTACGACATATACATGGGGAAAACTTAGCAGTTGTAACCAGTGAATGATGATTTACTCAGTGCATTCTGTATCCTCAACCCATGCACGAGGCGGCCAGACGCCGTATAAGTGTTTTGGGGGCGCAGATTCCTGGCGGGAAATGTCGGTATGAGCATATAGTCAAAACCACTCACGAAATTTTTTGTTCTCATTAATTTCGCAAAAATGGAACGTTGTATATATTACAGTTACTTTAAAATAACCCCCAGAGGCTATTAAGTCTTAAAAGTTTAGTTAAAAGACATTGAACATCATCAATCAACCAAAAAATAAAAATAAAAGTAAAAAAATAAAATACTTTCTTGTATTAAAGGCAAGGAAAAGACAAAATAAAAACGCTTCTGTTTAATTCGCCTGCTTTGGGAAACTGGCCTTGCAATCGCCGTAAATACCCTATACGTCGTCATTTATTTATTTATTTCATCGGTGTTTTACGCTGCGCTCAAAAACATATCACCTATGCGACGGCGGCCAGCATTATGGTGGAAGGAAACCAGACAGAGCCCGGGGGAAACCCTCGACCATCAGGACGCCCTACGCCGTCATGAAGTTAAGACAACTTGGACAACAGCCCCACCCATATACCATATCACACATATCCCACGGAAATGTTGTATTCACATGCATGTATATGATACATAATATTAGTTACAAGGTTACTGAGTGGATACGTCAGCCTCGTCCAATATGAGGCTGACATACCCCATATAGTTTCGTATCCTTTCACTCCGGAAAAACTACACTGAAAATTTGTTTCTTGATAAACAAAAGAAGCTTCAATAGGAATTTCCCGTCTCGTGGAGGAGTTTTGAATTACCAAGGGTTGATCTTGGAATTATGACGTCATAACGCTACTGAAAATGTTCAATCAGTATTCCTTTATGACGCGTCATTGGTATCATTGTTGTGTCACATTGCAACCGTTACGTCATGACGTTCTCTCTACTGTTGGGTCTTCAGACGCATAAAGCATCTGCTGCAGGGTATAGAGACATACACGTCTACCACGTGACCATTACTGTCCAGTCAAAAGCAGAGAATTTTTTCTGATGCGGGATAATCAGCCATATCGCTACACACCGGGTGTGATAATTCGAAACTTTAGGATATCATTTCATTCTAATCTCGGCAACGTTAAACACGACATACCTACAAATGATGTCATTGTCCACTGCAGACAAGAGCGGTGATCCATTGTCAGGTTAACGCCCTCCCGTCTCGTCAGGCCATTGGACGGTCCACGATTTGTATGCTAGACCGAATTACTCCTGACCGTGTAAAGCTTCACACAAACGGTTACACGGGACACTAAACACCCTTACCTCAATGATTTATAGCGGAATTGCCATGTTACTGGAATGAAACTCTCACACTTTGTTCTCTCGAGGCCAGGGGCCAACTGCTAAGTCCGCACTGGTAATCAATTTGTCACGGGCAAAACTTGTGTATATATGGTGCATGTCCCAGCGTTGACCTCGCTGAATTAAACATATACATGTATGATTGTCGTGAGTATACGTTTCAAAAACGTAGACATTTCCTCCTTCAAGAAGGTACATGTATACAGCACGTATAAAATTGGTGTTAGTATACTTTTGGGGGCTAAAATACAATTCCTGCAGGGCAATGTGATATGTCATACCCAAATGAGAAACCAAACCATTGCATGTGCTGAGTTTAGAGATATAAACCACATGAAATTGTTATATAAATATTGTTAGGGATAAACTGAAACAATTACCCTTGTGGACATATACATTGTATAACAATCCAATAACAGGGGTTTGTCCACAGAATTAACTTCATCAGGGTGTATTTAATATATAGTGTTACGCAAGGATGAATTAAAGGAATGCATGTGGGATTTCTGGAGTTCGACTCGCAAAGCCACGTTTTAATTCGTGCATCAGTGCTTGACAAGCCTGGCAAGTCCACAGATGTAAGCATGTAGTATGACAAACTAACCAACACATAAACTCTTCATCCATAATTAAGGGGAAATCTTCGGACATGTACATGTTAAATCTCAGCATCGGACAGAAGATTTGGGGGACCTGATGGAGGATAATACCATTACCAATAACCCTCGAAGGGCCTTTTATAGTTCGTGTCTCAAGAAGATTACTAGAAATTCCTGGCCTTCCACGCCTTCAATAATTATAATTGAAGTATATTCTTCGATACCAATTTATACACCACATTATGTCAGCGAGAGAGCCATTAATTTCCAACTTGATAAAACAGATCAGTATTCCCCGTTGGTTGGCTTATACGATTCACGTGGCCTCAGGTATAGGAGCAGGCAAGCAATTTCGTCACCAAAGGGGTGTTAACGGGGCGAGTTTTAACTCGGGCTCTCATATACAATTAGTGAGACAGGTAAGTGTCCTTCAGACAGTGGATTTAAGCAACAGTATTATCGTTATTACGGATTAGGGGCCTACACTTTCTGGATAGAGTACAGATTCTATAGTGTTGAAAATTGGATGCGACCTTCAAAGGATGTTAGCCGTACAGCCTACCAGTTAGCTACGTCTTGTTTTAGCGGGAGGGCCGTTGGACGAGTGATCTACAGGGTGCACATGGGTTGATGGCTATTAGATGCCCGACTCAGAGATCGCTGGATCGAAACCTGGAGCTGTCTCAGCCAATTTTCAGAACCCGAATCTGTGCTATATCCAGAAATGTAATCCCTAATAACGAATTTGCTGATAGCCGGTGAGACATACGAAACCTTGCCGGCTAAGCTAGTGTGAGGCCGATACAACGGTGTTTGCTTTTTCCATTGGAGATTACCGTTATTTTCAGAAATGTTAACATTAATTTACTGTCATGTAAATCTTATCATGGGTACATTAATACAATGTACCAGTGATAAGATTTACATGACATCCAGGTGTAGCCTCCAGGTCGGATGGTTAAAATAAAGTGATATGTAACTGAATATGGAGAATGACAACTCCAAGGCGATGCGCTTTCAGGGTTTAGTGTATTCGGGACTCTTCTACACCCCTGTGAGGCAAAGCACAATTAAATTACGATCAATACACTGCACAAAAACAACAGGCAGTAAAAAAAAGGTGGGTTTTATTTCGCTGGCACCAGGGTTCTGAATCCTCGATAGTTTCACAGATCCCATCCGGATATCATTATACAAATCCTGCGGTGTAGAGCTAGCTACATCAGGCGAATTGTTAACTCTGTTCCCCCCGTCCTATTGTCGACTCGAACACTAATGCTCTAGCAAGAGCTATTGTCTGCTGGCAGTGACAGTAAACTTAATTTGTATCATGTAGACTTCGATCTGTAGTCCTAGGCGATGAATGCCAGTTCCCGAGAGAGGAGTGAGCGTTCGAGATACCCTATCTTCATGCCGAGAGACGCCTAGCTCATTGAATCGTCTTCCCTTCTTGGTAAGAACAGCTCAAAAGTCCATTGCACTGAAACCTCTCAGCACTGACAATGTGCGCCGCTACAAAAAAATCAAATTTCTCAGAATTCTATTAGGCATCCTGATATTTTTAACGTTAGATGTTTGTGTTTCTGCGTTTGCAAAGAATGTGAAGATCGGAGCCAGTTGTTGCGAATATGAAGTTGGTATACAGCGTGCACGAATAGCTTGCCTTCTTTATTGAACCAACATGTTGGGTCTGTATTATTCATATGAGATCGTTAATAATGAATCGTTACGTGCTGTGGGTTATATAATAATGCAAACAGAGGAGAGATATCAAAGCTAGGTTAATCAATACATAGTAATTTCAGTCAGCGAAATTCTTCATTAAAACTTTTCCCGGAAGAGTGCAGTGAAAAGCCTAGTGATTCCCTCAACGCTACTGTGTTCTTCCCGAGCCGTATTAAATTATTACTGTCCTCTTTGGATCTTCACATGGAACTCATTTATAGAGGAACCATGCCACGGGGACAGATATATGTTTAGTTTTGGGGGTTTCCATAGGGGCGTCTTTGTTTAAAAGATACCAAAGAAATAGTGACTTCCCTCAGGTTGATACTTGACAACACCGCATTTGTTTAGCTTCACTTCATGTGATGCGCTCCTCATCAGAATTGTGTGGACTGTGCGACTGCCGGGCGTCAGATGCCTCAGGAGAGACTTGATGACTGACATGACACGTGACTGTGATTGGTACGTGATGCCGACAATTCCCAGAGCGTCTTCGCGCGCACTGCATACAATACGTACCCAGAACACATGGCTGGTGCCGACCTCTCCCTCGCTTAAGAAACCGAAGCGACGCTGAACAAGGAAAGTCCATTTAGCAGCAGACACGTGGGTAGCATGTGCAGAACCCAGTGGAAATTATTCATTGCCAGGCCGAATTAACTAATTAGTCATTTGTCTTTTAATTCAAACAGACCATGAACACATTTCCACAAAAACTCTGTAGCTTTGATGTCGTCACAACCATCAGACCCGTCCATTCAAGGGCGTCAGAGAGATTTTGTTATGACTTTGATAAACATATGCTCACACATTGAGAGCCAGTTTTCAAGCACACCATATTTTCTATGCATAGAAGTATTCTGACTTTTGAGTTGAAAAAAGGCGTATTATTTATTTAATTGTTTTACGCCGTCGGTCAGATTTCTCTGCATGGGTGGAGGAAATCAGCAGAAGAGACGAATGTGAAGACGTCACCGAGCGGTAATGTTAGATCAGAGGGAAAAGTGGGCTATTACAGTCTCAGTAAGCCATTAATGATTTGGTCAAGTTCAATCTGCTCGCATTTTTTCAGTGAAATCAGAAACAAAGTATTTCGTTTCTAAATAACAAGACACATGCTGTCACATAATACTTCAGCAGAGTTCATTCCATAATGAACATCAGCTTTGATTTGAGGTGCTGTCCCTTTGTGGTTCAAGGATAAAATCACATTGCGCCACCTGGTGGTGTTTTGGGGACGAGATCGCGGACGTTCATTGGTGGGAGCGCCAGAAAATGTCATCTGTCACCTGATCTGTCATTGGATATCCAACGCGCTGACTCAGTCTTCGCTTTGTAAATATGAGCACGTGACACGACTCGATGGCAGAATGTGATCAATTGAGTTTTGTCAACGTTCAGTCCATCCCAGTTGACAAACCTGAACGGCCTAGTCACGCCAACCTTCAGTCACTGTCAAACACACGCATACAGTATGCGATATTGAATTTGAGAATCATTGAATGAAATGTATTAGAGGGCACTGGTGTCACAAAATGGCTGGCTGTGCACTATTCAATTACATATACTGATTTCAGAACCATCGCTTATATATAGACCAGTGAATCTAATAAACTCCGATGAACATCACTGCATTTGTATTATCTAATTCTGCTAAGCCATGGTGCTAGATGGTGTGTAAGTTTCGTCTTTTTAAGTTTAGACATGAACACTTGGAATAAGCCCTGACGTAGGTAAAATGATTCCTGCGCGTACGTGTGACCATTTGCCATCTATCACATTATCGCCGCTGCTCTGTGCGCATGTGTTTGTTATCGATGCCGTAAGCTTCCTTAATGTATTAAATATTACAGAAACACAATGGTCCAGTATTTATAAAACATCACAGATTAGTATGGTGAAGATCACCTGCTTTAGCATCATGGATACGTATTGTCTATGTCTGCGTGGTCGATGTGAATTCCTATGGCACTGTACTTAAGAATATTAAATGCACGTCACTCAGATTGATGACTGGAACCAACCAGGGTGAGGGTAGAGAAAACCACCACATTTCGACAGACTTTCTCTCTTAAAGCTACAGCTGAAGTTTGATTCGAGCAAGTGGTCAGTTAAGAGCTCATCCTGCATGCCCTGCGGAGAGTGCCTCTTCAATGCGCCAGCGAGGATTTATATTACATCAAAGTCGGCGTCAAACTTCTAATTTGATATATTAACTCTCCAAACTAATTTCCACTATTGCTTTCCAGAAGCTCTGAGATGCCGTCCATCCTTGGGTAGTGTATATCTGTTAATATCGTTTACAGTGACTAATAACTCAATAAAGTGACTTGGTGCCACAAGCCTGCCCTTCTGCAGACACCTTGTATCCCTTTGTATGTTGCTAATGGCACAGAAGGAAAAAAAGGCTTTCTTTTTTGGTGAACAGGCAGACAGACGGGCGAACACACCATATTGCACAGTCCGCCTACGAAACCTATGAAATCCTACTGACGACGAGGGAAACACTGTAGCTCCCAGCGGATATCTGAAGCATATCTGCGTACGAAGTGGCAGTCGGCGCCACTGTGTACTAATCCAGGACATTGTCTCACTCCCCTCAGAATTCCTATAATTATCCCCCAGTGAGTCATTCGCCGTAGGGGTAGAGCGCTAAAAAACACAATATTACACACCAGGAATTATCGTGAAATAGTTTCCGGTATTGAAAACGTTCGGGACATGAAGTGTAGTTCACACTTTATGCCAGAACTCGAATTTATATCGCATGTAAATCGTGTGTGAATATTTGCGCCGCCCCCCCCCAAAAAGGCAAAGGCAAAAAAATAAAAACATTTCATTGTTGTTTCGCGTCTTAATTATCAAGAACATATTTTCTCCAAACGACTTATAACTTGGTGGACAGAATTATATGACCAGGTGGAAACTTAACAGGGTCTTTAAGGAAGATTACCACACTCGGTTACATATATATATATATACTCGAGGAGCCATGTGGTGATTATAATAAGCTCGTGGTTCGATTCCAACACGTCACCTAACATTATCTATTTATTTGATGCTATTTTACACCGTACTGAAAAAAAATCCTTTGTAAGAATATGTTAAGTTTTATGGATGAAAGCAGAGACCTTTGGAAAGTCAGAGATTAACTTTTCCACATGTGACGTACATGTCAGATATGCACACCACGCATACTGGTGAGAGACAAATGCCTTTGATGAACGACAGCAAAAACGGACACACGAGCCCCGTGGACCACTTACTTGTCACAAAGGCCCAACGAACTGTGAGAGCGAGGGAATCTACAAATTCCCTATTCAAGACTGATTCTGAACCATCTTCTCGTGTGTCCTTGCGACTGAAAGGCAAGCGCCTCTAGCCACTACACCGCGCACATCTGGTCCGCCACACCGCGAACATCTGGCCCGCCAACCAATCAAGATGGTGCATGTACTCTAGTCACTACACCGCGCACATCTGGCCCGCCAACCAATATCAAGATGGTGCATGTACTCTAGTCACTACACCGCGCACATCTGGTCCGCCAACCAGTATCAAGATGGTGCATGTACTCTAGTCACTACACCGCGCACATCTGGCCCGCCAACCAATATCAAGATGGTGCATGTACTCTAGTCACTACACCGCGCACATCTGGTCCACCAACCAGTATCAAGATGGTGCATGTACTCTAGTCACTACACCGCGCACATCTGGCCCGCCACAAGATGGTGCATGTACTCTAGCCACTACACCGCGCACATCTGGTCCTGCCAACCAGTATCAAGATGGTGCATGTACTCTAGCCACTACACCGCGCACATCTGGTCCACCAACCAGTATCAAGATGGTGCATGTACTCTAGCCACTACACCGCGCACATCTGGTCCACCAACCAGTATCAAGATGGTGCATGTACTTTTACTTATACAGCTATATACAAGCCATGGACCACCTTTGCGTGTAACGGTATATACAGGGTCATTAAGGAAGACTTAATATCTCTTCTTTGTCAATGTTGCGTGTTCGTGTCCACACAATCTTTAAAACATAATACAGCAAGATTACAACATGTAGGGCAAAACCATAGAGGCACTGACAGTGTGATATCACGTGCACGATCACACGACATACACAGAATCTTAATGTTGATAAAGCTTCAAGATTTGGATCACTTTCCCTTGTGGCTTCCCAAAATATATTCCATCAAGTGAGCCTTATAGGTAAATGTTTATTTAACATCGGCTAGAGTGCCTAATAGACATATACCAGATAATGGTCGACAAAAATATATATACCACGGTGAGTATATTTACGTAAGTCAGGGTATACTGTCACAGCAGATCAAGAACAATATTTGCCCACCACTTACATGCAAGCGAAACCAAGCGGGAGTTGCATTCGGTGTATACAACGTTAGTGATGTATTAGAGGGCTTTAGCAGATAAAGGGGTCAGTTATACTTGTCACGTTATCGTAGAATTAACCGCCTCTATGGCCTTTTTTCCTGAAGTAATATACGTAATGGCTAGCCGTGGGGTCAGGCTGGCGGGAAATACGCATCAATCATTGGCTGATAATTCCTATGTACGCAGTCTGTCAGCCAATTATGGTGTTTGAATATATTTGTCTCGGGGCCAAAATGTTGGGGTCTGTTGGTGAACTCCTGTACACATATATGTATATACACATTGTGTTGAGGTGGGGTATCATGATAAGGTTGGCCTGGGATTGTTTGAAGAAGACCACGGCTTATCATGCATCATGCTGTCCTGGATAATTGTAGTCATGTATCACAATTTAAGCCACACGTCATGCAATTAAGTTCTCTCATGTATATAATTCAAAAGAACGTATATGGACGTACGGCTAATTAAGGCCTATATACTATACACTGTGTAAAAGATCGCTGGGTCACAGTCAAGCTAAGAAAACCGCATGTTGTCTTTTTCTGTGCGCGACCCTTTTCATCGCTATCGACAGTATTGCACTGTGGCTTAAAACAGTTCACTTTCATTAAATAGCAAATGCAAGCACGGCAATATTTAGAAGTTTAAACGCTGTCTTCTGTATTTAAGGTCATTAACCTGTAATGTATAACGCCCTAAGACACCGATCCACAAAGGGACGTGTGCAGTGCTAAGATTGTTGCATGTAGGTCCTGATTTTAGCTAGTAGGATCTGCGTATGCTTTGTAGTGCTCCTAAAATTTATTGATGGATAGACTGATTGGTGTTAACGTCATGCCTAAGAGTATTTCTGTTCAAATAGGCTATATGACAGTGGTCCCTCTTCCATATGAGTGACGACAACGGTCTTGGCTCAAGTATATGCAGGTAAACTTTCACAGGTTGGTCCAAAATTGGGCCTTTACTGACAGTATCAAATTTATCCTTACAGCTTACAGTAAAACAAAAAAGTCAGCACTATGAACAAGCGCCTAAAATAGTTACCACACGGTTGTTACACGCGTGTAGAATGCATTCTACACGGGGTAGCACCGCCTGTGGTACAGGGACGACTTTTTGGCTGTACTGTACAAGGAATCGCACATTTACCACTTGGTACATACTTGTTGATAACCGATCAGTTTTATTGCACTAATATAAAGTGTAATGCATGCACCACTTGCTTACTAAACAGTCCCACATCGGATAACATAAACCAGCCTCCAGTTCGAAACCGATTTACTGCAGGATGGGAAAAACTTGGTTACAGATTTGTTTTGAGAAGCATGATGGTTACCAAACCATTTATAGTCGATGTGTTCGATAAACAGATTGGTATATTGCGCGGGTGTCTTTCCTTGCAGTGCCATTCAGTTCAGAACCAACTGATAACCAAACTGTTACCAACTGGAGAGTGGGGGTGGGCGTCGCTAAGGAGATTTATAGTGCGCTGGTAATGGCCCAGGTGCCTCTCATCAACTGTGAGTTTAAGCCCAGCTGGTGCTGGCTTCCTCTCCCTTTGTACATGACGCGAAGTCTGCCAGCAACCCGCGGATGATCGTGGGTTTCCCCCGGGCTCTGCCGGGTTTCCTTCCACCATAATGCTGGCCGCCGTTGTAAAATCTTCTTGAGTACGGCGTAAAATACCAATCAAATAAATAAATAAATAAAACTCCACTTAAATAAATAAATAAATAAGTAAATAAATAAATGTTACCAACTGCTAGGGGGTTGTGAGAGTTGGCCTGTGTAAGCCATGCGCCGAACTTTGATCAGTAACTGACGAACCTATCCACACGTGACGCCCAGACTTTCAGCCGCAGAAAGAGCTCGTTGTGCATATATGTTGGTGGAAAGCAAGTGATTCTAACAAACTGTACGTATATGTATAAGTGCACCTGGGGGGACCTCCGTGGTTCAGTCGGTTAGCGCGCTTTCACAGCGAAATGACCCCGAAGCCTCCCACCAATGCGGTCGCTGTGGGTTTAAGTCCAGCTCATGCTGGCTTCCTCTCCGGCCGTACGTGGGAAGGTCCGCTAGCAACTTGCGGATGGTCGTGGGTTTCGCCCGGGCCCTTCCCGGTTTCCTCCCACCATAACGCTGGCCGCCGTCGTATAAGTGAAATAATCTTGAGTACGGCGTAAAACACCAATCAAATAAATAAATACATAAATAAATCAGTGCACCTGAACCTTCATATGCCAGCCCTGTACGTGAACTGGTTATTGCCACCAAATTCCCAAGAACCACAGTAAGGGCATATACATGCAGAACTGCAGCACTCGTTTTAAAATATGGTGATAGACGAACATCAAAGAGAGATATATCTAGACTTACAGTAGCCTAGAGTCAGGGAAAGTCGTGAGAAATTCCCTGCCCTAGGCTGGGACTGAACTGACACCAGCATCAAATCCAACATCGGTTGTCACCATGCAATGGCGGCTATAGTTAGCTTCAAGTTGGATCCAGTTACCTGCATGGTGACGTTTAACGGTGGTTTCCACTTGGCTCAGTTGAGTTACCTCTAGGCAGATGCGCGTGATAATACTGATGTAACGGAATTCTATAATACGATTTATTTATCCATTTATTTCATTTGTCTTTTACGTCGTACTCAAGAATATTTCATTTTTACGACGGCAACCAGCATCATAATGCAAGGAAAACCAGTCTGCGGGTAGACATTCTCCCATATTGCCGAAAAGGAGGCCAGCGGGAGCTGGACTTAAACTCACAACGACAGCACTGGTTAGATTCACCTGCGTCATTGCTCTGCGCTGGCACGGTAACTACCTGGGTCACGGACGCCCCACCATATGACTTAATATAGCTCTCAGAAATAAAGCAGTTATTGATGGAAAACATATATGCATTAAAAAGGAAAAGAATTTAATGACCTCTGTAGCGACAAGTGCTGGAATGGAACTCCCATTGCACCTGAGTCTACACTCAGTTTTAACAGGCCTGTGTATAATACCAAGATTTTGTTTGTGGACTGAGATCTGCTCTCTTTGCTTTGATTTCATGTATAAATGTGATGACAACAGGCATTTGAGTACTTCTAGACCAGTGACGTCTAACAATTGCACTGGAATCACACCATTTTTGTTTTCGACCCATTTAGCTTAAGTGGCTACTTTTTAAGCATTTACATGAACAGTTAGAATAAAACTAACTGAACTGCAATGAGATCGCTTTGAGTTCAAGTCCAGCTAATGTTGGCTTCTGCTACGGCCGTACGGCACGTGGGAAGGTCTGCCAGCAACCTGTGGATGGTCGTGGATTTCCTCCGGGCTCTGCCCGCATTCCACCAACCATAATTCTGGCCGCCGTCGTATAAGTGAAATATTCTTGAATACGGAGTAAAACACCAATCATATTAATAAATAAATAAATAAATAACTGAACTACATGGGTTAGATAAGAGGGGGCGGGATTAACTGGTTTGTAAACGTGTGTCACCACACGTCAGTTGTCACACTATTGTTGCTGCTCTCATTTTGCAATTTATACATTTTATCGATGAATTAAACGAATTCATGAACAGTACTACATCTAAAAAGGGCCACAATACATACATACGTAACGCTGTGCTTTTACAACACCACGTACAGATTGCAGGTGCTCGTCGACAGTCCAGGTGAGTTTATGTCAGCTTGGAGACTGGGGAATTTAGGTTGTTCGCCCATCCAAAGAAAGGAATAAATATCAGAGAGTAGATCACTTCCCATACTTCATTCTATATGACTGGAAATAAAATCAACGACGGGTGAGTCTGTCGGTTTTTGTACGCGTTTATGTAAACAGAAGACGAGGCTACGCTATCGTATTACCAATCGCCACCCCCCGGCTCGCAATGTAGTGGCCCACAATGGGTTCAAGGTTCACATTGTTTGACAAGCCTCTATGTGACACCGTAGGTTAGTCACACAGACGTGGGAAATTTCGATCGTTAGGTGGTGATTTCTGCGTCACTAGCCGTTTAAACTGTATAACAGAGAGTTTTGTCAGTGATTAAGTGGTGAACTTTAGGGGGATAATTTACCTAGCGAAGGACCGATCTGTCTATCGTGTCTGTGTGACTACAAACTGCGGAGTGAATCGAGAAGACGAAGAGTTGAGAAGGCAAGTGGATCGGCCCGTTTGTGGCGGTCCGCCATGCTGGGAGACTGAGCTATTCACCTGAGTCTGGCTGAGACCTCCGATAACAACACCGCAACTATCACAGGTAAGGGTCGTGGCCTCGTTAACAAATTGAATGGACAACTCTCTCTTATCTAGTGTTATGATAAGAAAACCGATTTGTTCACAAATCGGGATATATTGGGGCCTGTATATGTGGAAAGGGGTTTAACAGTTCTGTAAATGCCAGCTTTCAGATGTGAATCATGTGAGATGACAGATACGCTAATCTGTAAAATCCAAGGGCGCGAGAAAGTTGACGTTTTACATGTGGTAACTAAACCAATAGGTCAGATGTCAAACTTGATCCGTATACATATCTCTATGTACAGTGTCATACATCCTGTGTGCTTTGTGTAAAATTGTAGTGAGGAGCTTTGAACTGTTGAACAACTTGTTCGATACAGGTAGTTGACTTGTTTTGACCAGGTTGGCTTTCAGTGAAACTTCTAAAATTGTTTCCAATACTGTAATTGGGTGTAAGTAAAGTGTAAGTAAAACAGAACCGTAATTGGGTGTGTCAGTAAATTGTTGTTCTGACCAGCCTACGTAAATCACTCAAATTGATTGAATTTTTTTATATACTTTTTATTAATAATTAAATACTATTTAGATTGGTTTAAAGAGTTAAAATTATTAAAGGCATACTTCAGTACCCTGTTTGCCTGGAGTGATGTCATTGCATTTTGTGACATTTAATTATGGTGAGAATGTTTTATTACCAGGGGTAATTTAAATTTTCTTCTCTTCATAGATGTATGACCGTTATGCTTTACAGGTTATCAGTACAACAGTAATACTATGTACTTTCATGGTAATTGATTGCAGCTCCTAAAAGTGGCTGCTGTTTTCTAACAGGAGGTTTTTGTTAGTCCCCAAGGGTAACGGAGACCGTTCAGGTACATAAATGTAGACTGTCAGTCAGTGATAAATCTGTTTTGCAGGGTTCTTTTCCATGACTGTTCATCCTACTGAATTTAAGCCTGGTGGTAGTACACTTGCATGGCTTGACTGTGACAAATTCGCCTTTTTTCCAGTTTTCAACAAAGTTATGGCTGTTTTGTCCTGTGTTTGTACTTGGACTTTAACAGTTTTGTAGATCTTTCTTTTTTTTGGAAACAGTTTGGAAATTTTTTTTTTCAGAATGGTTCATCATATGTTACTTAATTCAACTGCAAATGGCTTCACCATGACAAGGTTCAGATCAGTTAAGTTTCAGTTTACAGCTGTCCCAATTTTTAGAAAAAAAATTATGGCATTTCATTCTGTTTTTGGACTTTAAAAATGCAGCTCAGTGACACTCAAATTCGTGTGGGACAAGCATTGCTTCTGCAATACTTTCAGAATGAGTCCCAGTGCTTTGTGTAGGGTGTGCGCATGGCGGTGCTATGTGCACAGGGTAAGCGTGGGTATATTTGACACTTATTTGTGTATGTGACATGGATTGAACACCACCTTCTGGCTGAGGCTACCTGAAGAATTACAACCACAGCACATACCCGTAGTCAGTATCACCTGTAACCTTATCAGACCTTGTACGTGTTTACACTATAGCCCCTTTATGTGGTCCTATGTTCGCTGTGTTAACTTCAGTGTGATGTCTGAAGAGAACTTGTGCCAGGTAACAGCTTAATATGTTTACTCACTTGGTCTGTGTCAGAAAACATAGATCACTGATGACATGTACAGTTTACCTTTTTTTTTTTTTTTATTTATTTTTTGTTGTTTTATTGAACTGGAAGGCAAGCTAAGAGCATTGTGGTCTTCTATACATGTTGCTGTTGGTAGTGTATTATATATATACTGTACATTGCTTTGTTTTTTGGGGTTTTTTTGGTTTTTTTTTCTTTTTTGGTTTTCTCTCTGATTGTAAGATACATTTACATGTATAACACAGTCTTGTCATCAGTAAGATTTTCAGTGTACATGTATTAAAGTATACCAGGTATGAACTATATGCTATTAGAATAACATTCACGACTCTTAATTATACATCAATAAAGCTGACGTACATGTAACAGGATGTCTATGGAAAACGTTTGCAGTGCATCAAAGAAATCATATTACTGACACTGATTGAGATTATACCAGTTGGTCACAAATTATTTAAGCAACTGAGCTGAATCACATCAGATTTTTCTGAAATACATGCAGTTCATGTCATTTTTCACCCGATTATTCTGTGGTGAAGTCTTAAGCCCCTTATGCCAGCAGTATTCCTTCATATATGTATATATGTGGAGATACTTTATTTTGAGATAGTCATTGAAATTGAAATCTGTTCCATTATTCATTTATGAATCTGTGAATGCAGATAATACATGTACCTGTAGTTGTCAGGGATATTTTTTACAAATTATGTCTGCAAAAAGGCAGTTGTTAAGAATACATACATTGCAGGTAACCCTCTGAAAAAAGGCCCTACCCTAATGTGTTCTGGCTGTGCTCAGCCAGGAAGTCATTAAGGATGACCTAGCTGCAAGTTTTGCGTCATAGATCTATGAAAGAACCTAGATATATTTAACGTGATTTGACACTGTCATATTGCATGTAGTTTGATATGAGTTTCATTGCCACTACGTACATGGAATCTAAGTATGGTATGCTGTAATCGTGTGTTGCAAGTCGTAACAATTAAGTGCAGTGTAGTTGTAGGAAGTCCGTGCATGGAGCACATGTAGTTGCACAGGTATTTTGAAATTTGACACAGCACATGCTGTGAGAAATTGACACCATTCTCTTTCATTTTATGTTGTAGAGATGCCAATATTTGATTGGCCTGTCTGACAGAACTCTAATAATTCAAGGGATATTACACTGTAATTTACCTCTGGCAGCAGCCAATTATATGACAGTTATGGTTTTTATGACTGAATCAATCATGTCCATTTTTGTTTTTCTAATACGTTGCAAGCTGATCGCTGTCTAGACGCTTTTTTGGGTTTGCAATTTGTGGGATTATCCTCATAATGTTTCCGTCAAATCAATTGTTTTTTTTTTGTTTTTTTTTTTGTTTTTTTTTCTACCAGACAAGGAACTTATTATTATGAATTTATTGTGTATACATGTACATTAGTTAAGAAAGAAATGAAAGAAAAAAACACATACAAACTTGTCTGTATGTTGTTTTATGTGACCTGGGATATGATACAAGCCTAGGTTCCATATCAGATCAATATGGAACACTTAAGATTTTTGCACATGTAACAGCTAGTAAGTGGTGATATTTTTGTGTAGGGTTGGAAATATGTAACAGTGATACGATTTTATTGTGGGGGGTTGGTAGATCTTGGATGGGAACAATATTGTCAGTTTGATTATAAACCCAACTGCATGATAGAATTGTTAATGTTCCCTTTCTATACTGCACATGCTGGTAGACCCATTTTGTATTTTCTCTTTTTTTTTACATTGATTTGCAATGTTTTTCTGTTAACAATACTTCATCATTGCCATAATATTGGTTCGTGGTTGCATGAGCACAGTTTGCATGGTGTCAGAGTCGAGGCGTTCTGCTCGCACTATTAGCAGGATCTCTATTGGGTCATCTCCTCTCAGTGGGATGGAAGCAGGGAGAGGTGTGCTAAGCCTAGAATCCTGCAACACAGGCTGCTGTCAGATGGGATCCAATATCCTCCTGGGGGTGTCAGTGTTGAATGAGAACTGCCATCCACTACAGTATTGCTGACTAGGCAACCATTATCATATTGTAGCTGAAAGACTGGCTAATTGCTCTGCTAACTGTTCCGAAAACAGCCAGTATAGTAAGACAGCCAAGTTGGAACTTGTGTGCCATAGCCAGGGCTCCCACACAGCCACGCCCTGTTTACAGATCTCCCCAGTTTGGGTATACTGAAGACTACTCATCCTGACAGCTGTGGCTGTTATGCAGTTTTAGGGTTCTTGTGATTGTTTTTGAAAGGAGATTTTTTCGAGCCGAGATTTTTTTGAACCGAGAAGAAATGTTGGCAACTTAATCCAGTGAATGAACTATAATACGTCACATCAAAGTTACAGGTGAGATAAATATTTCATTGTTAATGTTGAAATTTTCCAGTTTCTTGTATTCATGTATGATTTTGATTACTGTATGCTGTGTGCGTTAAATTTTATCAAGGTAATTTAGGATTTATTCACATGTGGTAAATTTGTCAGAAATATGCTTAATAAAGGTCTGCCCGTGCAACAGTGTACATAAAGCCGGCAGAACACCCTGTGACATTTTCGTTACCGTTATTGGCTTTATTTTGATGAGGCTGCATTTGAGATGACGCTGTTTGGTTAGGTTGGTCGTATTTATGGCTGTATTATTAGATCTGTGGTGCTCATCTCCAGGCCTGTCCTTGCAAATTGTCAATTATTGAACTAGTGACTCAGTGGCCTGATAGCAGACAACTTTCCTCTTGCACCCCCCCCCCCCCCCAACTCCTCTCTTCAGACAGATTGTCCTCCCCAGGCCATTTTTGTTAACGCTTACTGACTTGTAGATCTCCAAAATAGCCATGGATATCCATGGTTGTTGCATTTACATTAACCCTGTACATGATTCTAGATTATCTTGATGTGCAGCTACCTGTGTACATGTTATGGTAGTTTGCAAAAGTTTTTCTTTTTCTTAAAATTTAAGGGGGAAAATGTGTTGAACTATATAAGGCCAAGCACAGTATGAACTATAAACGCCAGGTTACAAGGTCCAAAACTTTATCTTAATTTATAAATACTAGGTTAAAAGTAAATGATTCTATAAAAGTATTTTACTTGTATTCATGTTGAAGTAAATAGTGACCATCAAAGCAAAAGAGATCAAATGAAACAGTTTACATGATATAAGGAGCTTAAAAAACCAAAACAGGATGTGACTTTTTGTTCCCTTGTCACTGATTCTCAGATATTCTCGTGAGCACTGTGTCATTGTCTCTTGACTCTTCAGCCCCCTCAGTTTTAGCAAGGAGGTTGTGCTGTTAACAGCTGAATATGTTACTCATACAACTGCTCCATCAGCATCAGGCGGCTGGCTGTATATAGCCTGAAGCCAGACAACTAAGACACAGTCTGAATTGAATTTTAAATAGCGTGATCTTTGGGATTTTTTTTCTGTAATGCATAAAATGAGTGATGTCATTCAGTGAAGGATTGAAAAAAAATCAAATTCTCAAATTCTGGTCGTTTTGTGTGACAATTCCAGGAAGCAGTGCACTACCATCTGCATTTCTAGTTGGGGTTTCAGCTGCTGTAAATTTTTAATGTCTTCAGTACAAGTGACAAAGTATTTTTGTCAGAGTGAGTTGTGAGTGTGAATTGTGTCATTGTGAACTGTGTTTTGCGGGGGTTTAGGTCACAGGGACATGACTGGCAAAAGTCACTTATTATAATGCTGTATTTGTGTAGCTCTCTGGGTTTTGAGATATTCATGTATGTAGCAAAATATGCCAATATCACATGTTTTAAGTTTGCTTACCAGGTTATATAAGTCAGATACAAAGGCTTTATTTTGTACTGAAGACCATGCCAATCCAAACTTTTGTATAATGCAGTGTAGACAGTGTTAAGATCAAGAAGTATTGTGTGTACTTGATGCTCACGTATTCATTGTTTTCAGTTGTACCTTTTTGCAAGTGTGATGCACATACATGTAGACCAAAATTGCAATCAGACGTGAACATGTAGTGTTGTTAGCAGCAGAGTCGACATAGACCGTCGTTGTATTTCACACCTGTCGATGATATACAGGTGCAATTAGCATGGGAGGAACCCACCTATGTTGAAGCCTCAGATGCACTGATGCACTCACATCTGTATGTGGCCGAGATTGAGTGTAAATGTGGTCTGAATATCTGTCGGCTATTTACAACCGGCACACGTTCATGAAACAGGTTAAGTGTGTTTATTTTATGGTTGTCCTTGTTGACAACTACAGAACAAGGTTGATGTGACAAGTGCACAGGTAATGGCAACAGTTATAAGGTGAGCAGGTAAACTGGTTTGGCTTTTGCATGTACCCAGTATGCCATCAACTCCTGTCATTTCAGAGGGCTATTTTTACACAAACAGCACTGAGTCTTCTGACTTATATATAACTGAATATCAACATGTGATGAAGGAGAAGATGAGGATAAAAAGCTGTGAGAAAGCTATGTGTGCCTTCAGTTTATGGTGTAATGCTTTGTGTCTATTTACCTTACTCATACCTGTTGTTGTTGGTGCTTACACCTGTATGGACGTCCAGCTGACTTTGTGATCAGATGACCTTGTCAGTTAACATAGCGAGTTAGTAGTTGTGCACACACTTGGGCCTGTTAGCCAGATCAGAGGCATTACGACCTCTGCTGTCCACCACGAGTGTGTATGTTCATAGGTAGGAACATTGGCCTCAGATCTCATCTTTGTTGGTCAACATTCCGCAGAAGCAACATTGTTGTTTAAAGAAGGGTGTGAATATAAATGGGGGGGGGGGAGATTGGTTTTTGGTTTTTCTGATAGTAGATTTTGTTTGTTCTTCTGAGAGTTGTGTAAATCGAAAGTCGAAAATTTTTCCACTTATACAGTTGCAGCCAGTTTTATACCAGATGTAGGAAACTGGCATTAACCGTTGACCTTTGGCAAGCTCCTGGCAGACTACCTACCTTGGTACTTAAGTCATGTTGGTATGAGGTAAGCGATCCCTAGTGAACTTAAAGTCAAAGACCACATAGGGGGTCACTGTTCACCAATAAAAGAAGCAAGTGAATTTTGAAAATTCTCTTAGGATGGGACGGAACTCATGAATGCCTCTGCTGACCTGGCAAGTTAAAGGCAATTGAACATTTTAAGTACTTTGTATGTCTGGGTCAGAGTGTCAGTGCTTTAGACGATTATCACATGAACAATGGGAATGAAGCCTCATTGCAAACCATATTGAACGCACTCTTTCAAGATTGTAATATTCAGCACTTGCAGAAAGTCATACTTGTATTTTGCCCTCAGTGTACGTAGCCAAATGCAGTGTTTTCTCACAGAAGTCGTCGTCGTTTCTGCTAATTCCTACACTATTCTGCAAACAATAGAATTATCCTGTTATGTAACAATTATGCCCACTACGTGTTTCATTGTGACTTTTTTTCATGTCTCAAGTTTTGTTTATCAACCAGTATTCATTTTCCTTTCAGCACTCTGACACGAGTGATGAGAGACTCACGTAATAAAGGCTATTATCTTCAGGCAAACAGGTTTATCTACACAAAGGCGATAGATAGCACATGTATAGGTACATGTGCCCTTGGTAAAGATCTTATGCAAATAAACCTGCACAGGTGACATATACAACTACATGCAGTTATAGTGTGTCATTTACAGGTGTAAGGTTCTACTGTTACTCTACATGTACACAATAACTAGGGACATGTACAGTGTGTGTGTGTGTATATATATATATATGTACATCTGGAAGAGTTAGTTTCATGGTATTTTTGCTCACTTGTGCATGGTGAATCAGAAAAAAGGATGGAAATCAAGTCTGCACCAGGACCTCCCTTGGAATTTCACATTATTAAATTTGTGTAAATTGTGATGGCTCATTAAATGAGTAAAAAAATAAACAATAATGATACAGAAATGTAGAAATAGTTTAGAGACAAACTATTTAGCCAGATGCCGTGAGGCATCCAGACAAGTTGTATAGGTCTGCAAAGAGCCAGGCAGATGTCTTGTTTTAATAAAGAAAATTTAGGTTTACATGCAATTTGTGAGATATGCAAAGTGTGTGTTTGGATAAAAGCATTCTTATGTACATGCACTGCCACATGTGGCAGATTTCTGAGAACTACTGAGAAAGGTGTTGGGTTGAAGGAGGACTGTAGAAGAAATACATATGCACATGGAGGTGAACATTTATTGACCGTTCATAATTACGTGTAGTTTTTAATCCCATGTTGTATTACATGTAGCATGAAATATGTAGCAGCTAGGCCTGTCTTAATTGAATTTAAAGCATGTTGAGGCTGTTGTTGTTTAGTGTTTGGTCTGTGGTGAATGCCAACTGATTTATCAGTTATTAGCTAACAGTTGAGATGCAAGATCTCAAGCCAAGGCAGCTTAATATGTTCACCAGACTCATGGATATGTGATATCTTACAAAGCAAGCCACATGTTAAAATCAGTTCTGTAATAATATTTTGTGCTTTGTACTGCTTCAGTCATTAAGACAGTCACATGAAGATACTGTGACTTAGTATAGTACAAATTGCCTTTGGGTATGCATGTAAGAAAGCTTTCAAATTTAACTCAAAAGGCATGTGAGAAAGCTTTCAAATTTGATTCCAGAGAAACACCAGACAATGCATACATGTACATGTTCATGCCATTAGAAACTGTTAATAATTCAATAGTGGCCTCAATCCTGCTCTGGAAGGATTGCATGCAACATGAAATGTTTGGATCAGAGTGCATGTGCCTGAATTAATAAGAGCCTCTAGAACATGTGGCATCTCTCTGGGACTTGAGCACTTTAGAGACCATCGAGTGTATTGGTAATGGACGGCGGTCAGCCCATTGTGGTTAGGGATGCTCGCAATTCCCCAAAAATCTATGTTGTCACCATGTATTTCCCTCTGTTAAATGGTAATTGGAGAAATTTAATGTGCGTAAGTGTAAGAGTTCTTCCCTTTACAAGTGTACATGCACATTTATGTATTGTCCTATTTAACACACTAACATGTTACAGGTTGTAATTCCTATGTGTAAAGTGAAATCGGAAAGCATATGATGGGCAAAACAAAATCAAACAAAATGGGCAATATTCTAATGGTTGATGGAATATTTCTTAATGGCATATTCACTACCCAGGCAATGTCCAGCCACTTTCATTTGGTGTTGCTGACATTTTTTAACATTACAGTACCTGATGTCTTTTTAAGAAGATACCCATGAAGATTTTCTGGATCTTGACGAAGAGAATTTGCATAATGTCTTTAAAAATGTCATTTGTCACTGTCACTGGGTTTGAATTAACTGATGATTATCAAACCCTTGCACTCATTGCCAGCATTGCCCTAGGATGGATCTGATACGAAGTTCTCATGCTTCTAACCTTTTAGCAATTAATTTTGTGCCGTGCCTGTGTGGTGTTACACACTATGTGCTGTAAGGCCTATTGTTTGTCCATTTATTGTGGCAGATGTAAACATAACTCTTTATTTCTATCAGAGCTCTTGTCTGCAGTCTCTTGAGGGATTTTGTAACATAATTTTTGCACTATTGTGTCAGGAATTTGAGACATTTGGTTAAAATCCATTAAAATTAACTCTCAAGACTAATGTGAATGAATTTTAAAAATTTTGTATAACAGTTATCTTAAACAAGACTTAACCTGTGTATAATTTTGGAACACTGAAACCTCTGGTAAATAAATAGATGATTCCAATGATCTCTTTTTTCGACAAAAGTATTCTGTAAACATGCTTGTAGAAATACAAAATTGCCAGTGCTTATAAATCAGTCTGAAAGTTAGAATTATGTTAAAAAGGTTCAATTTCCTAAGCTCTTGGTACAGGTCATTTATACACTGCATACATGGTACACATATGTATACTACTGCTCAAAGTACATGTAGATGGGTCGTAGATTTTCCCACCAGTTTTTTGGGGGGATCTATTATTGTAAACAGAACAATGGATAGACAGACAGATGTGCAGGACCATGTGGGTATATTTGTTGACCAATGTGACAGTCCCTTTTGTAGTTTTCCTTACCAATATTGTTTTTTGTTGGCCTTGTGACCAATAAAAATGTAATTTTAAAACATCTATAGATATATCCCCACTGAAGAGCCATGACGATTGCTTCCTGAATGGTTTCTGGTGTTTCTAACTTAGACACTGTGAAGTGGTAGGATTTCCGTCTCACCGTCTGTTTATTTAGCAGGAGGATGGACTGTGGTTTCCTCATCTCCGGTTGATCCCATGGTGATGACAGTGACCAGAAATTGCCTCATCACCACTGTAGTCAGGTGGTCATCTGGTACGGCTACGTACCCGATAAAGTGTGATGATTGGTGGACTAGAAGCCATCATGTATATGGTTATTATTGTTGAGGATGTATTCTTGATAAGCATCAGGTAATAGTATATATAGGCCACATGTGCATGTATTACTAGCCTATAAAGGCAAGTATACTTTATGAGATCCTACAATTTCTGAGAATTACAAGTCTCTTGTGGGAACAAGAGAATCTTGTGTTTTTGTCATGTGAGAATCTACATGATGAGGATATTGCACATCTACCATGAGTAAATTGGATTTTATGAAGTGTTCAGAAGGTTATGCTGTTTTAACTTTTTTACTGCACTCACTATATATTCCCTTCATATACTGCTGTGCATGTGTATCAGTGCTGTAGAGTAGTAGATGTACTCTGTCTACAAGGTGTGTATGCTGAAATTGTTTCCACAAGGATTTCATGCATCAGACTTCGGGTTGTCCGTTTTTCAAAGTGAAGATAAATCCCTCTGTCTAGTGACTGTTATTTGTTGTTCTACATGTGCGTTATTTTGGTTGCGGAGGTAAACTGTAATTAAGGTATTACATCTGTAAAATGTGCATGTTCTGTAGTCAGTATGCCTCATGAAAAATGTGTTCAAAGATAAATTGTTTTCCTGTGGAATTACTATACAGTACATTACACTAAATATGATTTAATTTGGATGAAGTTTGTTTTCCAGTTTGAATGTTAACCACACTTCTTGGCAATCAGTTCTTGACCAGGACATGGTTTTCTTCAAACTACTAAAAGAGGGAAAGTTAGATAAACTGAAATGATGTACTAGAAGACAAATGGTGCCTGATTTGTAGTTATTGCCACTCGATCAGTGTTAAAGGTACTCGGTAAGCTTGTACTAGTTGTGACATTAAATCGGTATTGATGTCTTTATCGTTTAGATAACCAATAATTGGGCAATATCCAGAAGTAGCTTGGCTGGCCTTCTGTTCGATTTAAAATCGCAGTTGTCCGCCCATGATGTGTGGTATATATATAACACATCACCTGGGCTGTGTGGCTGGATCCTATCAGGTTATACATTCCACCCCATAATTGTGAATCTGTTGATCCGGGGGCCCTGTCTGGCAGTGATTGAGTGTCAGGTCAGGTCTCTGATCTTAGCCAACATTCCACCCAGCCCATCATTGATGCCCCAAGGGGTGGGTGGCTTTTTGCCCCTGGATCCCCTGTTAACAGGGTACTTATACATCCCATCTCTGGGGGTATCCTGGACAACGATCACCTTGGGGGATGAATGAAAATGTGGATGTGAAGTGTTTCAGGCTGTGACTAGTACACTGTACAGTCCTAGAACACACGTAGTTGGACATATAACATGCACAAGCTGTAGGGGCCAGGCATGTTTATGTATTCTGTTGTACTGACCCCATAGAATCTGACCTTTTCAGTGATTATCTTGAACAATATAAAACATGCACAGTTCATTTGTAGGCATGCTGGAAGCCCTCTGAAGTTTCTCAGCTTGATTGGCTGAGATGTCAACCATTGTATTTTCAGACATCTGTGGGAACAAATGCGCAGATTAAGACTAAAAGTATTGATGTTGGGTTTAATGTGGCAGGATTAGAACATCAGTGGATGTTCTGATAGGCTTGTGGGTAAGCAGTTTGTTTGCCTAGTTAATTTTCAAGTTGGCTTTGTGATCATGATCCCCACCCCAAAGAATATGTGAGGTCATCGTTTAGAAAATGTTAAGTACATGCACACGTACATACATGTATCCTTTGCAAGAATGTCATTCTTAGCTGTACAATCAGCAGTTTGTTATTAAGCTGTGCAAAAAGTTGTCTTAAATTTATATTTTATATGGCATCATAGGAGAGACAGGTTATGTCAACTTCAGTAATGTTTATTCTTCAGGTAGATAACAATTTGATTCGTTTTCATAATGATTTGTTTACTTATTTACTTATTTGATTTGTGTTTTACACTATATTTTCTCTTGTACGATGGCGGCCAGCATTATGGTGGGAGAAATGCGTTAGATCCCCAAGGGAAAATCCATGACAACATTTTCATTATGAATTAAGTATGTGTATGTGTTCAGTGTCCTGACGTGGTGTTAATGCAGACTGCATGGTAACAGTGTACCTTGTACTGCAATACCTGTGTGTGACCTGACTCAGTATAAGCCCTTGTGTAAACCTGGAAACTTCCACAATGACATGTTATGTAAACCTGGAGTGTTAGCCCTAACTTGACCTTATGACCTTGATAGTGCTGCTTGGCTGAGTGGGAGGACTAAAATTTGTAGGCATAGTGCCTCTACTAACCTGCCTGTTTGTGTATCTGTCTGTGTCACCAGGGAGGGGACAACAGGCCTGGTAACGTTGACACTATACCGCTCATCAGTAGTTCAGGCCTTGAGGTTATTGTAGGTCTTGATGTACATACAGATGTCTTGCATGTACAGTGCAGAGCTGAACCTACACACACACCGAGGACATCCTTAAACATGGGTTCATTGAGCGTAGTTAACCAACCGATCTGCCGAAGAAGGACCTGCTCAGAATGGTTTTTAATGGTATTTATAAGTCTTTTTTTTTAATTTTTCTCTCCATGTTCTTCAGGCGCCCTGACAGGGTTGAGCAATGTACAGGAAGTGGTTGGGGAGATCCAGTCATGTTCTTTGTGACATCTGAAGCAAACAGCTGACCTTGGAGTGTGCGAAGTCCCTGACATAGTTTACTTGAGGCTTGTTTATGTGTATTCATGGTCCTAACTTGTGTATAACCAAGGGCCAGTGGTTTGTTGGGGAAAGAAGAGTGAGCAGGTACGCTTACATCCTATGTAAACCATGCCCAGGATTGTCCAGGTCCTGAGTTGTGTTGGTGTCTCTCTCGAAAAACCAGATGATAGTTTGTTTCAACGTCTTACAATCAGGAGATGGCTATAAGCTTGTTACAAGGTTTACCTGTACATGTAATCAATGGAGAATGTGGCTTTTTGAGGTTGACAAGCATTTAGAATGAGTAAACCGAAAATCAGTTTTTTGTCAAAACTTTGATGAACTTTGATGTCCTAGGTGAAGCTCTTTGGCAGGCCGGGTCACAAACATGTGAATGGCTGTGTATTTATAAGCTTGGCAATGCTTGTCATTCAGATGTTTTGGCTTTATTTGGATGTTGAACAGTCACGGTGGAATATGTGACATCATTATCTACCTATGCATTGCCACAGTTACGTCTTAACTTTTGCATTTTGTTCACATGAAGCCTGTTGAAACATGGGTCTCCTTTTAGCTGTGACAAGTCATTTTGTAGGTCAGTCATATTTTCTTACATTTTGAGGTGGGTTATTCGTGTAGCAACTGTCCTGAATGCAGAATGACATTCGATTGAGGTTTCGCAGAGTCTCATACCTGCATGTATTGCAAATTTGGTCTTGTTTTTTCTGTTTCTGTTGATCATATGGAAAGTAAAACAGTTCAGAGTAGAGAATGCTTTCATCTTTCGGTACATTTTTTGACTCATGTAAATTAATCTGTCATTCATTTGTGCTATTGCCGATGTGAAGTCAGGTAATGTTACCTCATTTTTTAGTTTACATCATGCATTCCAGTCTAACGAAGTAAATCCCGGTAAAATTTCTTTCTTTCGATCATCAATAAACTATGCTTTAGACTGGAATTTTACCTTGCCTAAAAGTCGGTTGGATTTAATTTAAATATGTTAATGGCTTTTATGAAACTGGCATCCTCTGTTTCCAGTGGTTTAAAGAAAGCATATTACATCAAAAGCAGAAAAGCTTTGGTGTGAAGGATTGGTTCTAGACAATGCCTGTGAATGTAGTATGTTGTGTAGATGCCAAAGGGGTTGGAAAGTTGCCAGGGTCAGATCCACTTTATTATGTAGGCAGCAGCTTCACCCAACATTTGATTGGTGAAGATGTATGTTTTATCGGAAGTTATCATCATTATCTATATCATCTGATCATCCCTGACGTGATTATTACTGTGTTATTTCGTCCCTTGACGCTGAACACCTTAGGATAATCCTAGTTGATTATTCACTCGTTAGGCCTCTAATTGCATAAGTCTGTCGAAATAGCGACGTATTGGTTATGGAGAAGTAGATGATGACTGTGTGGATTCGCCTGGCCAGTCATTTGGCTTTAGCACCCAGTAAGGCTTGTCCATGATAACAAGCCTGGGATCCATAAGACAGATAATCTTCATTAAGCATTCCCCTAGTAGTTTGGTGTCCAGGAACAAATCCGTTTCGCAACCTGTCAGAATATATTCTCTGAAGATTGATCCATCCATTTTTGCTGACAAGAAAAGCAAGTATGTAAAAGGTTCGTGAACAGAGCTTTACCCCTGAGGATTATGTTGGTGCCATTCGTTTTGATGCCGTGGATGAGGATATAAGTTGTCTGTTTAGGGATTTCATAAGTGAGGAAAATCGCTCAGTTTCCATCCCCAATCTCTGACAGATTCATATGTTACCTTCAGGTGAGGAAAGCCGTAATGGTTTAAGCTGATTGTTATGTGTCTATGGTCAGTGACGCAAGTCAGGTGGAAAATTGAGTCCTGAGAGATGGCGTAGATGTGTAAAGTGCATTTCAGGGTTCAGTTTGGGAAATATCGTAATTCCCCAGTGCATTAAAAAGGGAATATGTTTTATTATACATGAAAGTAAATGATTCCCCAGGTAGATTTTCATACCTCCCTAGTAAGTAAATGAATAAAGTATGCACGTGGAAGGTGTCTTTTAAAATTGCATAAAAGGACATTTGTGTTAGTCCTTTGTTAGCAATTCCGCGGGTAGATTTTAACACTGTTTAAGAACATGAGTAATAAATGTGAAAATTTTTTTCAGAATGGTGCATATAAGCTGTAAGGAATGAAGAAAAGACATACATACATGATAGGAATAGCTAACTGATATTATAGGGATTAATAACTGTACATGTATGAAGAACTGGGCAAGAAAAAATATTCAGTAGTGCACTTTGCCTTTTTTATACAATCATTTGATTGCAACATGCACAAATACTAAAAAAGTACATTCATGTACATCTTTAGCCTAGTTTACTCAGTGCCATCCAAAACGAAATTTAAGATTGTGTACAGGTGTGAAGTGGGTTGAGAACAAATAACACAAAGTGTTGCCCGTTGTATGGTATCGGTGCTTTCTTGTAGCGGGTACATGTACAAAGGAGACTCTGCAGGTGCTCACAGAGAAACCCTGCCTGCTATAGCCAATGATGTACATACCTGACAGCATCATCTATTTAACTGTATGTGTTGTTCTAGACTCAGCACATACATTAACCCCACAAAACCTAACAAAAGCCGTTGTTTACATAATTCCTTCGGTAATGATCAGTGGTAATGCCCATACTGTTTTTGTCTGGCTGGGTTTGATAGTCTATCCGGAAGACCACCAGTCTGTGGAAAAGAGCAGAAGGCATTGTTTTGTGAACATTTTTTGCTCACATCATTCACTCTGGGATTGGCTCATAGCAGACAGACACATTTTTTCCCTTTGTTCAAAAGCAAAATAATTACATCTGCTCTAATTTGACATGTGGGGTATGGTTTAATTGTTTCTTTTCTAAGCGATATTTGTTTTCTCGGCGAGGATTGTTTTCACAAGGAAATTGTTATAGCACTTTGGGAAAGAAACAATGGTGTTTTTGACATTTGTATATGTTTAGATATATGTAAATAAATAAATGACACACATGAAGCTTTTGAACTTTTGTGGCCCTTACCCATAAGGCCAGCCTTAAAACTAACTCAGCTGGATGATTGTAGCCCTGAGAATGTTTGTCCTAAACTGAACATATTATTGAGGCTGGAAATTTTTCTTCTCAGTATCCATATAGTGGCTACCGTGGTTCGCGTGCTAGTGTGGCATAATGACCTATAAGCCTCACTCTCCCCGATGCGAATGCTCTGAGTTCAAGGCCAGCTCTAGCTGGTTTCCACCCCTGTCACACATGGGAAGGTCTGCCATCAAGATGCAAATGTGGGTGGGTTTGCCTGTTGTCCTCCGACCATAATGCCATACATATGTAAGTGAAATATTCTTGAGCACAGCATAAAACACCAAGCAAATAAATGATTTCCCATGTAAGTTTGGGGGGTAGAAGGAAATACAGAAATACATGTAAAAAGATGTTCCATTCAAGCTTTCTCCAGATTTTTTAGACATGGTTGTGTCATCATACCCATTCAAAACTGTCTTAATCAACCCCTGGGGACAAAATGGCTGCCAATCGAGAACCATATTCCTTCAACTCCACAGAATTGCCATTGAAATGGATTTACTGAAAGTTCATATATTTGTTCTCCTTTTTGAAACCCCTCTTAACTGGGTCACAGATTTCCTGTCTGAAGTAAATGATGTACCTAAACAGTGAAATTCAACAACATGTAAACAAAACCATGTAGACCTCAGATTGTTAAGAATAAAAATATTCCTGAATTAACTTGGGTTGTCACGGTCATGGGGCCATATTGCAAATTATATACGGTGTGAAATAACATTATTGGTACATCTTGTGAAAGTGCCCTGGAAGTTTGGTGCATGGATTTCTTCCAGAGATTACTTAATATGAAGTACAAGTACACAGTATTGTGTCCTGTCTGGGTTAGTCAGTAGAGAAAACCTTCGTGTTAGCGTCTAGTGAGACAGTGTTATGTGAAAGATTGATGAGCTGTGACATGAAGTTTTAACCCACCGACCAAAAAGCCCATTCAGTTCAGTGCCTGACAGTTATGAAGTTTTCATTGCCATGCCAAAACGGCATGAATTATAACAATGACATCAAGGGGACATTCCAATGTGTGCAGTACTTTGCCCCCAGTGTCACTGATGTACATGGGCACGTATATCAAGCAGACTTGTTTGAAGTAAAAACTTCAAGCTGTCATTGGATAATTGATGGTCGACTTCACCTTGCTCCCAGTGACTTTGTGTGAAAAAAAAAGCGTTAAAAGCTGTTATGTAATGACACTCTAAGCTGTCTTAAAATTTGCTCAGAAACAATGTGAATGGTTTGATAAAAATTCTGCAGTAAAATATTTGTCAAGGGATATATTCATTATGTATTTTTAGGAATATATTTTTTGTGTTGTCTAAATTATATTCAATCATTGTGACATTTTACTAAAACATCTGTGTTCCTCACTGTTAGCAGTGAAATCAGTTTACATGTATACATATCTAAATCATGTAATTAGTGCAGACATGTGTATATGTATGTATGAGCAGAAATTGTGCTGGGACAAATATGTAATGGTAACCTGTGATTCAGCTGTGAGCGAGCATCCTAACATTGACTCTACAAGTGATACTTCAACTTCATAATCTGAGCTCAACACTCAGGGTTACCTAATCGTTAGTTCAGTATTTTCTGAATGCTGAGGCTTATTTAGAAGTTAGCCAAGTGTGGTGGTGAATGAGTTACCATTATTGAAGTGACCAGCCTTTGGACTTTATGGGCTTTACTTGATCGTTGTTTAACTTTGGGCTTCGTTTGGTGTGTTGGATTGTTGTTTGACTTTAGGCTTTATTTGGTTTATTTGATTATTATTTTACTTCGGGATTTATTTGGTTTATTTGATTGTTTTTTAACTTTGGGTTTTATTTGAACTCAGATACAATTGTATATATTAATTCACAGGACGCTTGTTTGCGCACATAGACATTATAGTGTTTTTGTAGAGGATGCCAGATATCTCAAGGTCAAATCTGTCGATGTTGTGTTGGCCATTTCTTGAGCAATTTAGCTAAAACCTGTTAAAATGTGCAGGTGTTTGTGCTGTTAAATGCAGTGGATTAAAGAGTCAAACCAGTTTAAACAGCATGGAACTACAGGTTGTCGTGTGACATTACATTCCATGCCACCTGATATGCAATTACGTGTACATGTACCATCAGGCCCACTGGACTGGCAGGAACATTGTAGAAGTTTAATTAGGCTATAATCACTCTCTTCATTTAAAAGAGTTCCCTTGTAATTTAATTCAGACAAGGACGAATGTCTTAAACTGCTTTATTTAGCAGCACTGCGGGATGACATAAATTTTGTTGTTCCTCTGATAAGCATCAAGATGTGACAGTTCTGTTGGCACCTGGTGTGACTGTTTTAAGGGAATGTTTATGAACTGGGCTCTGGGGATTTCGTGACTCTGTATACATGCATACAACATGCCAGATTTACTGGCATATGTACAAGACTAGAATTACATGTCTGTATATGTAATTGTGCACGTGATTTTCCTGTCTGTGTGTGTAATAGTTTCAGCGTCCTGTGGAATGAACTGAATTTTGTTTAGATGTATGTAACTTGTACCTGTATGTATGGATTTGTGAAGACTCAGTGTGGTGCAGATGTGTTCAAGAAAGCCTCGAGTGTAGAGGGAAGGAATTACCAAACTGAGCTCTAAATGGTTTGTCAACGTACAGTGTACTTGTCGACACAGGAGGGAGTTTTAGTGTAGAATTTGCATACATGTTGGCAAACATGTATATTGAGTATTCTTGGTGAGTTTTTTGGTTCTCAGGTATGAAGTAACTACAGCACAGATGCATTAGATTTATGAATGTAGAAAGGAAAGGGTGCATAGCTACCTGCAGAGTGTTCATGTACTAGTAAATATATGTAACACTCACTGTGAAATGAGGTTTATGAGTCATATGTCAGCTCATGGTGGCCTCCGGCTGCACGTGGGAAGGTCCGCCAGCAACCTGCAGATGGTCGTCGGTTTTCCCCAGTGCTCTGCCCGGTTTCCTCCCACAGTATTGCTGGTCACCATCATTAAGGGAATATTCTTGAGTACTGCATTAAAAAACTCATCAAATAAATAAATAAATGATATGTATCCATTATACATTTTGTACGTTGGTTTATAATTCCTTTCATAGTAGAGGTATCGTAAACATTTATAGCTATTGTGCAATGTAGGCAGCTGAATTTGGTCAGTCTAGCAGTATATTAAAAGTTAACAACATACATGTATAGCGTAATATATTAGATTTTGTGCAAGGAGGTTGTCAGCCTTTATGTCTCTTGCCGAAGTTTTTCAAGATTTCATTATGGTGATAAAAAATTTGTATGTGCAGCTTTAATAATGCTGTGGTTTGTAAAAGAATTCTGAGTACAGACCTTGACGTAAGAGCTGTCATATGTTATGATCTGTATCTTAGCCTTCAGCTGTTCCTTATCAAACAATCTGACATGGAGGATGTACATTGTTGTTTTTTTACCCTGGTTCTTGTACTCGTTTAGGTGCAATTTGTCAATTTTAGCCCTCTGTATTAAAATGGTAACACATGGTAATGTTTTCCTGGACAAATGTAATCACACCAAAGTTGTCGATAGCCCTGCTTTTTTATGAGCTTGTATAACCCTAATGGTTTGCTTCTCCACTCAACAGTAATTATGTTGTAACAGAGCCAGCGTTGTTACTGGATGGTTATCTGGATTGTCTCGGAACTCTGACTCTGGAAGAACTGTAACACTTGCCGAATCCTGCTCAAATCTAATCAGGCTGGAGTAGCCGATAGTTGTTTTTATATGACTTCACGCTGGTTGTTTTTGTACCTCAGGGATGGTACAGCATAAGCTTCTGTGTGATAATGACGCCGCTGGTTTGTATCCCACGCGGAAGGGTGTTACAAGTCACTCGTCAAGGAAGGAAGAAGCTGTTCTCCTTAATTGGACACGTCAGGAAAGCTATCAGGTAAATTAGACAGAGAGTGTGGAGCTTGACAAGGTTAGATGCTGCTTGGATCCTGGCCAGGCCCTGTTGACTTAAGACTCCCCTCGGCCTGACTCAGAACTGCAGGAGAAATGACGCTGCCACTCGTCAGACTGCAGGATTATCCCAGCTCGTGTCCTGGGACAAAGGCTAGAGAATCACAACACCATTGTTCCTGCTTGCATGTGACTTGTTCTTGTGGAGTGTCGCTTGTTAAATCCCTCATAATTCAATCATTTGCATGTTTTCACTGTGGGCGTAGGGTTCTGTTTCTTTTTGAAGTACCAGGAGCCTGTGTGCCCTGAGTTTATGTCAGTACAGTGTGATAGAATTAATTCTCTGTTGTGTCAAATATTATTTTTTTTTGTATGGTATTTTTTTTGTAAAAGAACAATACACACACACACACACACACAGAGTCTTGTGGCAAGTAGTTTTTTTATTTATTCATCTGAGACTCTGAACTTTAAAGGAAGACAGTTTAAATGAAATAGTTGAACAGTAACACTTTTATAATAAGAAAGTGTTAATTGATCAAATATGACCCACATATTTATGTACATTGCCTTAAATGATGTTCATGTATTTAATGTAATTAGGGATTCAGATACTTTGTAAAAGGTTGAACATCAGAAATGTCAAGAAGTGAAAATAAGAAAAAGTTTTATTTTCTCTGCGATATCTACTGTTACTCCAGTGAATCAGACACTGTTAGCAAAGTTTCTTGTTTAAAGTGAATGAGTGAAATAAATGAAATCTCTTTTTGAAGCAGGTATAACTCTTTCATACTTGTATGTATTGATATGCATGCGTACATGATATGCCTGCAGTCTCTGCCTTGTGTTCTGCAGCCATTAACCTGACCACAATCACATAAGTGAAATATTGCTCCATATGGTGCAAAATTCCAGTTATATGTGATGGTGTCGCATATGCAGTAACATTAGTTATATTCACAATATATCATACATCATGTAAGTGTTGTATCTTGTTGACACACCTTTATGAATCAGTATTGTAATTAGTCAGAATGAGATCTAGGGGCTATGGTCACATAATCAATAGTGTTATCTTTAATAACCGGAGAACTGCGCCCCAGCAGCTACATGCAGCCTTCACAGTGATCTGTGCACATGAGTTATTAGCGAGCGTATGGAAGTACAAAGGCCAGAATATCTGGCTCATTTGACTGTAGCAGTCCAGGAACAACAGCCTAGCTTCTTGGATCTCCGATATCGGATTAACACTGACAAATGGCAGGAATTAAGATTGTATTGTAGTGGGGACTGGTGTTTCTTTTTACCCACCGCTCTCACCCGCTGAAAACCCTGTCACTGCTGGAGTGATAAGGCGGACGGACAACTGAGTACATTTTACTGCTCAGCTGATCTGTAGTATAAGTGTAAAGCTAGTGTGTTGTTAACAGGATCAGACCTATCTGGTTTTGCAGAGGCTATAACCCTTATAACAGACAAGCAGGTCTGCATTTGCGGCTGCCCAAACAGGGACTGTCCTCTCCGCCCTGGCCCTGGAGAGCCTGGCCACTCCACAGCCTGCCTGCCTGCCAAGTGCAGGGATTGCCACCACCCCCTCCTACACCTCTGTTTGTTATTGGGCCACTTGACTGGGATAATAGCTTTTCCACTGGCGAGTGTGTAGGGCTTTCTAGTGCTCTACAGGCAGGTTGACTGTGTGCAATATGTTGGCTGGTGTATATACAAAAGCATTGTACCACCACCACCACCCCCACCTGCAGCCTTTCGGTGGATTAAACTCTAGCTAGCTTGAGGAAGTTTCCCTGTAGAGCGCAGGCCTTGCGCACATGTCCCATTATCACCGGAACAATTCCTGGCTTTCTGGCCTGAACAGTTAACACAGCATCGTGATTATCTTCTATAGACTGTAGTGGGCACTAGATAATCAGTTGAGGAGTGTTACTTCCCATTGTCGTATAGGTGTAGCAGCTCCTATTGTATACTGTGCAACTCGGCTGTTATCCAGTTTGTCCCATGACCTCAAAACTGTAGGTTTTTAGGCCAGGCTTGTTATGTGGCTCAGTCTGGGAGGAGTCAGTCACAGGTTGATGGGGGAAACACTAAGATAGGTGTTTAGATGGACTGTAGATAATATACTTCAGTGATATTGTGAATACAAAATCACCCACGGTTTTTGTGAATGGAGTGAACCAGTTTAAACCATTGTATACCTCACTCTAATGTACCTCGACAGCTTAAGCGCTACAGACTTGTTTTCCCCAATTAGCAGGAATATTTAAGAGTGGCTGTCACCTTTAATTTGGATACCTTGATGTACCTGGTGAAAAACAGGTATGCCATTGGACTCCCCAGTTAATGTTTTCATCGGACCTTTGTTTTTTAGTTGATCATCAGCCTAGTTTTCCGGTGATCTGGTTGAAGTTTTAAAGTCTAATGTCAAAGGTGATTCATCTTTGTTTCTGATTTCAGGTTAGTGAGTACTGGGGCTAGAGGCTCAGGCGTTCTGGTTGAGCTGCATTTGAATGAATTTTGTCTCAATTAACAGTGGCATAAGACACTAAAGTGAAGGTTGACAAGATAAGATCTGTCATGTCCGTCTCTGTACAAATCGCCTTGGTAATAGAATCTGTCTAATTGTTCCTTACCCGTGGCTAATGAACCGTCCTCTCTTCTCTTTTCACAGTGATAACCCTGCCACCCTTGGAGATCTGCATCTGAAGGAGCCACCCCTTTGTCTAGAAATCAATGTAGCCTGTGGGTGGCAACTTCACCTTAACCGGGACAGTCTGGAAGGTTTTTAAAGCCGACAGAATGGCTGGCAGGTGGGACAGGAGGTTTACCAGCCTCACCTGTGTTCTGGAACTTATCGTTACCTTGTTGCTCGTGACCACCAACCCAGCTTTAATGGAGAAGACATGTAAGTAAATGTGCCGCATCTTATCTCACCTGAGCGATGATCTTCTGTGTAACATAAAGGGAGTTTGTTAATTAAAATAGGACACATATTTATGCACTATTTCCACAGGTAACATTGTATAAAGCTTTTCAGTGAGTAAAATGCATTAAAATTTTTAAATACTAAATCATGTTGAATCATTCTGCAAGATTTAGCCAAGTGTAAAGTTCTTGATAAGGACATTAAAAAAACATGACATATAGATAGCATGACCTGCACATCATTTAAACTGACTTATTTACATCACATCCTTTGTGCATATGTCAGCCAAGCATTTGTGCATTATTTACACTGACAAAATTGAGCTATCCTCAGTGTAAATGTCTGAAAGATTAGTTCAATTCATCAGTCCTGTCAAGCCTAAGTTAAGATGTACATCTATGGGAAGATTAATTCTTACCAGCCTACCAGCTGACCAGTTTCTTGGGATTGGTCAGGTTTTCGAATGTCCGAGGAGATTACTGAGTCTAGACTATATAATGCTCCCTTAATGGCTCAATTTTGTGACCAGAGTGATCCTTTGAAAGGCTAGTTGTCCAGGTCTTGTACCATAGCTTTTATACAAATGTCAAGATTGTGGGAAATTGAATGTAGTTGTCAGGCTATGTAGGTGGCCTTCATGGTGATATATAGGTTTACGTATTATCTGCATGGACATGTCAATACAAAGCCTGTCCTTCCTGCTGACCTAGACCAATTGTCCAGATCATGTCAAGTAGACAACCACGCTTCAGCCAGACAGAGGATAAACGGCTGGTCTCCATAGAAAGCATTCCGAAACAAATACACCATTGAAATGACTGAAAATTTTGCCCAAGATTTGCAACTTCTGGCCGATTCTGAGAGTTCCATTGATCTTACAAAAGATACAGTATTCTGAGCTTTGTGTGGAAGGTAGGATGACATCCTATTAGAAAAATGTAAGTGTGAGACTCAAAAGTCATATTTGATGACATTTAAGTGCCTTTAAAAATGCACTCTTTGGTTTAAATTTTAGGTCATTTACCACATAAACAAATGCTATGGCTCTCAGAGCTGGTTGGATTGTGTGGACAGTTCGTGTTTCTGTTCCTTGTCTTGGGTTTCACAGCTAAAGTAACGCCTCTATCAACAGCTCACCCACACTCTCCTGTAACAGGGATTTTGGAAAGTTGCCTCCCTCCCATGGGGTTTCCCCTACATGGAAACCAGTGGTTGCCTAAATGATGAATGGACCTCTTCAACACCACAGGAGTCTGGGTTAAAAGGGAATGAATTTACAAGACAGGAATTTACACCACCCAGAGGAATTGTCAGCACTTATTTCTGATACAGGTTAAATGTTCATGCTTGTGCTCAATTATAGACCCATGCTCATGCCATTGTTAGTGTATTTATGAATTTTCTGTACATGTGCTAGTAAATATTACTTTGTACTGCGGTGCACCTGTTGAATGAGGATGTGGTTTTTTTTAACAGTAAAACTCTTTAGGTAAATAGTAGTTTAGCTTTGGGAACATGGCCAGATAGATAATATCATGAAAAATCATTTCCTGTCCCCAAAAGGACTAAAATATGAAATTTATTTAGGTAATGCATACATCCTTCTTAAGAGGAAACTTACACATTCTTAAAATGTGATCAAAATATTTTTCTTAGGCATGAAAGAGGCAAATGCCTCAATAATTAGGAGTCTTAAAAAGTTTTGATGAGCATACATGTAGGAATTACATATTCAGAAAAGTTCCTGTGAGAGAATTTGATGACAATTAATTTAACAAAAGCATCATACATCGTACATATATCGTACATGTATTTGCATTTGTTCTGCCCCATTTAGGCATAACTGATTTGGGGAACTTTTTTACTTCTACATGTGAATGACCCTAGATACCACCCAGCAGTCGCTGTCATGGCCCAACTCCAGCATATAAAATCATCAGATGTTGAACTGGCTAGGGTGCGAGGTGTTTATTGCAATCCTCATTTTGGATGCATGTTGGTTATTACTGTATCCTGGTGAAGAATGATTTATGGTACCATTCAGCTTGTTAATAACCACTTTGCATGTATATTATATCCTGGAGTTGCCAGCTGTCAGCAGATAGTTACAGCTGTAAAACTGCCAGGCTGGGACATGACACAGTCACTTCTTGAAGATTTATGCATAATACCAGGAACTTTGTTCAATATGTTTTCATCTTCTCTGGAAACACCAGTGAATGTCCAGTGCTCTGAATGTCTTGATATTTTAACTATAACATACATGTAGCAGTGTGAAAGCTAAGTGTAGAGCTAAATTATCAGTTTAAATGCTTTAAATTTCTTTAGAAATCAAGTTACTTCACAAGTACATGCATGTAAAATGATAAAAGCTTTAAAATTGGCCTTAATAATAAAGGAAATCATTTTGCTCGACTGACTGAGGTGCATAATTGGAAAGCAGTTCCACTGGTGTGTACAAATTAGGCATTGAAAGCCACCATAACATTAGAGCTACTGCCTGTATTGAGTCGATTTTTGTTAGCCATACATGTACATGTACTTCAGTGTGGTGTACATTAGAAGTCTGTCTACATATATGGTTAACAGTTATAAATGTGACTGATTATCATAAAAAAGGGGGAATTAAAACTGCGCAGTGGCTGGGATTGTGACTTGTTCATGGTCAGAGCCTGTCCATGGAATGAGGATTATCTGCCAGGCTGGCGCATTAAGTCTGCAGGGTTGGCAGTGAGCTGAGACTGAACCCCCTGTCAAAGGGACCGGAGTCTTTCAGAGGCTGATTAGCAAGCCTAATGACCAAATGTGACAATTTATGGTCTGGGAACTCCTGGTACTGGAATAAATATGCCAGTTTAAACTGATTTAGTGCTGGGGTATGGTGAGGGGTGGGCAACTCCAGTTCACTAAGGCAACTTTGATAAAACACTGGCCCTCTTACAAGTAACCAGATACCATTGTGTGCACAAACTTTATGACCTCCTCTGCACCCAGATAATTCATTCCTCAGGTCTTCCTAAAAAGAGGCAGGGTATTGTGTGCCAAATTGAATGCTCATTCTGGAGACTAAACTGTCAGTGAGGAGAGAGATGAGTGAGGGAGGGGGAGTGTGGTGGGGACCATTATAAAGAATGCAGGTTGAGGCCAGAGTGACTGGGGGACGTACACATGTATGCCTGGTCAGTTCAGTTGTTAGTATGGAGTACAGAGACATGGTTGGTTTCACACCATTATTCACTCACCACTAGTCTAGCTCTTAACCTAGCATCAGTGCCTTTAATGCTGACTATCTTATCTAGCTTTATGTCTACAGGGTGCAGGCTAATTGACCTCAGATGACATATGTGATTTATGGAGGTATTGTTTTAACTTTGTGTATGTACAAGGTGGTAGGGTTACTCTGACTTGTATGCCGATATATCTGTTAATAGGACCGTCAGCTCTGTGCTGGTCAAAATCCCAGTAAGGACAAAGTCAGCTCTGCTCTAGGTGTTTTGCATTTACATCTATACTGTATAACACACATCAGCATACCTGTTCTCACATTTTTATCCCAAATCTCGCTTTTTTTTTTTTCATTAAAAATCACGTTCTCACAATCCATGTATTAAGTCTCACGTTTTTTTTTCACAAAAGTTATTCAGGAGATAGTTGTGTGATGATTTCATCTCCAGTATGATGGAAAATGTGTAAACTTGCCAGCAAAAGTTTCTAAAACAAACTTTCAAATACACAAAACTATTTCCTCCTAGAGAGCTTTGCTGTCCTAGAGCCCCCAACCAGGACTACACCTTCGACCCTGGCTTATGGGGTTCTCACTCCTTCTATCCTATTTAAATTGACATCTCTTCATTAACAGCTACCAGAAAAAAACTGAGAAATAGTGCGGTATACATACTGTATGTACATCTTTTGTCAAAATTGCAGACTTTTTTCCAGTCACAGCTGGAAAGCGTAATTATTTTCATTAATTTGAAAATTTTGAAAACCCTTCAGTTACTTCATACATGTAGCTAAAGGGTAATAAGACATGCCAACAGTTCCACATGGTATATCAGGGAAACATGCCAAATTGTAAAACATTGTATATACCAGTATTCTATCATATTTAATTAGCCTGCATAATTTTGTTTCATTGGGTTAGTAGGGGAAATTGTGGGAACATGTATAACAATAGTTAAAATTACATGTATTTCATTGTTCGTTCATTACCACACAGTTTAGGCAGTGTCACTTTATTCCAATGTATTAATTGTTTATCTACAGAGTTATTTCTTCTTTCATTCCATTTAAACGCTGTGGTACATTTACATGTATATGTATGTCTGCTGACTAGGCAATTATTTTAGCTATGCAATTCAGTAAGTTCACCAGTGAACTGGCTAAAGGTTTTGATGGATTGTTACTCATACAGATACATGATGTTTTCATCATTCTTTATCTGCAAAGGTTGAGAATATTTGGAGTTTCTTCGTGTTTCTTCGGTAACCACTGAGATTTCATCCTCTGACCTTTTTGATGGGGTACTACTGGAGCCATAATAAATACGGTCAAATCACCTGGCTCAGGTTTTCAAAAGCCACACTTCTGCTTGAATTCCCAATGCTCATTCCAGCAGAGAGGCTTTCAATTTTGCTAAGCTGGAAGTCTTTAGGTCACTGAAGATGCAAGTCTTGGGAGAAATCAGCCTTCATTTGACACTGACCATCCAGAAGAGCCCTTAAGGCTGCTGTTCCTCCTGCCAGCATTGACCGATCAATGACCAGCCCTGTGGGGTTTGTTTAGCACATGCCTTCAGTTTGTGCAAGCCATCTTGTCCGCCAGATTCTAGGCTTGCCTTCTCTTAAAATAATACAGACCGCTTTTTGAAGTGGGGGAAAGACATTTTCTAGCGGCAGTGTACGTGTGTCTGTGTTATAATGGACCGCAGCAGTTGTACACTGAGTTGTCCAATATTTACAGTGACATTAATTCTTTCATTCTTAAGACTGTAAAATTGTGTGTAAAATCTCAGTCCAAAAGTGGTAGAAATTTTGTCACGGTAATTATTTGAGTATGAAAATCAGGCTTGTTTTTATTCTCTTTGGCCAGAACGGTAGAGGAGTAGTGTTATAGCACTTTTGTGGCAATCCATCCCTGCAGATATTTGGACATACATGCATGTACAATAATTATAACTAATTATCACTAAAGTCACATCACATGTCAAAGTTGATTGTTATTACGTGATAATTATCTAGGAAGGTCTTATGCGGAAGTAACAACTAAATTAAGGAAAAAAAAAAAACATTGTCCAGCTGTGAGGTGTGTTAGCCTGTGTTTTTTCTAACATTTTTTCATGACAACATGGACAATTAAGTACCGCTGTTCTGTACATTGTTTGATCAGCGTACAAGTGTTAAAATAATGTCCACTTGTATGATAAACATGTTTATGTGTAACACGATCGCAGGCCGGTGTGAATTCTCTCATTCCTACGGTGACCAGCGCACTCATATTCCACCACAGAAATCCATTGGTTGACCTTATCCCGTGTCCTTTGCAATCCTTTCTCATTCCAGCACTCCACATTAAGATTTTTCACCCTCTCCTTAAATGACTGTTGTTGGCTGTCTACAGATGTCCAAATGAGTTTTGTATTTGCTGTATCGATTAGTCCTGAGCCGTCTGTTCATTAAGACCCTGTTTTGTGCTTTCATCAATAGAGCAATATCATTCCTGCATTGCTGGTAATTAACTGTTTGTTGCTGGGGCTTGGTCCCTCAGCAATTGATTGAGCTGGGAAATGAAGTTACTGTATGGTTTTGTATCAGTAATTAAGTCTTGTTTGAAAGTCAGTGTGCACAGTCTGGCTGTGTTACTTTTACCAATTCAGGCATGTCTCAGTGGAATGATAAAAATGAAAGGGCTTTGAATTCAGAGGGTAAAATTTCAGTCGGGTGAAATTTTCCAAATCTGGTCCTTATAATCGCATGTCAGGATTATATAGTGATATCCCACTTTATGAGGACATTCACTAGGTGCATTTCCTTATGGCTGGACACTCAGCATAATACAGCTCATAATGTGTTTGGCCTACTACATGTAGGAATGCCTTATATGTAACATCTGGGAAAATGTAACATTTTCCTTTTATTCATTAATTAGCTTGTGGCCTATGAACACAACTTTACTGTTCATTCATTGTGTTTCTTTCAGACTATCTGCTCAACAAAGATATTAATTTCTGTATGTCTGAACGAATATTCATGTACATTGTACTTCATTTCAGAACAGTGAGAGTTTTTGGCAGGATGTTTAGAGTAAAATAATCAGAATCTCTCAGATATTATCTGGACAATATACGTATAGTACTATACCTCTGATTCATTTATTGATTGGTGTTTATGCCATACTGAAGAATATTTCACTTATACGACTGCGGCTGGCATTATGGTGCGAGGAAACCCACAACCATGTGCAGGTTACTGGCAGACCTTCCCATTTACGGCCGGAGAGGAAGCCAGCATGAGCTGGACTTGAACTCACAGGGACCGTATTGGTGTACAATACATGTACATGTGCACAACAGATAGTAGTGTGTTGATTTGGGCTACCGTCTGTTGTTTAATGTTATGAATGAGGACAGCTGTGATGACAGGACAGATGGAAAAAGCATGTGGAAATGGTAAGAAACGTGACAGTGATCAGGGTGCCACACGTGTTCATAGGACTAACAGCTCAGGTCTGGTCACACCAATTGACCCCTCATTGGCTGGACACTACACAGGTCAATGACTGTTGTCCAGGACTGAGTTAAATACCTTGTCACAGTTGCCCGCCAAACACTTAATTCGGCCATTGTTTTAAATTTACAACTGGATAAGCATGTAGAACTTGGCTGTATAGTGCAGTATTTAAATAATGAAGCCAAGATCTGATTGAGAATCAGTTTGGAAAACTATGCTTTGTTAGCCATATCATCTTAGTGCCCTTTGGCTAGAATACAGCAATTGTGGTCCACAAAGGCAGCCAAGCATTGTGCAAATGTATGTGCTTCCCTAAAACATACTGTACAACTACATGAGCACATTTCTGTTACAGTTTTTATTTGGATTGTCCCAAAAAGCTTCACAGTTCAGGAACATCAGTTGATGAGATGAATTTAAGTTCTTTTCATTGGTTACAGTTAATCAGAGGAACACAAGTTCTTCCTCACTGCACGCGCCCGGCGTCACTCTGCCCCGTAGAAGTGCCGATTTCCTCAGGAAGTTCTTCAACAATGAAAGAAGTGAGTGTGCGATCTTGTCGCAATGTTGCGCGCTTCCACCCATGTGTCCTTGTGTCCCACCTGCTTGCAGCTGCAAATTTACAGATCTGTACGATCACAGCGCCCAAAGCTCTGTTTGTATCTCTGCTGTGCAATACTGATGTCACTGCCGCCTTGTGCATGCTTTCACACATCAAGATGTTCTAACAGTGCCTTGGTTTTCAGAGAAAAATTCTATCCCAACAACCCCACGGGAAGAACCATGCTTTATCTTATTTTAGTCACGATCCCATTGAAAGGCCTGCTACATGGACAAAATGTGCATGTAATGTAACATAGAAAATGCATGCCAAAGTAAATTTTTTTTTTACAAGAAACTAATTTTTCCTTTGTTTATTGTGGTCATGTCGCTCAATAATATTTTATTATATCCTCTCTGTACCAATAGAAATTATAATCTCTGAATGAGGGAATTTAGCGTTGTCTAATTGTGATAGACTTAAAACTTATGTACCAAGATAAAAAAAAAATTCTATTGTGATCAAGTATTACAAAACTGAATTCTTCCCTGTGATCCCCACATGTGCCAGTAAACTTGTTTTAGATCTTCTCGGACTATAACCCTAAGCGGGCCCATGAATGTTAATCTTATACATTAAAACAGCTATTCCCAACCCTGTATCAACCTCTGCTTTCTACCATTGTCCTTCAAGCCCAAATCACAAATCAATTACAGTACTGTGTTCTGTCAGCTGTGACATTAACGTGTCCCCAGTCGTGCATCCACTGCTGGTGTCTACCATTGCCCCTCTGAACATACTTATCCCCAATCACTATGTACATGTGTGTTGAGGTCTATCCTCTGATCGTGTTCTTCATGCCAGCTTTTACCGATCTTGCCCATATTCCCTTTTGTGTTCCAAATGAATGAGCTGAATATGTACATGTTACTTAATGTCCATTCTGCTAAACATTTTTATTAATAGTCAAATGGGTTCAGCTGCAACACCTTCCCTTTGACAGAAATACATTTAGCAAGATGTGTATGTGTGGATAGAGTTAATTAACATCAAGCATGTTATGTGCATGAAAAATGTAAAAGAAAAAAATATAAATTAATGTATACCAGATACTGCAGAATGGCAGCATGTGTAAACATCCAGAGATACATGTGAGTGCTGACTGATATATACGTATGTGTTTAGAATCACCATGCAAGAGTGGAATTCGTTCCACACAGGCGCCTTTTAAAACATGACATTCAACACAGTGCACTGAGTTCTGTTTTGCACCTCTTGACTTGACCAGTGCCTGTGGACTTCACTGACTTGGTCAAAGCTTAAATAGTAGCATGTATGACTGTGTGCTGTGAAGGGAGCAATATCTAATGTCACCACACGGTCACTGTTCCGTTTGCACGCTCAGTTTCATGTATATGTTTCAGAAGGATGTACTTACATCTACTTTACATGTTTTAAATATCCAGTGCTTTCTCTTAAAAAGAGTTTTAAAAAAACCTTTTTATTTTTAAATGAACATACCACTTAAACAGCAAGTACATTTATTTACACACCATTTTGAATTACGTACCTCTAAAGTAAAAGGAATTAAATATATAAAGTACATAGTAATTGCCACTAGAGTATGTTTTCGTATTTTACGGTCCATTTGGTTGAATGCCCGATATCTTGCTTGGATAAAGTCATTAGAGTTTGATAGTGCCCATTGACTAAACAGCTATATGGCAGTATCGGAGTCTAAGCCAAAGTACATGTACTTGTATTAGCTCTTCAGTAGTTCAAGCAGTCTCACAATTTATTATTCAGATCTTGTGTCTTAAGAACATTTCTCAGTAGAGCAAAGTAATAGGCAATGTGGAATTGATTGCAAATCAGCAATATCAAGCTTAATATAAGGTGGAGCTGAGCATAATTACATCGTAGAACTTCCTGTAATGCGGACCGTGGGTTCAGCGCTAGATTTCCCATGAGGTAACAACTTTAGACAGTTCTTATATGAGCTGAAAGATTGTTACCCAAACTGCCAACGAGGTGGCTGTCAACTCCATCAAGCCTATTCCACGCCAGGTGAACTGTGTCTGCGTTTGTATGTGGGTTGTATGGAGGGATGAGGGGACCCATGTCCTGGTCAGTCCCCTCACTGATGGATGTTCGTTGTTCCCAGAGGACAGATCCTGAAGCAAATCTGGGATACCTTAGAAAAAGAGGCATTAATCTTTGTCATTTTCACATTACAGCCTCCTTGAACGTAGCACCTTCTCTCCTCTTACTTTAGATTTTTTATGGCCAAAACTCAAGGCCTTCGATTAGTTTTTGAATTTCCAGCTGTAGTGTTATCTAAACCCTTGGCTGGATCAGTGTTCATATATAAACAGGAGTCTTCAACTCAGGAGAGATAAAAGTCTTCGCCTGCATGTAGTTAGTTTTATGGCATCAATTCAGTTTGTACTTACATGTTTATCCACAAGGAAATGTTCATTTGCAACCACTTATCGATTCATTAACTCGTAGTTCTTACTGCAAATGTACCTACTGTGCTTAAATTCCTGGTATCAAAAGTTTTTTAAATGGCAAGTGAATGGCTTTGGTGGTCAAATTGTCTGGTATCAATTTTTAGAGTCTTTCAAAAAATCCATAAAAACAAACCAAACGTATGAATATTTCATCAGTTTAAACTTGTCAGGTTTCATAACTGCCACTTGATGGTTTGCTTTTGGAACAAGATTTGTATGTCCTCATGTAAGCCTTTAGGCTCTCAAGGTATTCAAGACATATGGATATCTTTTACCATAAGCTCCTATGTACTCCCTGTAGGCTGTTGCCCTTGGATTAGAAGTGGTCCATGTTTTCTTATCGCTTTTGAGCTGGGGTAGGCTTGGCCATTCCCAAACTGGACATTATCGTCTCGTATTCATGAACGTGTTCTCTAGTTAGGTATTATTTGCATAAATCTATACTTCTGAATATTCCATTCCAGGCAGTGATATATGATGCCTGTTTTTGCTGAGGGCATTTTCGGTTGGCTGATATTTGATGCCAGTAGCTGTTAACAGTATCCTTCAGACTGTCAGAGTTAGGACAGCATGGTCAACTCTCCCCATTCCCTGTGGAACTGTGCTCTCATAGAGATTTCATCTTGCACGTGGTTTGGTCCAGAGTTTCCTGTCACTTACTGTATTATTATTAATTTGTAGTCACACACATCTGTGTCTTATTCTTACCTACTACATGTATAGATAATGAAGAAGGCCAATATTTTTGTCTCCTATCAGTATGTTAGTATGTAAATACGAAAATTAAAGGTTCTGGTACTTGTATGAAAAAAATGTTTCAGGTGTGAAATTTAAGACAGTCACTTTCCAAGAGTTTCAGAGTCAATGATCAGGCTGTTTCTATACTTATTACTCATTCACTAACAGGACTGTGTATTTCTTCCGCTGAAATCATATTGTATTTGAAACTGCCATGTTACAAGAGGATGTGTTCATTAGATTGGTAGACAGTTTTGGTGCCCGGATACATGTGTGAGAAGTAAATTGGAGAATCAGTTACTTGGAGAATCAGATGAGATATGCATGTATTGTCTTCAATCTGTATTGTGGAGCTGTCATTTAAACATCAAGAATTATTGTTTAGATATTGTGGTCGTCAGAAATAGCATTTTGTCAAAGCAGACACGTCAGTCCTTATTGCCTGAGGTGATCTGGCGTAGGCTTGTTCTTCAGGAAATAAGCCAGTGTTTGAGTGTGTCCATGTGTATCAGCTGTCAGGCCAGTGCATGAACACAGCCGTCACTGGCTTCTGTCATCATCTTGGATTAGAGCAGGAATCTGGTGAAGCCCTGACAGGCACGAGACAGTCAGCCTTGATCTCTTCCTCTCCAGATACCCACAGTCACAGTCAGCCTTGATCTCTTCCTCCCCAGATACCAACAGGTGGTCATCCTTGATTTTTGCTTCCCAAGATACCCACAGATGGACTGTGTCTTAGTGATTACTGGCACTGATTCCTCCAGGACTGGCTGAGTTAAAGCAAGGCTGATCAACAAAGACAGAATGACGCTTACATGCCAAGCGAATAATATGAAGCTGATAAAAAAATCTTCAACAATTCCTAGCTTTTTTGATTTAAGTTGAACTTCCTTGTTACGTTGTATATTGCAGGATGCTGAAAATGCCACAAACTGTGACCAAGAAGACTTTAAAAAATGATCTATGCACCTCAGTTCCCACACCACTACTGTACATGTCTGCAGTTACATACCATACATGGTGCACATAACCTTTTCACTCAACTAAAATTCTAATGTTCTCTTGATTATGTCTGCAACTGTGTTTTGTATATGCCCCGGCTAGGAGAATTGGTAGCAGTTTTGTTCTGGATTTCCCCCCTATGGTACATCATGTGTCTGCATTATGCCTCTGTTTGTTTGTCCACATGTTGGAAGCTGTTGCTGATTTGCCATCTGGTCAACTCCCATGCTCCCTCTAATCACTCTGGTCTCGAGTGGTCTCCTGTGGGATGTAGCTGGAGAGCAGAACACATGGAACTGCTCCTGGAATAGGAGAACCTGCATATACAAATGTGTAAACTTAACCTTATGATTTTTTTCCCGTGTCCCAATTCTTACGGCAGTGCAGAACCACCTAATATTATACATACATATATGCACTACAGGTGCTTTGTGTTACCAGTGGTTGCCCTGTGGAGTTGTGGTTGGCATGTGGCTGGTGGTTGTCACCCTTGGTTGCCCTGTTGATGGTTGGCACCACTGAGTTTGGCTGTATGAAGCAGTTAATGGCAGTGGCACTGTTTACCCGGTGAATGATGGTTGACACCACATGTGTACGTTGCGCTGTAATTGGTGAGTGATACCACCGGTTGTCCTGTGGAGGTTGCAGGTGGTTGACACCACACAATGCCATGTGAATGGTTGTTGGGACCACTGGTTGCTTTGTGAATGGTGGTTGGGACCACTGGTTCCTTTGTGAATGGTGGTTGAGACCACCGGTTGCTCTGGGAATGGTGGGTGGCAGCACTGTTTGCCTTGGGGCGGGTGTAGGTGGGTGAAACCAGTGTTTGCCATATGGCTGCTGTAGGTGGGTGACACCAGTGGTTGCCTTGTGGCGGGTGTAGGTGGGTGACACCAGTGGTTGGCCTGTGGCTGATGTAGGTGGGTGACACCAGTGGTTGGCCTGTGGCTGATGTAGGTGGGTGACACCAGTGGTTGGCCTGTGGCTGATGTAGGTGGGTGACACCAGTGGTTGCCGTGAGGCTGATGTAGGTGGGTGACACCAGTGGTTGCCCTGAGGCTGATGTAGGTGGGTTCCACCACTGTTTGCCATATGGTTGGTGTAGGTGGGTGACACCACTGGCTGCCCTCTAACTGATGTAGGTGGGTGACACCACTGGCTGCCCTCTGACTGATGTAGGTGGGTGACACCACTGGCTGCCCTCTAACTGATGTAGGTGGGTGACACCACTGGCTGCCCTCTGACTGATGTAGGTGGGTGACACCACTGGCTGCCCTCTGACTGATGTAGGTGGGTGACACCACTGTCTGCCCTCTAACTGATGTAGGTGGGTTCCACCACTGTTTGCCATATGGCTGCTGTAGGCGGGTGACACCACTGGTTGGCCTGTGGCTGATGTAGGTGGATGACACCAGTGGTTGGCCTGTGGCTGATGTAGGTGGATGACACCAGTGGTTGGCCTGTGGCTGCTGTAGGTGGGTGACACCAGTGGTTAGCCTGTGGCTGATGTAGGTGGATGACACCAGTGGTTGGCCTGTGGCTGATGTAGGTGGGTGACACCAGTGGTTGCCCTGAGGCTGATGTAGGTGGGTTCCACCACTGTTTGCCATATGGTTGGTGTAGGTGGGTGACACCACTGGCTGCCCTCTAACTGATGTAGGTGGGTGACACCACTGGCTGCCCTCTGACTGATGTAGGTGGGTGACACCACTGGCTGCCCGCTGACTGATGTAGGTGGGTGACACCAGTGGTTGGCCTGTGGCTGATGTAGGTGGGTGACACCACTGGCTGCCCTCCGAGTGATGTAGGTGGGTGACACCACTGGCTGCCCTCTGACTGATGTAGGTGGGTGACACCACTGGCTGCCCTCCGACTGATGTAGGTGGGTGACACCACTGGCTGCCCTCCGACTGATGTAGGTGGGTGACACCACTGGCTGCCCTCCGACTGATGTAGGTGGGTGACACCACTGGCTGCCCTCTGACTGATGTAGGTGGGTGACACCACTGGCTGCCCTCTGACTGATGTAGGTGGGTGACACCACTGGCTGCCCTCTGACTGATGTAGGTGGGTGACACCACTGTTTGCCTTGTAGGGTGTGCAGGGCTTTGGCTCCATCAATTGCACTGTTTTTTCAGATGGATCACATCTGCCTATAGCAGGATTGGGATGATATTTCTGCATCGTATGTAGGTACAAGCAGGTTCATAGTACGAAACTGCAGATGTACAAGTGCTATCAGATTTTACCTCTATACGGGCATTGCTGGTGGTGCACTTTTTACCAATTAAGGAAGCAAATATTTTTGGCACTTTAACATTTTGTAGGTTGTATTTAAACATCATAAATCAACAAGACTGGCTTGTTCCGAGATATTTTTGGTAACAGCATAGCATGTGGAGTTCTGGATTCCCTCTTTTTATGCAGATCATCTTTTTGAATCCTGCTTTGAAAAATGCACGTACATTCAGCTAGTTCTGACTCTGCTGGAGTCAATCAGATTTACCTGTCCCTAGGTGTGTATTTGTATCCCCACTGTCTCACCTTGTCTGCTGGAGATTGGTTCAGCCCTGTGCAGAGCTGTATTGTGATGGCTACTTGCACTGACCACTGACAACCAGAGATTCCTTTTGGTCTGATCGTAAACATGACATATATAGATAATCAGCTTATAGGCTGTTGAGCTGAGAGTTGTTTGCACAAGACACATGTCAGTAAAGAGGATGTACCACAATTTAAGGCTACTGCGCAGAAAGTGAAAGATCAGGCTCTGTACATATATATGTATAAATGATACCTGGCTCACTGCACTCATAGGATAAGGATAGGGTAAGATTTTATGATACGTGGCAGAAGCAACATACATGTACATCTAGACAAACTGTACATACTGTAGTTGGGATAATGATTGCTGTGATTCGTGTTGAATAAGGGGTACAGGTACTTGTATTTCTGAAAAGGCTTAAGCCTTCAAAAACAATGATTTGACATTTTCTTGTTATGATCAATCAAATGAAGAGCTTCAGAGTTCATACAGTATCATGGCGATGTCTCTTGTGTGCTGTGACGTCTTGACTTTACCTCACACGAGAGCTAATATGTATCTTTTGGCAAGGGCAGGTGTATACAGTATTAGAAATTACCCACAAAAGATTAATTTAATATACTGAGTTACCTTAAAAAAGTTAACAAGTAAAGCATTTCAGGAAATAATTTATCGATTATGGATAATGTGTGTAATTGTCTACAACCCATCCATGTTAAAATGCATTGATTAGCACAGTGAAGGGACATCATTGGACAAAGGTGATGAATCTCAGATTTCCCACATTAATGGAGATTCTTTTAATAATGAGCAAAGCCTACATGTACATGTAACAACGATATAAATCAAGGAATTACTTAACTGATAGATATGAGAGTTGGCCATTTGACTACAGATCTGTTCCCTTAAATTAAGTGGTGTTTGCATGTACACAGTGTGTAGTCACCTGCTTCGGCTGCAGTAGGACACATGGGCAGAGATAGTGCTGGTGCATACATGTCGTCTGAGTGAGGAGACTTTGTGCTAAGTGTTTGCTGACCCCAGGTTGTGTAGGTCAAGTGGATTAGCAAGGGTATTATCAGCAGTCACACAGTAGTCATAACACCTCTGCCCCACACCAGTTCATCAGCAGGACAGGGCGAGGCAAGAACGTGACTTGCTGAAATGGTCCAGCCCAGACTGAAGGGAGGAGGCCCTGACAGTCTTCAGGTCTTCATCAGGCTCTGTCGGCCCTGCCCAAAGGGCTGCAACGTGACCCAGGCTTAGCACTTATCAGTGGTTTGTTGAGTGGACATGAACGCGGCATCAACCGGCAACATCAGTTCCCTCTGCTGGATTAGCACACGGGCGTGGCTTGTCATTACAACACCAGTTCCCTCTGCTGGATTAGCACACGGGCGTGGCTTGTCATTACAGCATCAGTTCCCTCTGCTGGATTAGCACACGGGCGTGGCTTGTCATTACAACATCAGTTCCCTCTGCTGGATTAGCACACGGGCGTGGCTTGTCATTACAACACCAGTTCCCTCTGCTGGATTAGCACACGGGCGTGGCTTGTCATTACAGCACCAGTTCCCTCTGCTGGATTAGCACACGGGCGTGGCTTGTCGTTACAACATCAGTTCCCTCTGCTGGATTAGCACACGGGCATGGCTTGTCATTACAACATCAGTTCCCTCAGCTGGATTAGCACACGGGCATGGCTTGTCATTGCATGCAGACTTCACGGTGACTCCTAAGACAAAATTGAGTTGTAGTACTATTCTGTAATGGCTTTCTTTAATTGAAAATCACATTGCTATGTAGCCTTTCTTAAAAATCTGATATCTGTTGTAAGTGTTATCCGAAGCATCCATCAAGTCTTTGATGGCATCATGCAGAAGATTTTTTTTTTATTTTTTATTTCTTTTCACCATAAATTTGTAGAATAAGTTAGAAATGCCGGCTACGCTGTTTTACTCCTTGGAAAGGAAACCCCATTTCTTCTTTTCACTTGTGTTCTTGATATGATGTCTTCCTCATGGTCTGAATTTATAAAATGAAATTTTCCTTCCAACCAAACCTTCAAAACAAAACAAACTATGTTGATTTACACCCAACAGACATTCTTTTAAGGCTGGCCTGATTTATTCTCTCCCAGTGAGTTGTCAGTGGCCTTTTTCACACAGAGCCTGAAGATACCTGAAATGTGCCATGGACTGCTTATTGATGTGCAACATGCACTTCACCTTGATGCCCCTTAATATAGCATGTTATGAGGACACAGTTTCCAAAAATCAATCTATTCTGTGAATGAGCGTGTCATGTTTTTGTATAGCAATTTGCCTTATTCCCACCTTATTGTGTAATATGTTTGTGGTACAGCTGTGAGCTATTGTGAGGGCTGCTATCCCTGTATGACAGGAGACAGATTTTCTAAATTGCATTGGACAAAGTGGCTGGTTTGTGAACAAGAGTGCTGGGAATGTTTCTATTGGCGATGTTATCGTGTGGAAAATTGGCCCCTACTTGCACAATGCGTGACACATTCACGGCACAGCAGGATTGCAGGAATTGCGCGTTATGGCCGTCATCATACTGCATGCTATGATTATAAATAAGTTAGACTTGCTGGAGGTGACCTTTGCTATTGACAGGCTCTGTTGATGTTGTCAGTTGTGTTACAGTACAGGGTATTCAGCTGTGTAAATATAACAGATGAATACCCTTTTCAAAAAGAGAATAAATGAGAATCAGAAAAAGATAAAAATAAAAAAAGTTTTTTTTTGCTGTAAACTTTGTGTGGGAATCTGCTGTGCATGTAAATGGAAAGTCTTATTTATTTACTCATTTTATTGCTGTTTTACTGAAGAATGACTTGTATAAAACTTCACAATCAATAGTTTGTTCACTACTCTCTAAATGAGTGTCCAGTCACTTGGATTATTGGCCAGTTCTGTGCTGAAATGCATAGGCATTCCTACAGCATGTAGTGCAGAAATTCTCTTTACATGTGAATGTACACCTGTAGGAACCTTACTCAGAGCTATATCTACCCAATTTGTTTGTTTTTCATTTCTATCATGTATCCTAAAAATACTTCATAATACAAAAGTTTGACCAGAGTTGACCTTGACTGACACCCTTAGGGTTGTCTCCCCTGATGAAGGTCATTGATCAGACAGTTGCCATGGCTATAACATCCCCTCAGGTCATTATGCTTGTTACATCTGTCTAATCAGGTTTCAGGTAATTGACCGTGGTGCTATCTCAAATCGTCCATAAACATCACCAGCCCTCTGTCATGCCATGGCACATGATCTATCATTATGGTATGGGACAGAGTTTATTTCTGTGCAGTGCTTATGAATTGTGCCCAGTAATTATACTGACAAAAGCAGGCTGATGCTATCAAGAGTGTACAAGTCAGGATAAACATTCATTACTACTAACAGCCCTGACCTGTAAGGTTTTGTGATTTGGATGTTGTGAGTTAACTAAACTGACTTCGAATAATTGTTCTATGACCAGAATATCACGCTTGATTTTTTATTTACTATCTTCATGTAAAAGCTGGCTGTCAGTTGTAACAGTAAATAAGGAATGGTATTTCACTGTCTGGCAAAGACTTGTCGTTCTTGCAGAGGGTGCCTATGGGGCAGTCTTGAATACGTTTATCCAAAGCACTTGTTTCACACTGATGTTGTGAGCAAGAGAAATATGTAGCACGCATGGAAGTTTGTTCATAGCTTTCTTTATATAGGTAGTTTATCCCCAATTTCCTCTACCTGTCAAACAGTAAGAAAAAGAGTTTTGCCTTATGTCATTAAACAACAAGTAAATGAATGATTGCTAGGTCCATAAGATGTGAAGGATACACAGCTTTTCTTTTATACACAACTTTCATTTATGTTGATCTTCACATTTGTACATATAAACGCGTAATAAACCATACAATCAGTTTAAACTGTTTAAAACTTATACCTGTGTGCAAATTTCATTTCTTTTAAAGCACAACTCATAAACACGATCCATTAAGGTGCATCCATATACCAAATTAAGGTGTGTGTTTTTTTTCTGATACAAACATTGCATAATATGACAGATCTGCACTTTACTTATTCTGTAGTGTAGCTAAAGTTTGCCTTAATACTCATGGGAGAATCAGTGCCTGGAAGTCATTTACATGAAGGTGTTTAAAGGTAATAAATCATCTGAAAGCTCGGAGATCAAAAATCCCAGATCACATCAGCTGTTGAAGGCAGTGAACTGTCGTCGTTGTAAAGGCTGTAGTTCGTGTAGACCACCCAGAGCTGCTCCCGAGAGTGCTTGCGTGTTGTGCTGTTGCAATACTACTGTGGATCATGTGGAAGGTTTTGCAGTTCATAACCCCTCAGGCATTCTTAATGAATAAGGACAGTTTAATTCAGCTGTCACAGGAGAGGATCTGTTGAGCAACACAATGTCACTGGATGTGCATAAATGACTCTAGATACATATTACATGTAGGTTCAGAACAAAGGACGGTTGTATTTGTGGCCAATTTGCACCTGGTGACATCAGCTGCAAGGAAAGGCTTTGTTCTAACACGAATTGTATCCTTGTATCCACATAGGCATGTGCACTGTAGATCAGAAGCTAATATATCAGAGTTAATTAATCATATTAGTCATTAGTGAGTTAGTACATACTTAATGAGAAGAAGAGCATATATGACTTGGAGAAATTACCTTTATTTGTCTGTGTCATTTGCCTTTGATGTTTTTTCTCATAAACAAGGATATGTTTACAGGAATTTATTTGATATATCAGATGTTTCTCCTGATTCTGTCGTAATCAATCTGAGGTCTTTGTATGTCTGTTTGGGGACAAGCACACATTTTCCTGTATACATATGTGTATAGTAAATGAAGTTTATTAATTAATCAATCAATCATGTACATGTATACTGTGGAGATAGGGTGCATTTGTCACAGGTATACTACATGTTGGCAGCATGAATATGGCTTTTAAATATTAATTGCACAGCCTTACCATACATTACACAGGGGTTTTTCTAGACATTTTTTCATCGGGGTTACCCCATTGAGAAACAAGTGTAAATTGAGTTTTTGGCATGTTTTGTAATTCAGCTTTTTTCAAACTGAATTGAGTATCTTGGTTATTAAGGGGAATTACACACTATAGACGCAAAGAAAAAATGGAGTTTTAGTATTATTCAAATTCAGTTCGATAAAAGATTTTATCTGGAAAAAATACCCTGATATATACATACATACATGTAGTCATTGCAATTTTGCCTCAAAGTCTGGCACATGAAATAAAAGAGTGACAGCGTTATCATTATTAGAGATTATACTCTCTGTATATAGCACAGAAAGTGTAGTCTCTGATGGGGATAATACTGTAGCGTTAAATTCACTTTCTAAATGACCTTGAGCAATCCACATTGAAAGATCAGAAGACGTGTACATGTCTAACATGTCACTGTAATTGTGTGATTTATTCTTTGAAGATTCTGCTGTTTTATTTAAAAATTACCAACCAGCTATTGCAACGTCCATAGAGATTTTGCTCAAATATGTTCAAAGCCAGGTTTTCCATGTAATTCCAGAGCAAACAGAATTAAACCCTAATGACTACAAAACTGTAGATGTGTGTATTTTACCTTGTAGAGTTATAGTATTGATGAGCACATACATGTAATAACCCTCTCCTAGCCTTGTGGTGTCAGGGAAAGTCAGGAGCACATGCCTGGACACACTTGTAAATCTGTGTTTGCCCTCAGCAAGCAGAAAATGAATAAGTCTAGATAACAGTGAAATATGCAAAACAAACAAGGTAACTTCCTGTTTCTGTTCATATTCAACAGTACATGTAGCCTTATGTATTGTGGATTCGAGCAGTTGCAATTTGCTGTTGTTGTAGAGATTAAGCCCTCATAATAGATTAATAATAATGATCAGTATCTCCTTGTACATGTGGGGTAAAACCAGTGGAGGGAGTTCACTGGCCTCAACTAAAGAACTCACACTTTGAGGATTATTCACACAGATCTAGACTTATAGCCTTCATAATTTGGAAGCAGCATTTATTTGATGATAACAGATTAGAGCTATTACATGTAATTATCAAGATTATAGAAACTATCTTTGTGCTATATAGGAAAAGTTGTTAATGTGGATAATGAAAATAGAGTATGGTACATGTACATGTACACTGAACTGTGAGTAGTATCATCTCCTGTGTTATACCTGTCGTCTTGTGCTCAATCCGTGTATATTTGTTGTGCTCAGTCCCCACATGATTCCATCCAGTTGTCTTGGACAGTACATTTACATTGTACATTACAGCAGTACAGGTGTTGCATATACATATATATGTATATTGTATAGTAATTAGTAAAGTATTCATATACAGACTTTATAGATAGAGTAGACATGTTCAGTTGTATATGGTAGCTTGTGTGTGTTTTTAAAAAGAAAACTGCCCAGGTGTTACTACTGTAATGTCAGAGGCTTGTGGCTAGTCATTCGAGCACAGAATCAGTCACCTGTTTGGAGCGAGCCTTTCTAGGATTGTGTTCATTCCACAAGGAAGTCCTGGACAGTGCTGGCCTTTGGGTGAACCTAATGATGAAAGCGTGGAATGCCTCTGTTTACCTGTTGTTCCTTAAACGTCTCCTGATGTGTCTCTCTAAACACACAGAGATACAGTCCACAATCTTAGCTGCTCTGCTGCCAGGAAGTGGTGGGTCTGCAAGCCAGGAGTCTGGTCCTGATGGCTGCCAGGATTGGCCCCATCTAGTCTCAAGCTCTCCCAGGAGGACCTCGGGCAGGCTCTCCGGTAACCTGACCACCAGGAATCCATGCTTTCCTTCACAGCTTTGTTTTCTCGGCAGTTGTATTTGTTGATGTTAGCAAAGTGGGAGCTTTCAGAGGAGTCTGTTGTAAATTAGGGAGCATCAGATCAGAGCAACAACAGCAGTGAGAATTTGTTACTCTGCTGATGATTCGGTGAGGAATATGAGGTTTTATCAGATGCAGCTCGTACCCAAATTGTGGAAGGGCTATCACTTTTTCCTACCTTTATTCTTCACAAGAGCCTTTGACCTTATGTGCATGTACATTATCTAAATACACACCCCTCATCATTATTCAGGTAATCAGGGATTTTGACAATTCTGAAACCTAAGATATCACAGCAGTGTAAATAATTTCCATTGGATATGATTTTCAGCTGTATTTATAGTTGATTTTTAAGCAAATTTGTTTTAAGTAGTGTCTTCATTTACAGATATGCATTTAAGGGTTTGAATAATGACACCACAAATGTTACAAAAGAGAGTTAGAAGTTATGGATGTGCCTTTTCAATACTTTTATCCTTTGAATTTCACTGGACAGTATCCCATATACTGAAATACATGCAGACTTTTTATCTAAATAAAGCAAAATTACTAGGTGATCTAAAAGCAAAAGTTGTGTACATTCCTGTCTTATAGCAAATACGTGGTAACAAATATCATATTTTATAATAGTCTTTTCCCTGTGAATGATTTCTTTAAATAAAACAAAATTAAAAGAATTCCAAATTAAAGGAACACCAGCATGGTAATTTACAGTTTAGCAAGGCAGTTTGATGTACAGGAAGGATTATGAAATCTGGAAAGTAGCAAGAAAGTGGAACATCGTGGAGTATTTTTCTTTACCGGAAAAGGAACCAAACTGTGGAGGAATTCTTGTTTGTGCGTGTGTTAGCACTGATGTTTGGCAGGCTATGCGTTTGTCTGAGCAGTGGCGTGAACCCAGGCAAGATGGTGTTCATGTTGCAGCTGCAGGATACATGTACATCGGTGGCAGCAGAAGGAAGGCCCCTGTCTCATGTCTGCTGGGTCCCGATGTAGGACAGGAAATGGCTGCAGGGCCTGTCATCATAACTCAGTGCTGTCAGTATCTGCTGGTTCTGTTTGATGTGGGGCCAGCTTGACATGCCAGTTATTGTCAAACACAACCTTTCACTTTGGTACGGGGATTTGGGGAAAACGTATGTAGTTGGCTAAGTACAGATAATGTGGCCGTAAAAGGGGAAAGCATGTACAGTTCTGTGTGTCTGGCTGTCTGTGTTAAAGGAAAAGACAAAAACAAAACATATAACCAAAGTTATTTCAGAAGAGGGTCCACACAGACCTAAACAGGCATGGTCATTTTTTTATGACATGCTTGATAACTGTATAAATCACCTTTTAATTCAGAATTCTTACCAGGCCAAAGGACAGGTATTTTAGAGAAACTGGATACTGATGTCTCTTCATCCCTAACCTACGCTCTTCAGTATTTGGGGCTAGACACTCTTTTGAGTGCAAAGTACAGCCATGCATTGTGCAGCCATTCCACTACCACTTTCTTAACACTACTTCTGTATGGCAAAATGGTGAACCAAGAACAGCTGAAGTCACAGCGAAAATAGATATCTTCTCAGGTTTTAGAAATATTTCACCCTTGATTGGTCAAGATTGAGAGCGTGGCGACCCATGTGATTTTCCCTGTGTGAGCGTTTTTGCTTACTTTGAACTGCGATATCTCGGGTATCATACATTGCAAAAATGAAAAGTGACTTGTTTTGATCTGTGAATGGGATTCTTTATTGATACATGTATACATTTGGTCTAGGGTTGTCTTTTCTTTAAAAACACTTTATAATTATGCAGACAGCTGTTTGTGATTTTATGTTACATGCATCCAGCACTGACATTTATATCCGTAGAGAAAGTTAAAGTTACCTTTATTAAATAACCTTTCATATACATGTGTCTTTGGACTTAAAATGTTGTTTATTTAAATCTTTTGTTTTAATCCTATGATCAGTAGTATACAGTAAGGCAGATTATAAAATCAATAGTGTAACATTTGGAACTGCATGTCAGTTTGCCAGTGGACATTCACATCTTGATATCAAAGTTGATCTAATTTAAGTCATTCAGATCCAGCAAAGTCTTGTTAGCAACATGTAGGTGGCTGGATTTTAAATTGTATTCTGAGCACATTTCTCATGCAAAAAACTTTACACATCATGGTGCACAAAAGTGTTTACTTTGCGTTAACGTGAACTGGCAGAGATGTCATTGGGACTTCTCAGAAGAAATTGTCTTTTCAGTCTGTAGAATTACAAGGAGATTTGATGTCGCCTCTCTGTAGGATCAGGATGCAAAAAGTCATGCAGCACTTCTGACCGTTTCCCATTTTTAAATTGCGTGCGTCAGATTTTCACTAATCTCTCTGAAGTAGACGGTTTCACTGTTGAGCAGACGGTATCACGGTGCTATTGAATTGCCAACTCATCTTGTTTTTTACGCTTTTGTACAGAGATAGGAAGGGAACCCTTCGCAAATGGAATTGCTATCGTAATCTCCCAGCATTCCCAGGCCCCACGGTATTAGATCTTTCGCCGGAGCCTGGCAGACATCGGATCTGCTGTATGATAGAATTTAGTGGACTCCTCATTTGAGGCAGAGAAAAACTTATCAGGGGTCATTTATCTTGAGGCTCCCACAGTTTTTGTCACGGATGTTCTTTCTTCTCTAATTGGGTAGATGGCATAATGGTCAAAGAGGGCTGTGATCTCTATTTTTTCCCCTCCTCTTGAAACGACAAGATCTATGCAACTTTGAGGCTATACACATGTGCTTTCATTGAACCCTTTACTACAGCGGCTAAGACCCAAGGACTTAACTGTTATACAACGTACATGTATGTGTATGGGTTAGGTTGGCAGTTTTTACCAGTGGGTAGTGAACATGAAGGGAGCCGACTGAATGATATAGTTATCAGATTGTTAGGGGTCATTTCTGCCATGAGGTGCCACACATCGTTTGATCTCTGGTTCAAATTCAACTGGTCTGAAGAAAAAATCATTACAGCTGAGAAAAAGAGGTGACCCCTTTTGGTTTTGATGTGATATGAAGTTATGGATTTTTCATTTGGAATTTACGAATGATGAGTACAAAAAACTCATGTGCCTCTGTGCATATATTCTTATACATTATCAGGAACTTAGGTGTAAAGCATTCACATAGTACAGGAGCAGTTTCTCCCACATTTTGCGTGTAGCTTTAGAACACATATCGATTCATTGCATTATAACCACTTAAAAAATGTGTATCCGTTCATCTGAGAAACATAATGATCTAATAGTCAGTGGAAAAAACCAAGTGTAAAATCATGTTTCTCATAATATGAGGTTTTTGCAGGACCATACACCATTTAAAGAACTGTAGTTGCAATAATTGCATTAGATCATCTGGTTTTGCCTTCAGAGCTAGAGTTTTTAAAGCATACAACATTAATTTGAGTGGTGCGTCACAGTAATGTGATTTTAATGTTTCAGATCTTCATCAGTTTTAATCAATATTAACTGTCATCTAATCTCAGCATGTATAATATGGTTAGTTTTCAGGAGTAGGCTATATAGAAATACATGTATATACACATATGTCTATGTCTATATGTCTAAGATGATTTTTTTCATCTTGCTCTGCCAATTTCAAGTTTGAGCAGTAATTTCCTTGGCCTCACCATGGTTACTGATATGGTAGTCCTGCACGTATGGCCTCTCAGAAGAGGTCATTTACATTTCAACATACATGCACATATACCTTTAACTATCAGAGCCTCATCATGTTCCTTTTGTTTATCTATCAACAGCCTGGTTAAACCGACCAAAGGACCAGCGAACCGCTTACGCCTGTGAAAAGACACCCCTCCAGATTGAATGTGATGCCAACAAAGGGGAGGTGATTCGGATTATCCGTGCCAACTACGGACGCTTCAGTATTACCATCTGTAACCCTCACGGGGTGACACAGGGTTGGAACTTACAGTGTATGTCACTGAGGTCCCTCAAGATCGTGTCAGACAGGTAAAACTTTGTACTTGTTCGTTAGTTTAGTCTGATTTCTCGAGATCTTTTAGCTTCATTCTTTGAAACTGCAGGAGAAAGCTTTCACACAACGGTTTTATACTTTTAAAAAGTTTATTTTAAAGGTGGATAAAATGGTAATTGGGAAAGGTGCCAGCACATGTATCTGCCTGAATGTTCAGAACATCGGTGTACAAGTCAAAACTGGCTATGTAGAATTGGCCGTGTATTTAGAAAGCAAGTTTGGTTGGATATTATGTATTTGAGATGTTCAATAATGATGTGTTTCTAGAGGATATTCCGGATCTTATGATCTCGGAAATTGTAAACATGCATAGTGGAACCTTGTTGATATGCTGTATTGTATGTACAAATTCAATCAGTCACACAGCAAGTGGAATTTAACAGAAATTATCCTTTGGCATGGAAAAGTTTTCCTGAAATGATGTTACAGTCTTCATTAACATCTGATTATTTCTGGAATTTCTCGTTTTGTGCATCATTTTTTTACACATAGAAAGCGTGTAAATTTCATGAGAGAAATTTTACTCTTTTGTACTTGAATATTTTCACTGTTATATTGATACCTGTACCGCACAAAAGTGTGGAGCCACATGGCAAGAATGCTGTAATTACAATGTGGGCGCCATTCTGTTCTTCACCAGATGTGAAGGGCAGAGGGTGTGTAACCTTTTTGCTTCCAATGCCCTTTTTGGAGACCCTTGTGATGACACATTTAAATACCTGGAAATAGTGTACACATGTTCGACAGGTGAGACTGGCCAACTGAATGAATGCAGCATGAAGTTTTGACATCTCAGCCCTGCCCCTTGTTGTAAACCACGCCCATTTCTTTTCTAATAACCCCACCCACTTCTAAATGAATTTAATACTGTTGAGGGAGAGTTTTTAATTAACAATTTATAGCAAAAGAATATGTGTAGTTTTCCCATATTGTTGTTATTAAGATGTAGCAAGGCAAACTTACAACTACAGCATGTACACATGTATGTTAAAGTGTTTTATACATGCACATACATGTAGACGTTATAAAAATAAGTAATGAAATAATGCACTCTGTGGTATGTTCAGTATAAATATGATACAGTTTTATTGTTAATCTTGTAAAAAAAATTTTCCCTCTCTTTTCTGGAAAATATCACGTAAACTGAGAAGTTCACATATGTTCTTAAACTGAAAAGTTCACATATGTTCTTAGACTGAAAAGTTCACATATGTTGAGTTATTACTTTGCCAGATTGTCTTGGATAGGTATAAGTCTTATCAGCTTTTCTATAACCTTTTGATGTTCTGATGTTTCTTGTGGAAAAAGTTAGGACAGAGATGAAGTAACCAAATCAATAGTCATTGGGTAGTTTTAAATCTCATGCCAAATTTAAGACTCGTAGAGGGAAATATTTTCCCATTCTCAAAAGGCACAGTGAGTGGATTCTTGCAAGAAGCTTTATGAATGCACTATAAGTGGAATGTGTTACAACTGAAAAGATGAAACTTTCACTTATTGCTTTGATAGGTGTATGCAATTTTAACAAAACAGGTAATTTTGCAGAAAATTTGAATGCACATGTTTGAGCATCTATAACCAGTTTTTTGAATGTTTCATTTCATACAAAATATGGTAATCTTGAAATGTACATGTACGCTGTATAAACACTGTAGTTATAGTCACAAGAGTAGTTGCTTATAATGGAACCATAAGTGTACGTAGGAGCCATGTAGCGAAAGAAGAAACATTGGAGATTTTCTGTCTCCAGGGCATTTTGTGCAGTTTCTTTGTAAATATTATGTTTACCTCAAAGTAGTCAAAGAGTCCATTGTCCAATGTGGGAATGGTGGATCAAGTCAGGCCTTTCAGCTAAGCATCTCATTTCCGGTAATGTGAAACCATGTTACAGTCATCTAGAAGCAGTAAATGTATATTGACGGAGACAGTGAATTGTGTATTCAGCAAAGCGAAAGTAGAATATGTTTATACATGTGTTTAAAGTACTTGTACATCGTGCCCATTCACATGTATTTAATTCTTTGTTTGATTGGTGTTTTATGCCATACTCAAGAATATTTCACTTATACAACAGCAGCCAGCATTTTAGTGGTAGGAAACCGGACGGAAAACAACGACCAACCGCAGGTTGCTGGCAGACCTTTCCACGTAGGGCCGGAGAGGAAGCCAACATGAACAGGACTCACAGCGACCGGATTGGTGGGAGGCTACTAGGCCATTGCGCTGCGCTAGCGCGCTAACCGACTGAGCCACAGAGGCCCCCATTCAGATGTAAGAGAAACATAATTTCTTACATCAATAACAAAGCACTGAGAATTTGAGTTTGTGTGGTAGGACAGGAAAAAGAAAAGGTGAGCATTCCAGAAATGACAGTCTAAGGTCAGGAAATTGTCATGTAGGACCGGAGGTTGATGTCTGGGGCACTGGCAAACTCTATCAGCCACAGCCCTTCAGAATACAAAGACTTGTTTTCACTCAGCTCTGTCTCCAGCTGGCTTCTGGCATGATGAATGTGCCTTGTGCCTTAGCCTATATACTGTAGTCAAAAGTAATGCAGTTAGTTGCCTGGCCCACAACAAAGATAGGCAAATCTTTAGCCTTTGCATCAGCAGAGCCCTCTATATCTCATTTTATGATAATCACAGTAAATGAATATGGTAAAAATGTCCTAAGTGTTTGCCCATGACACTAAATGTAATCAATTTGCCTTGTTCTGAGAGTTCTAGTGATCTTAGAAAGGTGTTTTGAGTTTAGTTTGGAAGGTAGGATTATATACTACTGGACAAATGTAACTTGAAATTTCGTCACCAAAAGTAATAATGGTGTTTATTTACCTCTGAAAACCACTGTTTGGGGGCGACATCTTAGGGGATTTACCATAGCCTTGAGATTTGCAGTACTTGTCAGGTTGATGTCAGTGTTCTGTTGTTGTGAAAGTTAAAAATTAGCTTTCATTTGTTCATAGACCTGGCTGGGCTGTCACATGATAATATACCGGTATATCAGATACATCTACAAAGCTGCTGCTGATTTTTGCTGCTGCCGTTGTTGTTGTTCTCTAACCTGATGCACGTTGTTAGACTGCCCTCTAATTTCCCCTCCCTGCATGCTGTAGGTGTGATGGCTGGACTCGCTGTAAAATAGTGACCAACAATGACCTGTTTGGTGACCCCTGTCCAGATACCTACAAATATCTACAGGTCCAGTACCGCTGCGCTAAAGGTAGGCTGACTGTTAGTACGTGATTATCCTGTAGGGATAAGTACAAACACCAGTGGAGCTTAGTTGCCTGTACCTGTATAAGTTTCAAGACAGAATTCAGGCCAGCTGCATTACACGGTATATTGATGAAGGTAATTACAGGTATTGTTCAGTTACATGTAGACCAATAATTCTTGTATTTCATGTAGACTAGTAATGCAATGTTCAAATCAGAGGTAATCTGAACACCTGCCATATCATAGACATCTGTTGACAAATGTGTACAAGCGGAGGCTTCTGTTCCGACAGCTATTAAAATTAAAGTGCTGTATTGCATGCTGCAACTGCACAACATCAGGTTGCATCGATTTGCGTCTGCTCACCAATATGCAAGCGTCACAAACTTTGTAAGCGCTACAGCATGCAGATGCACATATACAGCATATGCAACTGTTAATTGGGCTGTTATATCTGTCCGCATTCAGATAGATGTGTTGTATTGTTATAAGATATGTACCTTAATTGTTTATGATCGTGGGTGTTTGGACAAATTTTCTAGTTATCATTATAAAACCTAGATTTACTTAAAAATTGTGGTTTGATTGACTGATGTTTAAAACAAGACTTAGCATTAGCTGTCTTTATCCGTTTATTAACAATTATTAACTGTTTTGCCTACACTAATAATAATAATTGGGAATATTTTGGAAATTTAATGCACTAACATGTAGTTGCATTTTCATTATCATTTCTAGTTTATTATTTAGATATATACATGTACATATATGCACTTTACGAGTATATGTACTAGACGGTGTTTTGAAATAATTAAAGATAAAATCGTAAGATTTCCATATTTTCAAATACACTGCTAGATGTAGTTTTCTCTGCCATACTTTGTATGCTCTAAAACAGTTACAGATCTAGGATACGGTGGTGCAGATGTATTTCTAGGCATTAGTCCCGCATTTGTCTTCTGGCTATGGACTGTGTTTTCAGGGGAATAATTTCGTTAACCTCTTTGTGCTACAGAACCGCCTCCATCAACTCGACGCACACGGACCACTACAACAACAACCACGGTCACAACGACGGAATACGGTCAGTTAACCCTTGACGTGGCCAGAGATGTGTGCATGCTGTAATTACATGTAGACTTTCATGGTGGTAGAGTGGTGATGGTGGTTTGCTTGGGATTCTATAGGATTACATAATGTGTTGTATATCTTGGTAGGATAGCTTACTGAATTGTATCTCACAGATTTCAAGGTTCTCTGCTTGTGTGGTTTAATCATACTTTGTTGTATGATGGTGGTTTTTTCTCTGGATTCTTTGTAAATGCTGCTTTGCATTTATCTGATCGTTCCTTTTATGAAATGATTAAGATTTTCATTTTATTCATGTTAGGGGCATTTCGAGTTTATACAGAGTACAGAACTCTCGATGAACCCCACTAGTTTGGGCAGAAGCACCCTAAGTTTTTGATGGTCAATTTACAGTCTGAAAATAGCTGAACTCACAAAACAGGACTGTAACATAAATTTATAAAGGACACCCTACCAATGAAAATGAAATCACCATTAACTTCACCCGGTATGGATTTCCATGGCAGCTGGTATTAAATTTGAATGGTTCCTGCTGAAGAATTTCTGACAGGATATTTTGGGTATTGTGTCCTCACCTCCCACCAGGAAACCCACTAAGCCAACACGTTATCACATGTGTTCTGCATTTCTGAGCGTCCTGCAGAATTATCCCTGCCAAACGTCTGATAAAACCCATAAAGCAAAATTCCTCCTCTGAGACTTGAAGCTTTTATCTCCTAAGTCGTTAAGTTGCTATAGTCAATTTGGAAAACTGGATGCATTTAAACCTTGAATGTGAAAAGTTTGATTTACAAATTGGTTCCATGGCCTCTGAAACCAGATAATTGTATGGCTAGCAGATTTCCAGGCGCTGATAACTGCCTATAATGTGTCTGTATCTGGTCCATGTGTTTCAGATGTCTGTATGAGCGATTTCAATAATTCTATCAGCCAGCATTTGAATCTCAGCTGGTTTTGCATAGAAGCATCTGTAAATTTGATGTGTGTATATGTATATGCATGATTTAGATAGGGTCAAGTTTCCGGTGCTGGTATAGATGTTATATGCATTTGATTTCAAACTTAATTTTAACTCTGCTTATTTTAACTTTCTTTCCTGCATGTCTTTTCTGGAAATTTTATTTGATTTCATTCTGTATTTATTTTGTCTTTCTTTCAGTAGAGACCACTTCATCACCTTCCCCCACATCTAGAACCCCTCCAACTCCCACTCCCACCACCCATTCTCCCACTCACACAACACAAACCCACTACCCCACCACTTTGTCCCAGCTCATCCAGAGTACAACTGCAGGTCTACCTCCAAATGGTCCAGAACAGAGTAAGTTCAGCATCATAGCTTATGTGTGCCATGTGCAACGTAACCACGTCACCATTCTTGCAAGAACTAAAGGATTTGTGTTGGTAGTTCAGAATGCTAACAATGGAACTGAATTTAGCCACTTGCAGAACACAGCAGGGATGTGTGTTGTACGTCCTTGTCCTGGTATTTCCAGATCACATTGTCTTCTTTCACCTTCACTTTAATGTTCTTTGTTTAAAAAAGACCTGTGAATATTCTGTGTGTCCTTTGTGCTACAAGCGAAGATTGCTGCATGCACGTCTTGTTCCATCCTGACTAAATCATGATTTTCCCCCCATCTTGTAAGCCATAATTGTTCCCAGTACTGTAAGCCAAGGTTGTCCCCTGTCTGTTAAGCCATGATTTTCCCTTGCCCTTAAGCCGTGATTGTCTCCTGTCCCCTAAACCAGGCTTGTCTCCTATCCCCTAAGCCATGATTGTCTCCTATTCCCGAAGCCATGATTGTCCCCTATCTCTTAAGCCATGATTGTCTCCTATTCCCTAAGCCATGATTGTCTCCTATTCCCTAAGCCATGATTGTCTCCTATTCCCTAAGCCATGATTGTCCCTTGCCCGTAAGCCATGATTGTCCCTTGCCCGTAAGCCATGATTGTCTCCTGCCCCCCAAGCCATGATTTTCTCCTATCCCCTAAGCCATGATTGTCTCCTATTCCCATAAGCCATGATTGTCTCCTGCCCCACAAGCCATGATTGTCTCCTGCCCCACAAGCCATGATTGTCTCCTGTCCCCCAAGCCATGATTTTCTCCTATCCCATAAGCATACCTGAGTTGTCTTGTAATCTGTGCTATTTCCATGTCCCACACTAGCTTTATTATCTTGTGCACTCTTAAGTCATCTGTTACTTTGTGCATGAATACTTCATCTTTCTCTTGATCTTCATCATTTTGAATTGCAAGTAGCACTTTATTAAAAGCATTTTATGGACAAATAAAGCCCAACAACTTTTCATGACTCACATATCCAGCTTGTATTTGTTTTAATCATTACAAGAAACTTTTCCCCTGGGAAGACATTTTTCTCTTGTGCTTGACTAATTATGACTAGTTTATTGTATTGTGATATGTACTAAGATCATGATAAATAACATGTACTGTGGATGGAATGCTTGTCAAAGTGTTGCCAGCACATTATTGTCCAGTCTTTATAAATTACAATTATTACCCCAAACTTCATAGTGAAAAGTCATGTCATGCGATTCTATCAGATTAATAGCATTATACTCTCTCCATTGATACCGTGAGAAATTCGATCAGTTCCAGCCTGTGTATAATTGTAGGGCAGAATACTATGCAATGTGTCATCCATGAGTAAACAGCACAGATGTGCACAGGTTGCTTTGTTATATCACTGAAATATAGCACTGTATAATACAGAACAAACGAATAGTTTATTCACATGAACATGTGCTTTTGCCAGACATTATCAAATTTGCATTGTTTAAAGGGCCATTGACATGATATTTAAAATTCCAAAGGAGCAAAACCTCATGAAAATCAAAACTAGCAGAATGCTTCTATATTGTGTTTGTTTTAAAAATTTTCTCCTAGTAACGGGGTTAAATGACTGGTATCCTGTTAGGCCTGGACCTATACAACTTGTGACATCAAGAGTTGTGTGGTCAGATTCAAGACATAAAACATCTTACATTTATAGACTGAGTCTTGACTAATAAGTAAGGGTATTCAATTTGATGTCACATTTTAAACTAAAATCACAAATGTTGTCCGTGTCATGTCGATTGCTTTTTAAGGATTAAAAGGGTAAAGGATAAATAGCTTTTTAATTTTGTTGTGCATTTGGATATGTTTACATACATGTACAGTGTATGAAGTTGTTTGTGTACAAGTTAACATTGCGAGTTTATCATTTGACAGAAACGACGACGACGACACCTCCCACCCCACACAGGCCACCGTCCCCCATAACAACAACGACCACACCTGAGCCACAAACCCCGACACCCAGGCCTGCCCCGTCCACCAACTCCAAGAGGCCTCTACCCATTGAGCTGACCTTCTGTAAGGAGACAGTGCGAGAAGGCCAACATTGGCCAGCAACCAAAGTGGGCAGCAGGAGCGTTCTAGAGTGCCCGGGAGACCTGATTGGTAAACAAAACTTAATGTTGATTATGTAGCAAGACAGTTTTAGAAATGCTATTGTCTCCCAAAATATTTCATGTGTTTCAAAGAAAACAGCAAGACTGTTGACTATTACATTGACCTTTTAACTTGTTCAGGTATCAGTTAACACTGGAAGTACATTAATTGATATTGTATGTATCAAAGACAGCTGAAATTCTGGACAGGTTATTTCAGTGGACAGTATTTATGAAGAGACATGGGTGCTAAATAGCAATAATTTGAATGATATCTCCTTGAAATAGTAAATTTGGAATTGAATTTCTGGTGTGTGTTTTTTTGTTTTTTTTTTTTTTGTAATTATCTGCAGAGGTCTTGGGAATGTTTGTCTTTTTTCAACAGTGTTGGCACCTGTGTAACTTGCATATGTTTAACATCTGGATGACCTGTATGAATTTTCACTCCATATTTGATCCCACCAGGTGTTGTGGCTTGGGAGTGTGGTCGCTATGGATGGGTGGGAGAACCTGATGACAGTGGCTGTAAATCTCCATGGCTACAGGATGTTATAGACGAGGTATGTCACGGTTAAAGTACAACAGACAAAACGCAGGTAGCTGAAATCCCATCCAGTTTGTACGTGCACACATTGGAGAGTGTTACATGATCGCTCAGAAGGCCCTCAGAACTGGTCTGAAATCTGTTTCGTAAAAAACCGAAAGAGTAATCTCCTTTTACATTGAGGAGCATCAAACTACCAAGCTGTGTTCTGGCAACTGTGTGGCGTCAGAAGGGTATGAATGTGTCAGCATTTCTTTGTGACGTTGGTGTCATTGTTGCATCATGTCATGTCTGTAATGCCATGGCGTTGTTCCTACTGTTGAGTCATCGGATGGATATAGCGCCAGCTGCAGGATTCAGAGATATACACGTCTCCCACGTGACCATTACTGTTTTGTCTGATGTGGGATAAATGTACTTTCATAAGCCAGGATCTCTTAAGTGTAAAGAAAGTTCATTAGCAGTGATGCAATTTTTTGTTTTCCATATCATTTTTCTGTATGATGAACAGCATATGTTTTATACTTTCATCAGAATATCAGAATGGGCTGGTGACATGCTTTTGTTTGAATCTGTGGACAGATTGTTGTTTAATCCCATCCTTTGCAATTGGCTGTACTTGTACATCCATTTACATGATCTTACTTGAAGCCACTTGTTTGAAGTCACTTGCCTTTCATAACCACTTATAAACCTGATGACAGTAGAAGTGAAATATTGTTGGGTACAGCATGAAACCCTGTCATATAAAGAAACAAACATATTATAGCAAAGACATGTACGCGAATCCTTGATATAGATATGTCTAACATTTAACCGTTTTCAAATTGATTTTTTTCCTTGATGAGGAAATGTCCATGTGACTGTTACATACATTAAATAGTGCCAGATGTTTTCCCTGCATACATGTACATGAAATAGTGCCAGATGTTTTCCCTGCATACATGTACATGAAGTAGGTCCAAATGTTTTTCCCTGCATACATGTACATGAAATAGTGCCAGATGTTTTCCCTGCATACATGTACATGAAGTAGTGCTGAATGTTTTTCCCTATACACACATTAAATAGTGTCAAATGTGTTTCCCACCATATATTTACATTAAATAGTGTCAAATGTGTTTCCCACCATATATTTACATTAAATAGTGTCAAATGTGTTTCCCGCCATACATTTACATTAAATAGTGTCAGATGTGTTCCCGCCATATATTTGCATTAAATAGTGTCAAATGATTAAATTGTTGATTGTTTTTAATGAACTCTTTTCTTTACTGAAAAGCTAAACAAATAATATGTTGCCTGTTCATTTGAAATCACTAATTCACCTTTTATGAATGTTTGTGTACAGGTAAAAAAGAACCAGTCGGTAGAAATCATCGTGGATAAAATTGAAGACCTGACATCGAAAAACATTCTGAAGCCAAGTGACTTGAAGATAACCTCATCCATTATGAACAAGATGACTGAGAGGCTGAAGATGGAGAGGGCGTCCAGTCCAGCCATCGTTCAGAAAACTGCCAGTGTAAGGCCAGGCTTTCCTCATATGTTTGCTTTGTATTCTTTTTAACAATCAGGGGATTTGTCCTCAAATTGGCTGATTTCAGACTCTTTTGTTTTAAATTTGAAAAACAAAAGACAACTGAGAATAGGTGATTGCTAATGTAATCTATAGGTAGGGTATTTTCAGACTTTTTTGGCAAACCTCAGACTTTCTTTTGACCATGAATTCCAATATCTGTTTTAAAAATGTTAAATTTTTGAAAGCTCAAATATAGTTTCTTTTATCTGGCTCTGGAAAATTAGGCTAGTTTGAGGAGTGGTGCATTGTGATCTCTTCATGGGAGCCACACATGACATGGACATCAAAATACAATGAGTTGAAGGTGCACAGTATGTGAAGTATTGTATGTGACAAAAGTAAAGTATAGTGAAAAGGATTTTACATATTTTTGGTAGGTACATGTGCATCCATGTTGCAGATTGAAATTGAAGTTTGATAACAGGACAAAAAGTGAAAGTCAGCTGAAAGCTTCATACCCATACCCATATCATCTTTCCCTACCAAGAATTGTTTCCTGTGCTTAAAAAAAGAAGCTTATATTGCAGGGTTGATTTAACATGTGTTGTTATTGTTTTATCGATTGTAGGATATGGTACAGTCAGCGAGTAACCTGCTGGCAGGAAAGCAGCGCGACTCCTGGACAAGCCTGGACGATGCTGAACGCACCCAGGTGGCCACGTCACTGGTCATCACTGTGGAGGACACGGCCTTTGCCGTGGCCAACACAGTGGACACACAGATGACCGCTGACGACAATATATGTAAGGGATAATTCGTTTGCGCACATATCTGTACATGATCATCATGTGGCTGCGTCAGTATAGTATTGTCTCAGACATTTTCTGAAAGCATTTATCTGTATATTATTTTGTAAAATATACTTTTCGTGAAGCCCTGAAATCGTCCAACTCAATCTGAATATTGTGGTATTTCCAAAATTAAATTGAAAGTTTCACGAATCGCACTGAAATTTAGTTGCTCTTTCATATGAGAAAAGTAGTTAGGGTGTAGATGTATCTCTGACAATCCTCTGTCTTCTCACTAGTTGTGGAGGTGAACGTTGTCAAGACGATGAACCAGGATCTCACCCTTCCTTCAAGCACACCTAGGGGGCACTCTGCATGGGCAGACAACTCCGACTCCATCACCATCCCTAAAGAGAGCCTCCAACAGCACAGCCAGAACGGTCAGTTCACAGTGTGACGCACCCTTACACATCGAGAGTCCTCAATTATCTCAGTACAAATTTATGTAGTTCCATAGATAACAAAATGTTACCTGTATAACTGTCTAAATTTACGTAGTAAACAGATTAACGTTTGTTTTAATCATGTTGCTCTGCCTAGATTAATACCAAAAAGTGTCATGTTAAACAGAATTAGGTAAAAACTGTACCCGTGATGTAAAATGAAGCACTGTAAATTATAATATGAGAGGTTATGGCTGAGATATTTAGCTTATATATGAGAGTAGTCAGGATTGTGTGTGAAAGGAAACAGCCTAAAGGGCAAACCACTGCACCTTGCCAGGTACCTGACAAATCTGCTGACTTAATGTGGATGCTCAGAATCTCTCACATTGGGAATACTTACAATAGTTGCTGGCAAAGTAACGAGTACCATGTGTTTTACAATGTGGCTGTAACCACGTGTGACCTGTTTCGTTATTGCCCATGATATACATGTATCACAAACCCTTCGTTTACAGGTAAGGTGTCCGTGGTGTTTATTGCATACAACAACCTGGCCGAGTGGATGACCCCAGGGGACACTGACCCAACTACCGGTCAGTCAGAGAGTGGACAGGGGGAGAGAATCATGGACACAGAGGTGCGGACGTCCAGCGGGAAGGGCAACGGCACCCACAAGTGGGCAGTGAACACCAAGATCATCTCCACCTCCTTGAATGAGAGGGCCGCCTCTGTACCTCTGACAAAACCAGTTACCTTTGTACTGCAGCACACTAACGTAAGTCTCCTGCTCACTAATATTAGTCATCTGCACACTAATTTGAGTCTTTTGCACACTAATGTAAGCCTTCAGCACACTAATGTAGGTCTTCAGCAAACAAGCCTTTAATATAGTACAGCAGTGCCATTGTGTAACACATTGTAACCTATTTGGCGAGTCACAAATTTGTTCGCATTTCAACATGTTGTGTATTAGTAATAAGTCAAATGGGCAAGTCATCACTTACTGTTAAGTCCAGTCCACTCGAAAGAAAACTAGAAGGTAAAACTGCTGCAGTAAGTGGATGTTGGAAGAAAAAGTAAATAAATGTGCCTGATATAATGTGTTTGGTTGTGTACCGTTCTGTTGCATTTAGTATCAGTATGATGTGTTTTCTTTTCTTTCACAGAAAAGTGTTAACCTGAGTCCAAAGTGTTCTTACTGGAATTACTCTGACACGTAAGTATGTGTTCATATATGAAGACAACCCTAACATTGCCTATACATTCATAAGTATCAATACATACATGTATCCACAATACATACATGTAGACACTAATTAGATGTCAAATATATTTTAAGATGATGAAATAATTGTCTAATGCTTCTGATTCAGAAACATCCTTATTTACTAATGTATTTCATCTCCACCTCTTGGATGCAAGTTATTTTTGGATGTATTGCGGAATCAGAATTATGCCTCTGTATGTATTTGTACTTTGGGGATATTACTTGACTCTTTCTCTATGACTTGTTTAAGTGGCATTTAGAAGTTGGGATGGAAGTACACTAGACAGGTCTTATGGATATACAACTTCTTGGTTTATTAACACGACATTTCGATGTAGATACTAACATCGTCATTAAGTGAGGGAAAAGATGTTAGTATCTACATCGAAATGTCATGTTAATAAACCAAGAAGTTGTATATCCATAAGGAAGACATGTTCTAGTATACCTCTTTCTCTCTGAGTGCATGTTAGAAGGTCTACCATCATTTAACCTGTGGATGGCATTGGTTTCTGAAGTTTCCTCCCACCAGCATTGTAGAGGATTATATTTTCTTGAGAATGATGTAAGACACAAGTATAAAATATGTAAAAAAATAAATAGTGTAGTGTACTTGTGTTGACAGTTCCAAACTGGGCCACTGGGCAGAGGCTGGCTGCAGACTGATTACCTCTAACCAGACCCACACTACCTGCGAGTGTGACCACCTGACTAACTTTGCTGTTCTCATGGATGTGGCAGGGACTGTGGTAAGTTCAGGTTACCTCTTCAACTTCTCAATCTGGGATGATTCAAAGTAGTATGCCCAGCTAAGACCAACCTTAGAAATATGTTTGTCGGGTGTCACCCGACCAACCCTTCAAAAGCAGCCTGCTCAAAAGTTTTTATTGGTATTTTGATAAAAGATTTTTTTTTTATTTTTCTCTCCATGGTAATTTCTTTAAAGTCCCTATCTTTTTAAAGAACCACAAAAAAAGAGAATTCCCTACCGACCCAACCCTATTTATTTACATAAGGTTGTTTTACGCCCAACAGGCAGTTTTTTAAGGATGGCCTAACTACATGTAAGTGAAACAAATACTTCAAAATACTATCAGATTATGGTGTTATTTACATCCAAACATTTTGACAGCATTTGAATAATTGAGATGTATGAAATATTGACAGATATTATCTTTCATCAGTTATATCAGTGCTCTCGCACATCAGTTGCCTTAAACTGAATATAGACAAGAGCTTAACACCCAACTCAACCAGACTGTTGTGTCTGGTCGCACAGGCATGTGTGTGCATAACAAAGGTGCGACTCAGCGGGAGTTTTATTCCGGTCATTACGCGTATGAAGATCAGGTCTGATAGTCAGATACTTGGACCAACTCCAAATGACCTGATATGTTTAGTTGCATCTTAAGCCTTTTTTCTCTTTGGGTCATACTTGGTTTCCCTTAGGTGAAATTGTTGTGAGTTCACCTTGAAGTATTATTCTGTTAATCTATCAGTGCAGATGTTGTAACCTACCAGTGCAGGTGTTGTAACATTTTGTCGCCTTTATCCGGTTTGCCAGCTGCCAGCCCACCACGAGGTGCCCCTACAGGTCATCACCTACGCAGGCTGCCTCATCTCCATCTTCTGTCTCATCCTTGCCTTCATCACATTCTTCATCTTCAAGTAAGTCTGGTGTATCCACCTACCTGAGTGTTAGTTTACTTGTAAAGTATCACTTTAACTTGGTACTTGCGTGAAGAATGCTGTTACTTCTGGTCTGCCAGGAACCTGTGGATGGTCGTGGGTTTTCGCTGGGCTTTGCCCGATTTGTTCACACCATAATGCTGGCCGCTGTCACATAGGTGAAATATTGTTGAGTATGGCATAAGACACCAATCAAATAAATAAATTTTTACAGGAAATTTTACCAAACATTTTGTATGAATGTTTCCCATCCATTCTCCTCTTATATTAAAGTTTGCAAATTACATCCGGATAATTGGCAGATACATCATAAGATGCACTGGGTTTTCTCAACTTAATTTACCAATGAACCTTACATCCACAATGTTTTTCTATCATATATTAATTGAATATAAATGAAGGCAAACATACAAAGCAAATGTTTATCTTAATTGATATATTTACTTTAAACTGACCAGTGTCAACTCACTGGTTACACTTGTACATAGGAGTTGCTAAATTTAACATAAATCTCAGCACCAGAGAGACCACGTTCCAGTGTAAAGTGTAAAGCTAAGAAGATGATGTTGCAGCTTATGACGCATACCTATCAAAATCCATTGCCTGTTTATTTATTGTTGGCTAATAGCACTGTACCATCTAGGGTTCAAAGGGCTACATATTTACTAAACATCTTGATGCGTAACTTGATTTTCCCCCCCAGGAACCTCCAGTGTGACCGGAACACCATCCACAAGAACCTGGTTCTGAGTCTGCTGATAGCAGAATCGATCTTCTTGGCAGGGATCCAGCAGAGTGAAACACAGGTGAGTAAGGGGGGACAACTTTGTCAGGAATATCCCTGGGAACAGCCCTGATATTCCTCAAATTGCTTAGATTGATCGGTCTACATGTCACTGTATTTAGAGAAGAAAAAGCTTTCAGTGATCCTCAAAAAGGAGAATTATCGTGAAATATGCAACAAAAAAGGCATTGTGTAATGTTTCATGCACCTGCTTGACATTTTCCTGTCTTCACAAAGGGCAATTCAATACCAGTTTTATTTTGTATTATAATCTTTTAATTTTCTAAAGCTTTCGTATCACGTAAATATGCCTTCAGCAGGAAAACTGACTGGGACAGCTCACATTTCCAAGAAGTTAAATTATTTTTAATTTCATTTACACCAATAACCTTGACTTTTCAGATCCTGTGCGCAGTGATCGCAGGCCTGTTGCACTTCTTCTTCCTGGCCTCGTTTGCCTGGATGTGCCTGGAGGGGATTCAGTTGTATGTAATGCTGATTGAGGTGTTTGAGGCGGAGAGGTCCCGTGTCAAGTGGTACTACCTCTTTGGTTATGGTACGTGTTGGTATAAATCTGGCTTACATGTTAGTGAGTGTGTCACTGAGGGGTTTCAGCTGTATGTAACACTGATTGAGGTGTTTGAGGCGGAGAGGTCCCGTGTCAAGTGGTACTACCTCTTTGGTTATGGTACGTGTTGGTATAAATCTGGCTTACATGTTAGTGAGTGTGTCACTGAGGGGTTTCAGCCATATGTAACGCTGATCGAGGTGTTGGTTATGGTATGGATGCAAATAAACCTGCCTTAACAAAATCAAAGTTAAATAAACTGATAAGCTTCTGCTCAGATGGTTTTCTCGTGAGTGCTTCAGCGTGTTCAATAGTACGTGTGAGGGTCCGTCAGCGACCTGCAGATGTTGGTGGGTTCCTCCCCCCCCGGGCTCTGCCTGGGTTCCTCCCACCATAATGCTGGTTATCATCGTGCAAGAGATATATTCTTGAGTACAGCAGAAAACAAATAAGTAAATAAACTTTGTTTAGTAGGTAAGTCCAGTTTTCTTACAAACTTTGGTCCTCTTTTCCGTTATGTTAACTAACTGATTGCCTCAGAGATACTCAAATGGTACAAGTGTCTGTACTTTTTTTTTTTTTTCAAGATTTCAAGTTTAAATATACTTGCATTAATGAATCATTAGGTATCCAGTGGCGTGAATAAATTCTGCAATCATTCTTAAATGGCCACTACTTTACCTTTATACCAACAAAGGAAGAGAAACCTGCAGATGGTTGTGGGTTTCCCTCAGGCTTTGCCCAGTGTCCTTCCAACACAATGCTCGCCACCAACGTATGAGTGAAATATTCTTGATTACAGCATAAAACACTAATCAAATAAATAACCGACCATGTGACCATGTTTTGTTTGTGTCCAGGTGTTCCTGCCATCATTGTGGGTATATCAGCAGCTGTGGACCACCAGGGCTATGGCACAGAACGTCAGTAAGTCTGCACAGCAGCTTAACTGCTCTTACACATCAACACAGACAAATACGAGTGCCTTGCATTTGTAAAAAAAAAAAAAAAAATGTATATATATATATATTTATATTTAGCAAATATGAACAAATGAAGTACAAGACGTTGTAATGTTTTCCACTTTTAACACCCTTTGCACAAAAAGTTCGAAAGAAGCTAGGCTTTTTGTGTTTTTATCAGGTTTAATGGAGAATAATGTTATTTGAATATGGCTACTTGTCTTGTATTTGTGTAATCCACATTTAGTGGTTCCCAGTCATGCACCATGTTTCATCTGGCCCTGTCTTCGTATACATGTTGTACTCTCTCAGTGACATGTGACGTACTTGCAGTTGCTGGCTGAGGACTGACACTTACTTCATCTGGAGTTTTGTGGGGCCTGTAGCTGCTGTCATTACGGTATGTACATTATATCCTCTGTTATACAGTCTGACCATTTAAAAGTACACGATTGGTTTTGTCTTAAAAATATGGGAAAGATAAGTAATTTGCCATCCTTACCTTAATATTAATTCGGGTTTGTCACAAGTGCAGTAAGAAAGGATTATAGGTGAAAGGAGCAAAAAGCGTGTGCATAAGATTTGTGGGGCCTGCGGCTGCTGTTATTACAATATGTACATTGTATTCTGTATAGTAGAACCTTACTCTTAAAAAGTACCTGTTTGATTTTGTCTTAAAGAGAAACAAGGAAAGGTAATTGACTTATGAACCGGAATTATCAAAAACCTGTCTTTGTTTGAGTATGGTATTTACATGAGTGGAGAATTAAAACACAATTGATGAAGATTCCTCACAGATAGTGAGACAAATGATAGGGCAGAAAAAGTGTGTTTGTGTTTCCTTTACCTCATAATTTAAAAAAAATATGTGTAGCCCATACAAAAAAAAAATTAGATGGCTTTCCACTGTTAGTATGTCAGGTGGGTGGTTTATCTTTGATTGGCAGGTGAACATCGTGATGCTGAGTATAGCTGTGTACATGATGTGTCGCCACGCCACCACAGTGCCAGCCATCAGGTCCAAGGAGAAACCTAAAATGGAGAAATACAGGTATATACAGAAATTATTTGCTGGATCGTTAACTTTAACTTATTTGTTAAAGTTAAACAACAGGCGTATAAATTTGCTACATCTGGGATAGTGTGTTTCAAAATTTTCCTGAAGCAAAGTTAGCTAAATACAACCACTGCCTTAACTGAGTTATATGGCCCTCAACAAAGGGAAGCAAATCTTGTAACTCATCAAACAGCAGTGCCCTGGGCTTACTGGAATAGCAATGTTTGCTATGAATATTCACGATCACTATGAATATTCACGATGCTATTGTGCTTAAATTAGCTCAAGGGCATTATAGTTCCATGAGAGATAAACTTGGCCTTCCTTTGTAGTGGGCTAGCTGGTAACATTGTTGCAAGAAGAGGAAATAGTTTGTGAATTTCTCAAGAAGCTTCCACAGTGGATGAATTTAGCAAATAAAAAAGTCATTAAAGAGCCCTTGATATGACTAACTATTGTAATTTTTCAGTGTGTTTGAGAGATTTCAATGCATTTGGAATTTGAGAGATTAATAAGTATTTAATTTTTTCTTGTTGAATTAATCATACTTGTTGATTGGTTAAATTGTTGTTTAATTTCCTGCTGCCATGGGAACAGTAGCCAGGATGTAGAGAGTGGTGGGGGTCAGCCGGGACTATATGGCTGTGACCCCAAGGTCAAACGTGTGTCTGACGTCCCGTAAGCTGGTTTTCATGGCTGTGCTGCCTTTCTGATCTGTCCCTGATTTTGACATAGGACTGGATTAGATTGCAGTCGTTTGAAGATTATTTTATTTTTATCTTGTACATATATTATGTACATTTCTTAGAACAGCATGAAACTATTTTCCCAAGTTATTATATTTTTATTTGGCATTTGTTAAGTTTGGTTTTTCCATTACATTATTCCAGAGTTTTTGTTTCTCTTATTTATTTTGGGTTGCCCATTTACTCCATTATTCTTATTTGTGATTTTTGTGGTTTACTAATTGTTTACCTAATTTTGTTTAAAAGGTTGTAGTAGTTATTTGTTAGCAAAGATTTCATATATAGAGTAGATTTTTCCTATACTTATTTTAATTAAAACATTTAACATTTAAAGCATCTGGTACATTGTATCAGAACAAAATAGCAGTCATTTACTTTACAAGTCTGCTGTTCAAACAGTGTTATTGTTGAAATGTGCAACAAAGAGAATCCAGCAACATAAAATCTGATTTTAACACTTTAAAGAAATTAGAATTCACATAACATTTGAAGTAAACCCTGCTTTGCACTTGACCACTTCTGTATGTCTTTTAAGCTGAATTAGTACAAGGTTTGATTGTTTATTAATGCCCACCTCCTGCCAGTGAGTATTCTTGTGGGAGCATGGACCGTCTACAGCCCTCAGCAAGTGATGGTTCCATGCATTTGTATGAGCGACTGTAAGCAGTTTGATACAAGTCTTTAGTGGTGCTCTGTGTGTGTGTGTGTGCGTAAACTAGGTTGTGCTTCTGTTGTTCAGTTCAATGCATAGCAAAGTCAATCTGTACCAGGGTTATTTGCGGTAGCTTAACTGGCATCCTTTATTACAAGCCGAAAACATTTTGGCCCATTTCTGTGAGTTTCTTTTGAGATGAAAGAAACCATGTTTTAGAAGCCATTATTAGAATTTTTTGAATCTAGTGAAATTCAACTTTTTTTAAACTCTCAGTGATTAGCAAGGTTATGTACATGTTTGCATAGATGCATACATCTACATACTGTCTCCATTGAATAAAATGTGACAGGCTAAACCATAATTTTTTTTTATATGTTACTACCATAGTTGGTCTGCACGATGTTTTAAATGTACATGTATATATTGATGATGGGACAGATTTATGGCGACCTTTACAAAATTACAGAAAATATTTAATAAAAGTATTCTCAGATTGTGTTTACCCACCTCGAACACTTGTAAATGTGTGTGGACTATGTTGTGAATTTTGTGTGCCTTATCGCTGTGTGCTGGTGGAGTCTGAGCCACAACCAAAAAACGTGGCGCTCATTTATTTTATGTGACCATCAAGGGAAGGAAAATATGTATGGTTTCTAATACATGTGAATTGCCTCAAGTTTTAAATCATATGGCTTATGCTTATGTACACCATTGTTGTGGATGTCCAACAACAACAATAAGAATAATAACTTTGAAAATTGGGTGTGTATAATGGCCAGAGTGCAATATTTTTTCTTTAAATTGTGTTGTACATATGGTATGTCGATAGAATTAGCACTAGTCATTTCAATTAGATAATTAGTGAGGTGGATTATTGCCAGTAACAAGACTATTTTTAAAACAATAGCACTATGTGAGGAGTATGTTGTAGTGTGCTTGGGTGCGTGGTATGAAAATACTTGTACGCATGTCTTGCGTAGTGTTTGTGACATGTTGTAGTCTTCTAGTCGTGTATATTAAGATGGTTGTCTCCCCGACATGCTGTCAGACATTGTATGCCTTACATGGACATTATACCCCCCCTCCTTCATTATGGCGCTGTTGTTGGGAGACAAATCTGCCAGCTGTGTTAAAAGTGAAGCATGTTATATGAAGTTCTTTAGTTCTGTGACATAATAGTAGAGGATAATGAAGATGTGATGCTGAATGTTAATTGTAAGCCAAACCAGCTTAATGCCATGGTTATCATTTAATAACAACTCAATAACTAAGCCTCTGAATTCAAAGGAGATAAAAAATATCTCCAGGTTTTGGAACTTTGAAAGCATGTAAGGCATACAGATATGTGCAACAACAACTTGGTTAAAAATTCGGGAAACATATCTCCGACCATGTTACATTGAAGCGTGTTCTAGTGAGGGAGAGATGTATTGGCATTGAACTGGGCTAGTATTTTATATGGTGTGCAAGGCAATCAGAATGCATCGTCAGAAATGTCTGTGGCATCAAGGTTTCCGTCTCAGGAATCTGGTGATAAAATTTTGAATCAGTCAAGTTCATGGACTGGTTGTTTTGAGGCAGATTCATTTGTGAACATCGGGAAACGTAGTCACTCTTACTGGAAAACCTCGTAGTTGTTGATAGTAAAGAAGATAAATGAGGCTGAGTATGTGATGTTTTTTTTTTGCCAGGTCCTGGATCAAAGGTGCAGCTGTACTGGTGGTGTTGCTAGGCCTCACCTGGTCATTTGGGATCCTCTACGTCAACGAGAACACGGTCGTCATGGCCTACATGTTCACCATCCTCAACTCTCTACAAGGCCTCTTCATCTTTGTCTTCCACTGTCTCATGAATGAGAAGGTACATGTATGGGGGGAAATTTATTTATTTATTTCGATTGGAGTTTTTTGGGCAGATACAACATAGTTATTTCTGTTTTCATGCCCACCTTGATTTGCACCTGTGAGTGGAAGATGCAATACATTCTGTAGAGCTGGATATCTTTAAAAAAACTTTATGATGTTTTTGTGACGTTCAAATTTGGCTCAAATTTCAGTAAAGTTTTGGCATTTTTGGGGCAGCTAGTTTTATTGGGTATGATTGCTACACTTTAGGTCAGACTGAACCACCTGTATATGTATGAAAGTGGTCCTCAGCATTCCCCAGGGAAAAGGGGACGTACTTGTTCTATGTGCTTTGATTGACTATCTGTAGTGGCGTGGATATGTACAGGTATTTGTTCACATAAATCCCTCATGAGCCATTAGGTGTTCTAAGGTATAGTTAACTATCCAACTGTGGGGGGAAACTGTGTTTATGTCACCTCATTTGACTGTTGTTTATGTTCATTGTGTTACAGGTACAGAAGGAGTACAGAAAAGTGGCCAGGAGAACTTCCTGGTTACCAGACTGTATCCGAGTGAAATATGGCGGCTACACTGGGTACAGTCAGTCCACAACACCCAATCAGTCCACGTCATCTGGTGGCAACAATGTGAGTATCCCAGGGACGAATTATCTCCCCTTACTGGGCGTTCCTGCTGGGTGGTGGGAAAACAATGTGTCACAATTGCTTGATGCTCCCCAACCTGTTCCTGTCTGACAATCTCTGTCATTCTGATGAAACAAGGGAGGCAGTTTAAGTGGATTTTTAACCGCTTAATACACGTAATGGGAATGACAAATACTCTGTCCTGAAAACGGCCGTGTAAAGACAAACAAATGTCAGAATATATTACTTTTGCTGAGGTAACTAAAGTGGGATATAATACTACCTTCAAAACAAACCTCGAATCACCTTTTGAGATCAATTAGGACTGTCTAAAAGAGGCAAAATTTGGTGTCGTCTACCGTACATCCATTTTGAGCCGGGTGATTTTGAGTCGGTGCTCTCAGCTTTGTCTGCCCAAGGGGCTTCACTTGAGACACAGTGGCATGAAAGGATTTTCTCTTGGGTCCATGTCAACTTGAGTGGTTCCCCATTGGGTAACTAGCTCTTCACAGATGTGTGATTACATGTTCAAACCTTGATCCTGCCAGCTTTATTCATCAGACTTGCACAATGAGGAATATTCTTGAATCCAACAGAAAAACACCAATCACACAAATGGAATAAGTGAACGGAGGTTTGCTCAGGTTTGTGAAAAGGTACAGTGGTTTCCTCCAAGCCCTGGCTGTCCTCACAAAATTAAAAAGTTGCCTCGTCTCTCTATTCCCATAATATATACCTGATCGGTTCCTGGTGGATAGTCAGACATATTTCTACTTGTGCTTCTAGATTTTGACTATTAACCCCTGTCACTTGTCAGCTTAGATGAGCTTTCTTATCTGGCAATGCTGAAATACTTTGCTGTGTTTATGCCCGTGTGGTCATACATGGTGGATACTTTGCTGTGTTTATGCCCGTGTGGTCATACATGGTGGATACTTTGCTGTGTTTATGCCCGTGTGGTCATACATGGTGGATACTTTGCTGTGTTTATGCCCGTGTGGTCATACATGGTGGATATTTTTTGTGGTAGATGTACATGTAGTCAAAAATATATATTGAGTATGTTGAAGATAGCATTTGTACACTTCATTGACTGTATGTACATATTCATTATTGGATGTGACATATGATAAGATGGGAATTCAGATCTATATGAGATTTTACTGATGTCACAACCACAATATTGTCGAACTAGTCAGATGGAATCGCTGTAGCAAAGTGTAAGGTACAGCTTTTATTACCTATTCATGTTAAAACTATAACCAACTCTGGCTCAGATCAGGTCTTTGAGCAATGATGCTGCGTGTTTGAATCCAGCTCAGGCTAGTTTGACTGCAGATTTAAGCCAGGAGGTTTCTGAAGCTCCTGGCTTATGTTGGGGATTTACTCCAGGCAATGTGGTTTTCTCTCGGCAATGTTGTTTCCTCCATCCATAAGCCTAAATGCCATCATAAAACACCCATGAGATATAAAATAAATAAAGGACAACTTTAGAGTTTGGATTCAATTGTGATATTCAAAAACACATTCAGCAAAGGCTGTGAGACATGACATGTCATAAGTTTAAATTTGGACTAGAATTGTGTGCTAATGTGGTATGATGTAAAGACAGTGGAAAGAAATCTGAGTGACGTGATGCATGTGTACAGATAAAAAACTATCCTCTGTGTTAAGAAATTTACTGTGTACATCAGCTTGATCCTTGTCATTGTGGATGTCATCCTACATGATATTGTCTGTCTTTCAATAAAGAAGGCTTATTATCCTGCCCTACTACACGCATTGGCTTCTTCTCTTTCATCCCCTCCTTTCTCTTGCTTCCTGTGATAAAGAAAGTCCATTCTAGACATGGTTTTGGAATTCTCGTTTAGCGAAGCACATAGTGTTTCTGTCAAAATGTCAGCACAACACAGTGACATGTTCATTGGAATTTATTTTCTCCATCATGTTCCTGTGGGGAATTATTAGCAAAGACATTTGCAGTTGTCATCGATTCACATTTTTCCTCACTGTTCACAGTTCACTGCCATCTGCACCATGTAGGTCTATTCAGTAACCCTGCTATTCATGTTTAGCTTCAAACGATAACGAGGCTGGAGAACATGACAACAGATCATCAAAAACATGTATAGTCCTAAGGAATTCATCCCTGCCTTAATTTGAGTTATATTTTGAGGAAGATAAGAAAAATTTGGAAGCTTTTGAATGTGCTACTGCCGGTGTGAAATTAAAATGGGAACACCAAAGATATTGGCATCCAGCCACAAACTGGCAATTGTGATTTACAGTGGTCTTGTACTTCTGCATTAATGTAGAGATTAAAAGTCTGCGATATCTGTGATCAATGAAGGTAGGAATGGATTGTTTGCCATCTTTGAAGTGGTGAATAGAAAGGAGATAAACCAAATTCTTGTGCTAGTAAGCACAAACAATACTAGTGCGCTTTACATTTATTGTATGTGTGTCAGATAAAATTTGTAGTGTCACTTAGGCTAGGTAACTTTGATGTAAAGACGAACTAATGGAGAAGAAATTCAATAGTGGATATAGAATTTGCAGAACTGAGTAAAGAACAATAAGGCTTCCTCCCTGTCTAACCTAAACTCACCAGAGTGCACACCCTGATTACTGTCTTTGTCATTTGTGTCTATTAAACCACGGCCATGCGTGGTGCCATTTGTTCTTTCTCTGAGAGTGTAATTATGTCATCCTACATAAAATACTTACCAATCTCTTAAGCAATTTCTTCTGGTATTGTGTCCACTTTTCTTGGGGAAAGCAAACATTTCTCTTGGATAAACCTTTTAACGGAAGAATGTTTTTCTTCCAGGCTCCTAGTGGATGTATGGATTGGTAATGTTGAGGATGACTCATCTCTGTCTTCCAGTAGGTCTGGAAAGTAGCTTGGTAGACTTTAGAACTGCCCAACCCCTGAATCAAGTTACACCCACCACTGTAGCACACGAATCAGTACAGCAATTCTACCCAAACTGTTCCAAGTAGTGCTTAATTGTTGTTTACCAAATCCGCAGCCTCTTGGCTTGCCATTAAATATAGTCAATAGTTATCTTTAAAAGGGATTTATCCTCACCCACCCCCTTCCAAAAATACTCTGTGAAGCAGAGTACATTCTCTAAATGTTTAAATAAAATTACTTCTATTAGGCAAATGTAGTTTTTTGAAAACTGTATACGTTATTTTTCGAACACTACAAAATACACACTTGAGAAAAACTGGAATGCCATTGTGACAAATTTCCAAGGTACTGTATATCACCCAAAGATTAGCATTTTTCAAGAGACCCATTTTGCTTGATTATGATTGATTCATCCATTTGATAAAGCAACTTAATAGTGCTTTGGGAAGTTTGAGTAATTTCTTTTCGGAAAGAAATAAATGTTGGCTTCAGAAGTATCATTTTAAGGCCTTTATGTGCTTTTGAACATGCGTTTTGATATACTAAACTTTGGGTGAAATACAGTAGTTCATGAGATTTCATTTGTGTGACAATTTACCACACGTCTTGGCATGTAAGTCACTGTGAGACAGTCTCTTGTAGGCAAATAGTTAGGGCAAACACAACGGACACAAACTGCAACTTTACACATATATACTCAACCCTCAAATTCTAACCAGATTGACTTGTTGACTTTCATTTTGACCTTTAACCCCTTCAGTAAAGAAACCCCCTCATTACTGTCAAAGAAAGGGGACCTGGGTTATCTCAGCGGTCTCAGTAATTAGCAACTTGGGCATACTGTCTGGAAGCCTGTCTAACTTACCCAGGGAAGGACCAGCCTGTGGTGATATGAATGAGACCTGACACACCCTCACTTACCCCTCTAATTATCAGCTTCTTGCCAGCCAGGTTTTACCTAAGGACCGCTGAATTTCTTTTGCTGGAATTAAACATGATTTATGGACTCCAGGTTCTGTATTGGCCTTGGCTGACATAGATCAACCACAGTTAGATTACATGTTAAGCTGATCTTGTTACTGTTCCCCTGTGTGGTGGTTGATCTAAACAACTGGAAACTGATGGAGCCAGTGCCTTAATAGAGCTCTGTTGCACTGGACTAGAGCCAGCTGTTTGTTTCTATAGTTCTTACAATTACTGAAGTGGGCCAAGTCAAGTATTGATGTGTTTTTCTTAAGTTTTTCCTGCATGTGTTTGTCCCATTTTAAAAAAATGAAAATGCATGTATTTCTTTTTCCTTTTACAGCACCTGCAGAAAACAATGGAACAGACGGAAAATAGATCTGATGATGTGAATGGAATTATTACTGACAAATTCAATCATAACTGCTTCATTCAGTTTTAAAAGTATTGAAAGGAAATTTCATGTTTTGTTTTTCTTTCTGTTCTATGTTGGCAGTATTTTTCCAAGCTGTGGAGTGGCAGAAAACGGAAGAAGTCCACTTCTTCTCTTTTGGGGAAGTCTAACTCCTCTCCTTCCAGACGTGAGTCACTCTTGTGAATCTCTGAAATGAAACAAGTATTATATTAATGAAACCACATGGTCTCTTGTGTTGGGAACCACCAATCAAATTATAACATAAAGCCACTTTGTCATTGTCAATTTATAACATTTGACATGGAGGAAAAGTACCTCTGAGAGTTGTTGACTTACACAGCACACTTGTCAGATCCAGAAGGGAAAAACTTACACATTATACAGGATCATGTTCACATGTTGAGAAGTTTAATTTGTTCTTATGCATCATTCACCTGTATGATTCCTGCTGTGCAGACATTTTGGTCTACCTGGTATTTGGTGGTGATTTTAGATATTTTGTATGCCGCAGGACGACAGAGTAACCGGCCCAACTCTAGCAGTCATGAGAGCACCGTCCTGACTCCCATTTCCAACCAGAACGGCTTCATCTACACTCCTGGGCAGCAGAACAATCACCCCCAGGCCAACTCGGAGCACCATGGGGGCATCAACGGGGACTTGTCCGTGGTGGACTGCTCAGTGGTGGACAGTGAGTTTGTCAGCGAGTACTGTCAGGAGAACATGAAGGCCCACCGGGACACCCCGCAGAAAGTCTCCCCATACAGTGCAGACGAGTCGATCTACCACGTGTATGAGGAGCCCGTGTTTGGCAATAAGAAACCCCATAACAGCTCCGACGACTCCATCGTGAAGAATCGCTTGTCTTTCATATCCACGGACACGAAAGACGGCATTCATTACTCAGAGGTGAGTGATGAAGAGCTCTTCAGGATGACGGAGAAGGAGAAACGGCTGAGCCAATATGAGAGAGAACCGCTGGTGTTTGCTAGTAAATCTGAACGACAGTTGATCAATGAGAAGGGTGGGGGATCCCCAGGGTCACCGAAAAACAACAGACGTGCACAAGAAACCTCGCCATCTCTGACAGACCTTAGTCCTGACACCAAGGCGGAAAACAACAAGAATCTCAGCACGCCTAACCTGAAGTACAAGGAGACCCTGAAGAGGGAGGTGTCAGCCAGGGGCGACCCGGGGGCGGATGACCCACTACTGCAGCCTCAATCCAGCCTACCAAACCTGTCCGCCGTTGATGAGGAAATGGAACGGGAGCTCTCTTTTGGCTCGTTCAACACCTCTCCGACTGGAGGACCGAAACCTGCCAAGTTGACAGGGAAGAAAGTGACACGATTAAACTCTGACGCTCAGACGAAGCACGACCCACATCGGTTCAGGCTCAACACTTCCAGTGACTGCTGATTTGCTTCACTCTGCTTCACAGGGTGAAGCGCACAATGTTCAAATAGCCAGCCAGGGCACAGGTAATGACTGCGCATCTTAACTTTTTGACGACGTGAGTTTGAGCCCAAAGATCCCAGGATGCCGTGTGTCAGGATAAAGTATAGGCAAAGCCACCCAACCGAACTGAGATTAGAGCACACTGCAGCAGGTCTTAAACTGAACAGGAGCGATCTTGTCTGTATGGTATGCAGCAATTTGCTGTGAAATATTGTATAGTGGCTGGTGGATTAGGTGATACATTGTGTCAAGGAGGAAGTTTTTCCTCATGACCAGAGACTACAGTAAACATTATGACAATACATACATGTACCAATACAACTGCAGTCTGTATCAATACAAGACAGTACATATTGATACAAGACAGTACGTACATGTACCAATACAAAACAGTACGCATCAATACCAGACAGTACAGGCCAATACAAGACAGTACATACCAAATACAAGACAGTACGCGCCAACACAAGACAACAGCAACTAATATTGTGCAATTCCTTGGCGGGTTTTTCCTAAATGACACTGGAACCAGAGGGAGGTGTGTGTTTGTGTGGTGAAGTGGTCAAGAAACATTCCAAGCTGTTTTATATACGATAGACTTCGCTGAGGTGAAATCAGCAGAGAATTAGTTCTACCCGTGCGACTTTTGCATGCAAGTTTCTTTAGAGATTGAGTCAAAACTGAGGATTTTTCTCTTGGCTGTGAATCACCAAGAACATTCTCTGAAAGAGAAAAACAATAATTTATTCAAATTCATGCATCTTTTTTCACAATTTGGTATGTATGGATGTAAAAAAAGAAGGCCTGGTTGTAATCTGCTATCAGTAGGATGTGCTTGTGAGCTTAAGATCGCTGGGACTGACCAGTGTTTTACTGAACAGTATACCGTATGATACTGGCTATTTAAAAAGTCCGCCATATTTGTCCTTCTTGGTTCATGTGACGGCTTTACATGTAATACATGCAGCATTCACCTGAAACATTCTAAACGTTCCTGTATCCATCCCTGCTTTGTTACTGGGTAGGAACAAGTGAGTATGACGTGGCAAAGAAAGCATTGCCCACCATGACTAAATCATAGATTTTACCTGCCAACTGTTACATTGCATTACTCTTAATCCATGGCCAGTCGTGGCCAGTGTTACAGCCAGACAAATTAATATAGGGACCCATTGTTTTATACATGTGCATGCATACAGTGTGGAAATTTGGTGTCCTCCGTGTGAACAAAGCATGGGAAGCCTATATGCGGTATAAGTACATAGGTAACATCTAAACATAAATAAATTATTGTTAATTAATGATTTAATCAGCTTTAGTCAGGTGTGGAGGGAGATGTTGTAGTGTCTTTATTCTGATTAAACTAATATTGGTCAGGTATGGAGAATGAAAAAGAAAACTGAAGTACTGTAAGACCTTATAATTTCAAGCTCTGGCAGAATTGGTAATTGTCAAGAGTGTGTGCTAAATATATAAATTGATCTGGCTTTGCCCAGCCGTGGACTGTTAATCTTTTTGCTACAGAACCAAAGACTGCCTCTGTTGTAAGGTGTTGCCTGTTTTCCCTGGTGGCGTTGTCATTGTTATTATTGAAATTCTATAACCTGTTATCAGAGAAAATGATATTGTAAGGCCACAGTACATCTTTTGTAGTTCCTTTCATAGTATTAAAAGTATGACACAACTCTTTGATCTTATTCTATCGTGCGCCCAAATTGTCATGTGTATTGCTTGGTGTAAAAATTTTATGCAAGCGTCCATGTATTATATTGTCAACATGGAACATAGACTGTTTGTCTGGTTGTAGTGTTGTGGTTGTACATAGTGTTGGTGCTGATATAATGGTCTGTATAATGGTTTGTTGATTCATCCTTCTCTTCGGTATTGTATGTACAAAAAGTTTTATCCTATTTTTTTACCATTATAAATGTTTTTTTGTTGTTTTTTTTTAATTAAGTATTATTGTTTCACAACAGCAAATAGCAAATTTATAATCAAGGTGGACTTCCCTTGAAATAAGGGTTTTTTTTATGGCATAAACCCAGCCATCATTTTTTAGATTTTTGTATAGATTTTTATATCCACTTGAAGACATTTAAAGTGAATACATGTGTGTTGATGTGATAGTTATCATCTTCCTTTGAAGCAATGCAGGATCATTCTTAATTAAAGATATGTATAGTCACATTTGATGTAACATAAAACATCCTGATTGGAGGGGGGATGGCAAGGATTAAGACTGAGAAAAAATTCCTGAATTACATGTACATGTGCGTCCATACTTGTCTACACCCATGTCTGTCTTTGGCAGTACACCCATATCTGTCTTTGGTAGTACACTCGTATCTATCTTTGGCAGTACACCCATACCTGTCTTTGGCAGTACATCCATACCTGTCTTTGGCAGTACACCCATATCTGTCTTTGGCAGTACATCCATACCTGTCTTTGGCAGTACACCCATATCTGTCTTTGGCAGTACATCTATACCTGTCTTTGGCAGTACACCCATATCTGTCTTTGGCAGTACATCCATACCTGTCTTTGGCAGTACACCCATATCTGTCTTTGGCAGTACATCCATACCTATCTTCGGCAGTACACCCATACCTGTCTTTGGTAGTACATCCATACCTGTCTTTGGCAGTGCACCCTATCTGTCTTTGGCAGTACACCCATACCTGTCTTTGGCAGTACACCCATATCTGTCTTTGGTAGTACACCCATATCTGTCTTTGGCAGTATGCCCATACCTGTCTTTGGCAGTACACCCATACCTGTCTTTGGCAGTACACCCACACCCATACCTGTCTTTGGCAGTTCACCCATACCTGTCTTTGGCAGTATGCCCATACCTGTCTTTGGCAGTACACCCATATTTGTCTTTGACAGTATACCCTATCTGTCTTTAGCAATATACCCTATCTGTCTTTGGCAATTATATATAGACTGTATATCTTCATGATTTTTCATACGAAACTACATAGTTTGGGTTGCCAACTTATTGGCAGTACATTTGTTAATATAAACAACATCATGCTCTTCAAAGATGTCCAGGTTTTCCCATCCCGTACGTATATGCAATACATATAGTAGATCTGCACTTGTCATTAGTATATTGACCTAGGTTCCGTGCATATTTCCCTCTTTGGAAGAGGTCTAACTTGTGTAAGCTTATGGTTGTGCTTTTTCCACTGTCTTCATTGAACTTTTCATCATTCCATCTGTTTAGTGCTTTCTTGCCGATTCATGCAATTTATGGTGGTTGTTTTTCCATTTTCTATAAGTGTCAGCATTTCTACTTGAAAACCACATGTTTACGTGTATACAATTGTATCTGTGAGGAAACATGATCACAAATAGTACCCCAGGTAAAGTAAACGGAGCCAGTTCCTCAGTCCACAGGTTAACTGAGGTCCAGTCACAGTGGTTGTGAGACATACAGCTCTGAAGTGGTGGTAGATATAGGTTTCCCTCAGCAAGGTTGTGAAGATACTAGCATACTTAATCCCAGCTAGACGTCGTGTAATTGTTGTAGAGAAAGTTCAGGCAAGGTTCAAGGACAGCGGTAGAGTGAACATAAGGTGTGGACTGGAAGCTTCATTTGCCGAGATAGGGGTGCCGTTCACACTCTTTACCCAGTAGTTCTCACTAAAAAGGTCTCCATCTGACATTTCTGCAACATTTGGCATTCGTACCTAGAAATTTAGTCCAATGGAATTTAGTCCGAGTTTGGTTTTAGGCCACCCTTGGCTGAGCAGAATTTTGCCAAACATTACCTACGTGTGGTAACAGCAAGCCAATCACATCGTAGAAAAAGGGAACTCGGTCTTTTTTTTTTTGTACTTGACTCCTACCTTTTACTCATTCCGAAGATACAAATTCAGATAGCATAGTTGATCTCATTAATTGACAGAAACGTTAGAAAGATACGAGTTCAGCTGTCAGTGTTGAATAGTTCGCACTTCTATTTAACTGGCATTGATTGCGTTATTCGTTTTACGTGTAATTCACCCAAGTCGCTTTATTTGCATAGGTACGCCATATTGTCAATCATGCTAGATCATCACGTGCAGACATGTCATGCAAACTGTTAAACATTCTGGTCAGACTTATTGCATGGTCACGTAATATTTCCTCTGCTACGTTCTACTTCTTTCAGCTTGTATGCGTCCTGTTTGATCATTTTTACCCATCCATATTTACACAAGCATTATTTTCTGTAATGTCTATTATATTTCATCTCGCGCTTATGTGTCCAGGGTTTTGTGGTATAGAGTTTTAGCAAAGCCCACGGGTTGTGATTTTTTCTCAAAAATAAACCTTGGTGTCGCAACGTATCTTTGTGTGAAATTTTCTGTTTTCTGTTTTTTTTTTTCCTTTATTTTTTTTCTTGCCGTTTCCAACACGTGATAAATAATTGTGAAATGGCATAGGCGGTGAAAATCAATGAATGCTTCTTGTTTAACGCCCTACTCACCGAAGGCGGTGTCTCCTTGGTGCTGGACGATTTCCACCGTGTCTTTTATCTGGTGCTGCCTCACCTAGACGACTTGCCGAAGACATCCAACAAACCCCCTCACCCAGTCACATTATACTGGCACCGGGCCGACCAGTCCACCCTCTATCCTCTTATTGCTGAGCGCCTAGCGAGGAAGCAGGATGTACCATTTTTTTTTAAGTGTTTGGTATGACCCGACCCAGGTTTGAGCCAGATCTCCCCGTCCGAAAGCGGTGAAAATGAAAAATGTACCAACATACATACACACTCTGGCTTTTCGATTCCAAACCTTGTCGGTTTGTTGAATAAAGGATCGCGATTACTCCAGTGAATAATTTTGATATTAAAGAGGTTAAAAAGAGGATAAGCTGTGCGATGGAACTGTGATTCCTACTGAACAGTTGAACAAGGTAGGCCAAATAAGTGACGCCGACCTTGGACAGTGAATTTATAGTTTCTCCCGATTTTACTTGGGCCTTGATAGCAATAAATGGCCGTCGACGCTCATGTGGCCATCTTATGTTCGTGTGTACACATCTGTGCGTCACGTGTGGAAAAGTTCGGCAGTAACTTGTCAAAGGTCGGTGGCTTATTCGTGGCATTCAACTGTCCTCTACCAGTAGTAGTGACCGCAACGGCCCAAATGATAAAGCTTTAACTATGGCATTAAACAACATTATCAAAATAAAAATTCAGAGCTCCTAAAATGGACCAGCTCGGCATGTTTCGAACAGTATGTGAGTTTATTGAACCATCCTGAAGATGAGGGTCGAACGTGCACGTGTGTGTGTGTGTGGACGTGTATAGTCGTTGGCTCGCTATGTATTAGACAAAAGCGCTGAATGCCTTCGTTCCATTGCAGCCGGTCTTCCGTGGACCAGTAAGGTCGCGTGAATGAATCTCACCGATGCCGGTTCATCTGCAGCTTTAGGTGAGGGGATGACTCCTGAGAGCGATGGTTTCCTCTTGGTTGTGTGTGGTCCACCCATAAGTCTGACAACCATGGTAAAGTTGTACTTGGGAGTGGTGCGTGGCTCAGTGGTATGCCAGGTGCTCGACTGTCAAAGGATGTCACACCAGGTATCAGTTCAATCCCGATCATGCGCCCGATGCCATGTTCATAATTATCTGTCAGGAGCACCGTTTATGAAGTTTTACGTTTATTGGAAGCAACTTATATTTTGCAAATATATGGCGTCACAAATTATCCCGAACATCCCGCGAATGATACCTACCGGAAATATGTCCGTTGTTGTTACACCTGTCTGGTGTCCGAGTGTTTTGAACCCACCGAGCGGGAGTCGTCTTGAATTTCGTTTTGGCGGGCAACGAAGAATGGAATAATTTAGATAGGTGAAATAACATGGTGTTTCCAGCGAGTAGTTTTATTACAATTCAGGCTGTTGTTAGCGCGCTTCTTGGATGTAGAAGGCCGGTCTAAAAGTCGGACCCCATCACCACGCGGCAGAGTATAAAGGACAGGTCTCAGACGTGGAATTTGTGCGTCCGCGTCATTTATAGTGCAAATTATAAAATCTGAGCAGCCTCCGACTAGAGAAAAACGGGCGTAGGGGTCAAATCCGAAACTGTGTATAAGTGTTCCGGTTCAACAGGTGGACAAAAGTGAAGTGTCTTTTATGCACTGAAACTTATATAGGTGGGACAGGGTGACCCACAAACACCAGATGGTTACTTAATATATGTACTTACATATACCTTCAGCGTTCATTCAATAAACTATCGGTATACCTGTTGAACCAAAAAGCTTATCAGCAATGGTATGCCGGTACACAAATGTAAGCCTACCTGGGTAGAGATACATGAACTTCACGGTGCACTGGTCACTCTGAGTGGCACGGCGTTCAGGTATTACTGACAGGTGAACTGTAATCACCAGTCTTGTGCGGGAACTGTTTACCTGGCTACTATAGTTTGCCTAGTTCGCTGTGACACGAAGTATACGGGTACCGTGGGCTGCCATGTTGGATCGAAGTCAGCCCACACAGCTATTGTTAAATACGTACAGTAAGCCTTGAGTGTTTCCTGTATGAGCTGGACCTAGTTTGACTCATGAGGCAGCAACTGCTATGGCAGTTGTAGTGATGATCAACTGAGGAGCCATTCTGTGTGAGTTTTGGAAAGAACCTAGCAGTTGTGTGGACCTAGTAATATTATTTTGTACGTGTACGTTTTCCTTTATTGGAGTCAACATATGAAACCATAAGTCTCTGCTGAGACATAATAATCCACAGACATTTCTGAACGTTCAAGTCATATATATGTATACGAGGCGGAGTAAACTGGTGGCATTTGGTGAATTGTTGTTCTGAAAACACTGAACAATGACGTACCGGTACAGAAACCGACGTCCAAAGGTCCAGTACTCCATTCCAATGCATCTCGTCCAGCGGCTTCCTGCAATCCGCGAAGAATCGCCCACAAAGTTGTACGACCAGGATTATGACGTGGAAGTTTTACCTGTCAGCTTTCTCGAGAGTGAGAGTTACCTGCCCGAAGTGACGTCAATCCCGCGTTTGCCGCCGTTACCGACACGTCAGAGGTCCCCGCTGAAGGTTGACCATGCGTCCTTGGGGTTGCTGGTTTCGGACTACCTGAACTACGCCCGGGAGATGAATCATCGGTCGGCCCATGTAGCCGACGATGACCGTCGTCAATCTTGCTGGTGCTGCGCCGATAGGAACATGGAAAACCTTCGCAAGAACAGTCACCATGGTTACGGCTACACCGCGAGACCAGCAGAGTTTGTGGACCCGCTGCCTGAAATCGCCACGCAAATCCCGGAACTCAATCCCACGGACAGATGGGTCCCTCGTAGAAAGGTAAAATACGAGTACCCGGAGTTCTGGCCTCGGAGGACTTACGTGTACCCGAGATTGTGGCGCGGGGTGCATTATAACAATTTGGAACACTTCATAGGCCAGACGGCCAAATCCGAAAGCTTCTACTCTAATCACGTCATCGATGCTGACAACAGTTACAAGTCGTCGATGAAAAGACTGCGTAACAAAGTATATGATATCGGCGGTCTTTGAAAACCTCTTGTTGTCTTGTTGCATAGTATCATGAGTAGACAGATATACCAGGACTAAAAACGTACGTCTTGTAGTTGGTCAGATTGTTGGTTAACCACTTGCTTTGGCGTACACTGTACCGTACTTCCTCTGAGATTCAACGCTCCTTCATCAAAAGGTAGATGGTCTTACTAAGTCAGTGGCCATGAAAGACTACAGAATAGAGAGTAAAACCAGAGCAGCGTGATAGTTGGCCAGCGATCATACGATAGCCGTGAAATCCGGCCTCTTTAAAAATTTAGATTTAGAACAAGTATTTTTCCGACCGGAATACTGATGCCGATACTAATGTAACTATGCTAACTGTTAGGCCATATTGGCAAAAGAGGATATGTGCAGACTGTGTCACAATGCCGCTAGTGCCCTACGTGCAACAGCGTTGTCGTTGGATATTGTTCCAAAATTTTTCTCTACTTACTTTTCATGCCGAAATGTTGGCGTTGGACCAATGGTTGACCGAATCGTCAACGCTGAACTTTTTGTCACCATGTTGTCGAAATGTTCCCGTTGGATTACCTGTCAGAATGTCACGGTGAACCTTGCGCCACAATGCCCTAGTTACACTTTGAGTTAAAGAGTCCAAATTTAATTTTGTGCCACAATGGCAGCCTTGCACTTTGTGTCGAACTATCGCAGCTATGTAAAACAATGACCTAACAACCTAAATGTAGTGGACGGAAATGAAATACTACTATAAATCAAGGAATGTGAATGTGAGAAATAAAGGTGGCTTAAAGGCATGTTCAGTTAAGAAGCATTTTTATAACTCCATAAATTATGGCCAAGTGTCTTAAGTGTGAAATATACGTCATGCAATAAATAAAGTTATATATACTTTGAAACTTGAGATTATATGTCATTGTCCTCCTGCATCGTGTCGCCACGATATGGCTGAGGTACTATCGACGTGACGTTAGGCCATAATCATTCATCCATTCCTGGATTATGTCGACATCTGTCTTTTCACTTCACAGAGGTTATGCCACACACTATATTGTTTTGAGCACAGCCAACGTGGATTAAATAGACTGATTCCTCCGACTGAACGAACGTTTCTCTTGTCCAGTTAAAGTTACGCGATTCTTCGAAGCAGTAACTGTCAACCTTTCGTTGACTGGTACTATGTATGATCCTGTGTTCTCTCTTGTATTTTGCTGGCATATATTTCCTACAACTGAATTTCCAAACTGACCCTACGTAGCACTGTAGCACTCACCATACAAGTGAATTATAATCCCCAGGTTTGTGTTTGGGGGACCAGGAATGAATACTTGAGGTTTAAACACCGCACTGACAGTGGTATATCGTGGCGACGAAAAGCCATGGATGCTAGTTACTTATCATGAGGATGATTGGGTTAAAATTCTAAATACCTTTCTTTAACAGGGACATTTTCCTTTTCCTGTATATCGTTATATACTACCATATTTGTAAAAACACCTGAACTGCCATATTTTGTCTCAAGTTTTTCTTCTCATATTAAAAGTTATTTTCTAAAGTTACGTTTCAAATACAGACATACGCTGCACACAGCCCATTTACTGGTGCTTGCATTTACAATGAGAAACCTTGCGCCGGGTTCATGAAGCTCACTTAGCTACGTAAGCTCTTATCTAACATGGCAACGTATGCTGCAGAGATATACAGTGCATTTAGCTAACGGATACTTAAACACTAAGTACATATTTCATGAAAATGTGGCCTAAATTATAGAAATTATTACACCGCGCAGCAACATGAAGCTTCATTTTTACGTTATATGCAAAACTTCAAGCAAGGTTTGGGGTATACAAGCATTTAGCTCTGTGCCCTCTACTTTCATGTTACACACAAACAGCCTTTGCATTCAACAAAAGGTTGTTGTTATAGAAACCTTAGATTCAAATGAAGGTCAACTCCAGACGTGATTCGGCGCTCCAGAACAAGAAGCGGCCAGTGGTTTTCACGATTTGCGTTGACGTCATGCTAGGCCTACGTCACAGAAGCACGATAGAAACGACAAGGCCAACGTCTTGATGTGGATCTACGATGGCGCCGCGTGGAGTAACATAGAGAGTCCATCTGCAGTATACAAGCAGAGGTCTCGTCGTCCGGCAGTCCAACGTTCGACAGGAGTTTAGGAGTTTAGTGAAGACGAGTGGATTACACGTTTATTAGCCCTATGTAGAAACTGTCCGGTCGTTACGAAGCGCAAGGCTTGAAGTAAGTCACGCAACTGAACGGTCAAGGTTTGTGCCTTTGGAGACAGCGTAAGGATGTATAGACGCAAGCTCTACAGCAACGACGGTCTTCTGGAAAACTGGCAAGACTGGGAAGAACCGGAGCCCAGAAAATCAACGAAGCCGTCCTTGGCCAGTTTACAGAGGAAGCGTATGTTACCGAGTATGATGGACAGGCTTGTGACGGAAAACGTTAGCAACAGTGTCCGAGGAGTTGGGATTCCTAGCCCTGAGCTATCAGTCCGTAACCCTTGTCTCAGGCGGCAGACTGACTCATTGGCCAGAATGTCTTCTCAAGCGGACCCCAGTTTCCCACATGTTCGGACATATGCCGCACGCCAGGGGTGGTCCCCTAGGCCCGAACGGCTCCGGCGAGAGTTCCCGGCGTCACTGTCCGATCTCGCCTACGGGTGGGGGAATTCCCGTCCGTACAAGGATAGGGTGGCAGCGAACAAAATGCCGAGTAAACGCACCCTCGGAGCTCAGCCTCGACGGCGCCCTTACTGGCTCCCGCCAATAGGAGGTGGTATCAACCTCTTACCAGACAGGCTGCCGAACTCTGATTATCTAAGCGACCCTAGAGGTTTGGGACATTCGAATGCTGCCCAGGTAGATGCCCCTCTGATTTGTCGATGCTGTGAGGATATCAACAGGATAAACATGTACAACCAACGTTTGGGCCGCTCCACTCAGTACCCTCTTCTGTCAGTTGATCCCCGGGTTGGTGTTACGATGGCAGCCGCACGACATCGGGTGCGGAGGGATGCGAACAATGACACGAAGGAGCAACATTATCTCTCAGAACGTCAGGAAAGGGATTCTGACATCTACAACAGCGGGTTTTAGTCGATAGCGAAACTCAAGGGAGGGTGGGATTGGGGTTGGGATCGAGTGGGATGAGTGATACATCACAGATTTTATGTGGATCTGTGATAAGAATTCTATATATATTGGCTCAAGGGACGTCCTATACGCTCGTGAATCTTTCCATATAAGGCGAATAAATTTGGACAGAGAGCATAAGGTGATAAAACATGCTTATTCTGCGCGTGACTTACAGAACGTGATTATTATGGTCGAATTTGTATACACCTGGAGTTTAGCTCCACCAAAGGCCTTCAATAAATGAACGGTTCGATTCCAGTTAATTCTGCATTATTATTGATATGATTTTGCTAGTTGTCCTGATTTGCACCCTTGTATTTTTGTTTTAAATTTAAACATTACGAGCAGATAGACGTGCGTGTGTACACAACGTAGCTTTCGCACAACTGCTTGTGTATTCTAAATATACATGGCCAATAAGTTTCTCTTTGTGTACATGGTAATTTGCCGAGTTAATTGAATTCGAGTAAATTAGATGTAAACTTCAATGCGGTCACGAACACTGTTCGTCAACCATTAAATCGTACTACTAACACATTTCCAAAGTCAGTTACCCATTCTGATTCCTTTGAAAGTATAATGTAGGCCTACGTATAAAATCAGAGTGTTCAAATTCAACTTCGACTGGTTAAGTCGTGTTCAAGAGAAGCGGTCATAATGTATCTTGATAATGCCATGTATGCGATGTATAATCGAAATCCAACCATGAGTACCTAAGTGAAGTTTAGAAATCACGATGTCTCTAGCTCTATGGTGCCTAAATTCGTGTGATATTCTTGGGCACAGTACTATCACTCGAGCACGGTTTATACGGTGGAAAATATGCACCCATATAAGAAACAGAAGAGTCCTCAGTAGGTTTCCCCGCTCAACAAGACAGAAAACAAAACAGAAACAATGCATAGACCACTGCAACACTAATACAGCATGCAAATCTTGACGGAAATGGTCACTACGACGCTTGCGAATGATTAATGGAACCTTTGGCAAATAACTATTTTGTTTGTATGCAACAATACCTTTATTTACAAAAATAAAACATATTTTTGAGGAAAGGGCCCCTGGGCAAAAAGGGCCTATGGGGAAAATGGCCAATGGGAAAAAAGGCCTACACCCTATATACATCCCTTTCTCTGTATGATAAATAACGGGGATAAATGATTCGCAAAGCTGGAATATCAGTTTGATCACAACACGACATCATCGCATAGCTGGAATACTAGTTTCACCACAAAACGACATAATTGCAAAGCTAGAATATCAGTTTGGTCACAACACAACATCATCGCAAAGCTGGAATATCAGTTTGATCACAAGACGACATCATCACAAAGTTGGAATTCTAGTTTCACAACAACACGACATCATCGTAAAGCTGGAATATCAGCTTGATCACAACACGACATCATCGCAAACCTGGAATGAATGAACAACAGACTACACGTTATTGTTAATTACTATACGCTGGAAAACGTTTCACATGCATTCAGTACTAGCATAAAGATACACGTAGACTGTATACACCCAATACAAATCAAACCAACAATCTACCCGTCCAGTCTCCATAGGGTCTACTCACTGAGCCATATAAGCCTTTATCCCACGTCAGACAAAAGTCCTCTGCTTTTCATTGGACAGCAACGGCCACGTGACCGACGCGCATGTACTATACCCTGCGGCAGATGCTATATGCGTCTCATTACTCAACAGTATGGAGAACGCCAATACGTCACAGTTACAATGTGACACAACAATGACATCAAGTACACAACGCCACAAAGGAATGTTGAATGAACATTGTCAATAAATTATGACGTCATAATTCCAATTCAGTGCTTAGTAATTCAAAGCTCCTCGACGTGGCATTTAATTGCTGTTGGAGCGCTTCTTTTGTTTTTCAAGGAACAAATTTCAGTGTAGTTTTTATAGGCTTCCGCTGCATAAATTCGTTTAAAGGTTATACTGAATGAAATGATAAAAAACTGTAAAGGGTCAACTATATGGGGACACCTCGCCCAGTATGAGCCTTACAGGCCCCATATAGTTTCGTATCCTTTCGCTCAGTAACCATGTTACTAATAATATCTCTCATATGCACCTTACCTGGTTAAAAGGCGCAAACAATCGTTTGAATCGTTTAAATTCACTCCCCATCAACGAGCTTTGACAAATATCTGCTGGAACCTACAATAATGTACACCACAAATCAGGTTTTCTGCATCAGAAAAAGAACACAGATCACACGTTTGTTCTGAGAACTTCATCAGAAGATAAGGAAAGCTGCCTGTGTTACTGACCACAAAGAAATTGTCCGTAAATAACAAACCATGGGCCTATTCACTGAACATTTTTTTCAAAACGATTCAAAGTGTGTATTCCATCACTGATGGTTTAAATGTTAACAAACGTTCAGTCCACAAGTTTTAATATACTCTTTCTACAGTTATGCTTGTTGACAGTCATGACAGTTGTCTGATGTATGCAGATGACCTTGTCATACAGAGTCCAATAAAGACGTTAACCAAATAATGCCATTCATGAGAGCTAGTAAATTAATAATGGCAAGAGTAAATTTATCCTTTTGCATTCAGAAAAATATTAATAAATATTTATTCAATATGGAATCGGGGGCCTTAGTGGCCGATTGGAAAGCGTACTAGTGCAGCACAATGAATCAGGAACATTTCACCGATGCGGTCGCTGTGAGTTCAAGTCCATCTCATGCCCTCCGCTCTTCCTCTCCGGTCGAAGAAAGTCCGCCATCAACCTGCGGATGGTCGTCGGTTTCCCAGGGACTCTGTCGAGTTGCCTCCCATATGGGACGAGGTTTGGACTGGACTCGGTAACTCAGGGAAATTTGCTCCTGACTCGTCCTGCAAATCCTACATGGGCTGGTCCCCACGTTACGAAAATGTTACGTTTGGAATATCGCACTGAAGCATGTACAAGCATCGGCTGTTGTGCAAGGCAGCCTTGCAGTTATAGGGCGTCCTCGGATTACACATGCCCCTTAATCACCGATAACTTACACAATCAGATTCTGGTGGCGTATATTTAGCAAACTTTTGAGCCTTTAAAGTAACAAGCAGCACAAAATTGAAGTATCGGCAGGCAACACCAGCGAGACTACTGAAAACTTGAAAAATGAGTACTTTTACTCATATTTTGGATGTTTTAAAAGTGAAATTAAGTGCATTCAAGTGTCAGGATTATGAGTGTAAGGAAAACCTCTGGTGTCGTGGTCAAATGGTTCATTACTTTATTTAAATGATTGTTGTTTTACGCCACATGGTTCATATAGTCGACGATGGAATTTAAACATTTGAATGTATTTCTCCCCTTTAACAATCTGCTGAATAAAAATAAATGAAAGTACTTCGACGCACGGTTTGCAGTTGTCTGCCCATCGAATCTTGCTCATTTTTTAGTTTTCTACGCCGAGATATACGAGACTTCAGTTAACTTTAAGGCCTATAGGTAATATATGCTATAGGCCTATGCAAGTTCTCCTCCGAGCTTCAAACTAGCCATATATATATTTTTGCAAAACTTAACTTTATTACTGAAAAGAATTGCCTTGAAATGTCAGGGTGTAGTAAGTTAGAAAGTGTAGTTTTTTTGATGATCGAGTCAGAAAAGATTATGCCAGCATGTTGAGAACGTCTAGACCGAGGTAGGAGCCCTTAATCAGTTTACGTGTGTGTATAAACTTGTACCCTATAATTTCACTCCTGTTGGAAGGAGGTCATCGATCAAACTTAGCTGTGTAAATTTTGGCTACCGTAAGGACATGCATATACATGTAGCTTAGGACAGTTTTCAGATACAAGAGGGCAGATATAATTAAAGGTTATAATGTATCTGGTAAAAAAAAAAACAATTTGTCGAAAGAAATTGAAGATGAGCATCACTTTCTACTCTTTGAGAAAGGGAAAGGCAGTTATGATTTAAGCTAAAAGAAAGAAATGCAAATTTAAAAAAGTTGATCTTAAAAGTACATGTAGTCCAGTGATAAAATGAATTGCATATTACGTGACGTGACCAGGAAATCGGAAAGGTAGCCCTGATTTCATTTATAGGGCCTAACTTCCTTAACCTGTCAGTGGAGAAGAATTAAATGCCATCGGGCCGTAGGCATCTTTTACTTTATGTTTATTATATGTAATCATTTGTATTAACATATACATTCATGGTTTGTAGGCCTGTTTAATTTGTAGACCTACTCTAGTTAGGCACCCTGATTTGATTAGGTATAGGGCTACAGGGAAGGATATAGACCTATATGTGTTTTTAATTTTTAATTCTTTTGTCTAGGCCTCCTAGTAGTACGTGTTTAGTTGTATGACAAGTCTGCTATAAATGTAGTCCGTGTCTGCAACATGTCATGCTTTTAATAGCGTATAAATCCTCTGCAATATATTTCTGCTCGTGTTCACTTTTTCCGAGTGTGATTAGCTGAGAGTGGAGTGGGCCTAAGAAGAAGGAGTCATGACAAAAGTTGAATATTAATATATAGAATCAGACAATGTACATTCTTCCGTGTGTCAAGACGCTTAGTGTTTAGCTTCAAACATTTCAGAAGTATTCCTTCCAAACATGCTAGATCTATTCAGGCCAACTGTGTTCACAATTCTACCAGGACAGATAAAATATGTTTCATGTAACAGAATGAGAAGATAAAGACTTTAGCATCAGAAAGCATAGAACTGTATATTCCTACATGTATGTCTGTAATAATACACCAACTACACGATAGCACTTTTTTCGATAATTATAATCCGACTTGTTCGAAATTAACTCTTTAGCGTGGAGTGATAAATGGAATCTAATAAGCAATGGTGAAGCGCATCAGTTTCTTAGTCAAGATCGCTCAGAATACTTTTACCGTAGATACTGTATCTATAAACAGGGTTACGGCCCTTGACCACCTGTCCATCCAATACGCATGCGTTGGGTGTGACACAGATTCGTATATCCTGTTCGAAGATTGGCGCCTGACAAGGTGGTTGTCGACAACTTTTTTTGGTAAGAATTCTATTGTTTGAAGACCTTTGACAAAGTTATATCGAAATCTAGTCAACGCATGATATTAGCCTGCTATTGGTAGTACTTTACAAGTGATTCTTGAGGTCGTTTGTCTTTTGATTGTGCTTGGCAGTTGTGCTGGAGTGTCAAGTTTTTGTCAGGCTTGGCTGGGTAGCTTTGCTGATAGAGTGTAATACGGGGAGTGCTACATCGGATGACTCAAGCGGCCTTAACGATTGAACGAGTACCGTGCCATTGAACAAACACCGAATTTTGCACTGTTGCGGAAGAAATCTGTCTCATCCAGGGGAGATTTTAGCGGTAGATAACATAGTTGACATATCTGACATTCTTTTACCTTATTTGGACGGCTTACCGGTCACAGTTTCCGTTTTGTAAGTTGTAAGTAACAAGCACTACATTGTGATGTTTAAACATTCAAATTTTAAGAAATTCGAACAGATCTTTCCCATAGATTGTTGCTTAAAATTTTCAAGCCTTAAAGACTTTAGAGCTGCCAGAGGAAACAAGGAAATATTTTGTCATGTATGTGATTTGAGAAAGATGTGGGTGTTTTACAAAGCAGGAAATAGTTTCAAGCGGAAGGGTTTCACATCCTGACAAAGTTGAATCTGGTACATTGTGAGCTAGTAACATTAGAGTAATTAAGCACAGCGAGGGTTGTAGAAACATCACAGTCACATTGCTCTGCTTAGTGCCTTGGCCTAATAGGTACAGAGCCCCCCACGATTCAACAACTTTAAACATGGTACCTCCATATTTTATATTTCTGACATTCATTCAGTCGGTAGACATTTAAAAGGTGATGCATGCTTTCCTGAACGCAAACTTTTTGCTCATAAAGCCACTGTTGTCAAATAATAGTTGTGCCTGGCCCACATTACATACGGCTGATCCTAGGCGTATAACATTGACACATGCTGTCATGAGTACACGTTACATAGGTCTAGTCCAAGTAAGGAGTGTTTGTAATTTCACCATAGACAAATAAATGGTCATCAAGGCTATGTAAGCATTAATCAGTTGTCTACTGAGCAGAGACAAACCAATAGTTGACGCTGTTCCTGCCCTAGATATTAGGAAAATGAATATACGTCCACTTTCCAGCAAAGTCCGACTTTTGATGTATCCCTCGCCAGGCCAACATGCTGGGAGTAACACGCATGTGCAAGGATTGAAGGCTATCTAAATGGTGACTGATAAGGCAGATGTCAGAATGTTAAATGAGGATTAAGGAGGGAGATCATTGAGCTTGCTGAATTACACTACTTCCACCTAGTGCCTTGGCCTGGCAGTTACAGAGGCCCAGCCCTGGTGCAAGTGTAAGAGTGTCAGTCCCATTATTTGTATATTAATGAACTCCCATAATTTGTACATGAAGTCTGTCCCATTATTTATATATTGATGAACGTGGTATAATATTTTAATCTTGATATGTAGTATCATTATGGCCCATACCTCCTACTGAGTTCAGTGAATTAAAAGCAGTGGTCCCTGTCAGCCCATTCTCCTTTTGAGGACAACATTGCTGCTCCAGAGCACTGATATTATCAGGTTTGTGGCAACCCTTGCGTCTGGTTCATGTTTGTAAGAGGGATCCAAGACATGGGTAAAAGTTAAAAAAAAAAAAAGAAAATGTTAGCCCCCAATCCCCACCCTCAAATAAACTTACAACCAAAAGTAACATCAGTGGTGTGTCAGTGTGAATTGGGGCGCGAAATATAACTGACAGAAAAGTGCCATCACATGATCAGAGAAGAACACACATTTAATGATGTGGTATGCGACCTGGAGAATGAGAGACTTAATAAGTGGTTTAAAAATAATTGGTTCTGAGGATTTCACCACATGGACATGTACAGCATTGTGTGTTTCTGTGTTTCCTAAATGTTCCAGTGAATGGTTGTGACCAGTTAGGAGGTTCAGGCCAAGAAAGATATATTCCATTCCTCAGTAATGAATTGTCTCTTTTCATTTGTTGTCAGGGTTGTGCAAATAAACACAGATCCTCATCATGTCCAGTAGGAAGACAGCGGGCAAGAAGCCAACAAAGAAAAGGGCACAGAGGGCTACCTCTAATGTGTTTGCTATGTTTGATCAAGCCCAAATCCAGGAATTCAAAGAAGCATTTAACATGATTGACCAGAACAGAGACGGCTTTATTGACAAAGAAGATCTTCATGATATGCTAGCATCCTTAGGTAAGGCTTAGGCGTTAGGTTCATCTGGCATAGAATCCCCTTCAGGCTGTTCTTTGTTATCAGACAGTGCGCTCAGAGTTGTTTGTTGTTATTTTCATGCCCTCAAATAGAAACGTGTACACGTAGTTGTACGATGACTAGAAACAGTTAGATTTTCTTAGAAATCTGTTAGTGTTGTGTTGCATTTTGTTGTTTATGATAAGTCTTGTACACACATACTGTATTTCTTCAACTTTTTCACATTTTTGCCAGATGTTTATTCAAGGATATTCCCAGAGCATTGTTCTCTACTGACAGAAGAAACCATTTCCTTTCAGAAGCCATGAAAGTGGGGAATCAAAAAAATGTAGTTATGTCCCCAAAATGAAATTGAAAAGGTGAATAAATTGCACAGAAAATTGCTCTTTCATATGCAAAAATTTTGAGGAATAACAGTAGAAGAAAGTGGTTTCAGTGTTACTGGCCTGTTTGTGTGACAACCATTTGAGGCACATCTTGTTAAAACCTGACAAAATGTGTGACAAAAAAGTACTGATCATAGTAATGAGCGTAGTACACACGTCAGGCTGTGCTGTCAGTGGATATGAATTTTGAGGTGCTGTGTGATGAGACCTAATTATGAGCTAGTTGGAATGACTCACTCGTTGTTATTACTGGTGTACAGGGTGAGTTGTTCAGTGGACCTAAGCTCAGACAGATCTCCATATATGTCCACTCAACATTGTGGTGACATGAAGGTTGTAAATATTCTAAAATCACAAGTATTCAGTTACTGTACTTTAAGGAAAAGTGTAACAGTTTTAAGATTACCCTACTATTTCCCAGTGAAACAGCACTTTCTGTCTTTGAACTGCAACAATACATCTGTAATACAGTAAACCTGACATTTAGGAAGAAAATAAAGTTATACAATTATTTGTTGAATTAGAAAACATTTGCGGTCATGGCTTCATGTATTAAAGATTTGTAAATTTACCACCAGAAATCACAAACTGTTTACTGTTATGATGGCTTCGTGCAGCAGCTGCTATGTGATGATGTGATAACAGCACCTAATGGTCCATTATACACTAGCATTGTCCTGCCAGTACTGTGAGCTGCCCTGCTATTGTTGATGTCCAGTTCACAGGGAATTGTGTGTAATGACGCACGTGGATGTATGTGTACAGAGGAACCTAGGTAATTGTGGCATCAGTCAGAGATAGGCCTGTTAGGTGCTTATATAATACAGATGTCGATCAGAGTGGAAATCTACAGCTGTCAGGGTTGACTGTGACAGTGTAGCTCTCACTGACAGGCTTGTTTCAGAATTAGCCAGGGTTGGTTACATGGATGTCTGTTTATCATAGTATACAGTTTGCCATTCATGGATAATATTACACATTGTCTGAGATGACAGAATTTGAAAAAATTCAAATTGAATTGAAAATTTCTTCCAACCAGATGGATCCTTTGGAGATCTTAACATTGTAGTACACGTCTTTGAGTTTGTACCATTTGGCTGCAAGAACTGTGTGATTCAATGAAACAAAAAAAAAAATCAGTTATGCTGAAAATGAAAGCGGGGTGCCTGTATAGTCCTACAAGAACAAGTCCTGCTTCTTGTTTGATTTTTTATTAAGACAAAGGACTCAAAAAAAAAAAGAAAAAAAAAACCCATAGGGTAGCCATGTTGTGAAGCTGTAGTGAGATTTGTGGTCCATTGGTCAGTGAAGGTTTCCAGGAAATGCGTTTATATCACTGTTACGAAAGTTACACGGCGCCCTCTTGGAGGCTGACCTGTGGCAGTAGAAACAGGGAGCAGGGTGAACACGGAAAGCATCAAAGCCTGTACAATATTACCTCCGAAAACTGAAGAGCTCTGCATCCAACTGCATGTAGCAGATCACGGTGACCCTCCAAATATTTTTATCTCTGTTGTGTTTAGTGTACTCACAAAATGTTGTTGAAAATTTTGAATGGAATCGATAGAAAGTTTAGATATTCTGATTTTTGGAGGATTCTTCATTGCTTGAGAATTTTCCTTTCTTTTAGAGAGTTGCATAAAATCCAATCTGTGGAGAAATTTGTCATGAACTTCACCTCATGTAATTAGCAACATGGTTAAAAACAAAAGGTATGTGTATATGGTTACATCTAGTGTCTTGAGACAAAAGTGCAAGCAGTTGGAAATTTCATATTTACTTGTTTACTTTTCTATCCATCTTTGTCGATTACTTTAAGGCTCCAGATGCTCAGAACCTCATAGATTTGCATCTCCTGAGGTCACATAAACTCTTGTTAAAAAACAAAAATAAATGCAGAACAAGGTTGAGGTACAGGTACATACGCTATTCAAGTATAACTGGAAAATGAAGTGCAGTTGTGTATGAGTTTCTGGCCTTCTGTATGTGTAGCTAGGATTTGTGCATAAAATTAACTCCCTGATGTGACCGTGTCATTAAGGAGGCATAATTAGACACGTTCAAAGCGGTGAGAGGTCATGGAAGGTCTTCGTGAGCTTGTAATGCTCAAAGCTACCTGGTGAAGACCTACCGGTGTTAATACATTGTGCAGTGTGCAGGGTTTCATTAGTCCACAGGTGTGTGATTGATTGTCCAGTCTACCTGCCTGAGGAGACAGATTATTGTGCAGGGGTCATTGAATGCCTGACCAGGTCGGGAGTAGTTTGCACATATAATACAGACCTGGTCACAATAGTTGGAACATGTAGAGCTGTTGAAGGCTGCTTCATAAACACAAGCTGTTGTTCATAACTCACTTTGGAAAAAATCAAATCAATATTCCTTCTTGAAGTGAATTTCATTGAGAAATGTGTGGTTCTGTTAACAGTTAGACCAATGTGAACACTTATGTACGCTAACAATTCATCCAGCAGTTATTGATATATGGGGTGTGGATGGCCACACTATTTCTTGAAATCTTTTACATGTTCACCTTGTGTTTTAAATATATTTTGAGGTCAGCTCTCTGCATGGACTGAAAAAAGGCATTTGATGTGAAGCACTGAGGTTGGCAATGCTACCAAAACATAAATCATTGCCATAATGGAAAATTTGTAGTGGATAAATTGCATTGAGACTTGCCCTTAAACGTACAAAGGGATCAAAGAAATAAATGTACGCAATCCCAAGTTTTTCTTTTTATCTGGCACCAAACCATGTACTGGTGTTAACATCCCATTCAAGTAGGGCTGTGTAAATGTATTTAGTGCAGAGTAAATAATCCACTCCACAAGAGTTTGGCCAACAGTCAAGCATAAACATAAAATACATGTAAGTCCCTGTGACATCATTGACACATAGCAATATGAATTTGGTCTTTGAATCCCCATGTCAAGTTGTATGTCTGATCAGGACTTTGTTGTTGTTTTCTATGTTAACCTGTGCACATTGGTTTCAGTATACATGTAGATGTCTTGTATTGGTTTTCAGGAAGTGCTGGTTATCATGCCATGTCAGTTGTGTTACACGCCTTGCCTGTTGTGTCACATGTCGTGCCAGTTGTGTTACACTCCTTTCCAGTTGTGTCACATGTGGTGTCAGTTGTGTTACACGTCTTGCCTGTTGTGTCACATGTCGTGCCAGTTGTGTTACACGCCCTTGCCAGTTGTGTTACAGTGCCGTGCTAGTTGCGTTACCAGTGCTGATTATGTAAACGTTTACATTGTAAGTCATACTGGTTATCCTACTATATTGGTTTTGTTTACAGGTAAGGACCCAACAGAGAAGTACCTGGAGGAGATGATGAGGGCTGCCCCAGGACCCATCAACTTCACCATGTTCCTCACTATGTTTGGGGACAAACTCAATGGCACAGACCCCGAGGATGTCATCAGGAATGCTTTCGCATGTTTTGACGAGGATGGAACAGGTAATTCTCCTTAACATACCCACATACATACATAAACTTTGTATTGAGGGCATCTGTGGCCAACTGACGTGGCGAAGTAACCTAGGTGCCTCTCACCAGTGCAGTTGTTGTGAGTTGAAGTCCAGTATATGCTGGCTTCCTCTCCGGTTGTATGTAGGAAGGTCCACCAGCAACCTGCGGATGGTGATTGGTTTCCCCTGGGCTCTGCCCTGTTTCCTCCCACCATAATACTGGCAGCAATCGTATAAGTGAAATATCCTAGAGTATGGTGTAAAATATCAATCAAATAAATAAACTTTGTATTCTATCCCTGTCATATTGCCTTCATTAAGATAAATTATACTTTATGAAAATGGATCTAGGTTCCTTTTACCTGATAAGTTACTGGTACATGGTGTTTCAAATTTTCACAGTTTGTGATACAGTGTTTGCTCCAGAAAGTGGTAAGATATAATGGTCACTTGATTTATATATAAATACCCTGTGAACAGAGATTTGAATAGTTGTATCAAATAATATGCCTACATATGTATTAACAGTGTATCAGGTTAAATTTTTACTCGCCAACTGTGTCTGAAGCTATTGATTATTTGGATTGTAGGTTACATCCCCGAGGACAGACTGCGAGATCTGCTGACACAGATGGGGGACAGATTCACAGAAGATGAGGTCAGACAACATGTTCTAGGGCTGGCCCTGTCTCAAAACGTATACAGGATTAATCCTAGTCCTGCCTTCAATTCAACACGAGCATTAAACTTTAAAGATTGTCATGTTTTTCTTGTTTTAGTTGGATAATCCATTGAATTTCACCTACTTTCAATTGATGGGCCTGTTCACACACACTGTGGTCCCTACACTGTTGCTAAGATTAAAAGACCATTTCAAACTCAGTGCTTGCTGAAGGTTTCTGCCACAGTTTTTGATAATATGTCCACCTCTAAATAAATCTGTGCTTATTTATAATTGTCCATTGTTCATGTACTGTATTTAACCTAAAGATAGGCCTTCGATGACATTTCAGAAAAAAACTTCCATGTGACGCTATACTGTTGATAGATCAGTCAGAATTAAGTAAAACATGTCAGTTGAAAAATCTTATCTCCAGGTGAAAGGCAGTATTTCATGATGGTAATTACCCTGAAAGTATGAAAATTTTTCTCGTTTACAGGTGGATGAAATATTCCGAGATGCCCCCATCAAGAAGGGCGAGTTTAACTATGTGGAATTCACTAGGATCTTGAAACATGGCACGAAGGACCAGGACTAATATGAGCATTTTACAGCACCTCACTCACCTGTGTGCAGATACGACATGTGAATGCACGTGTAGTTAACACTAGGGACCAAACCTTAAAGCGCCATGCTGCGGGTCGTTTATTATATTTTGTACACGTAATTTACGTATATGGTATTGTTCATATTTTGATAGCGTTTGTTAAGGTTCAAAAAGGGATCTTTTTGAGGGTATGAAGAGTTATGCTTGAACATTATTTAAATTGTCACATGTTTTGAATTTCCATGTTAATATTAAATGTCTGAAAGCTTGAGAACGACTTTGTTTCAAAATTCAAACAGATAACGGACCAATTTGCCAGCTGTTGTTTGGCAAATGTACAATATGCAATGTGTCATCAAGCCTTTGGTTACATGTACAGACTTTACATCTGTTTTATTGAAATTTGCATATTCTTCATATTTTAACTAGGGACGATAAATAACTGAAAAAAATAAAAAAAATAAAAAAAAAAAAAGGACAGGCTCACATGAGTTATATACTGATAATAAGATGTATTTTGTGTTATTCGGCAAATTTGTCACCTGTGTTGATAGTTTGGCTGAAAGCTTGCCGCGTTCTCTCTTGTGGTAACCAGGACTATTCGTGTTGCGATAAAATGATGAGAAAATAGATCATGAATGCACATTTTATCTCATCCTGGTCTTGGAACAGGAAATTAGTGGATTCCCTGCTTCTATTCTTGGGACCATGATAACAGTAAGGGGTTGACAACACTTGTGGCCAGTTGTACAGTCCAGTGTTTGTTGAAGACAAACTGCATTTTTCTTTGCACCAATACAGTGTTCATACATGTATCTGTACGGGGGAAAGCTCATCAAAGGTCTCTTGTTTACTTCTGCCACTGCGTCTATCTCTTCCCATAAAATGGACCACTCTTGTATAAGTGAAAAATTCTTGAGTAACCAATTAAATTAAATTAAATTAAATATGTTATCTGTGAAGAACAGCCATCAGTATTTGGACAACTATGACCAAAACTACCGTTTGGTTTTTCAGATTATCTGGCATAGCTGTTGATATGAAGTGATTGTTGGCTTGAATGAAAGGAGTTAGATTGTTGTTGTTCTTTTCTTTATCCTTAACAGAAGTTTAAAAGTTAATTTCAGGTCTCAACCAGAGCACAGAATAATAAAAGGTTTAATAACTGTTCATTGAATGTTATTTTTGTGGGTAGAAAAATCAGCTGAAACTGTGCGAAACATTATAATTGAACACTTTAAAAATAATGGCCGCTGTAACTGTGTAATTGCATGTCACTTATTAAAATCATGCTGAAATCTTATCAGAATGAGGTGTGTTTTATGCATAAGTGTTGCTTGTTATGGAATTATGTGGACTGTAAGGCCGCTTTTACTGCCCCTACATGCCAGTGTCAATTTTATTCTCTGTTAATGTTTTGTTACATGAGCCAGTATGCTGTGTATTAAAAGGTAAACTATCCCAAAAATGATGTGAGTAAAGCATTATATAGATTTGGGTAGAAGGCAATCCCTGGGTTTAATACTTCTGCATGTAATTTATCCCGGGTCTGAAATAACAGCATTCCTCAGAAGAGTCTGGCAAATGTGAACCTAGGGTTTTAATTTCATGCTAAGCCTTTCATCATAGACTCGTTTCTTTTATGCCTTGTTTGCCTTTTGCTTAGCTATTTCTTTATTCATAATATCTTCCGTGTAGTTACAAAGTAACTGTGCACTGATCAGTTTAATGTGGACAGAATTCTTTTTTTTTTTTTTTTTTTTTTTTTTTTTGACGTCATCATTGTTCAACAACTTTTCACATTGTCCACTCTGTCAGATATTCATGGTGCAGGAACATATATCAGGTTTGGGACCAATTTCCTAACATCTCAGTTCCCAAGGGTAAAGATAATCATGCGAAAATTGTCAAAAAGGGAAAATAAACTTTTTCTTTTGTTTAACTTCATGTAACAGTTAATATTGTTTACCTGTGTTCTTCACTTTGAATTTAAATCAAAAAAATCTAAATCGTTCATAAATCAGATTTGGTATTTTAATGGTTCGGGAATTATTTTTCATAGGAATTAGTTGTCATAGATCGAAAGTGCATGTACCTGAATGTCTGTCTCCTTAAGCTATCCTCTGAACTAACACTTTACAATAAAACTTCTGTACATTAATACGATTTGTGTTAAGGCCTTTTCACTTGATACTTTCACCTGAGAAACGACATGTTTTAGTTCATTATTCAGGGCAGATATTACACCTTCAAAGGGGATTTCACCATAATGTGGCTGAGGTATTGCAGAAGCAGTGTAAAAGCTTATTTTATGATTCTAGCGGAATTACAATACTGTTTGCCGATTAATCTTGATGAGATGATTGTGATTCTGGAAGGGTTTAGGTTAAGCACATTTATTTAGCATTCTTAGAACCCTGTGCCAGGGACAAGTGACTTTGGATAAAAGGCTCGTGTTACTGTGCACATGTATGTGACAGAAGGTGGTTCGACCAGGAGCCTGGCTAGCAAAAACAAAATGGTATTGATAGGAAGAATTCAAATGTAGTAGTGCTGTGTTAATACCTGATGAAATGGGTCAGCAGTTGGTTTCCAGCGCTTTCAGGCATGTTAAGTGTAATGTTGTAAGGTCCACCCAGTCAGAATCCATAAAATGAAATGCGACTCACAACCACTGGCACTAGAGGTGCACTGTGAAAAGTTCAGTCGCAACCTTGGATATGAAATTTCCAAGGCTCAGTGCTCAGTGATCCTGCTGGATGGGCTGTGGCTCTCAAGTCAGGAGGGATCTCAGGAACAAAAACGTATGACTAAAAGTTTGATTGTATTAACAAATGTTCATTAGACCAAAACTACAGTCATGCAAGGGAAACAAAGACAAAGAAATGTTCAAGACATGCAGTGGTTATTCCTCAGCTTAAACCAAGACAAAATACAATATTAGTGGTGGTGGTTTAGATGATGGTGTAAGCGTGTGCTTGTACAAATATGAGTAAGAACAATTATTATTGTAAGGCTGCGAATGCTTAAGTACTGTCTAAGTGTTTTATGAGCACACATGTACCGAAAAGTGCGACGTACGACAGTAAAGAACAAAAAAGTACATCTATATACAGCTTTAGTTGCCGAGTACCGGTAATTCAGAAAGTGAAAGCGGCAGTTGTCCAGGTCGTCCATCAGGGGAGATAACTCTTGCAAGCCAAACATGGCGTAGAATGCCCAACCCACGCTAATTTGTTTACAGACTGATTTACCTTGAATATCCTCCATGATGGCCCAAATAGCGATGATTCCGTCTGTGGGTGACACAATGCAACAGTCGACGGAAGATCTGGTGGATGCTGAGGTGAAAAACATCCTGGTAAGACGTCAAACTGCCGCAGGTGTAGAACAAAACGACAAAGAAACGTGGTGGAGATTACTGAGTTCCCTTATTTCGTGATAATTTATCGTTTTAGTTTTTGTTTTAGTGGAAAGATTTGTATAACTCATAGACTGAAAGCAAAATTAAATTGTAACCTTGAAGACATTTTTCATTCTATGATATTAAGTATGTAGGCCGTGGTTAATGGGGTTTTCCTCCTCCAGAAGGCCAAACATCGGCGGGAGCATATGCCCAATGCCTGATGCATGCATTTGACGGTTTATTTCTGTGCATTGTCGGTCATTAAATTGTCCTGGTGTTCTGCTTAAGATATATCCACGGCCCGTTTGATAACAAAAGCTGGGTTGCACTGTGCAGAAGTTCATTGTTTAAACCCCAAGGCTTGACCAAACTTTGAATTGAACTCATTCTTCTACTGTTCGAGACACCCTTGCGCTTCACCCGCTTGATCTAGCGGCAAGCAGACGACGAGGTGAAAGATAACATGGGAAGTGAAAGGAAAATGAACAAGACTGGACAATATTCTGAGAACCATAGTTTGTAATAGAAATTACAGTATGTTTTACTACAGAGCAATCTGCATAGCATGTGTAAATTATGAACATTAACGAAACCTAGATATATGGACTTAAGAAGCCGTGAAGCAGATTTCGCTATTAACCTCTATGTTATCTTGACAATGTTTTCACCGCTGTGAGTGCGCAAGCAAAGTGTGTTGGCCCGAGTAAAAACACTGATGCATGGATGTCCACAGTCTCGAATAATGGTGATTGGTTTATCAACTAAACTACTGCAGTATGGTGTATTTTAAATGTGATCGTGTGGTTGTGATTTCAGAGTCAGGAGGCTCTGGAGGAGGGTTTCTGGGACAACCTGGCCCACACACCAGAGACAAAGAAATGGAAAAAGGAGCACGCCCTTGACAGCCTCAAACAGCTCTGGTCTTCTCTGTCTGCTGTAAGCAGAGTCTCACAAACAGTTATTATTGTCATCACATCGTTATGTCATGTTTTTTTCAAGAATGTTAAGTCAGATTTTGTTCTTGTCATACCTTTGTAAACTTTTTTTGCCACACTTTGTTTATCACACCTTTTTAGCTGTGACAAGCAACTCTAAAGGTCAGTCGTCTGTCTACAGTCTCTCTGTCTGTATATCTGCCGATCGGTTGCCGGTTGGCCAGATTTCGGACAGCCTAGTTTTTAACATGGGCCATTCATATAACAAGGACTGCCTGGATTAGAGGTTAGAGGGTCTACCTTGAGATCAGTAGATCTGGGATCAATCCCGGGTCAGGTCATACCAAAGACTTTAAAAATGGTGCTTGTTGCTGCCTTGCTTGGCGCCCAGCATTGAGAGGTTCGAGCAAGAATTTATTTATTTATTTATTTATTTGATTGGTGTTTTACGCTGTACTCAAGAATATTTCACTTATACGACGGCGGCCAGCATTATGGTGGGAGGAAACCGGGCAGAGCCTGGGGGAAACACTCGACCATCCGCAGGTAGAGCAAGAAAACAGGACTGGTCGGCCTAGTCTCAGTGTAATTTGACTGGGTGGGGTGTCATGTGTGGTGTCTGCAGCATGATGTTCCAGTAGTGGCTGCACTTTGCTGGCATGGACTCGCCCAGCCACAAGGAGACAAAGCACATATATATATATATATACATTCTAATGACTCCTTGTCATCATATGACAAGAAAAATTGTTAAATACAACATTGAAGCCTAAGCATACATACATACATACATACATATTTTATACAACAAGGGGCAGGTTGCAAGACGACATAAAATCCAGTCTCATAGAAGTCACTTGCCATTTTGGATTTATGCTTAGTATGTTACATTTTGTGGTGTTTTGAAATACTTCTGTACACAGATATGTTACAAAATAAGTTTTTGTATGATTATTTCTGCAGATTTCTTTTTATTTCACAATTTTGGACATTGTCAAATAATCTTCTGTGAAAGTCGATCCCAGCCGAATACACATGTTTAAGGACTTGCACATTCGAAGTCAGCAACGCCCGATAATAGTTCTACAAAGTTGAGAAAGTTTCTTCCAGGCATGCATCTGGTCAGGAGATTTGTCAGGTACCTGATGAAGACCTGTGAGCTACTCTGAGCTCTCTGGTTTCGTCCACTCATAAAATGACCAACGCCGTGTACATGAGAACTTTTTGAGCATGGTGTTAAACTGAAACACCAATCGAGAGTACACATAAGTAAATATTTAGTAATTAATGTTAGTTTAATTATGAATTATTTAGTTTTGACCACTTTGCACCTGCATACACTTAAAGCACTATGTTATTAGCCTGGTGAAATTAACAGAACAGGAAACCAATTAGAAAGTTTAGGCACACATATCCATGTTTTCATCTGTGTATTACGACTATGACGTCGACTTGAGTTTTACCCCTGCCTTTACGTTTTTGTTTTCCCAGGACAGTTACGAGACCGCTATGAAGTGTTATGTGGCCTGGATATACAGACAGAGGAACAGCCAGAGGTCACAGCTGCTGTTTGACCTGCTAGAGGCTCTGGTGAGGGACAGCGCTGTCTCCCCAAAGTAAGCAGCATTCCTGACACTACTGACAGCTGTTTATAGTGCAGGACACATCAGATCACTGGGCCGCCAGGCTATTTAGTTCATGTGTGTGGGGTGAGTGAGTGAGTGAGTGCTTGGGATTTAATGTCGTGCTTAACAATTTTTCAGTCACATGACTGTGAAGAGGTCGTCTGGTGTGTGCGTATGTAGTGTGTCTCCTTGTGGCAGGGCGAGTCCATGCCGCCAGTGTGTTGCTGCCACTGGAACATCATGCCGAAGACATCAGACATGACACCTTGCCTAGTCACATTATACTAACACCAGGCCGACCAGTCCTGTTTCCTTGCTCTGTCTTATCAATGCTGAGCACTAAGCAACAACTACCATTTTTAAAGTTGTTGGTATGACTCGATCCGGACTTTAACCTGGATCTCCCGACCTCGAGGCAGGCACTCTAACCATGAGATCACCAAGGCGGCCTATATGTGTGGATGACTCAGCTGTACCCTTATTGAGTGTTGTTATGGAACTAGTGAGGCCTGGTCGTTTACAACCAGGCTTGTACAGATATCCTTTATGCCAAGCCTGACCACAGTCATAAAAGTGATTTATCCTTGAGTAGTATGTTAGAAGACGTGTAAATTCGTGTGTAAATTTCTCTCTCATCTTACATGTGTAATTCACGCTTTTTTTGATCTTTGATTAAATTTGACTGTCCATTAAATTTGACTGTACACAAAATTGCCTGCATATGCTTTCTTTGTCATTTTGTCACTTCTCAGAAGATGGGAAATACTACCACATGGTCAAATAAATGTGCATAGTGTTTGATTCAATATCTGGTCATATTATTTTGTTAGTTTTTACAGTCTGTCAAAGAATATTCATTGACCTTCAAACCTTCTCCATTTCAGACTTATTTGTGAGACATTACTGAACAGTGAAAGTCTGGATTATAACCGTGGTTCTGTGTGGTGCGAGACATTTCAGCTGATTAAGAAGGTTGTGGGTGGTGTGGACTACAAAGTGAGTGGGAATGTGGATTATAACTGGGGGTTTGTGTGGTGCGAGACATTTCAGCTGATTAAAAAGATTGTGGGTGGTGTGAACTACAGAGTGAGTGGGAATGTGGATTATAAGTGTGGTTTTGTGTGGTGCGAGACATTTCAGCTGATTAAAAAGGTTGTGGGTGTTGTGGACTACAAGGTGAGTGGGAATGTGGAGTGTATTTCAGCTGACCAAGAATGTTTTGGGTGGTGTGGAGCAGCCAATCAAAAAAAGTTTTCTCTTTTTCTTATTAAAAATAATTAAAATAAAAAATTAAAATAAAAATTATTTTACTTCAGAAAATATGTCCATTCTTGTGCTGGCACTGTGTTAGAGGACACTGTAGTAACATGCCTAAATATGTGAAGAAGTTACTGTTCGTGTGTTTTGTAAGGGCTGCCGAGATTTACTACGCCTGATCCTGGAGAAGTGTCAGATGATCCCACACTCCGAGAATGTGGCTACTCTCCCGCAGATTGACGCTGTCATCAGTGTGAGTATAGAATAGGACAAACAAGTGAGGCCTGCTTCACCGTTGTGTTCTGCTTCCATGTCACCTCGTGAAGTTTTTCCCAATATTACAGGTCATTTCCTGAAAAGGTAACTACAGGCTGAAATTGCTTACATATACGTGCTAACAGATTTGTCGAAGTATCTTGTAATTACAGAATGAGAATGCTGACTAGCTTCTAATAAAATCTGTCAGAATGAATAAATAATTATACCATATTAAATGCCACTTAAGAAATATTACAACCAGACTGTCGCAACAAACTGAGGATTAAATTGTACACTTGTGAATCAATCTTTCAGGTTGTGGGGTACATCCTAGACAGGAATGCCTGCCTCCTTCCCAGTTACTTTGCAGTCAACGAAATCTCTAAAGTGTGCGCAGATGACAAGTCTTGGCCTCATTGGGTAAGTCCTGTACCACATTTTGGCCAAGAGGTATTGTCATAAGGGGTGGTGTCAATCCACCCATCCATCCGTCGGCCCACCCCTCCGTCCATCTGTCCATCATTCCGTCCGTCTGTATGTCCTTCCTGCCGTCTGTTCATCCTTCCTTCCATCTTTCTGCCCATATCCTTGTAAACGCTCCATCTCTAGATTGGATTATCCCAAGTTCACCAAACTTGCACGACACTTACACATTGCCATGAGGAAGAGCCCTATTGATTTTCAGCGACCATGATCTTTCTCTTCAAGGTCATTTGGGTCATTTACCTTGAATTTTATACAAGGCTTGTAAATGCTCTGTTGCTAGAACGGTTTAGCCCAAGTTCACCAAATGTGAACTTTCACAATTTTATGAATGGCTAGTATTATACATAAGATACATTAGAATTTGTATCTATTCATCACATTGTACATGTGCCTAAAACAGTGGGGTGTTAAGTGCTTTGCACAGTGTTTTTTTCCTGTTTACTGGCTCAGAATCTTAAGCTGTGAACTTTTAGCCAGACATTTATTGTCCTGAAACATTTGCCTGTTGTAGAAAATGGGTCGACTGTTATCTGACTTTGTACAAGGATTCAGGCCTGCCGCTCAGATGGTATCCATCATAGGTGGGTCTACTTATACTGTGTATAGAATAGAGTTGTTTTCCTCAGAACTTTTCACAAATATTTATTGTCTTCTCACAGGGATAAATTTGTAAGTGGTATTACTTCAACTACCCTTCTGAAATGACATTTCCCAATGCTTCTAATTTTTGTTACATCTGGTCTGAGCTTTGTAGCCAGTATACATGTAATTGTAACAAGAATACACAGTTACCTTTTTCTCACATGGTTACCTGATCTAATGAACAACATATATTTATATCTATATCTTTACTTTTCTGAAAAAAAAAAAGAAAAAAAATCTGGGAGAGAAATGCATTTTTTTTTTCTGGTTGCTTTTAGCAGTTCTAGTATCTATTCCCCAAGTTAAGAGAATTAGTGTATGTTATCCTAAATGGATCCTAACTGGTTCATTGTGCTAAATCATCATTTTCCCTGTGTTGTGTTCCCGTGATTTCAGGCAGGTCCCATCTGATGCCCATAGTTGGTCACTCCCTGTCCACGGGAAATGTGTGGAGGTTAAATCAAAGCTCGCTTAAGTTCAACCTAAGTGGACCACTTCCCTATAACAAGGTATTGTACAAGGTTCCTTTGGAACAATTCTATGGCCTTAATGACCAATCAGCCGAACTGGTTCTGCATACTAACCACTAAATGTATTTATTGAGCGATGAAGCCAATCATAATCATTTGTGGGTTTTACATGATCAGTCAGGCTTGTCAGACACTTGGGTAAGTATAAAGGGCTGATGAAATATGATGAAGGCTTCTGATGTATGAGTAAATGTGGTATGATGAAGTCTGGTGAAAGGTGATGATGGTTAATAAACTATGATAAAGCTTGTTGAAATATAAGTGATGGAACACAACAAAGTGTGATGAAGTCTGGGTAAGTATGATAAATAATAATGATATGATGAAGTGTGGCATGTGGTGAAGTGTGATGATGTATAATGAAATGTTATGTTGTATAATGAAGTGTAATGATGTACGATGAAGTGTGATGATGTACGATGAAGTGTGATGATGTACGATGAAGTGTAATGATGTACGATGAAGTGTGATGATGTACAATGAAGTGTGATGATGTCTAATGAAGTGTGATGATGTATCATGAAGTGTGATAATGTACAATGAAGTGTGATGATGTATGATGAAGTGTGATGATGTATGATGAAGTGTGATGATATACGATGTGGTGTGATGGAAGTGTGATATTGTGTGATGTTGTGTGATATTGTGTGATGAAGTATGATGTACAGTGAAGTGTAATGTTATAAGTTGAAGTTTGATGATATGTGATAAAGTTTGATGATGTTGGAGGAAGTTTGATGAAGTCGGATGAAGCATTGTGATTTCTTGCAGATTTGGCCAGCTTTCCTGTCATCTGACAGCTAGTTGTTGGATCAGTGTAGTAAACATAATATTAAGGGTAGTAATAATTTAATTTCAGTGTTTTTTTCATGTGTTCTTCACAGATATGACAAGCGTGTGCTTTTAGGTGGTAAGAGCAAGGAAACCAAAAAGCTCACTGTCAAAAATCAAGTTGACCAACAAATCAGTTAATCCCATTGTGCTGCTACTGTTGTTGTTGTTGTTGTTAGGAGTATCAAGAGCCGCAGACAGCCTTGCTAAGATATGTACTGGAGCAGCCGTACTCACGAGACATGATCTGTAGCATGCTGGGATTGAACAAACAGGTACAGTAGACTTTCTGTAAATGTAAGCCTTTGACATATGTTATTGACAGTATAGAGGTTGTTTTCCTGGACATTTATGTAAATTAGCAAGGTGTTTTCATAACTTTCATTTGAGTTCTGTTCGCATTATAACTTGGAAAGTTGCAATCAGTCATGTATTTCAATAGTCATAAGTGCTAAATTAGGGAGTGTACATGTAAGTGGTTATATATATGACAGTTTTGGACAATTCTTGATTGACAGGTATAAACACTAATACAGTGAGGAGCATGGTTAAAAGGACACAAAAAAGCTGAATAGATAAGTTGATGTGTACTAAAAGTTCGTGAAAATAAGATGTCTTGAAAGTCTTTTAGCTTCAGTCGGACATAGGACATAGGAGGAGCACGCATTTCTGTTCAATTATTTATTTATTTGATTGGTGTACTCTAGAATGTTTCACTTATATGACGGCAGCCAGCATTAAGGTGGGAGGAAACCAGGCAGAGCCTGGGGGAAACCCATGACCATCCGCAGGTTGCTGGCAGACCTTCTCACATCAGCTGGAGAGGAGGCCAGCAGGAGCTGGACTTGAACTCACAGCGCCCCCATTGGTGAGAGGCAGGGGTTCACAACGCCGGGCTGGCTTGCTACCCCCCACCCTCAAGGCCATAGATTTCCACACTTATTTTTAAGCATTTAATAAACTTGAAACATTTCTTATTTGCATGCATTATGCTGTGACAGACAGCTGTATGGGAAGATGATGTTGTTGTTGCTGGGAATGGTGCTTTTCTAGTTTTGATCATAGGTGCATGTCAGTCATTTTTTTTTTTGTTAGTGTATAAAGTACTTTGTTTGTGTGGTGACCAGGCCAAGCAGCGATGCCCAGTCCTGGAGGATCAGCTCGTAGACATGGTCGTCTTGGCAATGGAGCGATCCGAACACGATGAGATCACAGGAGATGATGACAGTCAGTTGCTATGGCAACACATCTCCAGCCAACTGATCTTCTTTGTCCTGTTCCAGTTCGCCAGCTTTCCTCATATGGTTATGTCCCTTAATGAAAAAGTAGGCTATTGTTGAGTTTATATAAAGATAATATATAAAGAGATTTAATGTTTTTTCATTCACTTGTTTGAAAATATTTATCGACTTCTTAAGTAGCACATGTCCTTGTGGGTCAAGCAAGCTCTCGACCAGTGATGACATGAAATGTTTAAGTCCAGTTGTTGCTTAATGCCAAAAAATTGTTTAGCCAAGAGTGAAATTCATAATTTTATCACCATGAAAATATATGACGATCCTCAAGGTGAAATATTTTCAGTTCTGGTGTTCAAAAACCTTAAGCTGTAATCGGTGTAGTGTGATTTAATCTGCTGTTGTACTCTTTGTATCTTGGCATTGTAAGATTATTCATTTGTATTTAAACTTCAGATGTCAGTTAAACCATGTGCTGTAAAAACCTAAGAAAACTGCAATTTTAGCTTGTTCATATTTTGCATGATAAATTTACAATACTGACATGTTTTATGTCCAGCTGAAAGGTCGCAACCTGAAGAAAGGTCGCAATCACCTGATGTGGGTTCTCCTACAGTTCATCTCTGGCAGTATACAGAAAAACCCCGTAAGTTATTCCCCTTGAAAGACTGATTTATGGATTAAGTAGATTTTCCTTCCGAATTCACTCCTGACCGGTTTTCATGAAGGATGATGTTCTGCCTGTGATCAAAAGTGTTTGAGTTGAGTAAAGCAAAAATCAAATGTGAAATGGTATTTATATCTTTCAAAGAAAATGTTAATCAAATATTAACCATTACTATGCACTGAAATTAACAACTCCTTGTATGTGTTGGCTTATTCCAAACCTCTGGTTAAGTGGATGAAAAGCTTTTGGCAATGATTATGGTCAGTTAAATTTTTGATACCAGTTTGTGTATGCCGGTGTTTTCTGTTGCGAATTCAGAAGTGTTAACATTATACCTAAGTGTTAAAGTTCCAGACATACTTTCACCAAATTGTGTTTGTAAAATATCTGTTAAATCGTGTGTCGTGATTGCAAATAACTTGAACGAAGTCCTTCCAGAAAGAAAAAGGTGTGAAAATTGATTTGAATGGATTTTGTAGAAGTGAGCCCAGGTCCATCCGTGTTAATCACTGCATCCTAATTGTCTACATTTCAGCTGGCGGATTTCCTGCCTGTGATGAAGCTGTATGACCTGCTCTACTCTGACTCAGAAGTCCTGCCTGTGCCAGACGTTAACAAGTCTGTGTCCACGCATGACATGGCAATCACCTGTATCTGGATACACCTGAACAAGAAGGCACAGTCAGACAAAGTGAGACTACAGCGGCCCATCCCCACAGTGCTCAGTGAACACATAGAGTAAGTACAGCAACCCATCCCCACAGTGAACACATAAAGTAAGTACAGAGGCCCATCCCCACAGTGCTCGGTGAACACATAGAGTAAGAACAGCAACCCATCCCCACAGTGCTGAGTGAACACATAGAGTAAGTACAGCAACCCATCCCCACAGTGAACACATAAAGTAAGTACAGAGGCCCATCCCCATAGTGCTCGGTGAACACATAAAGTAAGTACAGCAACCCATCCCCACAGTGCTGAGTGAACACATAGAGTAAGCACAGCAACCCATCCCCACAGTGAACACATAGAGTAAGTACAGAGGCCCATCCCCATAGTGCTCGGTGAACACATAAAGTAAGTACAGCAACCCATCCCCACAGTGCTGAGTGAACACATAGAGTAAGCACAGCAACCCATCCCCACAGTGAACACATAGAGTAAGTACAGAGGCCCATCCCCATAGTGCTCGGTGAACACATAAAGTAAGTACAGCAACCCAGCCCTTCAGTGAACACATGAAGTATATACAGCAACCCATCCCCATGTTGCTCAGTGAACACATAGAGTAAGTACAGAGGCCCATTCTCACAGTGCTCAGTGAACACATAGAGAGAGTACAGAAAAGTATACTGGGTTCTGTATACAAACATATTATTTACATGTTATAAATTTCTCATCACTTGAGTCTTTGTTTTCAGGTTTCTGAGTCAGAACACAGCCTTGACGATGAATGACTACAGAATAGCTCTCATCTGCAATGCCTGTGAGTGAGCAGTTTGTGTTTGGATGTGTATGTCAGGGTTTTTGTCAGTACATGTACTTCAGTTTTGTTTGGTCATCAAGTGAAAACTCTGGAGATTCGGGATCATTCCCGGATGAGGTCATACCAAACACTTTAAAAATGGCACTTGTAGCCAGCTGCCTTTGCTTTGCACTCAGCAGCGAGAGGTTAGATGAAGGAAACAGGACTGGTTGACCAGGTGCCTCGATGATGTGATGTTCCAGTGACAGCTGCAATTTGGTGGCATGCACTCACCCTGCCACAAGAAGACACAGTATATGTACATCCTAAGAACCCAAAGATACAACCATGCATGTATGTAAAGTGAAAACTCATTTGCCTTTGTTGTGGAAGGGCTCACACAGGCTTCCTCTGTCCCATCGTGTGTGGGAAGGTCCACCAACAACCTGCGGGTGTTGTGGGTGTCTGCCCAGTTTGCTGCCACCATAATGATGGCAGCCATGGTATAGGTGAAATATCATTGAGTATGGCCTAAAACACGAATTAAATAAATAAAATGTTGAAGGGGAAATAATCCATTATAGCACCTGCATTTTCCCACATTTTTCTGCCAAATATGTCAGTGTTAACCATTGACGCCCATCCATGTGACTTTATTTTATGACATAAGTTATGTAACTTGAGTGCTATCCTCTGATTTTATGCCACTTTCAGACAGTACCAACACAGACTATTTCAACTTACCCATGTCCATATTAGTGGAGAGTATCAATGGTAATAACAAAAACAAGACGTTACTGCCAGGTGGTCTGGAGGCGTCCGCGCCGACACAGCCCCTTCCCATGAGCCTCCTGGACTCGCTCACAGTGCATGCCAAAATGAGGTATGGTAACATACAACAGCAACAGCACATTCTGGAAACACGACAGAATTATTACAGAAATTTTCAATATCAGTGAAAAATCGTCATTGTTTATCGACAGAATCATTTTACTCTAATCTTTTTAAAATCTCTTATCTTTAGGCTGTGTTCCCATGTGGCGACTTGAAGGACTGTGTTTCCGACGTTGTAATGCGTAATAGTGTTTGGCCTATTTTTATCCGACTAATCCAAAGTCTCAGGCTCCCACCAATGGTTTTAACTGGTGTATTTACCTCATGCAGCAGTGTGTGATTTTTGGTAATTGTCAGATGGTTTCACATATACCTGAAGTTTGGCCTTAAAAAAATATACCTTTTAAAACACACAAAGGCCTTAAAATGATAATGTAATGCCAACACAAGTTTTTGGGAGATAAGAAATAATTCAGACTTCACTTAAAACTGTTGGGTGGCCCAATGCTAATAGATCTGAATCAAGGAAAATGTGTCGGCTGAAAAATGATAACTTCAGATGAATTGCAGTGTATCGAAACCGGCAAGGAAATTCAGTGTAATTTGCCTCGATAGTAGATAATAACGTGTCACCTAACCAACTGACTTAACAAATGAGGGCCTCATTTAATTTGCATGTTGTGTTTGCCAGCTTAATCCACAGTATCGTGACGAAGGTTATCCGTCTTGCGGGTAACCGTGGGTCAGTGGCCTTAGCCCCAGCTCTGGTCGAGACTTACAGCCGTCTGCTGGTTTATATAGAGATAGAGTCCCTGGGCATCAAAGGCTTCATCAGTAAGTCACAGCAGAGTGAACGTATTGGAAACCTTTGGATATAGTCTCATCTGTGATACTGTTTAATCAATGTCGCCAGGTTGTGACGGAAATACTGAATATATAGCATTAAATTAGTTTCCTGAGGATACAACTGAAATACTGCAAATGTGACATTAAATCTTGTCATTATTAAAACAAGTAATTACTCTTCTGATAACAAAAAGTGAAGAAGAAATGGTATTACAGCGTTATGCTTAGCTCATGCCTTTATTGATAGTGTAATGAGTTTGGCCGTTTAAACAAGCTCCAGAGAAACATATTTTTATCCTCACCTGTGTTCCGTGCTTCATGCTTGGGGAAGGTTCAGTTAGCTGTGACCAGTTAATTGGTCAGAAAAGACAAATTCACATGCAGACTTTTAAGAACTAATGACATTGTTATACACATACACATGTTGTCAGTTTGATTACCCTGGTGTATGCTCTGCATTGTACTTGGCTCCATGGAGACTTCCATGCTGTATTTCCCATCAGCCTGAAAAGTCCTGTTGTGATATATGTCTTGTGAGGAAATAAGGTGTTGTGTCGTGGGTTGTATCCCTGTTGTGTTTTTGTTATAGGTCAGTTGTTACCAAATGTGTTCAAGAGTCAAGCCTGGGGGATCTTACACACCCTGCTGGAGATGTTCAGTTACCGTCTCCATCACATACAACCTCATTACAGAGTACAGCTGCTGAGTTACCTCCACTCCCTGGCCTCTGTGCCTCACACCAACCACAACCAGCTACACCTCTGGTGAGTTACCTTCGCTTTCCTGCCCTTGTGCCTCATACCAACCACAACCGGCTACACCTCTGGTGAGTTACCTTCGCTTTCCTGCCCTTGTGCCTCACACCAACCACAACCAGCTACACCCCTTGTGAGTTACCTCCCCATTCCTGCCCTTGTGCCTCACACCAACCACAACCAGCTACACCTCTGGTGAGTTACCTCCCCTCACTGGCCACTGTACCTCACACCAACCACAAGGCGGTACACCTCTGGTGAGTTACTACCCTCTTCCTTGCCTCTGTACGTCACACCAACCACAACCAGCTACATTTCTGGTGAGCTACCTTCCCTAACTGGCCTCTGTACCTCACACCAACCAAAATTGGCTATACCTCTGGTGAGTTACCTCCCCTCACTAACTGAATTTATCAATAGCATTCCAGATGACTTTTGTTGAATTAATACCTGTAATTCACCCCAGACATGCTGCTTTTTCACGGATGCTTTGACATTGATTTTGCAGCCAAGACCAATGTCACTGCTCACACAATGAGAGAATCACAGGCTCAGATCCTGGCACTAACTGCACCGAGAAAAAAATACTTGCCTCATATCGACTGCTAGATAGTCATTTTCGATTCAGTTTGCAAGAGTTTGCAGTTTAAATGCCCCGCAACATTTGGTGCTGCATGAAACTTTTCTACATGTTGTTGTTGTTGCTGACTGCTGAATCTTTAGATTTCTTTGGAAAATAAAGGTAAGAGAAATTACTGACTCATACAATGCTGACAAGCGTTGCTATCAGCCATTTCGAGAATCCTTGAGTCTGTAGGCATACAGAGAAAGGATTAAAGGCGCGAGGCTGTATCACTTATCTGCTTGTCTGTGAATATGGTAGCTTTTTAAAGGTAGATAGACCAATCAGAGGCCTAGAATTTTCTGTTGTGATAAATATATATATTGTTAACTCTGTAGGCATCTTGCTCTGTGTTTCAGCATGGAGAGCACAGCACTGCGGCTGATCACAGGCCTGGGAAGCTCTGAGGTACAGCCGCAATTGTCACGGAACTTCAATGAGCCGAAGTGTCCACCATTCGTATCCCAGGAGTCTGAGGAGCTGAACAGAGCCCTGGTCCTGACTCTGGCACAGGCCATGCATGTTACAGGTCAGCTGTAGTGATGTACCTGTCAGACGTAGTCACATGAACAAGTCTGCAAATAGATGCCAGACAGTTTTGAAACACCCCTTTGGACAAAGTGGTATGGCCATGTTGCCCATGTTATTTACCACTGAACAGAACTCTCTTGGAGCATACCACTTTCACCAGACTGGTGTTTTCGAAATGTCAGACACCTGCTTGCAGGCTCGACGAACTGTGTGTATCAACTATGATACACATTGTCTTTTACAGGTCATTTGCCTGTTCTACATGTACATAAAAGACATGAAACTGTATTTTATAAGTGTCTGGTTTAATAGGAGCCTGAAATGATACTTATTCAAACTGGTTACATAAATTTAATCTCATTTATCTACTTTCATACTTAAAATGAAAGCTGAAAATGAATTGAGAAAAATTAATTCATTTTCGAATGGACATGAGTACATTTTCTGTCTTCCCTAACTTTAGTGCTTCAGACAAAGAATATGTTGAAAGTTGGCGGTGAGTTTTTCTCAAAATATGTTGGAATGCATATCACATTTATAACTATGTGCTAAAAGGACTGGAAAGCGAGCTCATATTAAACAGATCCTAGACTAGTAAAGCAGTGTGTTTGTGGACCAGGTTCAGAGACATTCACGTCTAACTGGTGTAAGGACATCCTGGTGAACATCATGCACAACACGCCCCACAACTGGTCCTCCCACACCCTGCAGTGCTTCCCACCCAGCCTCGCCGAGTTCTTCCACAAGAGTTCCCTGCCCAAGGAGGACAAGTCCCACCTGAAGAGAAGTGTGGACACCGAGTACAAGAAATGGAAGAGTAAGATTCGTGATATAGCTCTTTTGCTTCTCTTTCTCAGCAAGTCATCCCCATCGTGGCGAAAGGGAATAATTCTTGATCATGGCTTCAGGCAACAGTCAAATAAATGTGTAAATAAGGCAGAGTGATGAAGGCAATGTGATTTTAGGCTGAAGGAGCACCGTATTGGCACGTGTATTAACAGCGGCACTTTTTTTTACCAAGCCCTAGAAAGCCCTGTGCCAGTTACATGGGTATATGAAATCTCATCAAGGTTTGACCTACAGACTTCTGAATTCAGTCAGCCATACTGCCAATAGCGATCGCCAGCGAAAGAAGAACACGAGGCAAAGAAGATCATCTCAACCTTTATACTAACCATAACTTCCTTAAAGGCCATGATTTGGCAAAACAAAATGAAGAATGCGTCAGTTACACGTGCACATGTGGTATATTTTGTAGGTCGAAGCTTTTTTTATTTTGGAAAAAAAAAAAAGAAAAATGTAAACTGAATATATGTAGAAAAAATGTGTTGAAATATACTTGACAGCTTTTCTCTTTTTGTGGCCATTCTTTTAAATTGTTCTCTTCTTATACTCTAATGAGTACAAATTTCAAAAAAGCATTTTACTAGAAGACCTGCTTTGTGTGAATGATTCTTCTTTTGCCATGTATTGAACGACCGCCAAAAAGTACTGTTGTCTAAATATGTATGTCTGAATGCTGTTTCACTTCCAGCCATGGCCAACGAGAGTGATATCATAGCGCACTTTTCTATGCAAGGGACACAACCTCTGTTTTTATGGTAAGGCCAGGGACACACACACCTACAACTGTCTTAGATATCCAAGCAATCAGACTGCGGGACATTCAAGTGATATAACATTTGGGGGGTGGGGGGTGGGGGGGAAAACACGTATCAATATGGCCGTTTATTTGGATGCAGCCCTTTGAGATTGGGTTTATCAGGAAGATGTATTGGTTTCCTCCTAGTACTGACTGAGGTGAACCTTTGCCCGTGTAAAGAAACCCGGGCCTAAGCTGTGTGGTCTAAAGCTCCTTGCTGATGACGATTTGTGGGTCGGTAAGGTTGGCTCGTGAAACACTCGGCTTGAGTTGCCGAGTATCTCAAAGGCATCTCATTCCCTCTGTACCTTGGATTTGTTGATTGTGCTCTACATAATCCAGCATCAGGTCTAAAACAACAGAAAGAACAATCAACATTGTAATGTTGTGACCTGCATGTGTGGCATACGAAATTAGGCATTTGAATTCAGGTTACTTTATTCTTGTAAAAACTACATGTAAAACAGGACTACCATGACTGAATCTGTTTACTTTAATGAAATGACAGTAACTTTTCTTTACTGATTGTTTTGGCTGTCACCTTCAGATGAACACTATAACACTGGATGGCCACATCCACTGGTAATGTGTGTTAATTATATTGCGTTATGCTTTTAGAATATTGTTGGTTTGGGGTTGTTTTATTTCAGTATCTTGTGGAAAAACCTGTTAGATGACAACCGTATCCCGCCTACAGCTTACAAGTAAGTAATACCATGTCGGCTGTCAAGTATAACTAATACCATGTCGGCTGTCAAGTATAAGTAATACCAAGTCAACTCACAAATTCAAATTCAAGTCTGCTGATGTCGGGCCCACAGGCATTACATTGATACCTCGTCCGTTTGTTTTGAGGGTTCTCTAAAAAGAAGTGTGTGTATGTACGCTGTGGTCAGCTCACCCACTGCTAATCTCAGTGTGGGACTAACATGGACTTACATATAGCTGGCTCATTTGGCTATGCGAGAAGCCTGGGTTTTCTGTTGGCCAATTAATCTAGTTTGACAGCGACTTTGATTTGATTCTGGCAAAAGTCGGTACCTGACAAGGGCAGTCATTTATGCGGGACATCCTACTTTATTTATCTTGTACATGTACACCTGTTTGTCGCATCAGGTAAAATTTTTTAAGTTCAGCATCAGTTACTCACAAAGTTTACAATCCACACTGATCTCGTCTCCATAATAAAAAAGAATGAAAAAAACAAGTCAACACCACCGCAACTTTTCCTGCCTCCAAAGAGTGTGTTAATTTTTAAAAAAAAAGTAAGAACTCCAGAAAATCATATGTGATATGTTTTGTTGTCAGAGTGCTGGACAGACTGGGTCCTCGTCTGCTCTCCCTTCACCTGAGGACGTTTGCTGATTACCTGGTGCAGGAGTTCTCCTCATCAGCAGCCACCCAGCTTGTCAACAGGGTGAGCACCAGAACACTTTACATGTATACCTATGTACATTGCTTGGTCTTAATTACCGCCAATTCAATAAAACAGTTTTTAGGAAATCAGTCTTGATATATAAGTATAAAGAGAAGGGTTTGCTACATAACAGATATTTGTATATGACACAAATAAAGACTGCATGTATAAGATCCGGAATTTTAAAGACATGAGTATGTAATGAGCTCAGGTCTTTAAATGTGTAACTTTTACCACTTACTTTTATTAAGAATGCTTGCAGCTTTTCACACTTACAACATGTGTGAATCATTTATCAAGTTAACCCGCGCGTAAGACTGGCCTTGCACATATCACATGAACTATGAAACGAGAGAACGACAGTGATTATAAGGAATTGATTGTCTTTGGTCTTTTATAGTTGCATTTTCTTCATGTGTGATTCATTTATCAAGTTAACCCGCGCATAAGACTGGCATGGCACATATCACATGAACTATGAAACAAGAGAACGACAGTGATTATAAGGAATTGATTGTCTTTGGTCTTTCATAGTTGCATTTTCTTCTTTTTTTTTCTTTTTCTTTTTTCAGCTGGTTGGAGCGCTGAATGACTTGGTGTGGAAGTGCAATGTTGTCACCATAGAAAGGCTGATCCTATGCTTGGTGAGTGCTAATCAGACTGATTACTTAACACACGAGAACAAAACTCTGCGTAGTGATTTGTATAGATTCCTTGACTAACGGTTAACTTATCACATTGCAGATCGGTATTATAGTTATAGTCATGTTGGTCTGTCCATCTGTTGATCTGTTACCAAAATGTACAGAACTGATTCAGTTATCTGCACAAAACTGGCTCTATTTAGAGTGCTTGCACTCTGTGTTATCTCTGGGCAAATCAGTGGCATAACAGTAGGGAAAAGTTAAGCCTGTAGAATTTTAAGTTTTGTAATGTCAAGCGCATATGTTCAGTCTTTAAACTAGCTTGTTTTGTGTTTAAGAGTCCGAATGTGCAGAAATTGGGTGTCAGCTGTGTTCTTCTAGACCTGTTAGGATACATATGATGGCAGCTGTTCTTGATAATTGTCACCACAAGCTTAGAATTTGATCCTCTTCTCATAATTTCAAGCTGTAAGTGCTGGTTTGTTCTAGGAAGTACCATGGTCCACTTTATCTCTTGGTTCCAACAGTAGAAGGAATTTTTTTTTTTTATTCTGATTTCCAAGCTTTTGACTCGTGTTTAATTAATATCTCTGCTGTTTCTTTCTCAAAAACTCCCTTTCTTGACCAGGCTCTAAGGAACCTGGAGGGGAATGAAGCCCAGGTGTCTTTCTTCATCATACAGCTCCTGCTGATCCGGCCCCCAGATTTCAAGATGAGACTGACAGATTTCATCAGAGAGGTGATTCACACTGATTGTTGAGGACTGGAGTGTTATATAAATACAGCTCAGTTCATTCTCCCAAGACTCATGTGTGCACCATTGTGTTGTGTGACTTGGACTGAATATTGAAGTGGAGCCCACAAGTATTTAAGTTATAAACATGTTATGAACATTACTTAAAAGGGTTGCAGTCAAATCGCCCAAGAGCAAAATTGGCCGGAACAAATTTTCCTGATAGAGTTGGTCAAGTCGTCCAAAATATGAAGTCACATTATCCAGTAGATATATTCATAATATATATGCCCAAAGTGGAGATCTCCTTGTTTAGTGTACTGTGGTGCGATATGATTCTGCCTCTGGAGCGAATTGACCAACTTTCTTGGATGATGTGTCTTGGACGAATATAATTTTGGACGACTTGACCTGTATCTCCCGAAAACACTCTCACTCATACCTACATGTACAAACTTCACGAGCAGTCTGTAATTATACTTGATTCTGTCATGACTTTGTCATGATTATCAAATTGGCATGATTACACCCACTTAACCGAAACACCTGGGTCATTTTGACATTTCAAAGCCGGTGTGAAAAGGAGAATGGTGTTACAAAAGATTGAAGTTCATGTGCATGTAGGTGACGTTGACGTCAAGTTTTCATAGGTGCATGTAGGTGCTGTCAACATAAAGTTTTCAAAGGTGCATGTAGGTGCTATCAACATAAAGTTTTCAAAGGTGCATGTAGGTGCTATCAACATAAAGTTTTCAAAGGTGCATGTAGGTGCTGTCCACGTAAAGCTTTCAGTGGTTCATGTAGGTGCTGTCAACATCAAGTTTTCATACATGTTGCCAGATTTTGGTACCAAATTTTGGACAGGTTTGAATATTAGTTATTTAAATACTTAAAATGGGAGGGAAGAAATGGATGTGCAAAATGACTTTCTCTTCTAGAGAATCAGAGAACGATGGGCCCATTTATGACTGAAATGAGAAATTGTCTGAAGAAAATTTTCTCCTTGCAGAATTCTCCCGAACACTGGCTGCAGAACAACTGGCATGACAAGCACATGGCATTCCACCGGGTGAGGAAAAACAATATGATGTACCGTGTAATGATAGATAATGTTGCTGTGTACGCAGAGAATTCACGAACAGATCGTTTTAATGCATGCATATGGCTGTTTGTGGAATAATCTGTTGGTCCACAGCCATTAATTTAATTCTGAACAAAATGTTCATGATTCCCAAGTACAAGTTCATGAAAAAGTGCTGCTATTAGAGTGAGCTTTGTAATACAAAATGGAAGTCGTGTTTTTGCTAGTGTTTGTCTGCTTGTTGTCGACTTCATTTTATAAAAGTTATTGGCAATCTTGGATAAAGATTTATTCACAGCACCATTCCAGTAAATTGTGTTAGTGACTGGATCTGAAATTTTTGCAATAATTTTTTACCACAGGACACAAATCAGGTGTTTCGCTTAGAGTGACGCCTACTTTATGTAATGCTGATGGTACATATTGTGAAACTTTTGTAGATCCAATACAGTCATTTGGTAATCAAGAAATTATTGACATTTGGAGTTGAACTTTGTTGAATTTTTTATATTTTTGTGGTGACTTTTTTTTTTTTTTGGAACAGAAATACCCTGAGAATTTCTACTACGAGGGCTCCCAAGATGCCAACAGTCCTAACCAACATCCCTATCTGCCGGTGTACTTCGGCAATGTCTGCCTCAGGTTTCTGCCTGTACGTTTATATCTTCTCAGCTCTTGGTTTATAAGTGTATCTCTTTTGTGTTCTGGAATTCTCTTGTACCTCTAGATGCTAACAGATGAGTAGCTCAGTGACACATAATAAATTCTGGAAAATGTATGGAATTGGACAGGCATTAGTGCATTTGTACAGTGACAGTTTACAGATTTCAACAGAACATTTTGGAAGATGGGCTTGTCGGGCTTGCTGGCCCGTCTAGATGAAGCGTTGTCCTATCATAAGCCAATCGGTGTGAAATCCAACGAAGTCGCACGCTCAAATGCTGTACTTCCTGGTGTGACTGTGGTTATATGTCAGGAGGTTTGTCAGATGCCTACCAAACGTCTGTGGTTTTCTCCAGGCTCTAAATGAGAATTGTGAACATTTTGGCAGGTTCTGGATATTGTCATCCATCGGTTCCTGGAGTTGCCACCCGTGGGGAAGTCTCTGGAGAACATCCTGGAGCACTTGGGGTGCCTGTACAAATTCCACGGTGAGTATCTACCCAAAATCTCCTTCTCACAGTAGTTCACGTTACAATGAGACTACATGTAATAATAAGATAGCAGTCTGACTTTTGAACTATTATGAACAGTTTCATAGTTATATAAAGGCTTCATATAAAAGTACGAGCATAGTACTAAAGGTGCTCGCCTTTCATTGGCTTGTACCCATGAGGTTTGGGCTCAGACTTGGCCTAGGACAGGGAATTTGTAGGTTCGTCTTTCTTCACTCTTCACGGAGACTTCATCACGGTAAGCGGACATCAGACCTCGCACGGTAGTTTTGCCAATATTGGTGGCAGACCAGTTGTCTTCCAGTGTTACGTGATGTGCATGCCTGTATGTGACATGTATGTAGTGCCCTGGTAGCTCTGGTTTTCCTCTACCTTAAATCTGACAGGCATCGTTTAAAGTGACCAATTCTTAAGTATAAAATAAATACATAAATAGATACGTAATAATACATTAAAATGGTGGTGAGCGAGTGAGTGGAATTGGTAGTCTGGGGAGTCAGATATTGACCACTGTTCTTCACACCAACTGTTCATGTGTGTACCTGTGATGTAATTTTGTTGTTTGTGTTCAGATCGACCTATCACCTACCTGTACAACACCTTGCATTATTACGAGAGGAAGTTAGCTTCTCGCCCTGCCCTCAAGAGGAAGCTGGTGCATTCTATTACAGGTGAGTTACATGTAGACTAGGTCAGACAAACATGTCACCTACCTGTACAACACTCTATTACAGGTGAGTAACATGTAGACTATGTCAGACAAACATGTCACCTACCTGTACAACACTCTATTACAGGTGAGTTACATGTAGACTATGTCAGACAAACATGTCACCTACCTGTACAACACTCTAATACAGGTGACTTAGAGGTCGGACAAATGCACACCTGTAGGACAACTGACATGGTTACTGTAGGAGTCACCATCTGTTGATCTGTCTGTTTCAGGTGCCCTGAAGGACATCCGGCCAGTTAATTGGTGTTTGTCCGAGGAGTATCAAAAGTACCTACAGGAGCCCATCGAGGAGAGCAAGTGGATGCCCACCTCAGAGTACTATGTCAAGTTACTCGGAAGACTCGTGGATAATATCCTTTGTTGTTAAAAGTTATAGATAAGTATGTTTTTATTTATTTATTTGATGAGGCTGGTGTCCGTTCCAGTCTTACGTGGGGAGGTCTGCCAGCAATTTGTGGACGGTCTTGGGTTTCCCCCGGGCTGCGACCATGTTGTTTTTTTCCTGCCATAATTCTGGCCGCTTTTGCATAAATGAAATGTTTTTGAGCATGGTGTAAAATAACAATCAAATAAAAAAAAAGATGAATAAAAAATTAAATAAAAATATATTTGATTGATGTTTGATTCAGCAATTTGTCACTTACATAATTAGTGGAAGAAACCAGACAGATCTTGGTGGAAACCTCTACATTGGGCGGTGTACTTGTATCCTGTGGCATCCTGGCTCTCATTTTCACATTAATTAATTTAACTCGCAACTGACATGACCTCTGTGATAGCAAGTATATGGGATACAGACACCATGGCTAACCCTTAGACACAACATTACGACAGCCTTGTAAAGCTGATGTCAATCCATGGTCCAGAGCAGCAAGAGCTGGATTTGAACACACAACCCCAATGGTCAAGGTCTAGGTGAACACAGAAGTCCCTAGTTCTTGCCAGCAGAGATTTGACAAGTGTTGTAAATATACTTCTGATGATCTTAGCAACATGGCACACTATTTGGTGCTCAGTTTTCGAGTTTATTGATACTGTATACTTATTGATATGTGTAATTAACTGTTATATATTATTAATAATTGATAGTTAATTGTTTATTTATTTATTTATTTTGTTATTTTGTTATTTTGTTATTTTGTATTATTGTTGTTGTTGTTATTATTGTTGCTATTATTATTATCATCATCATCATTATTATTATTATATCACTATTATTGATTAATAATTTCTATTAATGACTAAGTAATCAAATTATTAATTTATTATTAATAATTAGTAATTTGATGCATAATTAATTGATCATGTTTGCATGGGATCATAACTTGTATAAGTGAAATATTCTTGAGTATGGTGTAAAACACCAATCAAAATAAATAGTAAAAATTAAAAGTAAAAGTGTAATTCCTGGGGAAATACATAAAGGCTACAGATTTTTCTCACATAATTTGGTCATTTTTAACAGTTCTCTAGTAGCATCTGTGCTTTGGTAATAACCCACTGACAGTATGGCCGCTCCCGTGGCCTTCTGTTCAGAAAATAGCTCAGAGTGCATCCATCTACCTACATTTTCTGAGATAGGAAACACAGCTAACTCTTGCATCTACTCTTCCTTTAGTTACAAAGTAGAAGTGAGTGAGGATTATAAAAGTTTGTATAGATCCTCCATTATTTAGCTATTATCATCCTTAATTCACTTGTCACCCCTGTCGGGCAAATCCCCGCCCCCATTCCCCAACTGTGACTGGAGGTTTAATGAGTTCCCGAACCCCGCCGCCCATGCTCTGCACGCCACCTGCGTGGAGCTGATGGCACTTCCTGTGCCCAGTCAGAGTGTGGGCAGCGCTCTCCTCGATGTCATCTTCAAATGGTTAGTATCTGTAGACCTAACACCGATGTGTTGTAAAACATTTACGTTTGAAATCAACAAATTACAAAGGCTTTGTACGTGTACATGTATTTCTCTGGGTTCTGAAATCTGTACAGGACAGACGTACTGAGGATATTTTGTCAAACACGGAACTTTGGTGTGGCTTTCAGATGCAGGCTTTATTTATTTGGAACTCCTGGTCACCGAAATTCTTTTTCAAATAGTATTGAGTTTCATTTCTTTCATACATGTATATGTACGTAATAAGTTCTTGAAGAATGTGCCTGAACTTAAATGACTTACATGTACATTTCTGGAAACGATGAAGTGATTGATTTTCACAGATTAATGCCATATTTGTCAGACTTCAAACTTGTTTTTGCATGTGGTAAGGAAGTAAAGCTGTATGTACGGAAATGGTCAGCTTATGAAGGCCCTATATGTTATGATAAATTGAACTAATCACAATTCCTGACATTGCCCACAGAGACAAATTAATCGACCTCTCATTGTTTTTCTCCTCACCTTTTGTTACCTGTTCTTCTGTCCGCAGCGGAACTCAGCTGCCGCGAGACAAGATCATGTCCTGGATGAACGCTGTTGGGCTCGTTCTCACTGCTCTTCCTGTACGTAACCATGGTAACGTGTGCCCGTGTGACGCACTGGCAGATTACTTGACCAAAGCGGTTATTATGTGCAGGGTATAAATCTGATGGATAGATCAGTCCTCATCACTTCAAGGAATTAATAAGTCATGTCGTTTCAATGGCCAGAGGACAGTTCCACTTGAATTTTATATGTGTATCACATTGAATATCAAGAGGAAATCAGCATCCTGTAGTTATGTGCGTGATACATATAAAGTTGTTAGAGGTGACAGTTTGTTGTTAGTATGCTATCACAATACAAATGTTCTGCCTGCATGATTGAGCCTAATCATTGTCCAAGCGGCATAATGGGCATCACTGCAGAAAACCAGGTTGTTTGTTCAAATCCCGCCACCCTTGGATCAGCTTAAGTCCTGGGTTGTACATTTTGAAAAAAAAAAAACAAACAACACATAGATGTAACAAAGTGCCATGGGGCCTCTCCCTAAACCCCCCCACCCGCCCCGGCAGCCTACCCTTTCCTGGCACATTCCTGAGTCCAACACTTAAACTGACAGCCATCAATTAACTGAAGTAACCAAGCTGCAGTGAAAAACATCAATAAAACACTCCAGTAAGATAAATTGTACATGCATGGCCTTGCCTGAGTTCCTGGAAGATAAGCTATCAGACATGATGACATTGCCTCTGGGTGGATTTCTTTGACGTCAGCCACAGTCATCAGTGTTAATCCTGGAAATTCATAAATATCCTTTATACTCTCCAAGAGGAAAGTGTTTTAAAGGTGCATTAAGTCAAGCAACTGATCAGACGGATGATGGACGTCATTATGTCGTTTCCCTTGTGGAAATGAAGCCAGTACCTATTTGTTAAGAGTTGTTTTAGGCTATAAACAGATCATTGAAGGCATACTTCATAGCATAGAGTTTTAAACTGTGTTTTCTGCATATATACATTAACAGGAATTCTCAGTAAAATTCTCGTTAATCTTAACTTTTTGTTGCATGCACAAGATTGAGGTTCTCTTTTTGTTGGGTGCCTACTAGTTGATTGTCTGATTTTTGTTTATATAAACTTTTTCATTCTGTTTTGTTGTGTCACCAGTTTGTGGTGGATCTATGGACTTTCTTCGCTTTAGCATGTTGTTTTCTGTTTTGATCCATGGACTTTTTCCTTTTTCCGTCTGTGGACTTTGTGGACTTCCATCATATACATTTCGGTTTCTGTTTCAGCCTATGGACTTTTTCGCTTACATTTTTTGGGTGTGTGTTTGTTTGTTTCCAAGGACTTCACTTTATACATGCTGGTTTCTGTTTGGTTCCAATTTTTTTATGGACTTTTCTTTCACTAACATGCTGATTTCTGTTTGTGCCTGTCGACTTTATACACATTTGTTATTTTGGTGTTTGGTTCTACACCCTTGGGTTGTGATTACTTTTGTCTCACAAGCAAATGCGCAAAGAATATACTTTCTATTTATTTTGTTTTCACAGGACACCTACTGGCAGGTGTTAAATGAGCGCATAGTGGAGGTGATGCAGGGTCCAATTTTCAGCCAGTCCATGACAAACATCAGCCCCTTCCAGCTGTTTGACTTCTCCGTTTGCCACGCTGTATTTGCTGAGATGCATCTAACTTATATGCTAGCCCTGTCACATGCCGTTTGGCACCATGCCAGCATTGGACAGCTCACCCTCATTCCCCAGTAAGTCTGAAGTCTGCGTGTCTGTCACCCTGCTTGCTATGCTTACTTCCCTTGATGGTGGAAATCTTTTGGAGACATGCAGTTGCCTCATCAGGTGCAGAAGTTTTAAAAATGAGAGATTTATAGCATAGATTAGGTATAACTCTAAATTATCTCCTCTGAAATGCATGTTGCCACTGATAAATAAATTTTCAATAATCTGCCAATTAATTAATACAGTCTTTCAGTTTGTTTCTTTATTTGATTGGTTGTTTACACCATACTCAAGAACATTTCACCTGTACGATGATGGCGACCAGCATTATGGTGGGTGGAAACCAGGTACAATCATTCAAATCAATCAGTAATTTGTTCTGTGGGTGGTAAAAATACCTCAAAAGTCTTTTGTTTTTGTTCTGTTGTCTAGATTTATGAAGGAAAAGCTGAAGCCAATCATAAAGACAGAGGAACAGTTTCTGTACCTGTGCCACCTGGTTGGACCCTTCCTACAGCGTTTCCATGCAGAGAGGACGCGCTGTCTGCTGGAGGTGAGTACATGTACATCAGCTACTGGGTAAATTGGGAATAGGGATTAGGGAAATTGGGCAGGAAAACCTGAAGCTAGGAGAGGGAATTCTGATCCCAGGAGAGGGAAAGCTGAAAAAAGCGCAGGCAAGTTAAAACTAAGGGTAGGAGAGGGCAGTGGACAGGGAAGTGAAAATTAGAGGAGGGAAATCTGAACTCGGAGATTGAAATTAAAAGAGAAATAGGAACGAGGAAAAACACTGACAGGAATAAGCTGATTATGTTGATCTGAACCTCAAAAGAAAGAATCAAAAAGTGAAAAAACAAACATATATGGGAAGCTTTGATGCCAGATCAAAATAAATCAAAGCATGTAGTTTCTCCATAATTGGGGCAAAAAAAAAATTTCTTCTGTGACAATGGATTAATAACATGTTTCAATTTTATCGTGAAACAAACATGTAGAGAAGTGTAGCCAGATGCTCCATGTGTTAATGTTTTAAACTCCAGGCTGTTGACGTGTGTGGTGAATGGGATATGTATATGTTAATAGCAAAACTTTGGCCATAGAAGTGAAAAAATATTGATCTGTGCAATTTGATAAGCCCTCTAGGCAGATGGCCTGGAAGCCTAATTATTTATTTATTTACCTGATTGGTGTCTTATGCTGTACTCAAGAATATTTCACTTATACGACGGCGGCCAGCATTATGGTGGGAGAAAACCAGCCAGTACCTAGGGGAAATCCACGACCATCTGTAGGTTGGAAGCCTAATTAGAAAGTAGTACAAATAATTTGCAGGTAAATTTACCTTTTTGCTGTCTTTGCTCTAGCTATTATGAGCTGTAATTGTTGTATATGATTGTTGTGTATACTTGTTGTATATGCATGGTGTGTTTCAGCTGACCGTAGAACTGTACGAGATTCTGGAGATCATAGACAGGTCATGTGACCACTTGAGGTACATAGACCCCATCACAGACTTCCTGTATCCTTTAAAATGCATTGCTCGCTCAGCAACTGTGGAAGCATCTCTAACACCTGTAAAGGGGCCTCTGTGGTCAAGGGGGTTAGCGCAGCGTAATAACTCAGATGCCTCTCAACAATGCGCAAGCTTTGAGTTCAAGGCCAGCTTTCTCTTCGGTCGTATGTGGGACGGTCCACCAGCAACCTGTGGATGGTCGTGGGTTTCCCCCGGGCTCTGCCCGGTTTCCCCCTCACCATAATGTTGGCTGCCGTGGTGTATGTGAAATATTCTTGAGTATGGCGTAAAACACCAATTAAAGTAATAAATAAGTAAATTAACTCCTTCGGAGGCCTTGGCTGCTGTGCTCGTCAGATCTTGTGTAATGTGAATACTCTGCTTTTTCTTCCTTTGGTCATTTTCCTTCAGGACTTCTATATCTGTGTAATGATACAAAAATGAACAGCCCACGAAAGTTTTTAATTTTGTGGATAATGACCTTGACCTTGATATCAGCTATCACATCAAATATATCTTTGTTGGGGACGGAGTCAAGTCAGAAGTTGGAAAAGTCATCATGAATTTACGACCAGCCCTCAAATATCGCTTAAGATTCATTTCTCACATAAATGTGGATGAACCTCTATCAGCGTGAAGAATTTCTCACATAAATGCAGATGAACCTTTAGCATCGTGAAGAATTTCTCACCTGAATGTAGATGAACCGTCATTGCATGGCTACAAGAATTGTGGAGGAATATGTGAAGGAATTCTTTTTGTGGATGAACATTTGCCAGTGTGATTGTGATTTAAAACATCATGAAAATCTCACACAAATTTATTAACATTAAAAACATACATTATGTTGATGAGCAGAATACATGTGATGAATGCTGATCAACTCAAAGCTAAGCTAAGCCAGAAACCAGGGGAACACAACCTGAAATGCATTTATGCATTTTATTTGTTTTTTTTTGTTTTTTTTGGACATGAAATAATGATCTTGCCATAAATGAGGACGATGAAAACTGTTGTTGGCTCCGTGATATGATTATGAGGCCGTGTGAGTTGGCATTGTTCACATCAGTGTTGATAAACCAATCTGTTATCTGAACTGTTATTGTCCACATCACAGTGGAAGATGGTGGACCAATGTATCACTAAGCACATGTATACCCTCTTTTCCTTCGTCCACAGCTATTGCTGGCTGGGTAATCTGGGTCGGACATTAACTCAGACCACTGAGCATCGTCCAGTGAGATCCCGTCTTCATTGCCAGCTGGCTGGATACAGGCTGAGCGCAGGAGATTCTACTCAGTCCACTCCACCCATAAAACTGATCACTGTCCTATAAGCACATTGATCTTAAGTGTGGGTTTAATATTAGAAACGCCGATCAAGTTCATAAATTCTTAATTGGAAGTTCATCATCGCATATCTGTCACAGCCAGATGTTTAAGACAAAGCCAGGCAACATGAAAAATAAATTACATTGAGTATTTCTATGGATCACTAAGATATTTTATCTTGACATTAACCGTGACTTCGACAAGGACTGAGCTGACAAGGCAAGACCCTTTTTTCTAAATGACAGCAACCTCCGCGGGGATGTTTCTCAATCATGTCATTTCTCAAATTTGAACGGCTCTTACATCTATCAAAATGCTTTGTGAAGTCTACTAGCGGAGGGGTGTTTATATGCAGACCTACTTTTCACAGGTCAACAGTTTGTGAACTTGATGGGAAAGAAAAGATATTTATGTAGTACAAAACTGCCTTACCTGTAGCAACGTTGTGTCATGTGCTGTCATATTGTACTTATGTACTGTTTACAGGTTCTGTAGTGTAGCATGCTACAGAGCTACTGTATTAAAACTTCCTTTGGTTGTCTATCATCTCATTTATTACTCATCCATGTTGGAGTGAAACTCTTCACACAGTTGAAAACAAAAAAGATGCCTAGTGTCAGTATTTTCTCAGTTTTGTTTGTCCAGATACATATAACCAAGCTGGTATTTTTGTTTGATTCATTGGAACTGCATTCTGTTCTATGATTGACTAGCGAAGAGCGTAGGAGAGATCGATTGAGGTTTGGCGTAAAACTCTGGCAAATACCTGCCAGAATTAAAATATTGAATTTTATGAAAACAACTCGAACAAAGTTTTTCACCTACGTAAGTTGAATTCCGGGAACCCTGTGAGGTGTATTTACTAATCTGTCCTCGAAAAGGTCGCTGGTTTCGGATGCAGGTTTAAATCAGGGGGTTTGTCATAAGGTGGTGGTTTCTGCAGGCTCGGCCTGGTTTCCTTTCTCCCTTAACCTGGTTGCCGTCGTTCAAGATGAAGTACTAAAAACGGCTATGGCGTTAACCTCAAATCCCATAAATAAATAAATAATATCATACCTTTTAATGTTAAACCCAGGAGTCTGTTTCACTCAACGGTTTTAGGCTCCAGTCCAAAAGTTTGTTCTTCTGAAACTGGATGCGTAACTTTGTAGATTGGTTTAAATTGTATACCGGGGCATAGAATTAGCGGTTAAATTGTATCGAAATGATGCACGTATATAAAGTTTTAAGGGTCTAAGTTATACCTGTATAAAGTGTTGGGTCACTGTGACCATCAGGCACTTAACCAACGAGGTCGCCTGTTCGAATCTAGCTTTCGCTGTTTTGCTTGTGACTTGAAAGATTTATTCAAGTCACACTGGTTTCCACTTAAAAAAATCGACCGCCATCATTTATAAGTGAAAACTTTTGAGGACGGCGTTAAACACCTATCAATCAATCAAGTTAGACAAAAACCTGAAGTCGCTTGGCGAAACGTGCTATAGTTGGTCACACTAATGCTAGGAGCGTACAGCGAATGAGCAAAGCTGTCTGACATTGAGTCGTCACGTGAGGCTGTGTGGTCAGTACAACATACTGATGTTTGCCATTCACTTCAAAAACCCAACGAACGCTCTTTTAAGTGATATACATACACAATTTCCTACATGTTATCTTTGATCCCGGACAAATAAAACTATCTGACAACAATAAAATCAGTGAAGTAGTCAAATAAAAATCACGCAGACCATCAAAACACTTGATTGTTGGAAAGTGTTAGTGGTATACCTGCAGATAGAGTGATTATGACTATTTATTTGATTGGCGCTTTACGCCGTTCTCAAGGGTATTTCACCTGTGCAACGGCAGCCAGCATTATGGTAGAAGGAAAGAGGGCAGAGGCAGGGAGAAACTCCCGATCTCAGAGAAATACGCCTTATATTCGGGCGGCCAGCATTCTGGTAGGACAAAAAACACAGTGCAAGAGAAACCCACGACCCTCCGCAGGTTGCTGGCAGACCGTCCCACATATAAGGCCAGACAGGAAGCCAGCGTGTGATGGACTTGAACTCACAGCAATCGCATTTGTGAAAGGCTCCTGGGTCATTACGCTGCACTAGCGCGCTAATCCTCCCTGTGACCATCTTCGTTGTATTAAGTCTGAAACTTCGCCTACAGCTACATCATAAACGCCTAACGATACACGGAGTGCCTGGCTTGATGTAATTAAGATGGGGACGCCTAAGGTTATGACTGAGCACCACTTTGGCAATAAAATACATGCATATAGAATGTCGTTTTTTCTTTAGAATGATAATTTCTGATGAATGAGACAAGTTTTATCTAACATGGCCTGGGGAAATTTATTCGCGTTAAAACTGAAGGGATTACAGCATTTGCCCTCACTGGCGCTGAATAAAGTTTTCAGAACTTGATACAGAATCGAGCTATTGATGGCATGTCGATTTCCTGCAGGGAGTGGTTTCTTACATGTATATGGGCGGTTTCCTGCAGGGTCTCCTGAACTTCCTAGACAAGTGGAAGTGACCAGCGTTGAACACTTCATGTCGTCTTGAATATTAAACGACAAAGAGACAGTAGTAGACGAGTAAAAATGTGTTAAAAATATCTTATAATGCCATGTGTAGCATAGAGGATATATTGTTATATGCTTGAACGTTAAAGTATTTTCAGAATAACGTTTCACACAATATACACGATAAATGATTCGTTCGTTTTTAACACATCTCCATTAGAGGCACAACACTCGTCATGTATGATATATTGCTCGCAAATCGCACCTTAGCGGACAGAGCACTTCGTGGCAGTTCTTCCTTTAAGAATAGAGACCCAATGCCTCCATGATTTCTTATATATGTATATCATAATATTGTCGACGGAAATGCCGTTTCCATTCTCTGAAATGTAATCTTGTATATAAACTGTTGAAATAACCGGATGAGGCTGGTAGAAGCACTGTTACGCTATATGTGAGATACTGAGGCTCACTCCGCTCCCCCAAACAGGAATCGCCAGTATGGTATACAAGAGGGGTGATTAAATTTAACCACACGAGGGGGGGATTTAGTGATAAATTTATGAAAGGGGACAAAAGTTATTGAGGTATACAGTCCTATACTTTTCCAGTATGACCAACAGAATTAACTAACGCTGCACAGGAGCTTAGACCTTTTAATATGCAAACTATCAACAGTATATACACAGTCGAACTGACTTTCACTCATTAACACGATGCTTCCTCACTTTAATATCCCCGAAGATGCTGTAGATGCGAGAAAGAGATCAACTGGGACTATGTCTTTAATATGGGTGCCTGATAATTTGATCTGGTTTCTTCATTCACTTAAAAGATAAACGATGATAGACCTAAATATATTCGCCAAAAAAAAAAAAAGAAAACAAAAAAGATGAATAAGAGTGAATGAAAGTTTTGTGACAGTATGACTCGGCGAATTTCTCAAGCCGCTAAGAAATACCTATATTTGTTTTGTAACCGCAAACGTGAGGCCACATTTTTTAAAGTTTCTGCGGAACAAAGCCAGAGACATGCAAACGAGACGCCGTTCACGTTGCGGTTTCACGATTTCACGTATAGGACGTGATACTTGGAAAGATAAAAATATTTCTGCTGACTTAATTTAACTGACAATACAAAAGTGGTGCCATCGTTTGATGATTTTGTAGTGGATAAAGCCCCGCTTTGATAACGGGTATCTTTAAGTTTGATCAAATGAATGCATTCACTGTGATTACCTCAATTGCATCTTCACAAAGACGACGTGCATTGAATTGTGGTTTTGTTATACCGGTACCAGCACTTCATAGGTTCGATGTGTCATTTGTTCTCGGTGTTTTAGATTCTGAATTTTCTTACAATATCTGCAAGTTATAAATTAAGGAAGTACAAATTTCTATAGAAACTCGTCTGATTCTGTAGGTTGAATTTATGCACTCGTAATCAAATACGCATACAGATTTGTTTCTCTAATTTCAGAAGAAAAATATTTATATCACTCACATATACGGCGTTAAATCCATATCTGTGCAATCTGACCCCACGCATGAAGTGAGAGATTTGTTTCTTCGTTTGTTTAACGACTAGCAACCAGAGGATACATTGTTGTTTTTTTTTGTTTGTTTGTTTGTTTGTTTTTTTTTCCTTGAAAGGAGAAGAAGAAGCATATATTCATATATACATTGTCGGGAAATATGATTAGGGGTACAAAATGATGATGTGCATATCTTGAAAATGTGCATTACTAAACCGGCGAGATGAAAAGGCTTTTCTTGCTTACAATGGGAGAAGTTTATTACAGAGAAAAATACATATATATCAGAGCAATATGAAGGAAAAGCAAGAAACAGCCCCAAGCCAACAGATGTGAAAATAAGAGAAAACTCATCAGTTATATAAACTGAAGTATGTACAACATATGTGAGTTCAGAAAGCACTTGGCCTAATGCTTACATAATGATTAAGCCACAATTAAGAACGTCGAGCCCCAAGCCCTGACTTTACCGGGGATGGAACCCACGTCTTCTATGTAAATTCTAAGCAGACCCTCTACAAACTCTCTGTCACTGTACGCGTCATTCTTCACACAGAAGCCCTGTCAGTGTTATGACAAAGTCAAACGGGGCATGTTCACCCATATGGCATCTGTATACCCTGCCTGTAACTGAATTGTCCTTTACGTGTCATTTTATACAGGACTAGACACTTCGTACACATTCCAGCGGTCGGCAGCACTTACCCGACATGAACTTGCCCTGCCAAAAGAAGACACAGTCAAATGTATGTACATTTTAAAGACTCCTCGTCGTCATAAAACTGAAAAATTGCTAAGCACGACGAAAAACTCAAGCATGCATACATTTCAGCGGTAAAAAAGTGAGGCAAGTTTCGATGTCATGCGCGATGCCGTTCAGGAACCTTTGACTTTCCGTGGATCAAATTAGACACCTCTGATTTCCGTATGATGGACTGTGGTTGCAGTTTTATTTATAATATCGATAATTGGCGGAGGTAACGTGCATACAACCGAGAATGGTTACGTCAGGGGTGTGCAAGTTACTTGCTGTACCTAGTTCATTCTCGGTGCCAAAACTCGTATGAATATAGGCTCCTGTGTAATCATAAACAAAACAACAGACAATTTAACCATAATTATTTTGGAAGTGGCTAAAGTCATTTAGTTCCATCATGCTTGATGACTGTAAATCAACTTTTAATACGAGGCAACGGCATAGGCTATGAAAGAGAACCCGGGAACACTACGTCGCTTCTCTCGTACCTAAGTTCCAATGGTTTATAAAAAGGAAAACAGGTTTCGCGAAAACAGCCGGGTTCTGCGGTTACAGACATAAATTCGCGCCTCGTTGGTTACATTACATAACATGGCGGGGCTTTAGATGTTCCCATTGTGCGCGATTTTGTTTGCTTTGAACTGCCAAATGTACGTTATGCCACATCACAATAATATAAAAGTATGCGTTTTTAAAATTTATGAGGGATACTTTATCGGTACATACATATATATACATTTGGTAGAGTTTTTTTTTTTTTTTAAAGAAATCTAACAATGATTTGATCGGGACAATTGGCACAAATATTGACTACTGGCAATAAGATAAATTTCCGCTTTGTCTGTACATAAATGTGCGTTTCCTTATCCCAGTGACGCTCGTATGCTTCCAGGATATGTCTACAGCTTCACTGAAAGTCTTCCTTTACGTGGTAACCCACGTCATCTGTCCATCAGTGAGACAAAATGGCGCTGGGTCGCGACGTCAGCACTACGCCCGCATGATAGCCACCTGCCGGCAGTATGGAAGAAGAGGACTAGAATGGAAAAGTCAAGAGGGGCATAGATATAGCAACGGATAGGGTGAGGTGTTTACAGATTAACAAGAATGTTTGCGTGGGATTTATGAAAAGAGGATCGAGTTGTGTCGTTATTCAAAAATCGGTTCTTTTTGCGCCGAGAATAACCCACTTGAATTATTGTCGATGTGGTCTGTGGACATATAAATAACTGGAAATCCATGGACGCGCATGCTGTTCAAATAGATGGCTCTAATTGGATTCGTTTCCTATCGAACAGAAATTGATCCATCCCTGTCACGCTTTTGATCAACTGGCGTTTTGATTGGGATGTCCATCGTCCCACACTGACTTGTTTGTTGAATTCAAACAGAGACATGTATAGCCTACATCTGGCGAGCTAAGGCTGTATGCCGGCCGCTGGTATTAGAGCGAATAGATACTTATCTGGTTAAGGGAGGGTACAGGTTACACGATCATGGGATTAAGATAGACTTAATCCGGGCCCAAGCGCATTGATTTTCCTTACTATGTATGTACCGTTATAATATCGGTAAGGAAAGTTGTTCTTATATTATATCATAAATACTACCGGTAACGGTTTGTTAACTGTGGAAGTATGTATCGCCAAATAATCGTATCGTACCATGCCATCCAACTACATGTAGCTTGCACCTTGTTCAACTATATGTGTAAAAAAAAATGGACTTAAACACACCAAGGCAAGCAATTTTTCAGAAGCATTTCCTGCTTTACGTGATATCGTAGCCACATTCTGACCCCTTTTTCGTCAAAGATTCCGTCGTTCGTGCGAGTATCCAAGACCATGGAGCAATTAACTCTCGCGAGATACAAGGCTAATCAGTGTTCTTCTAAAGCAGTTTTTACAATGGCCACTACTGTAATGGCGATTGTTGCGAAGGTAGCTTTTGCAAGGGCAGTTTTTGGGGGGTGAGCTTCGTTCGTGAAATGTTCACAATGCATGTAGCTTCCCGTAGCTTTTTGGACCCGATGAGACAAACAGATTCCGATGAGACAAACAGATTCAAGGAGGACAAAGTGACATTCTCATTATATGCGTAAGCTTTGACATGATATAATTACATTTGCTGTCTTTGATGCTATTAATACATATGATCTAAGTACAACACGACCTCGGTGAGATCGTGCGCTTATGTATGTTGTGCTATCAAAGACACGTGTATCTCTATTAATACCATAAATTATGGCATTCTGACTTATTGTAAGATGAAAACAACATGTTCGCGACTCCGGTCGATGTGTTCACAGATTATACCTCAATCTTGAGCTCCAGGTTCAAAGAGATACGTGCCGGTTGTTACCTGCGTAGCGTTTATTGATCAGAGTACAGTTGCAGATTAAATTCAATATGTTGTCTTTCATCTGTCACCTGAGCGGGATTTTAGTCAAGCCGGTATTGCGAGACAGATAATCTTTACCCCAAGGCTTAATAGAAAGATCTAACAAACATATCGATAAGTGAGCAAGACATTATTAACTGAAGAAAGCACAATTTGGTTCAATAAATCACTACAAGTAAGATGCTTTTCAGTTTTGAGCAAAAACCAAAACATGATTTGCATACATATAGAGTCAGCGGCCGTTTTCACTCTGAAATTTATCTGACCACTGTAAACGCACAATTCGTTCTATATATATCTATACCGCCGAGCATTCAGAGGGAAAGCAAAGTGTTGTGTTTGTAGTGTATTAATACCAAAATATTATTAAACTTTATTTATTCACACGCAAAACTCCAAAAGCTAATGGACAAAAGTACATTGCTTTGGTTATTAGGTATAACAGTACCAATACTGGGGCCTGTTTCACGGAGTACTTTCGGGCTTTGGCCTAAAATTTGAGTCCAAATTAAACAGTGAAATACATGCATCACGTTCGTCAGGTTTTGAGAGCTAATTGTATGCTGTGACAGTGCGATTTCAGCCAAGTTTGAGCACCCAGCATCAAATATTTTGTTTTCTAAAAACGATTAAAATTTTAGGCTTTAGCCCAAAAATCACTTCGTGAAAAAGGCTCCAGAACTGGCTACATGTCTCTTGAGATTTCAAGACGTGTGAAACCCTACCATCGGCAACGCTCAACAGAAGCCCACAGACGTCTTGCGCGAGACAGGTTGACTTGCGATTCTATGTATGTTACTGTAGCTCGGGCATGTGTGGCTCACCGTCGCGAGATATAAGAATCCCTTGAATCCCCGCGGTCCATGAACACCGTGACTTGACCTTGCCGGAACACTTACTATGCCGAAATATAGTTGTTCTGCGAAACCGTTAGCTCACGCATGGCTTGACGTTTGCTCATGCGCAAAATCAGTACCAGCATTGTGGTAGGTTCGGCTATGGAAATAGAAGATGCTTCACGAAACATATTTCCAATGAAATCAATCAATCAGTCATGCGACCAGTCAATCAGAGAAAGGCGAAAGGGAGGCAGTAAGTGTGAGGATATTCATGTATCTGGATATGGGCTCTATGCCGGTGCCGCATTAAATTACAGTTATTATCACTGCGTTTTTAACCTAATTTTTACCAATGAGCCCGTTGCGTCGATCTCGTGTATAGCCATGTTTACGCCGCACAGAAGTAATACGCCGTCACATCTAGGCTCTTGGTTCTTCCGTTATGCAAACACGTTCCAAAAAATCCTCACCTCCTGAATAACAATGTCTTTACTGACATCTTAGAGACAATGTTTACGTATTTTATTATTACTGAAGACCATGATCGACAATTTTTCATATACGATGGCGTTTAGTGTTATTTGTGATGAGGGTCCCCGGCGTAAACCACTCACATTTGACAAGTCACTGACCAACTTTCCCCCAGACGACGTTCAGATATGCACGCCATATTCGTGGAAGACAAATGGTCTTTACCACGCCAGTTACGGCCAACTTATTGTAACCAAGGCCAAACAAGCACCATATTGTCTTTAAATCCCCTTGTTCAAGGTCGGGTTTGAGCCCACACCGCCCCAGTGATTGATAGACACGCACCTCTAACCACCAGACTGCGCTCGCCCCCTTTAAGACATTTGCCGACACAGTCTTATCATTTATGTCGATCTCATTACAGAAACACGCCTTATGATCGGGAATATTTCATGTAAACGACGTTGATCAGCATTAAGCACATGAAAAACCGACGACCCTCCGCAACTTGCTGGCAGACCTTCCCACGTACAGCCGGATAGGAAGCCAGCATGAGCTGGACTTTCACTCCCAATCAGCTATACACCCCATTGGTGAGGGGTGCCCGGATTATTGCGCTTCTCTAGCATATATGAAGAAATCGAGCGCAAAATATCCTTCTTTGATGCCTATGATATATTTCAGCTCGATTCGCATTGTATAAGGCATAACTGTCATGACTGCGCCTCTTGAATCAGAGCTATACATGTACCTGCAATTTAGGTGTTGTTGGGGTCCGAGATGGCCGGGACATGAGAACAAAGCGCAACTCTCCTCAGATCAGCCGACCGTTCCCTCTGAATTGTTTTTGTACCTAATTCCTCTTCTAATACCATGATGCTAGGGAGATGCGCAGATTGTTACCTCTTACATGTGACATGTATCAGGAGGTTTATCAAGTCTCCGTCACCCGCATTAACCTGGCCAATGGTAGATCATTCTTCACTACGTTTTGTAGTTTTATATACTAAAGTATATTCTTTAGTATGTTGCATTGTTTCACTATACTGTCAGTCTGAGCACTGTACGTGTATATCCATTAAAGGCATCATCCAGACTTCTATACCAAAGCCATGATGTGTTATTTACCCATTTCGCAAGGATTTCCTTTCCACATTTTATCACACAGCGTTGGGCGAATTTTATTATTTAATGCATAATTGCTGTTCTAATGTTGATGCCGACGATATTTCGCTGACAACATATCCCAGTAGAGCACAAAAGCCAAGAATCGAAATATCATCTTTTTAATTATTAACTCCAATATAAGCAAAGTGTATCCCTAAAAGGGAGGGCGTATTCGATTCCTAAATATGTCAAACCGGTATACTGGTTGGCTCGATCTGTCATCTTTCCACCCTAGAAGCCCTATATAGGCAAAGCCGTGCGTACATATGCTGATTATGAAAGCTGATGCCGCACTACCTCGACCTTTGTAACACGGGGTGGGGGTGGGGGGAGGTGATTGCTAGGTTCTAGCGAGGTATAGTCAGCCAGCGAAAGGTTCTGTATCTGCTTCCATAGCTGATGGACACATTGAACAGTTCTAGTCTCCCCATGAGACGGGATGTGAAGACACATATACAACTCCTTGGTTCACCCAATCTGCCAAGACGCCAGTGGAAGCTGACGAGACGTTGACGTCATGGCAACCTAAGTAATTAGTGTATTTCGTGCGAGTTAATCATTTCCATTGATTTCACCGGCTACATCTTTATTTGGCTAAGATATCCCGTGGGAAACTCAGTAGCAGCTTCGTACGTCACTGCGCGGAAGAAAAAAAAAAAGAACAAATCGGTAAAAGTTTTATTTGGAATCGATTTCTGGCCAACAGCTTCAGCTTGACTACCGTTATGCCGGCGTTAAACATCTAAAGCCTGAGCCTTCAGACAGACGGCTTATACACGTTACAAGAGTAATGAGTACAGTTGCTGTATTAGTATCCGTGAAACCAATCAGATCATCGGATTGAAAAAACTGACTCATGTATACTGCTGATTTAGGGATTGCTTATTCAACTGACTGCGTGATGAAAATTCTGGACAAGAGGCCTATGTGTTGTCTCACCCACCTATACCTTTTCACACGTTGTCCACGTGGGTGTCGAAATGTCGTGAATTCTAATCAATCAAGATTGTGTCAAATAACACAGGTCGGGGTCCGAGGTTAGAACACTTACCTCGCTAGGCGTAGACTAGAGTTCAAGTCTTTTTAAAGTAAAATAACCAGTCTGGCTGTAAGTCTTTCATACATAGGCGCTCTGCGTTTAAGACGATATGCTCTTGTCAACCAGAGCTAAGGATGTGAATTATTGGGGTGTCATGTCGGGTGTCCTCGAATGATTGGAGTGTCTTGTCTGGTGTCCTCGACATGGCGTTCTATATGTATAAATGGATCGTATTTAAACCAGCCTACTACATCGGGGCGCCTTCGTAACATGATGTTGAAGAACGATGTTAAGCCTCCAGCAAGCACAGAAATTAGCCAATATAACTGAAAAAAGTGCAAAGACAGAAAAGACAGAAAGAAATGGTAATGCAGTTATTTCCTGTTCTTTGCCATGTGTAAAGTAATATAAAAGTGTACAATACAGAGAGTAACATAAAATGCGGTACACTCCAAATGCTGTATTGTGATCACATTTAACATATATATGTACACAAAAACTTGAAAACAATGTGAAGAGTCCACCACTGAGGGACGTCTGTTCACCACGACGCTGCGATACGTAAGAGAGTCCTACGTTTGATTTGGTAACATGGATGCTAATGAACTCTCCCAAAAGAGAAACACAAATCCAGAACATGTTGGTGACACCAGATGTCAAAGTCCACAATGAACGTCAACTCACTATAAAGTGTGACCTGGTGTGAAAATTGAACTTACAAATTACTTTTTGGTACCCTTCGTTTTCGTATTATACATGAGTTAGCCTGGGGCCAATCGTATTGGTCCAGGCCGCGGATCAAGGGTTAATGTGAATGAGTGAATGAACGATTATGGCTTGTAAGGGTTAAAGTTAAATAATGAACGAATGATTACGGCTTAAAAAGCTAATGTGAATGACTGAATGATTACGGCATATAAGGGTTAATGTAAGTGAATGAATGAATAAGTATATCTTGTAAGGGTTAATGTGACCTGAAAGTCAAAATCAAGCAGGCGTGAAAACATTCGAATTATATTATAATATCTTTCTTTTTAATCCTCTGACCCAAAAGAAAAACGTCTTGGCCTCGAGCACACAACACTTGACCCATTTGCAATGAGGGAAACGATTACCTCTTTATAATAAAGGACGGTACAGGTACATAGATTTCATAAGCGATCTATAATAATTTTGTACTTTTTTTGATATTTGGTAAAAAAGACAAAAGCCAAATGGTCCACAAAAGACAGTTTGATGCTAATTTAATAGATAGGTACCGAGCCGTAAAAGGGACATGGTGAAGAAAACATTTTGGAAGAGAGAGTTTCTTTTTCTTTTTAGGAGGAGAAATAAAAAGTCGGGACTCCGAGTTGCAAAATCTGGGCCCCCGTCTTAAAATGACCATTCATATGTGTTGATACAGTTAATCTCTAGACGGTGCCATATTGATTAGTTGTTTCGGGCTATCAGTAAGTGTATTTAACTAGAAGGTTTCTGTTAATGACATAAATAATAGTATAGGATATTTATAGCAGTGTGGTTTATGGGACAAATACGTCCATTTCTACCATTCATCACAACGGTTTACTTCATAACCGTCCGAAAACCTGAAAAGGCCTTTGATTCAGCTGCATGCTCACAGATCAAGTGCTTATGGTGGTGCCCAATAGGAAAGGTGATACGTAGCATTCAAGATATAAGTTTTCGACAACGCTATCCATTAGAGGTATAAGCGACCTTGGCAGATTCCTGAATCACCTTTACAAGGCATCTACCGTACAATGTGTGTGCTTATCTATATATACAAGTGGTTGCATGATGCATTAATGTTGCATGTAAAGGCCTACACGTGACGTCGTATTGTTTTACCAGACGGGATAAAACAGATCACAATCAAATATCCTGCATGATGACATATCACAACCTGTATTTCTGATGCGACAACGGTTTCTGATTCCCTTCGTAGTCTCTTGCTCAAGATAAAATTACACCTGTTGAAGTCAAGCCAAATACGTAAAAATACGTATGTTAAAATACGTACACCTGATGCACTCCGAGCTTTTTCATTGTAACGACAAAACAATAAGAAACACGTCAGCGGGTCGGAGTGTCTGGGCAAAGACTTTCCGAACAACCTAACCTAATATTACTAAAATTTGCTTGGACGAAAGCCGCAGACGTCTTCAATGAATACCTGTATTCACTACGTCATGAAAGGGGACTTCGTCAGTGCTGGAGTCATTTATGCATGTACTTTTCTGTAAAATAGCCTGGTATTTCGTAGGACCAGTCCTTGTAAAATACTGAAAATAATTTTGGGATCTGCGAGAAACCTAATGATGGTAAGTTTTGATGGTTATTACTTTTACTGAGGTGTATAACGAGAACTGATGTGATGTAGTTATGTAATGAAATTTACGCTGTACTATAAAATCGGTCTATATATATGTGTACACGGTTGGGTATTACATCAGAGAGAAGATTGTGGTTAAATGGTTAATGTGCTTACCTTAATGACCTCTTGCTTTCCATCCATACCATGCGCATACCTGTACGTTACACCTGCGAAGGTTTGTCAGTATTAATTTGCCAAAGATAGGTGGTTTACGCCTGGTAATCTGGTTTCCTCAACCCATAAAACAGTTCACAAACGGGTTCAGTGAAGAATTTTGCATGAGTAAAGCAACAGTGAAATAAAAAAATCATATCATGACGCATTGTAGGTGAATTTTAGGATTTCATTAAAAATAGAATTATATCTCTGTATGGTACAAAAAGTGATTTTAGCAGCCTGTATAACACTGAATATATAATGTGAAGTGCATCTATGAGGGCATTCACCAAATATAACACCATCTGCATAACGAGCTACCATTTATCGGACGTTAGGTGAGGGCGGGAAGATGTTATGTGCAATCGTTTCTTATTACATTGCTGTGTTTTTATCCCTGTCTATCTGATATTTGAACCAATTAGGTTCTGAGGAAAAGGTGTCTGTGTAGAGTTTGGTCTGTATTTAGTTTATTAGGGCTACGCACATATTGCAGCTGTTGTATGATTTTAGGGATGCTCACTTACTGTGTACAATCTCTTCATATTTCACCATGTTGAAACAAAATACGTATGTTTCTGTCTGATTTCGTTGTGCGAGAAAAAGAGCTGCTACCCTGCTACAGAATGTGTATGCTACATTCCCTTGGTATCTGGATCACCTCGTTTATCGTGTTCGCCTTTACGGGTGCAGTATATATCCATGTAGTGTTGTGATATTTCGGAATTTACAAATAACCAGATTTCCATCTCTTTTTATAGAATTCTATATAAAATGAGTGGCTTAATTGAATTCCTGCGCAGCAGTGGTATAGGAGAGGATACTATCAGAAAATTTGTTGACAACAAGGTAACGAATATATATTCATCATTTTATTCCTCAAATGCAGCCAAACAAAACGTACTCAATCTGCACTGTGTTAGCTGTTCAATAGATTTCGGCAAACGGTCACGGTTTAAGGGTAACTTTTCTAAGTTTGATCGAAGACCATCGTGAGATATCGTGGAAAGCATCTACGAACGCCAGGATGGCTTCCGATGCAACTAGTGGGAGAAAAACGTCTCGCAGACGAATTGAGCTTGACTGGATGGACTCTGGATGATGACAGTTTAGGGTTAAAGTCCGTCCGAGCACCACAAGGCGGTGGCACCCGTCATCTAAGTGTCCCTAGAAAAACGACAGTTGAGGAAATCATTGACATTGGAAAACACCTGTTCTTTAGATGATGCCAGTTTCAATTCAGTTTTGGAGGCATTGCTCGACATCCCGCCCACAAGGCCAAGTGCAGGCACATCAAGCAGTTTGAACCAGGTAGATAGTGTGTGAATAATGGTTACATTATGTGTACTTATGTCTATCACCTTTTTCACTACTTTGTTTTGGTTCTTCTGTTCGAATTACGCATTGCTTCTTTACTTTTTCTTAGACTATATGACGACCAACAAACCATAGTAGCCACAATGATGAGTTATTCTTCAAAATTTTATTGCCCTTAAATGTTCATGGATTGATGCAAAGAACACCTGAATTGATGATTGCTGGGATATCCACGGACTATGTTACATAGCTGGAAAATTGATATGGCTATATTTTGTTTCAACAAAGCACTGAATTTACATTCTTTTCTTTCTTTTTCTTAATTTTTAGCACTGATAGCCAGTTTCAGATCAACCCATGGTGGAAGACGCACAACCATCTAAGGTTGACGAATCCAGTGACACTCCACAGGTCATGTTTTACAGATTATCAGCTCGGAGAAGACGTTTGCAGCTGGTGTGTAGCATTTTTCCTCTCGATTGTAAACTGTCACTTTGGACTCCTTTCGTCCTATTTATCCATGGTTTGTTTTTTTTTTTCATTTGCTGAAACCACCATCAAATCTGCATGGTTCCTAGCTGTTAAGAAAGTAGTTTTCAACGAACTTCATGTTCTGAGTGCAAAATATACACCTGTAAACAATACGACAATGCCATGTATTTTCTATTAATCTGGACATTTAACTGGATGAATCGGTACCTGATGTGAGTTATTATTAGTTATTACGAATGTTTCAAAATAGGCCTATGTCTGTCACAAAACTCTGAGTCATGCATCAAAAGAAACAACCGAGCTCCAACAGCAGGTTACACAGGAAGTAGACAGGGCGGCGGAATCATTTCAGAGAGCTGAACAGAGAAGTCGATCACAGGTATGTCCAAGTAGGCATATATACGTCCCTGTTGTCAAGATAAAGGAACTGATTTTCATTTAAGGTGCATTTTTTTCATTTAAGGTTTCTGAAGAGCCTTCCAAGTTTCCTTAACTGTATAACTGAGCAAAGGAATTTCAGCGATAAATTTATGGAAACCCTGAAATATATTTGGCTGAACTATATGCTGTACAGCAGGAAGCGTAATACATGTACAACTCTCTTTGCAGCCATGAAATTCAATTATTTTTGAACTGAAATTGTATACCATTTCCTAACCACTTTACATTCACAAAACATTTTCATTGTGTATTGTACCTCACTCAGCTTTCGGTGCTCTTTCTGATTTGTTGAGGGGGGGACATGATATCCAGATCATCCGAGAGAATTACTTTAGCTGTATGAATATACTGACGTGGTTTTCAAACAGGTCCATTTTAGTTTCAGAGGAGAAACAGGAGGTGACTTTAGTGGCCTGACGAAAGATTTGTATACATGTGTATGGAAAACAATACTTGAGAATTTCTTTGCTGGCGAAGATAGGATGGCACCTTATCTACCTCTTCATCGACAAAGGAAGCAACGCAAGAGTTTCATTACCATTGGTCGCCTTCTGAGCCATACAGCTGCACTATTAAAGGACATTCCTACCAGAATTAACCGCAAAACATTGATGAACCTTGTGTTTGTAGAGGACGGTGTATCCGAAGATATCTTGCTACAAGATTTCACGTAACACTATTAAGTAATCCTTATACCGGAATAAACTGAAAGAAAGAAAAACTTTAGCGTACAAAACAACTGGAAAAGTGCTTGAGTCGGATTCAAACTTTAATTGTTCTACATATGCGTGTGTATAATATGTAGCTTTTAATGACCTTCATTTGACCTTCATTTCGATCTCGAGAGACTCGACAATGACCTTAACTGGCTACACCTACCACTGCAATCTATTACCGAGGGGAGTGGGTTTCCGACTAGTTTTCTGCGTTTTCCGCGTTTTCCGCGAACGTTGAACCATCATACTACAGGTAAAATTATCCCAAACACAAACCGTTTATTTTTTTTGTGCTCAAGAATATTTACTGTTTGTTGTTAGTTTGGAATGTCGCCGGCTGTTTCTTCCTCAAGAAGAGAAAACCCTAGGAAGGTCTTCTCAGACTTCAGCCCATTGTCATGTCAAGAAAAGATCTACTTTTTGCTCACACGGGCTACTGGAAATGCCCAAGGAATCGGAGATTAGACAACAGATTGTCGCTATGGCACATTATGAACGCATCAGCAAGCCATCACATTTTATCAGTTTAATGAAAAAGGGTATCCTGAGGCTCATTTCAAACATTCTGAGCACAAATGACAACTGACGCAATATCCTACATTTACATAAGACAAATGCCATGTCCATCAAAGGTAGTTTCAGTGACAGAGACATGGCTGTGTAGACGACATATAGCTCACACCTGTTCAAATCTCCTGTAACTGCCAGCTAGTTACACCTCGTTCCAGGACCTTAAAGCATCAATTTAGAAGAGTCCTTGCAAGTGATAACAGCTTTCAAATATATATGTTCTGATCATGGTTATAGGTAATCAGGGCTGTCATGAAGGTAAACATAAGTCGTGTATCAGAGCTTTGCACCTCTAGTCAACCATGTACAACCGAGATTATTAATTAGTGCGTACTCAGCCGATACACGCAGGCTGTAATCAATGGATCACAGTAAGTGTACCAAGTTTAGTATGCGTGAGCATAGAGGATATTCTTAGTTGATGAAGGTCAACTCAGCTGTCTGACGTGTACACATTTGCACGGATGTAGACGTGGGATCTTCTCGGTGCATAGATGCATACACAGTTTGTTACGGCGTACACATTTTGCACATAGGTGTACCTAGGCAATAAGAGTGCTGTCAGCTGGTTAAAAGTGTAACCATTTTGTAAGGGTATGGACGAGGATCTTCTTTTTCATAAAAATGTACTCAGCTGGTAGAAGTCCACACATTTTTACAAAAATGCAATCAGCTGGTAAAAATACATGTACACATTTTGTGCGAATGTGCACATAGGAGATCATTAGCTGATAAAAATGTGCCCAGTTTATAAAAGTATACAAATTTTGTATGAATGTACAAACATAATAAGTGTGTACTCAGTTGAGTGATAGGTACTCCGTCTACAAAGGTATGTGTACCAATCCCCTGATTTGTTGACTCAAGTCATCGTGAATGTTTCAGTCAAGTATTTTAACTGTCTTAAGATGAGGCAGAAAGGTTACTGATTAACCTTTTGTGTGACAGGTGTAAATCTGTTAAATCAGAAAATTATGCATCTTCAATATTATAATGATATCTGTGGTAGTTTTAAAAAGTATAACTTTAGACATATCATGAATATAGTTTGATAATGTTGCGTGGAGGCAAATTCGTGATTTGTAGATTTGTTTCAAATATTGGATTGCAATGTGAACCATTATTTGCTGCCGGACACAATTTTTTCTTTAAAATGGCGAAGCATGTTGCTTACCATTACTGGTGCAGTTTTGTGTTAATCTCATGACTTCATTGTTTAATAAATCAAGGCAAATAAAGCAGTAGCGTTCAACTAGCTTTTTTTTTTCAATAAAATTATCACCCAGTAATATTCTGCTAACAGTGCTCCACGTCACCGGCGCAACACCCGCGCATTGGCAGCAGGTTTGGAAGAAACACAGAATAACACTAGCTTGCACAATGGCTGATGGTGAAGATCTTTACTGACAGGAGTAATGTACCACAATCTGCAAGAGGAAGAGTGGGTAATATTTGACCAAATTGTATGTAATGCGTTGGTGTAGCAAAGTATTTGGACAGAGAGACCATTTGGTTAATAACACTGGGAATCAGTGAAGTTTACCTTGGGGGCCATAAAAAGTAAAATTTGAACATCTGACCCATAACTCCTGTTAAAACTGATTAGGTTCATAATAAACACTCTTAAGGATGATAACAGATTAGCTGTAAACCAACAATTGCGTGCTTTTACCACTTTTTGTTTCAAGCCATATTTAGACAACATCACCAAATAATGCGCTAATAATGGCGTGTTTGGATATATTTCGTGATCAGTCATTATATCAACATTCAAGAAGGAGAGAATGAGTGGAGTGAAAACTTAAACAATTAGGTTTCGAAATCTGTATTTTAATAGCCTTATAGCACTATAGCTCTTCTTAATCGATATGTGGTATGAAGTTTACCAGCCCTTGGCATAATTTAAGGGCAAAGAAAAACTAACATGGCGTGTATGGCCGATGAAAGACCAGGGAATACTTTCTAGGAGAATAACTTTCATCCAGTCCTAGCTTGTCATGAGGTACATGTTCACACAGTAATTTAAGACAGGAACCCCTGCTGATGTGGGCTTCTGAAGTATAATTAGATTTTCGATTCATATACTTTATTGTACTAATATCGACCACCAATCATTAATGAAAATTTTAGGAAAACGCTGAAGGCCAAGGAACGTTTCTAGTAGTCAATACAAAGGATGCTAAGGGGAGAGACAGTGACCAAAGGTATTAAAAGTCTGGTCAAGTGACAAAAAGGATTTAAGAATATTTCTTTATATATAGCATTTCAAGTGTGGGACCGGTTTCCGCTTGTTTCGGAAGAACTTTCACAGCCCGGTGGTAAACTATGCCCTTTCTTACAAACCAACCGATTTCAACTGGGTCCTTCTCAGATACAGATATCTATGGGTTAATGAACATTTGCAAGTTGGAAAATACCACTCCAGCAACTGGCATCTGATTGGTTTGCAGTTGACAACATCTTGGTTACAGCTTAACTGATTTTGATAAGGGGTTTGTAAAGAGTGGTTACGACCAAACCTAACTTGATCGCTAATCTATGTGATTCAAAGTGTATAGATTGACTGGTACTGTAGAGAGGCCACTCTTGCAGCTCCGCTCAGTTCATAAGTGACTGGGAACCATGGAACATGTCACTAATTGGTTAATAAGTTTGTTAAAATTTGTGCTAGATGCCCGCAGGCGCAAGTGGTTTTGGGCGTGAGTTAGTTATCTTTATTAGAGATCATTCTTTCTGGATATGGCACAGATTGTAGTGCTTAAAATTTAGCTGGGAACACTCGGGGTTTCGAACCAGTTACCTAAATGTCAAGCATCAAATATCCAACAGTGCATGTCAACCGACTAGACCACTCGACCAACCAGCCTTCTACCTATATATATGGCGAATGCTGGTGAAAGTCTAACTTGTTTTGTTTTCTGAAGTAGAATACCTGTTAACTGTTAAGAGGGGAGTGAGAACGCCAAGTTGAAATCTTTTGACATTGTGCGGATAAAGTCCTATCCAAAACCAGGCTGTATGCAATGTGGCGGGTTTCAGTTGGAGAGGGGGTGCCTCGCGTGGATATCACCGTACATATTGAAAGCGTGATGAATAACTACACCGTTAATGGAAGCAAAACCATAGCTTTATTGGAAACATTTGTTTTTATTGAACGGTAGAGAGTTACTTTATTTAATCTTTTGAGAAGGATCCCGTGTTTAAACTCACAGGTCACCCTCCCAATGTTGCTGTATAGATTTCACTCTGTAACTCTCAATCCATACGCGAGATACGCTACTGTATCTAGTCTACGGGCTGTTATATACATAAACATATCTTATCACTAATATTAGGACAAACACCTGTAACATGCTCATATGTCAAATAATTCGGTACACACGCTATTCTTCGATTGCACCATCGACAATTCACATGAAAAACGAGTAAGGTTTGATATATAACTTCAATTACATTTAACTGATGACAGTGTAAGTACTGCCCAATAACAGAAAATGTTTATAGAAATATTGCTGTTCTCATGACTTAAATGTATAATCTAGGAATGTTGTGGTCAGTGGATTGACAGTGTATAGATAAAGGGTATACATGCGGTGTCTTAAGCATGCATTCAGATACGTCGTACTATGTCATTGCTTTACTCATTAAAACAATACATATATTTATTCATAAGACAAAGAATCACGGTTCCGTAGTGTTATTTATTATATCAGTATTAGTTCGTGATTTTGTGACATCTGTAATCATGTGCATTGACAGTTTTGTTTCTTAAAGCCCAAATGTAACCCATTAAGATAACTACATACATATGCATTTCTGCGGGCCCCGTAACATGAACAATGGCAAGGACGGCGAGTACACGTGTATCCACACCAATCCACGGTTTCTACGCAGCCGCATGTCTATGTTGACACTTGGTATATAAATTAGTGTATATTTTTGGCCGGTATTGCCGTATGTCAAACACCAAGCCAAGAAGTATATAACAAAATTTTCCCCTTGTTACCATATTTCACCTAAAGTTAAACATTTTTCAAGAGACAGACTATGCTTGATCGTGACTAATTCGTGCTCCTTTTATGCCACTTCAGAGATTTTTGTGAAGGGTTGATTAAGTTTTGTTATTAATTTGTTGTTAGAAATTAAGTCCTGACATCAGAAGTAACATTTCAAGGCCTTTATGTACTTCCGAAAGTGAATTTTTACATGCCAAGCTTCAAATGAGGTTAAGCTCAGTAAATCTTGATTATACAACAGAGGATTGTAGCCGATCGTCCCTCAGACAGGTAGGATGTCACTGCGCGCAGGACCTTGTGGTTTATATCAGCATCTATTTCTCATGACGCTTTACAGCGAAGTAGAAATATCTAGCCTTAACATCTCCAGAGGCGTAGTATAGGTTTTGCTTACATAGGCATTTATGCATTACCCGCGGACACCATTCAAAGATTAAACAAATAGTTCATGGTCAAAAAGATTTTTTTTCTTTGTTCTCATACTTATCTTTTTTTAACTGTATTTTTTTTTTAATAACTCTACTCTTTAAAAATAACTCTTCGAACACATGAACTCACACACCTGTAAAGACTTTCATCTTCATGCAAATGCATATGATTTGTATATATTCTCCGTATATGAGCGCGGACCTATAATGCTTATAAGACTACATCTGGATTGCATGTTTATTGAGGTTAAAGTTGGAATATGTTTAACAAAAAATGTAAAGTTGTAATATGTTTAATAACTGGGATAACATTCTCTCTTCATTACAGGCAGACATGCAGCGGTTATAAATGGCATTATACATGAACATAAATGGGCATACTCGTGTCTCTTTAGAACTGTTATACCGCAACTTCACCTTAACAGCAGGTCTGCGTTTATCTTTCAACGAGAGGATCACTCAGTCACCAGTTTTAACTCTAAAATACTCAGGCCATAATTCTGCAGCGTAAGAGAACCAAGATTGCATCTCTCACTGAAACGCGATGAATAAAAAACAAAGATGCATTACCACGTTATTTGGCTCCGAATACAATTTATCTAAACCATCTAGCTGAAGTGGCGTCAGGACACGTCATACGATGAAAATTGCACGCCTGATAGACATGCATCACTTACCATGCACTTCAACTCGTATTTTCTTCAAATGTGCATAGATTGTGCATGAGCACTAATTACTATATATCCACTAATTATCTCAGCACTTTATTCAGCACTTTATTCATCATTACAATGCATTTCACTGGTTTTATTGCAGTATTTATTAGTATTTATCAGACATAAAGTGTGTAAGTCGACTCGGAGTGTACATGCATCAAACTGCTTGTTGGCATGCGCTAAGGGTGAATCATGCCTCCGGGATTTTAGCTTTCTTACCAATTCATGGCGCTTTGCACACACTATCTGAAAAATCATTTCTTTTTATAAATAAGCAGTCTTCCGTTGCTGCTGTATCATGATGAAATTTGACAAAAATAAAGAAACTAAAAAAAAAAAAAAAAAAAATAGGAAAACGGTATATCAACGTATTACATAATACCGACATATACATTCCAGGGCAAGCTACCTTGCATGAACAACTGCTATCCAATGGCAACTGCATGCGGTACATATTTCATTTAACTACAACTTATGAACTAGCGCTACAGCATCCGCTGAAAACAATCGACTGCTTCTATTTGCATCATTCTGTTCTATTTTCCTTACTTCAGTTTAAAATACTTCACCCACTGGTGGTTGGAAAACTCATCACAATGATCCACGGCCAGCATGTTAACGTCTGTCTCGACGTCAAGATTTACTACATCTGCATGAAACGATATGTATAATTTTACACTGTAAAATGACCAACGCCCACCGCGTTTGATGGGTGATTAGACTTCAAACAAACACGTTTAATAAATATACACATATATCTAAGTATTAAATATAAGTGCCTAATACATGTATACAGGCCTATACTATAACTCCCAAGTGATTAATATATGTTGGATAATAGTGTTTACAAGTTCACCATCGAAATTCACAGAGTAGGTTCACGGTGGTACCTCACTGGGCCGGATAGATCTGCGTTTTATATGCGTATTTGCAATTTACATAAATGAACTAACTTGACCATGAAAGCACTCGACCCATTAAGTGTACTAATTTGTATGGGAAACGAACACGGTGAACAGTTATAGGTTATACAAATGTTTCTTGAATGATATAGAGACAACGTGCAATTGATCTGGTGTTAGATGTCGTCCTAAAAGGCTTCCCTTTCATGAAAAAGTTAAAAGGTAAAAGAATTAAAAATAATCAGCGATTCTACACACAACATTGTTTTGTTCTGTCAACCTTCCATGAATATAAAAATTTTCACCGATAAAGTGTAGGCCTATTTTGTCCATTTACAGAGGGGTCGCTCTGAACGCTATATATACTCTGTACGTAGGAGATTTGTTCATGACTTAGATATAAAAATTAACAAATACATTAATAAAAAATAACGTCACCTAATATTATAGGCGATTTGGGTTTGTTCTAGATTTACTACATTGTATACTTTGTTTAGACAAGAGATCAAATGGAGCATACTGACAATCTTAAATGCGCAAAATCTGGGTTATCTATACATATATCGTTGAATACAGCTTACAAGGTCAGTTTTATTCATATATTGTTGAATACAGCTTACAAGGTCAGTTTTATTCATATATTCCAAAATGTTGTGTGCTTATGCACTGAGATGTAGGCAGATAAAGTGCTGTTGACGCACAGGTATACGCACTTCACACGTAACCAACGTTTATCAATATAGGCAATGGTTTTTTCTGACATAAAACGTCTCCGATGATTAATAGTTAGCTCTTAAAAATCGCCTTTCCCGTAATAAAATAAAATAACCAAGAAAAAAAGAAAAAAACAGCACAAACCCATATCCTCAAAACCTAAATATATATATATATATATAATTATGGGATATATCAGACCAAATGGTGTGTGAATGATTTATGAGTACTTGCATACAAGTATATATTGGAACAGAAGTATAACTTATCGGCTGGGACTTATATGCCAACATGTGTACCAGACTTCTATATACACAGACTCTAAGAACATGTGTATGACCGAATTGATCTCGGTAATATTAAGGGCCATAATTATGGTACAGAGATGTAACTTATATCAGCAGGTACTGATATACACGACAGCTTGATGTGCGCCATTAATATTAAGAACCATTATAAAGTGTATGCATATATATGCATGCTCTGTATATGCTACTCGATTTCTGTAATGTGTAACGATACATTTTGCAAGTCGGTCGTTTGCTACGAAGCTATTTCAAACTCTATATACAAAGCACCTATTTTCTTTTTTCTCTTTTGTCCCAGTTCTTATTGCGTAGATGTTCTCGTAAAGAAGTGCACACATGACAGACAGTGTCACGCGCGTATTATGGAAGCCGTATGCTGTGCCCCTCGTGCACCTTTTGAACATTTGAAAAAAAAAACAAACAAACACACATCAGCATGATGGGGATCAAGGTTTGACATAAGTCAAAGTTTGAAATTTGATTCAAATGCTTGTCTCTTTTATCCTAAGAATTCAAACGTGAGATAGGCTTATAGACCAATGTTAAGGAACAAGTAGCATAATATAAACTGGACCGTATTACGAGATGTGTTTTTCAATATCGACCTACCTCGACTGGTCGCCAGATATGACTTGGTGGGCTAATTAGTCTCCATTAAAATTACCATTTTACTAACGTTTTTCAGTAGAATTAAAGTGTTACTCGCCAGTACTCATTAGAATAAATGGGCCTATAACACCGTCATGCAAACATCAGATAATGTCGCTTTAAACATGAATCAAATAAATAAACAGCTTACTGCACAACCCATAAACCACTCTTCCGTACAATTTGAAAATCACTTCCACGCGTTTTCAAAGCCTATATTAGTTCGTGATTCCTCACCGAATTATACATATTCATACTTTTTTAAATACGGTTTTATGCTTAGAAATGTCTGGCTTAATGGCCACAGATGTTTTCTTAATAACCGAAGAAAAGCGAAAAGTCGAGAAAGTAAATTCACGTACAAATATGAGAGTGGGTGGGTGTGAACACGCACAGCATTCCCATATAACAAAGGCAATAAAAATCATAATGGGAATACCTAACACAACATATGTTTCTCACGTCACATGTTTATCTACGTCATAGTCGACGGCGGGGCCATAAAAATGTAGGTATAAGGAGCTACTCTCACCCCCTGTAATATGTATATATTACAGTTCCATCCTAGTTTACTGTAAACGGGGACGTCAACACACTCAGATGTGACAGACAGCCCATGCAGATGCGTATGGCTGTAACAACTGACGAAATTAAAAGCATATGACTGGATTCTTTTGCAGTACAAACTGTTGAAAACCACTCACTACGTGTTGACTGGTTTTCCGACACGATAGTTATATTGTCCCGGCGGGGCGTTGGGCTGGGGTGTATCAGGCGCAAACAACACACATGTTCATATCCAATCTCAAATTTCCAGTTGGCCTGTCTGAGAGACCAGGGCTCCTGTCGGACAAAAAGCGGGCTGCTGACGTCAAGTCTCCCTCCGTGGAGAGTGAATTTGATCGGTGTGACCGACTGACACAGAGGTCTACAACTGACGAGTTTCGGGGCATGAGGAAAAGACGTAAATCTGGCAGATAATCGGGGGAAATCGATGTGCTAGAAAGACACGCGCGCACGAGGTGTAAAGCACGGTTGGAATACTAAGGTAGATCGCTGGGAGGCGGGAAGCGGAGTAGATCGATAGTAAGAGAAACGCCCCTGGCCTAATTAAGTGGACTCGGCCAGGCTGTGTAAATTTACAATAGTGTTTGTACACGCAGTGGAGTCGACAGGCGCGTGCATGGTAGCTGATGGGTAAGAGCGGCGGGAATGTGGAGTAAGTGATAGTGGCTGGAAGTCGACATGTCATGGAGGTGACATGTGAAGCAAAATTGCAGGGGCTACTGCCGACACTTCCGCTGGACAGATCTATACCTAAACATCTCCTAAACAGACGCCGTGGTGGGATTTCATTCAGTGCCAGCAATTCTTACTTCAGTGCTCCAAGGTTCGAGGTAAGTGGACAGCCCTCACGCACACCGCGTACTACTATCAGCTGGCGATTACCGTAGATGTGGCAAAAACACATGGGGGCGTCACTGGACTACTGCATTAGTACGAAATACAATAGAAAGTCTTGATTCTAGCTTAACTGAGGCCTCATATGTGAGTGCCGATCGTATTTTATGGTCTGTTCAAAGCGGACACTGATTGAGGCCCTTGTTTTGTCTTACCGAGATGCTCCAGCTCTTGAGTCTGGCCCCTTCCCAGCACAGCCTCCCGTTGTTGATGTGTCGTTCCTTTGTGGGGCGCGTCACGTGATCATAGTCCGTCCCCATACAAAGCCCTTGAGGGTCGGGCTTCACAAAACCCAAACAAAGAGCACATGTTAAGGCCATCGGGGTCACTGGGCCAGGAGGCAGAGAGCTGGCAGAATCACAACCTATGGCTGTGAGGTTTGCATCGTACGGAGTTCACTTTTCATAGCAGGCCATCAGTTGACATGCGATCTAAACCGGGACTACAATCCTTCTGGAAAAAGTTACTGTTGCATACACAGGTGTCATTATTTATTTATTATATTGGTGCTTTACACCGTAGCTGTATTGTTAAATAATTTAATTGACATCAGTGTGGAAGTGTAGGATTCTGTTTCTCTCGAATCACCAGAATGAGCACTCTACATCACCCGCATGTATATGTACATGCGTTGTCATGCGTGTACATGCTCCTTCATGCGTGCACACGTGCACGCGTCTTTAAGGATGCGCACGCGTTTTCATGCAGCAAGTGCTATAGTGGGGGAAATTCATACGGAGTTCCAATCCATAACAAGCATATTGCCAATTTATTTAACTTCGACTCCGCTGATGGTATTCGTCTTCCATGGAATGAATAATCCATAGCAATTAAGTTAACAATAATTTATTGTCACATGTGGCATCACCATAGACTTTCCATATTTGATATCAAGCCTAATTCTGTACTTAATGTATGCCATGATTACAAAGGTTTTGGGACATTATATACTCGCATTTGCTTTGATTAAAAAACAACAACAACAACAAAATATTCGTGTCCTATTAATAGAAGACTGCCATTACTCTGTGTATTACGGGATGAGGGGCCTGTGTAAGCATCTTTGTGCGAGCTGCCATACGATTTGAGCGAGACTGGTAATTAAAATCGTCTGTATTTTATTTGTACTTTGGAAGTGATAATCGTGAACCAAAGATTCGAATGACTTGTTATCGTTCCCCAGTATTTATGTGAATGGTGCCTGTTAAACGTGGTATATACTGGAAATGCTCAATTGGCAATGGGAAGTTTATGGTGAAGTTCCAAGTGCAGCGCCTGCAGGCTTATCGGGATTAATAACGGCCACCCTTCACCAGGTGTTTGACAAACAACTTGTCTTAGAGCCCCAGTAAAACCAGACAGAGCTGAACTTAAACCTGCAAACGCAGTAGTCATAATTGAACGGTCAGCGGCGGACCTCTGATTAAGTGGAGGCTTAATAAACAAAATGTGGAAGACTACAGCAGAGGGTGTAAAACCGTTGTATCGACGACATGGTGATGAATGGCAGGTGTTCACACGCAACCGGTGAAATCCTGCCTACTGTCATTTTACCTCAGTTAGGGTTTTATTGTGATTCTTCCTGAGTAGTTAAATAGTAACAACTTACACGCCTCACTGGCACCATGTGGCTTACGCGTAAGGATTCCTTGCTGTGATACAGGGAAAGATGTTTATTTTTCTGCTGCTCATTTGTTTTTAAAACTGGTGCTAAGTCTGGAAACTTAATATCTGATCCACTGAGCAGCTTGGTATATAACACATATGTCAAGATAGACTCTTCTCCATATTCAGCAAATCAGCCTGAATGGTAACTACAGGATACATTGACATTATCCTTGTCTGTTGTACGTGGAAAATGGTAATTCATTTATCATCCCTGCACAGCGTTATGAAGGGCTGTGGAGAGAATATTTGAACTGGCGCTCATACTAATGTAATGGCGATATTGGGGGGGGGGTGTGTGTGTGTGTGTGTAAGTTGTTACTTCCTAAACACAGATTAAAACCCTAACTGATGTAAATTGACAAGAGGACGGATTTCGCCCGTAAAGTGTGACTGTTTGCCAACTCACACTGTCGTCGTTGCTCTGATTTTACTCTATGCTGTAGTCTTTTATATTAGAATTCACGAGTGTTGTCTGCATTCCGGGGAGTGGGTTTGGGGGAGGGGTGGGGTTGCGGTGGTGGTGTTTCCCAAAGTAACAGGATCTTGAACTCAGATCAAAGGAACTGCAAACCTCGACGACATTGAATGTGTTTGCCTCGTTTTTGTGTATCCATGGCACCTCTGTGGTCGAAGTGGTTAGCATGCTAACACAGCACAGTGACTCAGGAGCTTCTTACTAATTTGGAAACTGTGAGTTCAAGCCCTTCTGATGCCTGCTTTTTACCATGTGGGAATTGAGCTGAATACGACTTTTTTCCTACAAACCAGATTTGACATTGGCCAGGTGGTGGAAATTGTATTGTAACACACGCATCACATGTGTGCAGACTTTCTGCGGAGTTTCCCAGAATGTGTCAGCCGCAACCACAAATATTGTGTATTACCGTACTTGAGTCGGGCTGAAGCCTGTTGTTCGCTACAAGTCATTTTTCGAGCCCCATCTGCCTTATAGCAGTGTTGAAAACATGTCAGGATGATACTAGATTCAAATGCTTGTCGCATAGGACGTGTCACGATGATGCCAGGACCACATGTCTGTTGACGAGGACTTGTCGCAATAATACCAAGGGCCATGTCGCATGATACCAGGATCACATGCTTGACCTCCGGGACGTGTCGCGTGGATATCAGAAAAAGGCGCTTTTCGCAGAGGACTGTTGCAGTGATGCCAAATATAGTTTACATTGTAGGGTCGACAAACTAGCCACTTCTGACATGTATACATCAAAATTTAAAACTTCAAAATTAGAGTGCATACCTTTGCAGCACAAGTGCAAATTGGGATAGATTTGTTTTAAAACACAGTGTAGTGCTCATCATATAAGTTTCAAATCGAGAAGCCCCTGGGACAAAAATGTGTTTGATTTAAGGAAAAACATATTATTCATTTTTAGAAAAACATGAACCGGGTGTGGAAAGTTGAGCTTTTTCGAAAGTATTTTTTCTGATCTGAAAAAACCGAGCTTTTCTGAAAATGCATATATGCATATATACATACATACTACAAGTCTACAGAACAGCCACATAGTGTTACAGAGGATGCACGCAATTGCTGACGTAAGCTTTATTTTTAATATATGAACAGAATTCTCCGATAATGACTTAATATTCGGAGAGCGAAATATGCCCATTTCTTAGAATGATACAGTGAAATCTGAACCGGGAAGTACAGTGAGTTCCTGGATGAAGCTATCAAACGAAAGCTAACGGGTATCAGGGCACTGTGTATGAATCCAGAATAGACCGAAACTCCTTATATAGTTGACTATTGGGAATGTATATATACTAGGAATTGCTTCATTCTGTTTGTGAGCTCCAAGTATACCGTAAAATATCCGATACGACAATATAACTGGGTGAATGCGCAAGGCATTGTTCGAGTATTGATTGTACTGTCCGCATCCTGTAGTTAAGCACTTTGTCACGAATTTTGTCTGGCTTCTGAACGACATGAATTATATATATATGAGCGGGCATGCCTGGCCCGAGTGGTGAGTCTGGAGATGTAGGTAGAACCACCGATTAGCATTTATGAAAGACAAAGAGTAAAACCAGGGCAACGACGACAGTATGATAGTTGGCAAATGGTCACACGTTACCGGTGAAATCCGACCTCTTATCCGACCTCAGTTAGGGTTTTATTCTAACTGTTCATGTAAGTGTTTAAGAAGTAACAACTTATACGCCCCTCGCAGCACATTTAGAACCCCCAATTACAAGAGAAAGTACGCAAGTTTGAATTTAACTTGGAAAGGGTTAGTACACCGGAAACATGCCAATTTTATGGCAGGATTTACAGGATAGTCGATTTTCCAGAAAATAGGGTGTTATGTGACCGTACACTCCCACGTTCATGGACAATAATACCTACAGCTGGCTTACAAAATTCAGCCATCGTGTGGCTAGCATGATGACGCACAGGATGCCGTTTACTTCATTAGATTAATGACCGGAATCAATGCTAGTCTGTCTCATAGCAGATGAAGAATATAAAATAACGTTTCAGTGGAAAAAAAAATGTACCGAATGTATAGTTTGCAAGTGATTTTATCTAGCCCAGGTATTAAATTTAACCAATGAGATTTGAGGCTTATGTTAAGCTGAGATTGATAGATAATATCTGTTGGCGTAGACACATAACGAGTAATGTCTTATATTCACATGAGACTAAGGTGAGCTGTTAATAATAAACAGTTGAACAGGGATTGAAGTGTGTCTGACACGCTTACCTAAGACATCATCAGGCCTTTAGGTATATAGGCCTAGGGTACAACCCAGTCATCCGTACATACTGGCGCGCTCTCGTCAATTCACTTCCTCAATTAGATTGTATAATTTCTTATCTGTATGCTGACGTCATTGCACGTGAAACATTTACCAGCAGCTGCAGTGTATATCCAGGTTAACTTGAAACCATACATTTTCCATGCGTTGTCAGGAAGTAGTTATTAACAAACTCGACTTCTACACAGCGAAAAACTTGATAGTTGAGTGCACAAAGTTTATCCTAGGACCGTCGAATTGTGTTTCTGGACTGACTCTATTTTCAACCTGTTTGATTAATATAATTTATTTATTTATTTATTTGATTGGTGTTTTACGCCCTACTCAAGAATATTTCACTTATAGGACGGCGGCCAGCATTATGGTGGGAGGAAACTGCGAAAAGTCCGGTGAAAACACACGACCATCCCCAGGTTGCTAACAGACCTTCCCACTTACGACCGGAAAGGAAGCCGGCATGAGCTGGGCTTGAACTTACAGCGACCGCATTGGTGGAAGGCTTCCGGTCATTGTGCTGCGATAGCGCGCTAACCGACTGAGCCACGGAGGCCCCCCTCATTAATATAATTATCCGAGTCCGTGAAATCATTTGTACGAAAGTACCTTGTATCGAATTATAACAATACCTGGGCTTTTGGTGATACGTGAAACACTATATACCCATAGAAACTATACATCCATATGTTATGTGTAAAGTTTATATGGTTCACATCCATATAATGTGATAGGCCTGCTGGACTTGAACCCACAACCCCCGAGTCTCTACATTATCAGGCTAACCACTTGTCCAAGGAGAACTTCCGGCCTGTACTAATAACTGCACTAATAACTACATGATTGTCCAACTGGAACATGAATTCGAACAGATGTTTGGATCAGATGTCAGATGTGTATAATTTCGTACTAGATTGTTGTTAAATACTAACTGTGATGATGACGACTTGGTATCTAGATTATAGTGTTTAGGAGCATTCACTTGGCAGCACTGTAACAATATGGGCCACGTGGAGACGTGAAGGCGCGCTGTGTGTTGAGGTGACGTCTGTCGTCACGAACATGAGGGTTCGACGGATACGGTTTCGACAAGACGGACTGTGCATATATATATATATATATATATATATATATATATATATATAAACTTACAGGAAAGTGTTTTTTATTGTCTTATATACCTGAGTAGTAATTAACAAAATATCAGCAGGTTGTTCTACCTGATGGCCATAAAAAATCCTCCCTGTAGCGCGTAGAGGTGTATATGTTTGCTATCAGTCCCTTTGAATCAGTCTAATAGGCCGGGAGAAGATAAAGGAGGCCAACCCATGTGAACCCAGTGAATGAAACTTGTGTAGATATTAAAATGACAATGTTGTTGTATACTCCACAGATGCATACAACGGTATTTACCCCCAAGGGCACGGTTACATGTACCTATATATTGATTCGTCTATATCTCTCACCAGGCTGTAGGATTTCTATGTTCGCTCATTGCTTACCCCATCTCACCTGGCTCGCTTAGTGGGATATCTACGGTAATGTACTTAATATGTATCTTGTTTACGGTGCTCAGTGGAAGCCATCGCATGTCAAGGTAAAACATCAGGGTGGCCTCACGCCATATGGTTCATTGCAGGCTTGTACGTACTTGGCTTGTCTCTAACAAGCAAATAACGCTGTTGTCCATTATACGTTTACACGACTGCTAAGTATCTTCAGTAAAACATTAATTAGTAACTGACAACACAGAAGCGTCACTATTGTCAGTATCACGGAATTCTGACTCCCATCAGTCGTTTACACTATCATAGGTTTAAATATATTGGCGGTCATAGAGCGATAAAACAAAATGTGGTCAACATACCCTATTTTATTGACCTTTTCGCACCATGTCGTTCTGTTCATTGTGAAACATTCGGAGAAAAGTGCACTGTCAACAATTAAATAATTTTATAGGTTAGGGACCTGTTTCAGGAGCACGTAGCGTTACGTGCATATGTGCGCATGTGCTGTAGGTATTACGTCACCATGGTATTTGTAGTTACGTGCTGTGCGTACTGCGTTGCCATGGTAGTAAGGTGTAGGTAGCGTTACTGGCTGTTTGTTTTACGTCGTCATGAAAATTCTGTGATATTTCGCACGCGCGAACACCAATCATACGCAAGGTGTGGATATATGATTTAATCGTGTTGTGGAGTGTAATAGCTGTACATGCGCATAGAACAGCAATGTAGTATACATTTCATGGAGTTCATGGCATTATTTCTATTTAGCAGACTATATAACTTAATTGCACAGGAGAGTGTCGAGGTTCCCTTGTATGCCTTGGGGCTATATAAGCATTAACTATTTATTTATTACATTAACATGATGCCTTCATGAACAGTTGCAATCAAAGCTAGGCGGAGATACATATATTTGTATTTGACCTGAAAACCATTCACGGACTTCGAACTGGATTTCATGCCTAGAAAATCCACTGTCTTCCCTGTATCACTAAAAACTGTTTACTGCTTGCATTTGACGTATTACCGGCTTTATTTACTACTTATATATATTACATTGCGTTCCAGTTTCCACCAACCCATACCTTCCAATCAAATAAATAAATAAATAAATGAGATTAGATATTTCCCAGAAGGACGCAACAGAAGATAGTTTTCGCTCTGGAAAAAGGCTTCTCGCAGAGGGTAGATATATGAAAGCGGTTATACGTGGAGAGGTAACAGTTTTCCTTGCAGGATCTCTATTCCCAACCTACTAAGATTGAGGTTATTTAGACTACCACGATGTTAGAGCGAAATAACACAATTTGTACAGGAGCGGGTCAGTTTTGGTGGAAGTATACGTGTCTCAGCAAATCCTTCATGAGCCAAATTTCCCTGTATATTATGGTTTACTTGGACACCACTTGCACTTTTCATCATTCTCTTCTTTATTATATGACTTTGCCTCGCCAACATATAAATCTGTTAAATCTTTACAGTGTACTCAGTATTTCTCCACACGCAGTAAAATCGCACAGAAACTGCTGGCTGATCTGCCCATAGATCCCTATCCGGCGTCAGCACGAATCTGTGTTTCAATAAAAACTGACTGGGGCTGCCTGGAGGTCTTGGATGGCCTCTGATGAACTGTCATCCACAAAAACCGGGTTGAAGCATTGATGATTATGACCATATCAACAAGGTACGGATCGATAAAGCAACGCCAAGCACCTTGTCCATTAAACTATCGTCCAATTATACCCAATATGTTTACCCTGTCGGCAGGTAAAATGAAGTCGTTTGCGAGTCTATACAAAGTTCGTAACGCGGATCATTGGGCCGACAATATTCTCACTTGTTAAGCTCGAGACATTTAGAGCCGGCAACGAACCGGTGAGTCCATAAATCAAGAGAAAGGGATGAATGAGTTCAGTGATAGCCTTTGTGTACATGGAATGAACACGTGTTATAATGTATCTGTTTTCCCTGATTCATTGCAGGTATATGCATTTATATAGAGATTGGTACATGATCCAGAGCCCATTATTGTACTCGGTGTCAACAGCTAGGTTGATCGAGCTTTTTAATGGACAATCTATTTTGTTATGCGATGACTGGTATAGTACATTCGCAGATTGACCTACATGTATATCGTAATGCAAGAGGTTTCCTTTTGTCTTTGGGGACAACCAGTGTTTCTGTAATATAGATTTTACCGACTTATTAAATAAGTATACGCTCCGCCTGTCATCCTGAACAGAGGATTTTCCGGCCTGTTGTTACAGACACTCGACTAATCCTCTAAAGTAGGCCAAATCCTGCTTTTAATAAGAAGATTATACCACGTAGTTGGCCTTTTTCAGTACGTGGCCGTGTATGTGCCGTTGTGTGGTTATGAGTGCTTAATGACCCAGCGTAGTGGTGAAATATGCAACAAAGTGTGAAACATTCAATCTTGCGTATCGGATTATGCTTCAGCGAAAACTTGCTCCATATCTTCAATGCGTGAAACACATTTTTTCGTGTGCGCAACAGTTCTAGCGGGCGTGTAAGTTACAGTACGCTTTAATAATTTACATGAACAGGTAGATTAAAACCCTTACAGAGAGAGATTAACAAGAGGCTGGACGGCACGAGTATTATGCCGGGTCCTGGTCCGTTTTGATTGCTTTTGTGTGCTTGTGTGTTAAATGAGATGACAGCACAGATGTTTGGGTAATTGTAAACCAGCGACGTCTAGTACAAAGCAATTTACATCACTGCATTTTTCTCTCTCTGATTCTGTTTATGTCTTGATTCTAGAGGGCGTGTAAGTTGTTACTCTTTCGACATTTACCTAAACAGAATAAAACCCTGATCGAGGTAGATTGTCAAGATATAAAAAAAAAAAAATTGGAACAGAGATTAAAACTACAGCAGCAATGACAGTGTGACAACTTGCAAATGGTCAAACGTAACTGTTGAAACCCGGCGTCTTGTCAGTTTATCTCAGTTAGGGTATTAATCCAACTGTTCATATAGATGATTCAAAAGTAGCGACTTGCAAACCCCTTATACCGTGGTTTGAGCAGAATTAGTTTAAACAAATGATATTATCCACTGCTCTAAAACTACCCAGAATACTCTGTTGCTGTCACATTTAATACGCGATCACAAAGAAACCAATGCAAAGTTACAAAACCTCGGGATGCTTAGTAAGCCAACAGAGTCCCGATTTTCGCAGGGATACGATATAAAAGGCAACGGCACCGAGAGTAAAACCAGAGCAGTGACGATAGCATGATAGTTGGCAAATGGCCACACGTAACTGGTGAATCTGACCTACTGCCAATTACCATAGTTAGGGATTTTACTGGCCACGTGTGACCATTTGCCTCAGTGACACTCTGTTTGGTGCTGTGCATCAAATACGAATGTCAGGGTCCACGCTTAAATTTGCTAATGCAAATATTGTATTTTAAATCAGTTACTATGCAAACTTCATAAAAAAATTTTCCATTCGCAGATCTAACCATCTGTGAACATCGTGAAAGATTCTGTAGCTTGTTATTGGGAAGCCATATGCTTACATGAATCAGACGCAAGCCACCTGTTCCATTCCATGTAGCTCCCACTTGCTCTGCTCTATGCTTGTACATAGGCCTAACTGTACGTTTTGTTTTGTTTTTTTACATTTGGAAGCGTTAACAATGTCAAATTTCGCCACAGACATTTTTCAGATGCCAAACGTGGTTTTGTAACAAAGAGCCTTTTTCTGAACATGAAATGACGCAACACCATTATTCAAAACATGCAAGTCATATTTCTGCTTAATTCCGATCTTCCAGTAAGTCTTAAACATGTTATAAGCTTATATAACATGTTGTAACCTTTTATAGCATATACTTGCATACAGCAGGGCATATTTGACAAAACAAGTACTGTGAACGGATTTCTTATCGCGGGGAATCTCAATGGGCAAGTAACAAGAAATGAATGGGCACTGGGCCTTATCAGAATTTAAAGTCTGTTCAAGGCGCCTGATCTGTGAGTAGCCTGCTACATCTTTTTTCGATGTATATCTGCACAAAGATGACCAAGGTTTACTCTTACGCCGCATTTATGACAAAAAATTCGGTTTTGAAATTAAGAAGTAATTTACTGATGTGTTCTGGTTATGGCATGCCCTTTGGTAGCATTTGTTAGATCCTGTGTGCTGTGTGAAAATTTCAATCAACGTCGCAAGTTCCTAATTAAAAAAAACAACAACAAAAAACAAAAAAACAAAAAAAAACAACAAAAAAACAAACCAAAACAACAAGAACAAGAAAAAAACTAGTGTGATTCGGATACTCCATCCATCGCCTTCACTCTAACTGTCTTGAATTCTGCAAAGAGCATTAGCTTGTTGGCAAATGGAAACAGTGCGATCAAGATCTGTTCAGTTGTTATACGTGTATCTAATTCCGCCTAACCTGTTTAAGCATTCATGTTCAATTCACCATGCAACATGAATTAATTTTTATGAACAGTTGCAATGATAGAGCGGCTTAGGTACCCATATTTACATTTGACCTGATCATTATTCACGGAATAGAAGTTTAAATTTTGAACTGGATGTCACGCCTGGAATATCGACTGCCCTTTCTGCATCCGCATGAAAACAAGTGAATGCTTCTCTATACATGTTACCTGCTTTATGTACTACTTATATGTAGTGCTTCTTACATCCTTCGCGGGGAAGTGGTATTTTAGCTTGTTTTGGAATTTGGTTTTGCGATTCTTGACTGGAAATGCCCCTCCAAGGTTTACGAATCCTTGACGCTCAGAGCGAAGGGTTGTTTTCTCTAGGTCAGTGTGCTACATTATTATTCTTGACTGTACACACCATCCTTTGCATCGTACGTCCTCCACATATCACATACCACATACACGTTTACAGCACCAGGGTCACAGTGTTCGGCATTAATTCAACCGACGCGTTTGACAGCGAAAGGGAGACTTTCCTTTGAATGTAGGAAATCGTTGCCTCTATCAATGCAGATACAGTTCGATATACACTGGATCAGTGTCGTTAGCTTACGTACGTCCACGTAAGTCTTACGTAGGTCAGAGTCTTGGAGAGGAGGCCCCGTATATAGCGAGTCTGATCTATCCATCAGTGACGCACAAGCTGAGATAGGCGTATATATATTTGTAGTATATCCATGTTATCTGTAATCCCTTCTTGTACTATTAATACTACGCATCTGAGAATAAAAGAAAGAAGTTATTCGTGTTCAAGTGTCCCTGGTCAGCTGAGCGTCACAGATCGCGTGCGTTGCTCACGTGCGAGCACAAGGGTAAAGGTCATGGGGTGCACCAGTGGCGAAAAATGCAGTTAGAAAAAAAATGCCCTCCATCTTAAGAGTAAAGAAATGTGTGATGAATGGGAGTGGTCCCACTCTTCACATAATGGACATAGGATGCCTTTCGCATCTGGATGTCAAAATTGCTCTGTTCATAAAGGCACAGAGTGCACACCTAAGATAAGGGCCAGTTTCATCATCATCTGCTCTTTCTATTATACGTGTATGTCAACTCTTCTAGTCGGTTTACAACGTCATTTGTCAGGCTTGTACTTTCATTTACTCGTTAAATTATTTCCCGGTATGACAAGAAATTTTTCTTATAAATTAAGCCATGATCTCATGGTATCCTAGCGTCCATCTCGGCTTCTGGATATCCGGGATCAGTCCTGTTTCGGGTCATACAAAACACTTTATATATGGTACTTGTTTATCTCTCGCTTGGCGCTCAGCACACAAAGGATAGAGTCAGGAGACAGGACTGGTCGTCCCAGTGTCAGTATATTGTGACTGGGTGGGGTGTCATGTTTGGTGTCTTCGGCATGATGTTCCAGTTGCGGCAGTACTTTGGCGACATGGACTCGCCCTGCCACAAGAAGACTCTGTATATATTTTGACGAGTTATAAAGACTCCTCGTCTTCATATATATGTTACTGAAAAGTTGTTGAGAACAACGTAAACCCAAGCATACAGTCAAGCATATTTTTCACGACTGAAAGAAAAAAAATCAATACCGGTATCCTATGCATGTATATAATTATTTAATTAGACCGTTTCCAGAAGGATGAATATGAGAGACAAAAAAAATTAACGTGGGCGTCCAAACCGACATTCGTATACCAGCCGTCAACCAAATTTCTGCTCCGGGTCAACAATCCCAAGACCAGTTTCCAAAAACGACAAATAACACAAACCGCCGAAACTAAGAAATTATTGGTGTATAAAATAAACCAAGAGCAGCGACGGCGGTGTAACAGTTGACAAATAATCACACGTGACCGGTGAAGTCCGGCCTCTGGTAAAGGTTTTAATCTGTCTTTTGATGCTTAAGTAGCAACTTACACGTCCCTGGCTTAAACAGAGTCCAGTTAAAAACATGAAGTGATGTTTATTCATAGACATCACGGAACGGGCCTCGGGGACCCTTTGTAGTCCACGAGCAGAGTCCTGGTTTATAAGTACCGTAATTGTACAGGTGGGCCTATTCCTTTAGAACATGGCTGTGTTCAGAGTTAAAACAGTGTCATATTTTATGTGGTTAAGGTAGGCCCAGATGCAAAGGTTAGTATCGTATCGAGTAACACTAGAGCAAAGACGTAGTTGTAATATAGTTGTAATAGTTGTGTTACAGCTTTAGTTGTAATATAGGGCTTTAATATACATGTGTGTAGGCCTAGATAGGTTGTTGTAAATGTTTAAAAAGTAGTAACTCAGGCAAATCCAGTGAATGATGTTTATTGCAATATTACACGCTGGTTTAGAATTATTCAAAATGTTTTGTTGTCGTTACATTTAATAAAACAATGCAAGGGACTGGATATCGGGAACCAAAATGGGTGTTCCGGGTCAATAATCGCAAGGCCAGTTTCCACAAACGACAAAGAACAGAAACCCCCAAAGAACTAAGAAAATATATAGACACAAAAATTAGGACGGATTCATGCAAAGAGAAGCAGTCAACAGTTTTCACTGACGACGAAGGGACGTAATAAATGTTTAAGGCGGATGAAAGTCAGTAACCAAATCGTGTAACACGAAGCGGTATATGGCCCATAACCACGAGTTAAGCGGGATTAGACACACTTCTGTGTATCTGGACACTCCGACCGTATTTGCTAATAACAGAAGCGTACTCGTTGTAAAATTTAGGAAACTTAGAGTGAAGGCATTTGATGGAATATGCTCGACACACCAGTTTTTGCAGTACGGTAATAACTTGTGACGTTGATTGAAATCATCACACACAGCACACAGGATTTAACGAATGCTGCATATGCAGGAGCATTTGGTATATTGCAATCCGAGCAGGGATAGTTCATAATACCCAAATCGAAACTATCCCTCTTGTCGTAAAGTCTGCGTGACAGGAAACCATTGCTGCCTTTGCACGATAGGATGTAAACACGTATAGGCCTAGACACCGGTTAATACCTATAGCCAGAACGGCTTTTGCATACTTAACTGTCTTTTTATTTTTACTTTCTTTATTATCAGCATTATTGTTTGATGTTGTTTTTAAATATGGTTAAAAGTCTACGTACATTCAAGCCTTGTGGGTACAAAACTATTATATTCCATTTAATCCATTTATTTAATTCCATTTACCGTAGTCGCTTGGTGGCCATGATAAATTTACCAGTGTCTCAAGATCGAGCAACATAGATGTCGCTTTGCTCCATGAAAGAAGCGTGGGCACATTATTAAGTCACGTGTTTGAAACGCAGATCCTTGGGAGCAATGTTGTCACGCGTTTGGAAGCTCATGTCGAAAACCAGTGGCTAAGAAAAACTGCATTGGACTTTTTTCTTCATTTTTTGGTTTCTCTTTTTGCCTGATTTGTTTTGACAGCATAGTTGGCGCTGTTTCCTTATCTGTTTTATTTCTGAAGAATGCAGAACGATGTTGCCTGTTGGATTCCATGGAGAAAAAGGTATTTAATGCAACACCGGCACCCAAAATACATAAATTTTTATAGATGTACATTTTTACGGTTCTTGAACGTTTTCGGAGATTTATTTATTTATTTGATTAGTGTTTTACGCCGTATTCAAGAATGTTTCACTTACATACGACCGCGACCAGCATTATGGTGGCAGGAAACCGGTCAGAGCCCAGGGGAAACCCACGACCATCCACAGGTTGCTGACAGACCTACCCAGGTACGACTGGGGGAGGAAGCCACTGTGGGCTGGGCTTGAACTGACATCGACGACATTGGTATGAGGCGCCTGGGTCATCACGGTTGTCGGAGAAGTTGCTGGAGTGAAAGAAATTTGACAATGTTTGGGGTGTAGTAGTTCAATTAAATTAAACGTGGAGGTCTATATTCAACAATTTCTGATACTTACCTGCCTGTGAGGTAAGCAGATATCAGGAATGAAATTAAATGTTGAGGTCTGTTTTTAACAATGTCTGATATTTAGGCCTACCTACCTGTGAGGTAAGCAAATATCAGAAGTTATTGAAAATAGACCTCAATGGTTAATTAAATTGAGCTAGGGGTATAGTAGCCCCAGTGCTACTATTATCGCCTCAGACGATCTTTAAATGAACCAGGAGGTGTAAATTCATGCAAGCATGTTTAAACTTTACCTTGAGTAGGAATAATAACTGTCGGTCCCTACATGGCTTTAACATAGGCTAATACTAAACGCAGAAAATTTTGAAAGGACATGACTGTTTTGTATTCTTTATGTGTAAATTTATTTGATAAGAGGTTGATGCAGCACAGGTACATTAGTCAGGAACATTTGCTTTCACATGTATATGAAAAGGCATCTTACAGGCAAAGAAATCTGAGTAGAGGATAGGGGAAACACTTGCATTAAGGAACTTTTGAGTTCAAACTCTTTTGTTGAAGAAGGTAAAAAGAGTTCAGCAGTGTCATGCGAGTTGTCAAATATGTCAGGTTGATTTGGTTGATTTACAGATCACCGGTCTCGCCATATTAGGGATGCACAAACATCCTCTCCTTCAACCAGGAGCATCTTAAATTAAAAAACTTCCAGCTCCTTAATTCTCCCTATTGTATGTCTATTCTAAATAACTTTTTTTGAAACTTTTCTTAGACACCCATGTTATAGTAAATGTAATCAGAAATGGTTGGCAAACACTTCTGACAGGTCACATGGTACAGAAGGGCTTTTCTTGCCTTAAGCGATTAAAGGGTTCGAACTCAAACTACCTTATTGCCAGGTATGTTATGAAGTATATCTTAAAAGGCAACTGTGGAAAGCCTCCTGCTGCTAATACTCCTATGTAATGCATGTGTGAAGGTCATACGCAAGCGGGTCAGCTAAGAGAGCTTGTAGCTTTGTTAATGTATGCATCTGGGGCACATACAAGCTGACGTTGAGCACCTTGTAGGTATTCCATTCAGTTGACAGTGATTCAGCGTTCCACTCTGTCACACATGCCGTGTACACGGAGTAAATGGACACGCAGATGGTGCTGTATGTTCGTCTTCATGCGGCTGCAGCTGCAAGAGCAATTTCTGCATGTTAATATGTACACTGCCATGTTTACATAAGCTTGATTATTAATATGCCATCAGGTTCGGGGGAAAGCTTGTACAAGCTGTTTGTAACAAGAATGAGGCTGAACCAAAATTTGGCTGGAAGGTTTTCCTGAAGCGTTTTGAGGCTCATGAAATATGAAAGCTGAAAACAAGTTGTCCTTTGGATAATTCCTCTTTTAAGATTTTAATCTCAGCGTCAATGGACAATACAATGAACTTAAAATTTCCACTGGAAGCAGCACATTTATTTTGAATATGGGAGCTGGAAAAAGAAAATTTTCTTTATTGCTTAAAAGTGAAGGTAAAAATATTAGGATTTCATTCATTTAGATGCATGTAATTGTAGTGCCATTTGAGGCTGTTTAATATCACATATTTGATTACAATTAACCATTGATTCTCACGATAAAGGTATATCATACTTTTTAGGTGAAACTGTTGCTATAAATAATAAATAGAAATAATGTACCATAAAATTTAAATTCCAAAAACATTGTTCCTGTGAAATATAATATATATCACTTTGTAACTTATGAATTATTTTTCACATCTCAGACAAAATCTAATTCACACTTGACAGAGCATTATTAATGATGTGCCTCATTAAAATTCCAAAATTTATTTTAAATTTAAAAACAGAAACTTTTAGTTTGAAAAAAATCAGTACCTGATTGCACGCTGAAAACTCTGGACAACTCTCTCACTCATAACACACATTTTATTCACCACATACAAAGGATAGAAAACAAAAAATGTAAATGAAGAAAAAATTTAGAAATTAGGACAGTTGGCAATGCCGGGATGGATGGTGACGTGAAACAAGCAATTATTTTACCCTACTCTAAAATAGACTTAAACAATATAACAGTTGCTTGATAGTAGAATTCAGTGTAAAAATTGTGGTTGAACAGTGATGAATTCCGACTGAAACCCCAGAGATCATAAGCTTTAACAAATTGGTTAAAAGTAATAACAGATCTGGTACAGTGTAAGGAGGAGGAGGAGCAGCCTTTGATCTGTGACAGTAATTGCCAGGTTAAAACACACCAGTACCTGTAACACCATGGATATAATAATAGAACAAGCCTGGTTTGTGAGCAAAACCATTGTATACAACATGTAGATGACACCAGAAAATGCTGACCACTTTCTCCTGTCTGTAGAGTAAGGTGTTCACTGTGTATAAATTGCGATGCCACTTTGCATGCATCACTGCGGACAATTTCAGTACACAGGGTTACACACTGGTTGCTATGTAGCCATAATAATACAATTAGTAAATTGTCCTATCACTAACAGGATTAGAGGTTGGCTGTGGGCTAGGCTCAGTCCCCGAGTGGTCGTCTTTAGTCTACAGGTACAGATATGAATTATCCTGATCATTTGTGGAGGGTGAGGGGTTAACTGGCATGCGGAAACCTGCGTCTGAATGTCAAAACCCTCCAGCTGCTGCAGATGCGATTTTTGCTTAGACATATACATGCAGCTGTCACTCGTATATCTGCATTCTTATCCATCGTGTCATTATACCTGTGATCACAAAGCAATGCCCAAAGACAATCTTGTCAGATTAGAAAATCGGAATCTGAAAATCAAGGTGACCCAGGAAACTGCATAAAAACTGATGCACGTACGTCTAGGCCTACGCGTGTCGAATGGAGAGAAAGCGAGATTGTGATTATTTGAATAGTAGTTGATTATATAGAATGCGTCCGAATGAGTTGTGGACTGCCTGAGATTGTGGGTGATAGTGGATGGGGCTAGATCCTCACCTTAACATAGCTGTGATAGACAATTCATCTCCACCCACTTCCCAGAAACCCCACACGCGTAGATCGCTGGAGAGAGATTTCGCCAATTTTAGGCATATGGATAGCTAAAGACCCCTGTATGACTAATTGATCATGTATTAATTGGGGCACATAGATGCAAAAGAATTTAATGCTGATGTCTTAGAAAAGGCCATTCAATCTCTATGGCCAAAGAGGGTCGTTAGCAGTTGGGTCGTGGAAAACCGGTGGGTGTGGGGTGGGTGGGAGTAGATTCAGTTCACCGGATGATTCGATGCTCCAAGTTGCGTTCAGATGTTATGAGTGAGGAAAAGCCCAGTTGCTTCGAGTCACAAGGTTAATTTACCTGTGGCAGTAGTCCTCTGCTGTTGCTGATTTATAATATCACCAATTACTAAAGTATGGTTGGATGACATAAATTTGGCTGTTAAAGTGCAACAGCTGGTTTGAGGTTGGCCAACTTCGGGATTTTCAGAACAATTGAAAAAAACATGCCTAAATAAGTAGTGAATATGTAACTGTTACTAATTTGATGGTACAAGTAGGTGAAAATTGCTGTTTGCTCTCAATAAAATCGTAAGTGTTGCGTTGCCATCATATTCCTGAGTGCATATTTTGAGTGCCAAGGTTGTAGTAGCTTGTTTATATATATAGAATTAAATGTGATCTTTGTATGCTGCACAGAAATTTGAAAATGTCTCATAAATTTGCATTCACGTGCATAAAGCTCGTTTGCAAATATGAATTGAAAAGTTTCTGTACAGACGGAAGATACCTATTTAGAGGTCATTTTGTGATGACAGAAATCAAAAACCAGGTGGAGAGTGTAGGAAGGTTGTGGGTTTCCCAAGGGCACTGCTCGGTTTCCTCTCACCATAACGCTGGCCCTTGTGTTTAAGTGAAATATTCTCGAGTGTTGGTGTACAACACCAATCAAATAAATAAACAGAGGCAGGTCGTTTTATGAGAAGTTGTGTGCATCTCCTGGTTGCCGTGACAACTGATAAGCACCACCCAGGTAAAGCGTGTTGTTGTTGGCTAGTGTTTGGGGCACGGTGAATCCAGCAATCGAGATGATTCCGTTTACCTTTACCATTATCTGACACTGGCCATTACATGATTCATTCTGTGGTGCAGAAATGTCAATACTGGATCATTGGCATTCAGAATTCATGGTAAACATTATCGTCTGCTCTCACAAGTAGCTTGCTGAGCAACATGTGCACTGTGCATTATCATCAGATAGGGAGACCTCTAAGCAGTGGATGCGATCAGGACTTGCGTGCCTGATAAGTGTTCTCTCCGGGAGCTATTGCTTTTTGGCACCGCTCTATATTGCCGTTAAGTTTGTCTTGCTTTTGCTATGGATTAGTTATCCAGAGGAATGTACATGTGAATATCAATGGAAATTTACAATATTTTCTCCAAGACATTCAGTTTGTACTTTTCTGGCTGGCCACAGTGACTGTATGTAGACGTGTAACCTAAGTGAGTTAGACTGCACAGAATGTATTAAACCGTGTTGTGGAATTACTGATGTAGGCATTTAGAAATGTCAGCGCTGATTCGAACCAATGTACGAAATCCAGGCGAAAGCTGTCAGCACTGGTGAGTTTTGTGCAGAGCAGTTTAACCGTGTCCTATCAACTGCAAACCCTACTCCCGTGTTGTTACTCTACCAGTTGATGGACTGTATTAGAACATTCCAAGTGAATGGATCCAGTAATTTGAGAACGACGTGAACTATGAGTCACAAAGAAACGGAAGACGAAGACAAGAACTGTTGCCTTTGATGTCAATATGAAAAGAAAATTGATTTATCCTTGAGTGTGACTCTTATCGATTAAACGTCATGTATGACACCATTCTGACTTGTCTTGAATTCCTCTATGCAAATCAATGACTGGGAACTGCAACAAAATGGCAGTGTGACCTGAGGCTTGGACAATGCACATGGTAACATGTATAGTGACAGTGATGTTTCTGAACACTGGAAGGTCTTGACAAGGTGGTCTGGGTGCCAGGAATGCCAATGGTAGTGTCCTGTTTCTTCCTAATTTTGATCAGTGGTGCTTCCGGCATCCACTAATCCTGTAGAATAACCACAATGACTTTGTGGTTCTGCCAGTGGCATGGTATAGGGCTGACACCAACACCACCATGTTGTATTGGCAAGGGGACTTTCAAGACAGAGGACTCGTTTGTGAGAAGATGCACTCAGTTGACCCGTAACTTCATAGGCTGTGAAAGGCAGAAGCCAAGGTTGAGTGTCGGACTCGAATGTGATTGTAGTTACAGCAGTGGTCTGTTGTGGATTTATATCCAGTCCACTGTGCAGTCTCCCCCTGGGTAGGCTACATCCTGATATCCTGAGTCAAATTTCCTTTCATTCAAGATCTTTAAAAACTTTAACCATATTAATGGTTTTGGAAGGAATGAAGATTGATCTTATGTGTACATCTGCTCTTTCCTGAAATCTTAACTGTTTCCTGGAATAAAGTTCATCATGTGGTCAGTGGTGGCTGCCATCTTGTAAAGTGACAGTAATTCTTTCATACATAATTTAAATTTTGTAATTTAAAATTTAAAGTTTCCGCATTCCATCAAGTATCATTATTGATGTATTTCACTTTGTAGGAAGTGACGAATGTCAAAAGCAGAAAGGTGCCTTTTCTTTGCACATGTTTTATTCCTGAACTCGTCATATTTAACCTTCCTGGAGAGAGATTTGGATGTCTTCGGCAAGTAGTATTCCCTGTATGTATGCCTACTCTGCTGAAAATATATTTCAACTTTTAACATCATAATTGTTCAAACCAGTGGTCTGAATTTGTCAGATGTGGCCGATGTATGGTGTATGTTTTATTTTCATTCTTATTGATGGCGATATCTGAGATATTGGATACCTGCGCATTGTTTTATGTTAATACAAGTATGCGTGGTGGAAGAATTTCAGGTTTAGCTGCAGTCATTGAGTTAAGTATTGAAGAATATACTCTGAGTGCAGTGTAAGAATGGAGTCCAGCATAACATTTGTGCATGAAATCTGTATTCAATTGAGACTTATTATGCATGCCATAAGAAAGTCTGCTCACGTATAGATGTAAAAGTCAGATTTTTCTGACTGATGTAGAGAGATGATGTAATAAAAAATTATGTGCCTTTGTCAACTTCCTACGTCTTTGCCTGTATACTGACTACTGATTTCACTGTGTTCTTGTCAAGCATGTCAAGGAATGGATCTTTGATGGGTCATCATAGATATGAATGTATATAGCCAATGTCCGCGCTTGTTTTCTAGGCACAATGATCACCTAGACATCAGGTAAGGACATGCATTAGAGTGATTTGAATAGGTATTAACAGGCATTAGAAAGGATACTATATCTAAGTGGACATGTCAGTAAGATTTATTAGCTATCTGTTTTTGTCTAGGGTTGCATCTGGCATTTTGTAAACGAATGCCCTGGTGACGCAGACAAACAGGCTGTCATGTGAACTCTTTGGCCTTCATGAGACATATGGTACAGATGACACGTCTTGGAACTGACTGCTGCCTATTCAAGGGGAACTACTCTTGGCAGACTGTAAACTTTGTAGGCTGGAATATGGCTAGTTAATTGGAATTTTGCCTAAGCATATGGAATATATGTACCATTCTGCCAGACCTGGAGAAATTTGACAGCAACCTCTTTATCATGCTGAACACTTCATAATTAACTTCGCTTAGCCAATGCTGTAGTGTGGGTAGATGTATATTACATCACCTCTGAGGCCGAGGTGGTTAATGCACTTGTGCAATGTTATGACACAGGAGCCTCTCACCAATGCTGTCACTGTGAGTTCTAGTCCAGCTCAAGCTGGCTTCCTCTTCAGGTGTACATGGAAAGGTTTGCCAGCAACCTGCGGATGGTCGTGGGTTTCCCCTGGGCTCTGCCTGGTTTCTGCTCTGGCTGGTCGCCTACGTATAAGTGAAATAGTCTTGAGTATGACATAAAACACCAATCAAATAAATAAATAAATACATCATACATTCAGTGAAACATCCCCATTGTCTAACATGACTTCACATCCCCATTTTGTTAACGTGACTTTACATTCTCATTGTCTAACGTGACTTCACATCCGCATTGTCTAACGTGACTTCACATCCCCATTGTCTAACTTGACTTTACATCCCCATTTTCTAACATGACTTTACATCCCCATTTTCTAACATGACTTTACATCCCCATTGTCTAAAGTGACTTTACTTTACATCCCCATTTTCTAACGTGACTTTACATCCCCATCGTCTAACATGACTTCACATGTATACGTCAGGCCAGTGAATATAACACTCACAGGCTACAGACTAGTGCCATACGTTTTGTTGTCTGACGGTTCATTTGTGCAACTTAATCTTTAGTTCATTATGAGCAGCGGCAGAAAATCAAAGTTCATTTTAAATGATGTTATCAATTAACGAGCCCCATAAGGTTGTGAAATGCTCCCAGTGATTAGTACTTCTTTATATGTGAAAAAAAAATATTTACAAGTTTTAGTTAGGGCAGTGAAGTGTTAATTAATGTGATGATGAAACGCACGTTGAAAGGGCAAGCATAAAACAGAAGCTTGAAGCCTCCTTGTAACTTAGCCTCGTGATCTGATCCACTTTGACACCCTGTGATTGTGACGTGTTCACCATGTACAGCAATGTTGATGGAATGAGTGATTCACATGACGCCAGTAAGTAGAATAAAGTCAGCCGAGACTCTTCCTTGATAAGTGACATTAAGTTGTATGAGGAAGGCTAATGATATCAGGAAGTTGATCTTACTGCCATGATATCCAAGTCCTACATAGATGATGGGTCTTAATAGTGGCAAGAGATATAATGAAGGTAAACTGTTAAGACACAGTTTAGGTTAGCCATCATCTCTCTATCCACTCGTCATCTATGGATCACGGCTGCATCTCCTAACCATCCTACACCCTTTGATTTATGCATGGGAATCATGTACGAATGATGGCTGTGTTGTGTGTGGATGATGGCTGTATTGTGTATGGATGATGGCTGTATCATGTATGAATGATGGCTGTATCATGTATGGATGATGGCTGTATCATGTATGGATGATGGATGTATTGTGTATGGATGATGGCTGTATCATGTATGGATGATGGATGTATTGTGTATGGATGATGGCTGTATCATGTGTGGATGATGGATGTATTGTGTATGGATGATGGCTGTATCATGTGTGGATGATGGCTGTATTGTGTATGGGTGATGGCTGTATCATGTATGGATGATGGATGTATTGTGTATGGAGGATGCCTGTATCGTGTAAGGAGGATGGGTGCATGTGTCATGTATTGATTATGGCTGTATCGTGTATGGATGATGGATGTATTGTGTATGGATGATGGCTGTATCATGTATGGATGATGATGTATTATGTATGGATGATGGCTGTATCATGTATGGATGATGGATGTATTGTGTATGGATGATGGCTGTATCATGTATGGATGATGGATGTATTGTGTATGGATGATGGCTGTATCATGTATGGATGATGGATGTATTATGTGTGGAGGATGGCTGTGTCGTGTATGGATGATGGGTGTATTGTGTATGGAGGATGGTTGTGTCGTGTAAGGAGGATGGGTGCATGTATCATGTATTGATTATGGCTGTATCGTGTATGGATGATGGATGTATTGTGTATGGAGGAAGGCTGTATCGTGTAGGAATGATGGCTGTATTGTGTAAGGAGGATGGGTGCATGTATCATGTATTGATTATGGATGTATCGTGTATGGATGATGGCTGTGTTGTGTATGGACGATGGGTGCATGTATCATGTATTGATTATGGCTGTATCGTGTATGGATGATGGCTGTATTATATATGGAGGATGGGTGCATGTGTCATGTATTGATTATGGCTGTATCATGTATGGATGATGGCTGTATTGTGCATGGATGATGGCTGTATTGTGTAGGAATGATGGCTATGTGACAGTTGTGTATGAATGATAGCTGTATCATGTATGGATGATGGCTGTATTGTGTATGGGTGATGGCTGTATCGCTTATGGATGATGGCTGTATTGTGTATGGAAGGTGGCTGTATTGTGTATGGGTGATGGCTGTATCGTGTATGGATGATGGCTGTATCATGTCCAGCTGAAATATAATGAAACTGAATTGTTTTTTATGTTTTATAAATCATCTGTCATCTGTCTATCTTACACATGTCATCTGTGGATGATCGCTGTATCATCTATCAAAGATGTATGGCTGTGTTATGGATTGAAGATGGCTGTGTCATGTATGGATGATGGCTGTAAGGCTGTATTATGTATTGATGATGGCTGTATTATACAGGGATGATGGCTGTATCATGTATGGATGATGGTTGTAAGGCTGTATTATGTATTGATGATGGCTGTAAGGCTGCATTATGTATTGATGATGGCTGTATTATACAGGGATGATGGCTGTATCATGTATGGAAGATGGTTGTATCACGTATCTAACCTACACCCATCCTGCGCAAGGAATGTAACGTTAACAGCAGACTTCTCACTACAGAGCTGAGCACGGTGACCTGTTGCCTGAGGGCTGCCGGTAAAAGTTCATCAAGTTCTATAATTAAGGCTCTGTGGCAACTTGCATATGTCCAACACAAAACTCCCTGGCAGGTTGATGAGAGCGAGGGTATGTGAAGTTTTTTGGCTGCTCCCTCTTTTTGCCAAGATTGGTTTTATTGACTGCCTTAATCCGGCAGATTTGATCAAGTCGTCAGCTGTCTCTAGCTATAGTCAAGTAGTCGACTCTCTCATTAGGCCTCGTTCTGTCGCTCGGAACTTTAGCTTCTTACGGGTTTGACTTCCTAAGTGGTTTAGCTGGCCTTAAAATTGACAGCAGGACAAGGACTGGGACAGTGTGTAACTCAGTCCAATTACTCACTAAAGTTACTTAGTACACAATGTTCCTTCAGGCTGTTGAAGAGAGGGGGGGAGTTAGTGGGGTTACAGAGGGGTAGGGCTTCTGTTTGAATTGGCCAACACATACAGTGGTTCTGGGACACTTGACATGGAGTTGTATTGTACGCATTCACCTCCCTGCTCTATTACATGGCCTTGGTGGCATTGAGCGTTCAAAATCGATCATAGATAGGGCCATCGCTTAAAATATGTTTGTAGCCTAACCGACCCTCCAGATAAGGGACCTCCTGTAAACTTTTTATTGGGCTTTAGGTAGATTATGTTTTTTTTTTCTCTCCATAATAATTTCGTTAAAATCCTTACCAATTTTGTTTGAAAGAATAAAAAATAAATTTCTCTACCCACCAACCTTATTTTTTGGTAATAGGGTTGTGTTACGGGCAGCAAAGAATATTTTAAGTATAGCATAGTTTCGGAGGTCTTGTGTATACAGATAAGATTACGTGCTTGTCACCAGCATGTCACATTCATTGAGCTGAGCTTCCTCTGTGGGTGAAACACAGTGCATCACATATAGGCAAGTTTCTCAGTGATAAACTTGCCATTTGAATCCCTCCAGGTGTTTGTCCCTCCAGTTCTTTGAATCCCTCCACATCTTTGATATCCTCCAGATTTTTGATTTACTCCAGATGCTTGATATACCTGATTCCCACCCCCACCCTCATTCCTCCCCCAGGTATCTGAGTCCTTCCAGGTCTTTCAATCCGGCCAAATCTTTGAATCCTCTAGGCCTTGGATCGCCTCTCCTGCAGATCTTTGAATCTCTTCAGGTCTCTACTTAATTCTTAGGATAAAGCTGCTGATACATGTACTTTTATTTAAGTAATGCCACTTTTTAGTTTAAAAGAAAAGACAACACCAGATCAAATATATGTAATTGTCGATAAAGAATCCTATTTATAGTTCCAGAAATGTCACTTTTCATTTTTGTGATGTATGATAAAAGAGATATCACAGTTCAAAGTAAGCAAAAGCTACCTCGTGGGGAAAATCGAATGGCCGTCATGCTCTGAATTTTAACAAATCAAGGGCGACCTGTTTCTACCACTCGAGAAGACATCTGTTTGAAAAGTCACATCAGTTACAGACATCATCCTGCTTTCACAACAACATGACACAGAGTCACAGGAACTTGTATTGCACGCGAATTTGCTTTATTAGATATTTTATGTATTTACCTGATTGGCGTTTTACGCAGTTCTCAGGAATATTTCACTTATATATGTACGACAGCAACCAGCATTATGGTGGGAAAAAAAGCAGGCAGAACCCCTGGGGAACCCACGACCATCCACAAGTTGCTGGCATACAGTCTCATGTACAATGGGATATTAATATATATATTTCTGAGGAATGGTTGGAGATTTTCACAGTCATTTACTGTTATGGGGAATGAAATTCTATAGCCATATGAGGAATGCTCTGTTCAAATATAAAATCAAATCAGTCTACAAAATTTCACATAGATCCATCTTTTTCTCAAGGACATTTGCCATTATTGGTAGCCAGTAATACGATTTCCACATTGTTACACTCATTTTAAACATGTCCACATTTGTAACAATAAAAGTCGACATGTCTGTTGTGTAATCACATTGCTGTTCTGTGAAGATTGTGATTGGTGAGACAGGGGAGAACTGGAGAAAGGCGCGTTTTTGTTAAGATTGCCTCAGTAAGTTAGAAGGTGTTGTAAAGCTGACGTGTGTTCAGTGGGAGATTAATCTGCGGTCTTGTATCTGCGAATAACGATCGGCGCTCTAATGCGGAAGAAGTGGACGTGTATATAATGGTTACATGTTCCATTAGGCAAATCGTTGGTCAGCTAAACGGGCGGAGTGGGTCAGCAGTGGCCAGATGTATATGAATGCGGCCATCCATCGTTTTCAGAACTGTTTAACACGTGTCAGAATATCAATAGTGGTCTGATGGGGACACTGCGATGTTTGTGTTCTGTGCCCGCATACGCCGATCATTTCTCGCTGTATCAACAGCGCACTGTTGGACGACGAGCGTATGCTGTCGTGTTGCTGATTGCCCCTTAGTCAAAGAGCGACTGGGAGCGAAGTCGTCCTAGTGAAGCACCTGATTGATGTGTGGCATGGCAGCGAACCTGATATTGATTACCAATGATGTAGACATTACGCACTGTGACATTTTAGCTTCCAGCTCCAGACTGCTTTGCCCTCAAACAGACTATGAGGTCTGTGCTTCGGGTGCCTTACTAAAGTAACTCTGATCACGGGGCACCAGTTTTGGTCACATCCTCTCGACCACTCTTCCACCTAACAGGGATGGCTCGCATAAACATCCCGGCCCAGCCAAGGCCATTTTATGAGGCAGAGGATACCATGCTCTTCATCTCCAGCTCAGTGTCCTGTCTCTTGGGAGGACAAAGGCTGTAAAGGTTTACTACATTACCTGAGCCACACATGAAATCAATGGGAATTTTAGTACTAAGAAAAAAAAAAAGAATCCTTAAGGTGTAATATATTGGACTGGTTTATAAAACATTTAATGTCCAGAATCAACGAAGGTTTATGTATTTGATTCCTGTTTTATTTGGTACTTCAGACAATGTCATGCCTTTATAAGGATGGTGAGGTTGAAGGTGGAGGAAATTCTGCAGAGATACTCAGGGGAAATTAAGCCATTGTTCATCATCTAGCTGGCTAGTAAGCCACATCTAGCTGAACTGAAGGCTTGAGCCAGTTTGGGGAATACATGTCTACATTGTATTATTATAGGTCCAATTACTGCACCTGGTGATTGCCTTAGAAACATCAAGTATCAGTGGGGATCTTTCAAAACATGTAGATAAAGGGGATTGATTACATTGTTCAGGAATCGAAGTGCATATATACATTGGTTGTTCTCACTGTTTTAGGTAGTATGTGACTTGTGTTACTATTTTCTTTTCAAAATGTTTCAAGCATTTTCCCGGCCATCATTGAGGCAGCATACATGGTAGACATCTGCTTTGTGCTATAGGCACAGAGTGAAGAATACTTTTTAACAGTGAATTCCAAGATGCACTCAGAAAAAGTAGCATCCAAAATAGCACGGTATAGAAATCATTTCTGTGTTGAAATTTAACCCAGTTAACCCAGTTAAGAGTGATGTCCCTTGGTGGTTGCATGTACAGTGTGCGTACAGTTCACCAGGGTGTGTTACACAGCGCTGTAATGTCTCTCTTTTAAAACAACAGATGACCAATTTGCACATTCAATCTGATAGTTTATTAAGTTGTTGAAATCTGAAAAAAATGAGCATGTTAATGGCAATAATTAACTGGAAGATGGACTAGAATAATGTTCATATGAAAACATTGTAATAAGGTAGTGTACATAATTACAGATATCAATAATTAACAAATTCAAGTAAATTGACAACAGTTGTTCAGATTGTAAAATTATCTGATAGTGAAATACAGGCTAATGAATTGGCTATACATGTAATAAAAGCACCTATGGCATTCCAGGAAGGGATGGAACGTTACACATTCAGAATGCATAACCATTCCATATGTTGAGGTGCGAGAACTTCAAGTGAATCAATTTTCTTGTCGTTTTTTCCCTGGGGGGTGGGGTGGGGTGGGGTGGGGTGGGGGGTCCCGTGTTACAAACAGGGCGTAAGCTATTGCCATGACAACACATATCGCCGTGGTAGTTAGGTTTGACGAAAGGTTGCACCCTCTTCATAAACCATGGCCCCAGGTAATGATGTTGTTTAGGTTATAACGCCAGAAGAGTTGTTTGATGTATGATTAGGAGGAAATTTGAGCAAAAAATGGTTTTTACGGAGTTAAGTAAAAGTGTGCCTCATATTTAGGAGGCTGTGACCTTGGCCTAATCTCCAGAGGACGTCCAGAAGGTGGTGGAATCCTGAGAGATAGTAAGTGGTGTGAATGAACTCCTCGCTCAATGATGCGCCCGCTCATTACCTGCAACAAAAGGCTGACGACTCCACTGGGGCTGATTAACATGGCTGGCTCAGCAAGCGTATTGTCACAATGCCGAGATCTGAGAGCCAGCCCTACTGAGTGCAAACCAAACCTTCAACCAATTAGCAGACTAATTAGTTTTATCTATTCCTATACCTTTGTTCTATTCATGGCATTGCTTGATCTGGGAGATCAATAATGTAGTTTTTCTGTTTGGAAGGAGGCAGTTCAAACGCATAAGATGGGAATTTGTTTTTAGTTGGAACGATTCATGGACTATTTTTGCTGTGGTCTCCTCATGGAAATTTTGTAGATCATTTACATGTGCCAGTAGAATACTGTAAATGTGACACCTGCAAATATCACTTCATGTGTAACCAATCTTTTTACAGTTGAAGAGGCAGTACTTACATGTAAGCTGCCATTTATGGTACCTTTTTATTTTTCTGTCATATCGAGGCCGACACAAACATGCTTAGTGTGTAGAAAAATTAAAGAAAGATGAGAATAGAATTCTACAGTTTAAGACTCATATCTTATCCAATTCTTTTTTTTGGGGGGGGGGGCAAACAAAAGGTTTGTAATTAAAAACTGCAGCTGTCATTTCAGAGTTTGAATCATTAGGATACATTTCTAAGAAAGATATGTAGGTATGGATGTTTGTATAGTGGTGATGGAATCTTTTATTTAAATTTCCAAATTATATGTAAATGACTATAATCCAGTTCATTTCGATATACGTGGAGTAACTCAAATGTTCGTGCACTGTGACAGGTACATGCAGATGACTAGCTGATGGTCACAGATTGTGGGTGGCACATGCGAAGAGGTAGCATTAGCGTCTCTGCTACATTTGACGACCTACAGGTACGCGTAGCTCCGTCAGCATGTAATTGTAGTCCCTCAGACATCCTGGTAACCTAAGAGGACTTGTCGGTACATCCGCACCGAAGACTGTCAAGCACATCCTTCCGGAGATCATATGACAGGCCTTTGACACCACTGGATAGTGCCTTCATTGTGCGCCCACATCTGCGATATCTTCAGGAAATCAAATCCTCGCTGTCAATCAAACATGTGAGGGGAGGTGAGCCACTACCACCCCACACTTCTCTACATCCTTGAGTAGTGGTAGCCAGCTGTATACACCTAACCATGCCCTGTTTATGCCCTATATGGGTGCAAACTGCCCACACCAGTTTTCCTAAGGTACGCCATATGTGTGACTATATTCTTGGGTATTCAAAAAAATTTATTTAATTCATTGTTTTTGTTTGATACCAAAACTTTTGTCCATGCACCTGTAGGCTTATATCAGAAATGGCCAGCATGAAATTAGGGTGATGCATTTTGCATTAACAAATAGAGGCCTATATACAAACTCTAATATATATATATATATATATACAAGCAAACTTTATCCAGTTTTTAGTTTGATTTGTTTTATCGTGTCCATCATAAGATTAAGGGGCATGGCACTAGAAATAATTACTAATTACTATATATTCTGGTGACTAATCAAGACATCTTTCTCCGGGTCCGCCAGCAACCAGCGGATGATCGACGGTTTCTCCCGGGCTCTGCCTGGTTTCCCCCAACAAAATGCTGGCCACCGTCTCAGTTAGTGAAATATTCTTGAGTACAGTGTAAAATACCATTCAAATAAATAAATAAATAAATCAAGACATCTTTTATAATTTAATTTTTTCTTAGCCAAGAAATAGAAAGTTTTGTTTTGTCATGTTGGTGAAAGCAAATATAATATTTGAGAAAGGTCTTATTCCTTCAGGTGGCTGGTAGTCATTTTCATCATGTGCAGCTAATCAGTCGAATGCAAAGATGTGTTGAAAAAGTGTTGTTTACTTTAGGCACGTGTTACATTTTATTAAAGCTAAACTGTGTTATTGACCTTAGTTGTCCACAGTGAAAAGAAATCTTTCTCTGAAATATTTCATGATTTTTCTAAAGAATTCACTATTTTCATGAAAAAATCAACACTATTTCCTAAAATTTACTGACAAAGTCCCCAGAAGTCTCAGTAGCAGTGTCTCAATGTCAGTGATGAAAAGAAAAGTTACATGTGTAATCTGAAAGGCGATTTCAAATTGTAGCTTTTGAAATTGATTCTTGGTGTTCAAAATGTTGAACGGCTCTGTGTGTTTTGTTGCAAATCTGCGAAAAAAAAGATTCAGAATATTCAAAGCAGAATATTTTTGGTTGCGTTCATGAAGGACTGATGTAAAATCTGACATTTATGATCCACAAGGAAACTGCGGGACGAAGATTGAATTCTCAAGTGTGGGAGGCTTCAGGGTTATTTGAACTCTTTTTCTGAACCAAGATTTTCCTAGTGGGAAGCTCTTCTTGATGACAGAAGGGGGATGGGACGGGTGTGGGGGGGGGTCAGGTTTGGGGTGGGGAGATGTTCTTTTCAGTTTGTTCTCTTTTAGGCTTCAGCTCCTGTAATAGCCTGGTACATTCGTATAGCCGAACTCCTCTGCATGCCCACTCGCATGCAGCTTTATTACCACTGGGCATGCCGAGGAAAGAAAGATATGATTGTGGACTGCAAGTGAGTTTAAAAGCCTGTGGAGTTATTGGCGTTTTGATTAAGCGTGCTGTAGAAGTTCACCGCTGTCCCTCGTCTTTGCTAACGGGGAGCTGGCGTGCAGTCTGTGTGTTTAATCTGGCAAATTAAATATCAGGCTGATGATTTCAGAGGTTCATTTCGCGATCTTGGCCACCAGTGACGTAGATACGCCAGCGGGAGTCGAAACACCGTCCATTTTCATTGGCATTGAATTTTCAGGTGATGCCTTTTTTTCCCCTCCCCCCACCACTTGGTTCGGTAGGCCTTTATATTGTGTGAAGATGTTAAGGGCCATGTTGATTGAACAGTCTTTAGCTTGATGCCTGGGACTTCCTACATGGTAGAGATGACGCACACTTTCCCCAGCCTTCCTGGCTGCACGCTGGCATAGACCATTATGTGGAGAAGAATGCCGTGCTATTTCATTAACTACCCTAGAAACTCCCGAGCTGCCCATGTAGTCCGTTTTAGTCAGCTAGACCATCTACAATTATGTTATGTTATTAAACACTTTTTATGGGCAATGAATTTCTCAGCTTTCAGGCTCTGTAGCTTTCAAGATGGTATCTGGCCACTCAGACTGTGATTTTGATTAATAAAGCATGAAGAAATTGCACTGTTGGCAATTTACTTCTTCATTTCCCAGATTGTGTAGTTCATTTCATGATAGGTTGTCGGTTGTGTTCCAAATTAGCCATACTTGACTTCACGTTGTCTCCTGGTGCCAGTCGACTTCCAAAACGGCGAAGATTGTTAAGTCATCGTTAAAGCTGTTACCTTGTTATAAGTAGGTTTTTAACATGTCAAAAGTTGATATAATTTTCGCTGGGGGATTTTCATTCCGTCCCCATTCCACTCTTACTTCCCCCTTCCCCCTGAAATCGTGCACCATGAAAAATGATAAGCTTATTAACTACACAATCCTCCGATCAATACGTACAATAACACGTCTTATCTGTTGACCAGTGTCTTATCTGGCATGGTGTTAAATGTTATTAGCAGAGCAATTTACACCGTATACTGAAGTCTTTGAGCCACACAGACAGGTGGTTGGTGATGGTGTTTACCGACTGCCCTGGCATTTATTGATCACATGGGTGACCTTTGGTGGAGAGTTTCGAAGCAGTCGTGTAAAAGACACTGATAAGTAATTTCCGCTGTGTGATCATTGAAAATGGAAGAATTTTTAAATGATTAAATACAAATTGCAGTGCCAAGCCAAACTCATATAGCAGGGCAAGCCGAACACAGGAAAATTGTTCACTTTGTGAAATTGTTTAGCTTCATTAGTTTTATCCAAATCTATACTATCATGGTGTATTATGTTGTTCCAATAAATTTCATGCTTGGGATTTTTTTTGCATATTGAAGGGATATTTTTCCTTTTTTTGTCAAAAAATTTTGATGGAAAAAAGGTCTGGATCCAGCATGGAATTGCTGATAATGACGAAATTATGAGATTTTCCTCTTTGCATCAAATTGTCTGTCTCATCGATGAATGATAATTTTCAAGCTTTGTCAAATTTTTATTTCAAATTTTGTGACCTTGAAACTAATCTTGAAGGTCATAAGCAAGCATACACATAAGGCTATACCATCATCAGCTGGCTTTGGATCAACTAGCCTTGTAATAATGTGATTTTCACTTGTCTGCAGCATTGCATTGCAGGTGTCCTTTAGGGCTAATAACAGTATAGTTGCATTTACTTTCACAAGCTTGACGTTGACAGCTTACAATTAAAATTTTGGGTAAATATTGCATTTTCTTTTGAAAAGTATTCACCCATACATTTGATGCCAAATTCTTATTGTTTATCACATTAAGTTCTCCCCATTGACCATGTCATTTGAAACCACACTAAATCTTTCACTAGTCTGTTTTGCCGTTTCCAAAGTTTGTATAATGAGGCCATCCTTAAAAATATGTTTGCTGGGTGTAGCCTGACTGACCCATCGAAAAAGGGCCCGCTCAAACGTTTTTATTTCTGTTTTGACAAAAGACTTTTGTTTCTTTTTTCCATGTTAATTTCTTTAAAATCCCTATCTTATTCAACGGCCAGAAAGAAAAAGCATTCCCCACCGACTGACTCTGTTTTTTTCACATAGGGCTGGGTTACGCCCAACAGACAGTCTCTTAAGCATGGCCTGACTTACATGTACAGAGAAGTACATACGTTTCCTGCCCAGTTTGACAGCACTCCAGAGATATGCTGGCATAGTCACACAGGAAGCTCCTAAATTCTTAACTGTTGCTATCAGAGTTGTACAGTGATATCACATATACAATAATACCGGCATTCATCATCATCACTGAGCAAACTGTTTTTACGTTTATGACTCAAACTTTACGCAGTAATTATTGATTGATCTGTATGTGTGCCGGAAGCTGACATGGCACCTCACAAAAGGTGTTGGATTTTTATTGCGATGTTGGGTATCGGTAGTTAGCTGGAAATGAGCTCATAATTTTCCTGAGAGACAGTAACCTCAAGGTGAGTGTTTTGTTGATGTGTTGATTTTATGAATGGTTATCTGCTCGGGAGAAGATGAGCGGGGTTGAATTTAAGATGGAAGGGGATGGGAACGAAGGGGAGAGGGGTGGGGGGACGTGGAGGCCTGAGCATAATCAATTAGGGAGATGATTCAGACTGGAAGCACCATTCTAAAGGTGGAATGGTGTAGTCACAAACTGATGGTAGGGTTTAATCGGGAAATTGACTTGTGCTGTCCTCACATGCTCATTGTGTCCACGATGAATGTTTAGGGTGTTCCAGAGGTTGATGGTGTTCCATTCCTCTGCTGTCATCGCAAGGGTACACTGTAGAGGTGAAAGCCTCTCCTGTAAGGCAAGGGGGGATGTGATTTAGGGAACTACCCCTGTACAATCAGACTAAAGCGGGATTGATGGCGCACTGTAGGGAGATTGAGTTTGTACTGTAGAGTGATTCATTCTGTATTATAGGGGGAATAATTTTGTGGTGTTGGAGGAAAAGATTCTGTACTGTAGGGGGATTAATTTTGTGCTATAAGGAGGGGAATAATTCTGTGTTGCAAAGGATTGATTATGTACTGTAGAGGATTTATTCTGTACTGTACAGGGATTGATTCCGTCCTGCAGGGGGATTGATTCCGTACCACGATGTGTGTGTGTGTGGGGGGGGATTCTCTGCTATCAGATCATAGGGGGGATTGTTTCTTATACAGTGGGATTGATTCTATACCATAAGGTGATTGATTCTGAGCTGCAGTGGGTTGATTCTGTCCGGCATGAGGATTAATTCTGGCCTCTGGGGGATTGATTCTGTCCTTTGGGTTAATTGATTATGAACTGTAGGGGACTGATTGTGTGCCATAGGCAGTTGATTCCGTCCTGTGGAGGAGATTGATTCTGTACCATACGGAATTGATTCTTTTTGGGGAGGGGGAACTGATTCTGCTCTAAAGGGGGAATCATCCTGTAGTAAGAGTGGCCCATTTTGTACTGTTGGGAGATGATGAAAATGTACCATCAGTTATAAACTATATGTGCAGGCATGTGTGGGCCTGGCTTATGTACTTCTGCCTGTCTGATCCTGTGCTATATTTATTTTCTAACATGACTGAAAATTTGGGAAGGTTGCTGCACCATAAAACCAAGACTGAAACGGCCAGTAGAGCGGGATTTAAAGTCTGCAACCTCATGTGGTCAGTTATGCAAGGGCTTGAAGTTTACTTTTGGCAGAATCCAGAAGTGAAGTCACTCAGCCAGGGAGGATCTCATTAAATTAAATTGTTAATATTTAATACATGTAAGTTAAAAATAAAAAGGCATCTCCTGTCCGTGACAACTCTTGGTGGTTGTTAAAAGTGTGATGTGAGATGATAAGAACTTACATTTGCCTCACATTAATTTCTAGTGTAGACAAAAGAGCGTTGATGGACAGAAGTAGTGATTTGTGGCAATAAAATTATGCTTTCCGGGTTCGCATGGATTCTCGAAAAACCTGGAATTAATAAGTAACTTTAAAGCCTTGAAAGGCCCGGAAAATCATGGGCGAGTGGGGGTGGGGGTAGGAGGTGTGATGGATGTAGAGTTGAGCCTGGGGAAACTCTAGGAACTCAGGCCTTAGAACCAATCTGAGTTCCATGTATGCCTGTTATGGATAGCCAACATTGTCCTGAGAAATTTGTTTTCCATCTATTTGAAACTGTCCACTACACTGTGTGAAAGACTTCATCAACATGTAACTATAGTCATTTTACATATAAACATAAGTGTAGAATATATATTTCAAGCAGTCTTAATGTGAATTTAAGGCCTGGAAAAGCCTAGAGAACTCCTGGAAATTTGAAAATCTTTAATTTCAGAGTAGCTGTCTTCTAGCATGATTGACCAGAGACCAACCTGAGTGAAAAATTATTTGTCCATATGATCTTAACAGCCTTTATGCAAAAAAGGTTTTAATTGACCTCTTACTGAAGTATTCATGTTTTGGGGAAAACACCTGAGTGTACTTGTCGGAGCCCTAACTGAGGAGTATGACAAACAATTATCAAAAAAAAGAAAAAAATTAATATTGATCTGGTTGAATCTTTTTATAGCACTCCATATATCAGAGGTTGTTTTATATGACACTGTGTTTATAAATGTACTTGTATGTGTACTTCATGCAGACTCTTGACACATCAGACATGATCTGTACTGAGTATTTTGAGAAATAACTTGTTTTTATGTTTGTCATTTAAAAAAGACTCGTTTTAGCCTCAGTGAATGAGCAATATATTTCTGGTGTTCTTACGAGAGCTAGGTTCGTAAAATTAATATACTTCACTGTCAAGTTGCAAAAACTCATCAGTTAATTCAGTTATCAGTTAATGGACAACCAATATTCAGTGTTGTTTTTTTTAATTTTCAAAATAAGTTATAGATATGTGTTCAAACGCAAAATATCATTTAATTGTGTGCGTTTACACTAGGAAACAAAATCTGATATATGTTACATGGAGCATATCTTGATGAGAATATCATGCCTTTTGCTGGCTGTTGATTGACAATTTACACTCAAAACCTATTTATGACATCGACATATATTGCAAAGGATGAGTGACGAAGACTGAAAAGTTTCTCCGGGGCCAAATGGATTTACAAGGTCAAATGGATCAGCATTTGGTATTTATTATATATCGGCATGTATGTGTAATGTTGATTTATTGATTATTTAAATAGGCATCAGTGTTGAATTTATCGTGAGCTGATGGTCGCTTATTGGTGAAATTCTCTTGGGAGCTGTGATGTGATGTAGCAAACGCATACAGCTTGAGTAAGGCGCAACTGTGCCCATGTGTATCTGTTGTATTTGATTGACCATGCCAATTTATGTGCGCTTGCCGGTTTGCATAAGTGATGTACATGCACATGGAATTAGTACATGTTCTTGTTTCTTGCATGAAATGAAGCTGCAGCGTCTGGAAAAACAAGATAACTTAATACAGTCATTAACTAGAGAAAATCGACTTTTCTTTGATTATTTGTCGTTTAACATCTTGATTTATAAAGAAATGTTTTATGTTAATTTTAAAATGTGTGGGCACTGATGCTATATTACATGTACACATTTATGTGTGTAGGAAAACTATATGGCCACATCTCAGGTCACAAGTACATGTATCTTTCTTATTTTGACCTATCTTACCCTTGTTACATGTACATGTAATAACCTTTGTGACTGTAGACATACAGGGGAGTAAGTGGTGTCTGTTAGAAGAGCCAGTTTAGCTTTAATATCCCCAGGATACAATATTACATAATATGACATAATATTGTATGGCAGATTACATGTGTAAAACCCTGGCTTTTTCATGTAACTTTATGTAATACGGCCCCATTGGTTTTTACACCCCTGGTCATGCGTGTAAATATGCTTTGTTGGTGGTGAGGAGTTAACTGCGGTAAGTTATAATAACCAAAGAACATTTCATAGAATTAGGACTTTGGCTTTATCAAGAGTTTGGTACAAGTAATCCGTCTTCAGCAACCATTGTAATGCAGTTCAGAAAGGGAAGAAGAATATAAGGAGAGAAAAAAGACAAAAAAAAAAAAACCAAAAACATAGAATGGTGTATGGATTATTGAGAATTAAGTGATTTTTGCTAGATGTGGATCATGCATTGTACATGTGTGTTACAAGTTTGCATGGTCAAATGTTCAGCAACACATGTGCCTCTAGCTGGTGAAGTAAAATGACCACTGGTCATTCTAACATGTACATGTATTTTCTTACCTCAGGAATTAACCCACATACAACGTGGAATTAATCCATATAGAAAGTGTTATTTAATCCATACATGAAGTGTCATAACATTGTAAATTATGTAGGGCATCACAATGAAAATGTACAATGCCTTGCTGAAGAATTTTTTGAAGATATAATTGATGGAATAGAAATTAATGGTTATAGTTTAATGCCACATCAGCAATTTTTCGTCCATAACGTGGTGAGGTAATTGTTGGAAGATTTGAAAAAAAAAAAAAGAATGTACAACGTTGTCGGAACCAAAATCAATAATATGTTCACCCTGATGTTGGAATCCACAGGTAACCCAAATTTTTCATTAGATGATGAATGATTAGGTCTGCCACTCGTGCACGGTTACAAATCCTCAGGTGTTTAACAGGTGTATTTGATTCTGAACGATTAAAGTGTTAGGTTTGCATCCCATTTGTGTTTGAGAGCTTGCCCTAGTGGGGAATTTTTGTCTTGATAACGGATCAAACTGTGCATGTGACTTAATGGCAATATGTCCACAGATATATAGGTTTTTAGTCATTGGTGAATGGGATAGATATGTTTATTTATTGATGTTGATTAAGTTGCCATGTAATCACTGGTATTTGACCGAAGGCGTTCGCAGATGTGTTTGCTGGAATATGCATTTTTTTTTTTTTTTGCACGGTTGTTGTTGGTTATGTGAAACATTGGAGGCATCCAGTTCATGAGGGTGATAATTTACAGCTCTCGCCAGTTGGCCATCGTTGTGCGTGCATAGATTGTGAAGTGTGTGTGTACTGATATCATTGTGGACCTCTCCAGTGTGGAGTGTGGCACACTCAAGAGTCTGCAGAAGGAGCCCAGCAAACCTTGGGACAGCACAGGGTCGTTATTTCCTATTTCCTGTCTCAGGATCTCCCCCGGGAAGAGGATGACACTGACAGCCTTTCCAGACGAACTTCCACCGTCCCATTCATAACCCAGGCCATGGGCTGTTTTTGTCCTTGAGTGAAAACAGAGACACGGCGAGTTGGTATAAGGGTTGAACAATGCCAGGGATAAGATTCAAGCTGTGACAACCACAATGTGTGACAATAACATCAGCAACAACTCGGCACAGGTTTCCTAAGCAAGAGCCGGCTGGAATAGGATAGCTGCGAGGAAGTGTACATGGATTATCATAGGTGTGTAGTTCTGTCATCCTATCTGCTAAGACAAGAGAAGCTTCTGAGTAGTAGCACATGTTTACTATTAACTCCATGATGACGTAGTCTGAAGCACCTGACAATCAGCCAGCTGAAGCACATTGTGTGTGTTGCCTGGGGAATTATGTGGACAATGCTTGCCTCGTTATTGATATCTCTGACACGGCCCATGTATTGACATATACAGTATAGGCTAGTGTTACGAGCCATTGCCAGATCGTCACAGTCATTGCTAATACAACAGCATACATGCCTGCATCTCTCACAGGATGGCCTCTGCCCATTAGTATAGCTCCCATTTAGTACCGCCTCCCCCCCCCAACCATCCATGGCCCAGAAAGTGGAGATATCTAATATAGATTTTCCTTGCGGTGGTCTCAAATTCACTGAGCGCAAATTTCATCTGGAAGCCCAGACAGGAAACTGCTTGAGTTGACAATTACTTTCGGTTGGCCTACCAGCAGCTGGTACCCAGTGGGGCCACATAAGCGAGGGGCTGAGCTCCTAATGTATCAAGCCCCTCACTGTTTACAGTAATGTGGGCCCATTGTGTGCATCAGCCTACCATTATTGAATTTTTCATGGACCATTGACTAAAAATACAATATATTCATTTCCTTTGACTTTCCCAGCACAATTAGTGTTCGGTGTCTGATAAGTAGCAGTGGACCATTCAGACATTTGGTTTCCTCTGGGGAAGCATTTGGATGAATTGGGCGTTACGTCAGTCCTGGCACCAGGTCTCAAGAGTAGATTACAGGTATGTGGAAGAACAGCTGCATTTTAACATCTAATAACCAGCGGCCGCATCCCTGTGAATTAACAGAGGGTGAAGCGGAGGAATGACGAAGATGTCAATATATCAGTGGCAGGGTAACAACAGGTCAATGGGACCTCCGAAGCACGCGCGGGTACAGCGTAGAGGGGCGACAGAGAGCATAGATCAGGACGGTGAATGGTCGTGTGCGGCGGATCGTCCGGTGTCAAGACTTCAGCCTTGACCAATAGAGAGCTCAGGGGGGCCGGCTAAGACCGGAGCTGACGGCCTTGATCAATGTGGAGTGGGTGGGGGAATTGGTTAGGTGACTGTCAGCCCAGCCATCAGACGGTGTGCTGTCAGCGTACAGAAGGCAGAGCCATACTGCTAGTGCCACAGACGCGTGTACGACGATGACTGCAGAGGTTTTGTGTGGAAACGTGCATGGGCAAAGGTGACTCTCAGAACACTTACAGGGTGTGTGTGTGTGTGTGTGTGGGTATGTCTGTCTGTCTGTGCAAGCATCCGCCTATCTACCTGGGGTAATTGCATACCTTTGCCTGTGAGGCTGCGACAACGATAGTTCCGAACGGCAAGTGTGCGTGATGATATCTTTGGTCACTGTCAGGAATATGCCTCGTGCTGCCAGCACTGCAGCTCTTCATTGTGCATCTCCGTCACTGATATAAAGAAGTGGCTTTTACGGCTGCAGGTTGGCACATGATACCCGTGTTGGGCATGATCTCTGTGTAAGGCTTGCTGCAAGACGTACAATTATACGTACAGTCAATCTGCCAGGAGAGGAAATACATACATGTACCAGGTCAGCTGGATAATCCCAGGCCAGGTAGTGCTGCTGGCCCACCCAATCACCATTGTTGATAAGGCTGTCAAATTAAGTGAGGTAACATGCGTTAATTTGGCTAATCAGCCAATAATCGCTCCATTGACAAGTGCAAGGATGACTTCACTGCTGCTGGTCTCTGGGTAGCCAAGTTCCTGCCTCAGAGGTTGTACAGCTTGTACCTTTCACATGCACCTGGTGGGCCGATTAGCCTCCACAGGTAAACCTTGTTCTGCCTCGCTCTGTCTTTTGTATAGTGTAATCCTGGAGAGCCACCTGTGCCGTTGGAATCAATGTAGATGCATGGACTCTTGACCACAAAGCCTGGTTAGGTATATTAGCAGTCTGGAAGACTTTCCTATCTCTGGCTCAATCGCCTAGGAGCGAAACGTATGGGATTTTTCATTGGGTTTTTTTTAAACGGAGGTGTTAAAAGCATTGAACCATGTGCGTGTAAAAATCAGGCACTTTGTCCGTGTGTGACAGCGCTATCTTCTGGCTATTGTGTTGGTTGCAGGCTTGATCATATTGACATATGGCTGAGAATTGCTGCATGTGAGAGCTGTCCCCTGCATTCATTGTACTGCAGCATGCTGACTGGACAATACTGGCTGAATATTAATGATTTACCAAGAGGTGTACCCTTACGTGGTTAGGTCAGTTTTGTACTGCTGGTGACTACATGTATACATGGCGCAGCTGTGACTCGTGTCCAAAACAAACTCTGTCACCTGCTGCTTGAGATTGGAGACACCATGGACACACTTTTACTTCCCACATTACCGTCTTCAACACATCAGAATTAAGACTGCTTGTCTTTAACCACGGCATCCACCTTTTCCTGTGATTTTGTGTATTCAATACTGTGTACTTGTATCCTGGATGCAAGATGACATCACGGGTGATCAATGATTGATTCGGCTCTCACAGGTACATGTGTATACCTGAAGTTGATATGTACATTGGGGATTTCTTGAGAGATAATTAAGAGTTTGTGAAAGCTTCTGGACTGTCACAATCAGCATCCATGCTAATGTTCCAGCAGATGCATCTTGGCTCACTGCATAGTGAGTCTAATATACCTTGCCATGATCCCATTCACAACATGTTTGTGTTGGGGCAAAAACGGACTAGCTTACGGCTGGCAGGATACGGCACTGATCCCATCGGCACAGAGTGGTGATATCATCCCGGCATGCGGCTCTCAAGCAGAGGACGGCACGCAGGTGAGTTCAGGTGTGCAGTGCTCATTTGCTGTCCGTTTGTCTGGTCATCCATCCATCTGTCCGTCCAGCTAGCTGGAAAGGATGCTGCATTGGTGTGGTGCATATACATTGACCACATCGAATTTGACCAATTCATTATCTATCCCATTCATCTAGGTGGATTCAGTTCTGATATTAAACTCTCCCTTTGTGGCAAACTTATGGCAATCAAAATATACATTTAGAAGGCCAGGTTTCTGGGGTTTTTTTTTCAGGAATGCACATGTCTGACGTATAACCCCTCCGACAATGGTCAAGTTATTCCCCCTTCATGGAAATTAAGTTCAGTGGAACGGTTTTATCATGTACCAGTACTTTGGTGGTTTTACCTATCTGCTAATATACCAAGCATGGAGGTGCTTCCGTGGGGTGATGTACTGTTTGCACAGGTGTAGTTATGAAGTGAAGTAACAATGTCTGTGAAAGGTGTTAACTATGCAGGTTACAATTCTGAACGTATGACCAGATGACCAGTGCCATTTGTGGCACTACGTGTGTTTGTTACAGTTAGGTACATGTATACTTATACCACATTCATTATACTTAACCTATAGTTATATAGGTATATAACCTGTATATGCACATCTACTTTATGTTATCTGCATGTTCATTCCAGGCTGAGATAATCTCGGACAACCATGCTGTACATTCCAAGCGTGAATTACTTTTTACACTCTTTCTAGAATTGATCGTAGAGAGGAAAAGGTGCATTTAAAATATTAAAGCTTAATTACAACTCCCAAGAAATATATTATTCTTTGAATACTGGCACCAGAAGGAATTCAAAAGTTGCTAAATGGGTGGGAGGGTGGCAACGTTGGGCAAAGGTCCAGTGGTTGCCTTGGCATGGGAAGATTCGCTACCCTAGACTGGTGTGGAACTCGGTGGAAGAGTCTTCAGCCATTCTGGAACACACAGATATGGAATCTGAAGAGATGAGAAATCTGGACGCCAAGCTAAATGTCTAGCTTCGTATATTAGTTGAATGGCCTTACGGCCTCGGCCACCCTGTAGATTTCTGTAGACGAGCTCTTGCTCGGCCATTCAAAGTTGGGGCAGCTGCACCCAAATATGGGGCCTAAAAATATGAGGTCTAAAAACATGGGGTCTCACACTTGTACAGATGCCACTGTTGGTCACCATCAGTTCAAGAGAATGGCTGGTGATAAATTTTCCAAAATTCATGTGTTTTGATCCACATGACGAAGTGAAGTAACCAGACTGATTTACTTAGATGAAAATTATTGTTGTACATGTAGGTGACAGTGTGTGGCTTTTATCCACCATTCTATGTTGAGTTCATGTACATTGTAAATGTAGTTATAACTAGGTAGTGGACAATGAAGTGTGGTTTTTCTTTCATTTCTGAAGTATTTCATTGGGTACAATTTATAATGGGGATTTTGCAAATAACACTTGCAGCATGTGAGAGTCGTATGCAGCTACATGCAGGTGGATACACAGCCAAGGGGATCAATGAAGTATGAGACTGCAGCACAGCATTACTTGTCACACTTTTGAATTTTGGCTGTGTATGCAATGATTCGTCGATTGCTCTCTACAGACAGCACTGCTCTGTAGTTTGATACGCAGTAGTGCATCACTTTTTCCAAGTCGCTGCAGAGTGCAGGATCTCAGGTTACGATGCATGATTTAATTTGCGCAAGAAGCTTTGACGCATGCCTTGAGATATCCACGGATGTGGCTCGCATTGATGTTGCACCTCTTAACGGTGTGTGAAATACCTCATGTTGTCCCGATCATAACGAATTGTCTCTGACGGACTACTGATCGCTAAGGTCTCCAGCTACTTGCTGATTCACCTTCCCTAGGCTTCCTGTGTTCTTTTTGAGCCTTCCAGATAGTTAAATACCCTCCAGGCTCGACCTGTCATAGACGTTGCTTCTAGACGTAGAAATGTTGATGAATGATTTATGTGTTTTTGACTCCGGATAAAGGAGGAGATGCGAAGGCTTTGAGTGGAGGGTTATGTAAGGTGGTTAAGGAATCTGTATTATTGATGCAGAAATCTGCGCGCAGTGCAGAAGGATTTGACATGGACATTTAGGAGGTTGTTTGGGTCACCCAGGTGTTGATGGTCTACATATCTGCCCAGGCTGATTGATCGGTCATTGACCTCGCACCAGTTTCCACATCTGAGACACTTTGAGCTTGAGTGTGTTTTTTTTTTGTTTTGTTTTTTTTTTTCAAAAATCATTTATTAAATATCAGCCGTGTGCTGTGATTTGCAATCTTATTCACTCTTGCATATAAAGTTTTTAAGTATATGCCACCATATGTTTACCATGGCAGAAATTCCCATGATTAGAAAGAAAGTTTGCAGCTTTTGGAATGCCATGATGTAGCAGTTGAGAGGACTGTTTTTGTGCCCTTTTGATCTAGAACAGAAATACCTTTTTCTCTACATGGACATGTAAGTACCGTAGTGAGAACAGTTTGAAGGTTGAACTGCCCGCACTATTTGCCCGTCATACTACATATAGGTAACCAACCAATTGTGGGTGGTAGATGTTTGAATGAACTATGAATGAAATTAAATTTGCAACTTACAAGCATAGAAAATCTGAGGGTTAATCAGCGTATAGTTTCATTTATATATCATACTGGAGTCTGTGGAACATTTCTATCAGAACTGAACGTTAGGCTATTGTAGTTGCAGAGAAATAGGACAAGAATTCCGTTGTACTTTTCCATTGTTGTTTACATTAGTCAGGCATAGTAAAACCAAAGGTCACTAGCATTTGATAGCAGGAAATGTATATTTGGTTGGTCTGGTTTCAAAAGCCCAATCACCTACCCTCATAATCTTCAGGCTTATTAAGCTATTTACTGTGGATTAAGGAGGATTAGAACTTGTGCCTATTAGATCAAAGCAAGGTGTGTTTAGGGACATGTGCCTGTTTTACATAATCATCCCACCCCATGGAGGTAGAGAGTGTGCCAGTTGTGCAGAGAATGGAAGACTACTTAGCCATGCATATACAAGACTGGAGCATTCTTTGCGTTGGATGCCGCGTCAAATGTGTATGACGGCTTTGTGAAACACGTCATCATTTTGGCCTGGTAGCTGGTACTGGTATTTACAAGAGTGTTGCCATGGATTAAGATGCCTCTACCATTATTTCGAGGTAAATAATTATTCCGCACAAGTGGACTTTACAAATGTGGATCAATTGAATACTAACTGTAAATACATATAGAGTAGAAAATGGAATTGTATGTACCATCTGGGCATATCTGAGTAATGTAATAAGAGCCTATGGGAAGAGAAAATAGTTGAATTTGACAGTTAACCTCTTTAAATAAAAGTTAATTTTCAATTAAATTCCATAGTTGGATTCTGTTTTTCTGGTTTATAATAAAACAGAGGTGACAGCATTGCGATGTGAACTGGTCCACTTTATGTTGGCACATGTACATAATCTGTGTATTGTACATGATCCTTGGCTGTGTTATATTGAAGTTTTCTCTGATTGTGAACACCTGTAATGGCTGTAAGGGGCTACAAGTTTGTGTGGGTTGGTTTCAATGTTTTGATGTATTGCCAGTAATAATCTGTTCTTTTCTACGATTCGGCAGCAGATATATTTCTGTGCGTTGTCAGATGGAAATTATGTACAGAAACAAAGCAATAAGAAATGGTTATCTGGATTGAAAGCAACATTAGAAATAATGCTGCTAAAAAGCCCAGATTTAGACACAAGATACTATATATGTTAGTCTTCTGAGAGATATGACAATACTGTAAACAAGTATACCCCAAGCACAAAACTGGCACGTTTCCCAGTAAAATGTATGTATGTGTCTGTTATGGAAAGAATGCTTTAATATAAAACAGGCCATGTAACCAGCTGCTTCACTGTTCATACAACGTAGCATTCGACATGACATGTCATTTATATTCCCACTCAGGGGACAATTACACAGTCTCTGAGCAATTGTGGCTGTACATTTTATGCAGATCGTTATATGTAAGCAGAAATGTTAATCGAATGTCAGCTTTGATGGAGCACAGGGACACACTTACAAAACTTCGACACTGCTGGCATTTACAGTATACAGCCATGAACCCAGCGATCATATACGCAACATTTGCAATAATGGCCGAGCAGCAAATGCCAGAAGACCGTCTGGTGGTTACCGACAGGTTGGCCTGGAAAGGTCAGCAATGCTCTGTGTTGACCTTCTGATTCGCTGGTGGACTGCATGTGACCGGCAGATGGTGCGAGCCTGTGGCGATGTTACGCCACTGTTCTTGTTACACAGCGTTTGATGCCCAGAAGGGTATTGAATAATGCGCCAACACGTGTGACATGTCAGATAGTGGCAAACTGAAGTGCTGAAATCCCAGTGAACTTGTGGAGACTTTGTAAGCTTTATGAAGTGATTGACTTCTACAGGGTTGATAAAACATGGACTTCTGAATGTGAGAAAAACATGTACAAAGCACAAACTAGAAAAATAATTTAGGCTAAAAGGAGACTTCATCAGTTAATCCACAAAAAAGCGTCTATAGCAACTGCATCACTAAAACATAGCATAGAGTATATCATAATAGGTACTAGCTACTTGTATACTGAAAGAAGGCAAACAGACTTGTCAGTTTTAGTCTCGACCACCTAGATTAGGATAATAATGGAGTCTGCTTTCATTGTTGTTTGGATAACTAGGCTTTCTTCAGCGACATGTCTGTTTTGATTTTCTTTGATGCAGGGATGTTTTCTCAATTAGTTCTTACAGCATTTAGCCTAACGTGTACCCTAAATGACCTCAAATTTTGTCTATGACTAACTTGCTCATTTCTCCTGATTCTCTTTCTTCTCCGGAAGTCCATTCTATTTTATAAAATTGTATTTTTTCTTCTTCTTCTTTTTTTTTTTTTTCTTTTTTGAAAAGTTGGCAGGTGTTATACTCGAAAAGTATGAAAAAATAATAATTTATCATAAAAAATAATATTTATGACAACAATTTTCCTCTGAAAATCCATCTTTTGGGACTAACTTTTAGATCATTTACAGCGTTATGTATCTTACTAGGGGAACCAGTGAGAGATTACATTGGAGGAGGAAATGTAGATTGCCTTCTCCGTTGAAAGGTAACAGTAAGAAATTGTAGAAAACCATGTTTATGGTTGTATTATAACAGTCCTCATGCATTTCAAAAGTACTGAAACAGAGTCATTGAGATAGTCAAGTAGATTTATATACTTTTATGCATGTGTACCCCAATAACAGTTTATGATGTATCCCTACCTGAGGTCTTTAATACATACTCTGTGAACTTATGCATTCATTCAGCAAGATGATGGCAAATTGAGAACATGTGAGAACCAATAGAAAAAGTGATGGCAAATTGAGAACATGTGAGAACCAATAGAAAAAGTGATTTGCATTTGAGTAAAAATTTTATAGCCTTAACAAACTTTTCTATTGATGGACCAATTGCTAATAATTGTTATAATAAACCGAAGTGTCGCTTCCCAGTATTATGTCAATTATAAACCAGCTGTGAAGGAATTTGCCAAGGATCACAATATTTCACCTTTTGATTATTAATAGATATAAGTATTATACATTCATTTTTAGTTCAGTATACATGCAGTGATGGTACTATTTAAGTCAAGCACTTCATCTTTCTGATTATATCACATTTTTCTTAATTTACCCAGGTAAGTTCAGTTTTTAATGCTTAAACCAAAATATACTTGACAGCCATTGGCTATATAATGTATGGTTTCATGTCCCACAATTCTTTTATCTATTGGAGATAAAAACTTTTCCACACACACACAAAAAAGCTGTTTTGTAAAACCCATGTAGTTTTACTAATTGAAATGTTTGTTAATGTAGATAGATAAATTTGGCTGTTTGACAAGGGAGTGCTAATGGAGGCTAAGCTGAGTGAGCTAGCATTGTGGATGTGACCACACTATTGAAGTTTGTTTGTGTGTTCTTAAATCACCCATCCTACAGGAAGTACGTCGCAATCTACATCATACCACTTTTTAAATAGATCAATTTTTTCCCCCAGCCGCTTTACATAAATTTTCATTTTAGAATTGTTGAGCGTCTGCTGTGTTTGATGCTGCTGACTGAATCTGTAAGATTGATATCCAGTGGATGGTGTCATTGAAGCGCACAGTTTGGTATCACGCTTTTCCTCGCCTCTTTGCTCGCCGTGTGCTGGATCCTGTACAGTCGTGTAATGTAGGGAAGGCTAATTGTCGACTAGTTTGACACCAGAAAAACTGGCCCGCGTTACAGGCACGTGGCATGGGGTTGTAATCCTAGTATATCGCCCTAAGCTGACACAAGCGTCGCATGGATGACAGCGTGTCTTCTCATACCTCACAACATGCGTCTATATTTGACATAATAAATCCCACTGGGTACATGAGTGTTTGTGTCTTTATAAGGTCTCCGTTAAACTCGCTAATTCTTAGTATAAACATCAGCTCTCAGCCACTTCTTCACCGGACTAAGCGCTGTCGATTAGTGCACTGGCGTAACATAAGTAACAATTCACTGTAATCCACGGTGGTCGAACGTTTTATCGTGACGGTCAAGATTATAAAGAGGACTACTGTGAAGCCCACAAAGCTGAAAGGAAAAATGAAATTGTATCTGCTGCCCCGGTTTAGCATTCCAGGATGTGACATCAAGGTATTGCACAAACTCTTTGTTCAAGTACTCCCCAAATTGTTGTACGTTGTATAATTTGCACAAGTCAGCTGGTGTATATGAAGTACAGTCATGTATTCATGGGCACAGCATAAAAACAGTAGCACAAGGTTCATGTTCCCGTTCTAGATTTAACATTTCTACTCGGTGAGTGCTGACTTAATTCCTTATACAATATCGTGACGGACAAAAGCTCTAACCTGCAGTTAATCCATACCACTGTGAACAGCAGATGAAGGTACTGTATGTATTGTGTTCGTAAGGGTCGTAGTTAAAAACTGATTACAGGTGACATAAAGCGGTGAGCTCAGGAATAGAAATGTTGTGTAACATATGTCAGCGCTTTTACGGTGTATAACGTGTATAACTGCTCTAACTGTTGTTACAACACATCAAAGGTAATCTGTACGAAGTTAGTAAGGCCTAGCTGGCATGTTCAAGAATTGCATGTGAATATGTAGCTGTTACGTATGTATATCATTGTACTTCAGCAGTACATGTATAAAAATACATGTAGGCATTAAACAACAGTCTAATAAATAAATACCAGTATTTGATTCAGGTGTAAAATTCATCAAGTTAACAGCCTGTAGTCTAATTGTTGTATCGTACCTGTAATATTAAGAAGTGAATAGGAATTATTTTACATACACATATATAGAACTAGTAAAAACCTGGCTAAATAGGTATTATATCATTTAAAGTCGCTCATTCTCAGTACAAACATCGTGCGGGAAAGATTTGGAAGGCATTTGAATTACACGTATTGAAATATTCTAATCTAAACTGACAAATACTTATGATGTATTAGAAATTATTTTGTTCGTATTACTGTTGATTTGCTAGTTATTATGAAAAGATTAGCAAAAGTGTATGTTTCACATGTGTTTTGGAACGAGGGGCGTGGAGGTTTACACTTACAGGTAGTAACGTGTACGTTCGGGATTTTAGTACACAAAAAGAGAAAGTTCTTAATGAACTGTATGCCCCCGTTACATGAGTGGAAGAAGATTGGATTAATTAATTAATTAATTTTAACCTGCCTTCACTTAAGAGCTGACATGAAATAACCTAGGGTAAATTGAAATTTTACCTCCATCCATCATCTGACATCATCAGCACAGGTAATTTAATTAGCATTTGGTTTTTCCTTGTACCTGAGGTTTTGCCGCTTGACAGTTTGCACCAGTTTATGACTGTTTCCCCTGTACCAAAGGTGAGGTAGTGTCCGTCATCCTACGTCATGATAACCCAGCGGTGGAGAACACCGCCTGGCCTGAAGGTTAACTCAGCTCTCACCTGGTCTCTCACCTGTGTTATTACCTGCTCTGGGTCCCTTACTTTTCCTGGTCATCAGCCACTTATCCTCAAGCTTCCTTCCTCAGCTGTACGTCAGGTGAGGGAGGTTTAAGTTGTCCTTACCCTGATAATAAATCCCTTTTTCTTCATAGTGCATTGATTTGTCTCATTCTTACTGAAAAACTATTGTACAGATGAAAAATCCTGTCCTAACTGATAAAGTCATATCCCAGTGGCAGAAAACATATTATCCTATCCCGAGAGATGGCTGAAACACATGCACTGCCCATGTGATGTTAAGCCATAATCAGGTATTCATTCATCCATTCTATTTCTTTGCTTAGTTTGCATCTAGATGTGAGAATGTGTCTCTAGAAGAAGGGCTCACGGGTAAATGTTTGCATTGTTGTTATATAGGATTTTATATATGGTGTATATATATGTGGATAAGGTACAACGATGACTGTGTCTCATCTCCACACAAGGAAGGGGCATGTACACAGGATGACATCACAGAGTGTGTAGCAAGGGACCTACATCCTTGTTTTGCTGACTTCTCCCCCCCCCCCCCCTTGCACAGGCGCACTCAGTCCTCTAGCTGAGACCGTGTGATCACCACACAACCGCAGAGGACAGGGAACTCACTCTCTGACCTCTACTCCCCCCCCCCAACCTCCCATCCCCTGATGAGCTCCTCAGTGGTGATTACCAGTCAGAGGAAGTTGTCTTTAGACAGAGGTGGACTGTACAGGATAGAGGACGGCTTGTTGAGGGAGTCTTGCTCGATCTCAGTCTACAGTCTCTCGACCCCTCTGACTGATTGATTGACAGACTGGGGGAATGTTAGGTGAGACAGTCTGGTAAATAACTTATGCAACAGATGCGCAATGCATAACACTCTAAAATTTTCTGTTAAGCTCAATTTATGACTTTTTATGAGTTTTTTTTTTGTTTTTTTTGGGGGGGGGGCTTTTTAAGCAGTGTCACTTCGTCAGAAGTCTGAGTTCATCGTGACATTAGCACAGGTAACACAGAGTTGCTAAATAATGACTCTTATGGCATTGTGTTTTTAAAGACCTGGGTGGATTTTTTCACCAACTTTGTGGATGTATCATTGCACAAACTGTATAAAAGAATATTTGCAGTAGCTGCATAGTTTTTTGTGGAGCAGTTTTTGAAAAATAGCATTTCTTGGCTCAGGTATGGACATTATATCAAACTGTCATCACTGTTACATTTATAAGTGGATGAATTCTTACATCCTTTACCTTTACAACTGGGTGAGTTTTTACATTGTTACATGTATAGCTGGATGAGTTCATTGTCATATGGCTGGATGAGTTCTTACATCATCGTCATATGGCTGGATGAGTTCTTACATCGTTTTCATATGGCTAGATGAGTTCTTACATCATTGTCATATAGCTGGATGAGTTCTTACATCATTGTCATATGGCTGGATGAGTTCTTACATCATCGTCATATGGCTAGATGAGTTCTTACATCATTTTCATATGGCTAGATGAGTTCTTACATCATTGTCATATGGCTGGATGAGTTCTTACACCATTGTCATATGTACCATTATGGCTGGATAGGTTTTTACACCATTGTCATATGTACCATTATGGCTGGATGAGTTTTTACACCATTGTCATATGTACCATTATGGCTGGATGAATTTTTGTACCATTGTTACATTTGTAACAGGATGAGTTCTTATATCATTGTTACATGTACCTCAGATTGTTTCAGAAGTGTCCAACTGTGGTTACCAATTTTTACACATTGTGATTATTATTCCGTGAATTGTTAGATCAAGATGTCGTCAAATAACTAAATTAATGCATGTTTCAGGTAATTACACCTGGATTATAGACTTGATCAACAGCTAATCTTGACATAATAGTGAACTTTTTTTTTTAACCAGCCACATTCACATTCACCTAGACACACTGTATTTGAGTGGAAAGCACTTGTCTAGAGTTTGGTGTCGTGATGACAGCTAAGATACTAACACTTGTGCTTAACTGGACTGTTGGAACCACATGCCTTTCTAAGATGCTGCCTCACTCATTTCCTTCCTGTGGCTTTACTTGGTAATACCAGTTGTTTGTTTAAGTACAACTGCTTTGCTGGGTTGCCAAGAAAGACTTACATAACAAGAAAACTTACAGGACTGGCTGAATTGTATGTATAGAGCACAAGCTGCCGCTCAGTACTTTCAAGTGCTGTTGGTGGACTGAATGAAAGGTGGAGCAAAGCTCTTGGTGTGGGTATCATGCCCCATCTGGGCGCTTACAGGAGTACTTTTTTAACAGTACCAGACAGTCACCTCTTTGATACAGTTTCGACATTGACAGAAATGGGACGGTACGAAATTGCTGCTACACACATGTATGTTAATAAAGTGAGGACAGTGGTTTCCAGTTGCCTGTGTTTTGTGTATGCAAGGCAGTCAGCGTGCACTTAATCTCCAGTATAGATGTAGTCAAAACGAGAGGCATTGTAGTGCAAATATGTTGCATGCTGAAGATGCTGTATCTGCAAGTAGATATATACACGTATGCAAATTGTAAGAGAGAAGAAAACAATACTAACTCACGCTGTACACGTGTTGTTGTTTAACTAGACTTTCTACCATATATTTATTTATTTATTTCATTGGTCTTTTACGCCATACAGGTATGTCTGAATACTTCACTTATACAACAACAGCCAGCATTATGGTGGGAGGAAACTGGGCAAAGCCCGTGAAAATCCTTCCCATGTGCAGCTGGAGAGGAAGCCAGTGTGAGGGTGAACTCATTTGTGAAATTCTAACTTATATTACGTTTACCTGTACATACGTGTACACCCGTGTTGGGGGTGTGACAGCGTGAGCACGTACCTGTACACAGTCAGCCTGTTCCACCTGTTTTACTGGTCCAGGTGTGAACACCTGAATGTCGTTGGAATCTTGGGTAATTTCAGCTGAGAACTAAGTCGTAGCAAACGAAACATCTTGCCGGTTCAGCGGTACGTGACTTTTCCTGTACACACTAAGCTGACATTTGTTTCTGATGACATCTAGGTCAGTATGTCAGCTCTCCTTCCGATTTTTACTGTTTGACAAGTCTAGCATCTGTTGCTTTCTTCTCTTTTTTCGTTAGCACAGAGCTTGTGATAACAAACATGTATATCCTTTTCAACCTTTTTTTTGTTTTAGGTTGAGTACAAAAATCTGGAAGATGATATCAGAATCTTTGCCTTATGTAGATATTTATTTTATTCGTTTATTTGATGGGTGTTGTCAAGAATATTTCGCTTATACGACGACGGCGAACATTATAGTGGGAGAAAACCGGGCAGAGCCCAGGAGGAAACCCACGACTTGAATTCACAGCGACCACATTGGTGGAAGGTTTTCTGGTGTCATTGCGCATCACTAGCGCCCTAACGTACAGAGCTGCGGAGGCCCCCTGTTATGTAGATAATACGATACAATAATCAGTGTTCCTTTCTGTGTACCTGAGTCACATAGATATGTACATGTAAGCCTCCCACCCATAAAGTTAATAGCCTCCAGCCCCTTCGCACCTACCCCTTTCCCCTCCAAGACAAAACTCATGTATATTAATTATTAATTATGAAATTTATTGGAAAGAATAATAAGTGATACAGATTCAAAAGAATGCGGTGTCCAATTAAGATTTGCTTAATTATCTCATGAAGGTGTTTATATTTCTGTTAGTAGTGAATAAGTGAATTATTGAGGCATAGTTTATGTACATAAAGTGTCAACAGTTATGTAGGCAGTGAGGAAGAGATGACCAGTTTCCACTGCTCCAATCTTCCTATCAGCACATAAGAGATCACTTTAGTGTGGAACATTTCTGTTTTTCAGAATTTAACTGGGCTTAAATAGATTTTAATTATCTCATTGTCATAGAGAAGACACAAAAAAAAAGGAAGAAAAAGCTAATGATTTACTGGAAAGAGCGAGCTTTGATAGTCCCAAAAGAGTTTGTCAATTAATTTAAAAGGTCTGCAGGGAATGGTGTGGATGTTACATTTACTCAGCCTCACGGTGTAATCTGTTCTTCAGAGCAATTTGCGGTTTGTGTACATGGTACAGGACTATGGTGTAGTGTTTCAGTGTTCAAATTCAACATCAAGTGGAAGGGGATAATTACTGATTCATACTCTTATCAGTATGCAATCTCTGAGGGCACAACTATTATGTGTACACAGGCAGAAATTCATCGTATTAATAACTACATAATGATGAATCTTTTTGCTTTGGTACTTTTCAGAGACGTGGTGGGATATCATTTGACCGCTCCGACAAGACTGCCTTGTATGTGCGCATGCTTGGTAAGTTATTTTGATTTTTTGGCCACTTTTGGTTTTCTTTAGTCTTATGCCCATTGTTTAATTATTGAGACTTAAAATGGTAGTGACAATGTTTATTCAGAGCCTCTGTCTCTTTCCTTGATTTTGAAATTTGTTAGTCATGTGAAGAAAATGTTCTAGAAATATTAAGGTACTGTTGGTTTTTATTATGTCCTTTCAAAGGACACTTCTGTTTTTTCTTCAGAAAATCAAATGGCTGTTCTCAGAATGAGGACATACATTTTGATTGTTTTGCACCCTCAGTCCCATTTCCTTTTTAATAGCCAATAAAGAGATACATTTTTACAGTTTCTCCTGTTTCAAAGTTTTGTACGGCTGTGTTTGGACCCTGTTTTTTGTCTGTTCTCTTTTGATTATTTTTCTAACAAAAAAAAAAAACAGATATAAAAGACTTGCAAAACATTAAGGATGTAACCCTGGCATTAGATTTGATCTTGAAAAGAATTGCTTCCAAATATGTCCGCTTAAGAGCAACATGCTTTACAACATTGCTCTGTAAGATCAAAGAAAATATCAGATCGTGTCCGTTGTTCTAGAACAGAGGGGATTGAAAACATATTGTGAACGTTTTACTCTATCCTGCAATGAAATCCTTCCCAGAAAGTACAAGTACAATAACACCTGCAATGAAAGGAAATATTCCTAGAAGTTTTACCAAGAATTACCATCAACTAATCTAATGATTCCTCTCCATTGTATTCTGTTGGAATTTTATGCGGCTGTCAAGACTTTTTGACTAATATGTGATGGTTTTCAGGTTTGTGTGCTGATGAAAACAGCCAATTCTGTACACGAAAACATTGTCTCTTTAAATAGCAGGATCTTGACAGCCATTGCCATGGCAACAACAGCTCCTCCCATCAGTGGGTTCATTGAAATACATTTAATATAATTGTATATTTCTGTATAAAAATCAGGCATTTGACTTTTCCTCTTGTGATCGAAAATTTGCCTTCATGTTGGAGATTTGTGATTAAACATGTGGCCGTGACCAACCTGAAAATGGCATCAGTCTATAAGGGAGTTGTATATCTGGACAGTTTCCATGGAAACATTTCATCTTTGGAAATGCATCTATTGTGTGAAGAGTATCAGCTTTATTATGGACAAAAATCTGTAAATCAAAGAAGTAATTTCAACTATTCGAGGGAAAGTTTGCATGTACCCATGGGTCACAGCAATTTTTAAGTGCAACAAGTTGCTCTGTCAGTGTCTCTGTCTGCCAGATTTTTTACATCCTGTCTTTTAACATGGTCCGTTCACTTGAGGAAGGGCCCAAGTACAAGAAGATCTTTATTTTTTGCAAGGTGTAACAGCTAACTATTGCAACTTATAGGTGTAACAGCTAACTATTGCAACTTAAAGGTGTAACAGCTAACTGTTGCAACTTAAAGGTGTAACAGCTAACTGTTGCAACTTAAAGGTGTAACAGCTAACTGTTGCAACTTATTAAATGTGTAACAGCTAATTATTACAAGGTGTAACAGCTAACTGTTGCAGTGTTGCCTTGTTGTTCCTTTTAGTTTGAGTTAAAATAATGCTCAGAGTATTGCCAGTTCACCCATTTGCTTATATTGTTAGCATGAAGATCTGATTTCCACTTTGCTGGATCTTAACTAATAAAAAGAGTCGATACATTGTTACTTCAATTTCTTTTCTATTACCTTATGAATCTAGACTTCAGTATGCAGATGTAAACATTTATATGTTGAAGAGACAATTTGAATCACAGTAAAACGGTACAATACATCTCAGCTGATCATCAGACTGCCCACATATCCTGTCCTGACTTGTTTCGCACATAAATGGCTGAGTGGTAAGGTTGCCTTGATACCACGGAAATGGTTGTCAAGTAGACATCAAATCATATGCTCGTTTATCAGTAAGTTGGGAAGATCAGGTGTATAAATCACGGCTGTTGTTAATGTAGCTATAAAGGTGAGGGTTACCCGTGGGAACATCTGGCCATAAGCTGAACCTTAATAGTGAGTTAATAGCTCATATCTGAACATATATGTGTCAGTGACCCGTGTGTCAAGTGACCCTGATCTCTGATATCTTTTCTCCGAAGAACCGGGTAACTGAGATTTGTCACTATAGGCATCTGTAAGGCTTTGGATGAACTCTTATTTGAATATTTCATTTACGTCTTCAGTTGTTTAGTCTTTGCATGGTGTTTCGGAAAGTTCAAGCACTATTCCATCAAGTCTTACGTGAAATGAATGAAATTTCCCTGGCTGTAAAACCACGAGTATTAAGATGAGAAATGAGAAATGTCACCGTGCCGTATTAGCTACCAAGGAATTGGTGACAGCGGTTTTAGATACAGGTGTACACTTCATAAGGTGAGGACACAGGGATTGATATTAATAGGCAAGACATCAGGTTGATTGTCAGAAGAACCATATATCAGTCTACCAGTCATTTCCGTACAATTTTCACAGAAGACACCATGAAATTGCATTAGGCACCCCTTTAATTTTTCTAGTTCCACTGCTAAGCTTAGTGCAATTTTTGTCATGCTATTGAAATGTTAGATGTGTAACTTTAGTAGTTAATTTGAAATGTCAGCAATGATGCTTTTGCAATTTGTCAGTAGCTTATTCTGGTCTTTCAACTACGTGCAGATAGTCATGGCTTTGCCCTGGCCTCTGCTCAGTTTCTTCTCTTCATAATATGTATACATTGTACAAATAAATAAATAATACACCGGTTGTATTCTTCAAGTAGAAATATTCCCTATGTGTTGAACATTAATTATGCTAGTTACAGATAGACACAGACAGGTGATATGAAGGTATGCATATATGCAGCAGAATTGTAGCTAAAACATGTTCTCCCAACTGAACAACATGTACAGTACATGTACACTTAGGTATTTGTATTCAACTCCGCTTTGTCCAGGAAGTGTCAGCAGTCTTAACAAGTAAAGCCCTGGATCTTTGCTTACTTCAGGTGTTTTTGTTAAGTGGGGTCGTTAGCCACGAGGCTGGACCAGGTACGATAGTCCAGGTAACCAGGAAAGGTGAGCCGTGTGTAAGTATGGTAAGCTCCCCCGGGGTCGACCGCCGCAGTCACACGGAGCAATCTGTCACCTCTGCATTGTTCAGCTTCCCGCTGCCTGCTCTTACCTGCGTCATCACTCCGTGTCACAACTATACCTAGTCTTGAAATCTGACGTAAATGGATAATCCTTTAATATTTTTTTTGAAAGCACCAGCAATTGAGGAATAGAGCTCTTGGGAATGTGAGAAACCCTGGCCTTACTAATGTAGATGTCTTCATTATCTGTTTCAAAGAACACAGTAGGCCTGCTGACGTCTTCTGAGGCAAGCTTGGACAAACACAAAAAAATCCTACTTCAGATAAATCACAGCCTTTGGGTCTATTTGAGAATGCATTTTGCTGCCAAGGACTGCTTAGTCATTTAGGGTGTTTTTTTTGTCTCTTTTATGTCAGTCTCATTATTGACTTTAAAGCCATTAATGACATAATGTCTTTCCCTTTTAAGCATTTATGGCCTGTACATTATAGTGATTTCTGAGTGGGCCTAATTATCTTCTGTATTTGAATAGTTTGCCTTTTCCTGTTATAGATCTGAGTTAATGCATTTTTAATCCATTTCCATTTCTTTGCTTATTGTTAAACAAACTTGTAAATGAACATCAGTGGTAGAGGTACCGCATCTCTCCCAGATGAGCACAGATAGATTTATACACCTATGTAACATCTGTTTGTCATTTGCTCCTTGGTCTATTTTTTTTCTAGACTTTTCTCCTTTGAAGACTTGGTCTCACCAATAGTAAGCCCAATTTTGTTGAATTCTTTAAATTATGTCATTTTTCCAAGAAAAAAAAAAAAAAGATAAAATCATGACATGAACCTGTCTGTGATTTAAGGCCCATCATCGTATAGATACCTAGCTGGCTCTGTTCAATTTGTTGTGCACTTGTTGAACTGTTCAACCAATGTGTATGATGTGTGTTATATTTTTGGTAATGCTAACAACAGGCTTTTCAGAGAATGCAACATGTTTATCCCAAAATAGATTGACAGATCACATCGATTCTGTTCTTCGATTTGTTCGTATTCAGAGTGAGCGAAGTGAAAGCTTTTGAAAACCTGTGGTTATTTAGAAGTCAGTAGTGCAAGTCTAAATGCATGTGTTTAGTAAAATGCACGCACTGACATATAATTTCTGGCACAGTGTATGCCAGGCATGGACCCATGAACACCTTGGCTCATTTACATGCGTTGATTGGAAAAAAAAAAAATGATGTCGGATTGGAAAATACCCATTATTTATGGCTTTTGGGAAAATTTTAATTCCGCATTGGGGAAGAATCATAATAAAGGAAAAAATGACGAGATATTGAGCACGTTTCGCTACGGTATCAGGAGCTTTTATAATACAGAATGTTTGTTTACCTGTGTATTGCATGAGTGGGATGCGTTTAATCAATGCAATTCCAATTCTTTTGAAAAAAAAATAAGGTGTGGAAAGTTTAATGGCCAATACTTATGCTTAATGGCTGAAATCCTGTCAAGAAACTTGCAAGCTACATCCTCATTGTCTGGGTTACAATTTTGTGATTGAAGATTGCACGAACGATCCCAAAGTCCTCAGCGTTTAATAGCCACGTATATAATGTCAGAACTACTCTGGCTTTTGTGCATTATAATTGTAAACTTTAAATGCGTCACTGTTGTCAAGGCCGGTGATGGAGGATGGAGTCTGGTTGCCGTGGTAACCATTACTTGGCCTTTATAGGAAGTGATCAGCGCTGAAGGAGCACTTTTTTTCGCGTTGATCCCGTCGCCTTTTCATTCTCTGACAAAGCCTCTTTTGTCTCCGCATGGCCGCCTTGTCAAAACTGAAATTGTGTTTCGTCTCAACACCTGTGCATCAATACATCTGCCCTTTTCACACGACAAGGGTTAGCTGGACGATGTACGCAGTGAAACCAGATGCCAAGGCTGTTTAATCATTATGTTCCGATATGTGGGTATAATTACCAACCAGTTAGGTGCACAGTACATTAATGATATACATCTTCCATGTAAACCAACAGAGACATACTGTAAATGATCCAAAATTTCACCCAAAATAGTGTATGGCAATTTTAGAGGCATTTAAATGGCATGAAATATTACTTTTGAGGCAGAAACTCTTGTTTTTCCTTTGGGATATCACCTTACCTTCCAAATAAACTTCAAAACATCTTTTTGCAATCAAAGGAAATCTTATGTCTACGAAAAATGAGTAGCTTAATCATGGATGAAATTTTAGATCCTTTCAGGTAAATACATCTACATTGTAGATTTTACACTGCTACATGTAAACCAGATCTCGCACAGATACACCTAAATACTTATAAGTGCCAGCTATTGCAGAAATATTTATTTATTTATTTCATTGGTGTCAAATTATTTATTTGATTGCTGTTTTATGCCGTACTCAAGAATATTTCACTTATACGACGACAACCAGCATTATTGTGGAGGGAAACCGGGCACAGCCCGGGGGAAACCCACAACCATCTGCAAGTTGCTGGCAGACCTTCCCACATACGGCTGGAGAGGAAGCCAGCATGAGCTGGGCTTGAACTCACAGCGACCGCATTGGTGGGAAACGTTGGTCATTACGCTACGTTAGCGCGCTAAACGACTGAGCCACGGAGTCCCCAATTGCAGAAATAGTTTTGCATTATACAGGTACCCGTATGTATAGGAAAACAATAGTACCAATATTTGTATATGCATATGATATCAGTGTAGGATAAATATGGTGCTTCTGCGTCATTGTAACTTAAACAGGTACACATATATGTATATATTTATTTATATATATACCCACAAAGAAGCTATTAAACTGAAGTACGGGTACATATATGCACTGTGTATTTTTCTGAGCTATACACAAACAAGCCAACTACATTGCAATGTGTAAGTCTTTAATAATAATGTGAAAAAAAAGAATAACATTCAGTATAAGTTTGCATTAATAAAATTAATAAGGTTTATTATACATATACCTGTATAATGACAACCTGAACTTCCAGACGCAAACTGTCATGTAGTAACATGATTCAGCATCAATCTCATCCATGCAAATTTCAAGTAGAACGTATTAAAGTCCTAATAAAGCTGATACGAGGCTAAGACTTTTATAGACTTGTATTAATACATCGTCTTTCAAATGTCAAAGTGGTTAAAATGCTTGTAGCGTCTTTATCAAGGACTGCTCAACAAGGCTTTCCTAAACATGAAATTGTACTTTACTTAATATCAGTTGGGGAGTTTGGAGTTCAAACTCTTTTGTCGCAGAAGGTAAAAAGAGTTCAACTGTGTCATGTGACACAAAAATGTCAGGCAGTTTTGTGGATTTTAATTTACCGATCACCTGTCTCAACGCGTTAGGGAGGCACAAACGACCTCTCCTTCAATCAGGAGCATCTTAAATTGAAAAAAACTTCCAGTTCCATAATTCTCCTTATCGTACGTCTAGTCTAAATAACTTTTTTGAAAACTTTTCTTAGACGCCCTTGTTATAGTAAATGTAATCAGAAATAATTGCCTAACATTTTCGAAAGATCACATGGTACAGTACGGCTTTTCTTGCCTTTAGTGATAAAAGAGTTGGAACTCGAAACTCCCCTATTGGTGACCACAACATTATGGGTTTTTCATTGATTGTATAAAGATCGAGGCTGTGAAGAGGAATGGCTCTTTTACATGAATTTCATCCCGAACGTGGCAGTTAGCTATAGAGCACTGGCCATAACGATGACAGTCTAGATGGTGGCTGGAGTCACCGACCAGTGAGAAACCGACTGGACTCAGCAGTAATACATGTGGTTAGCCTCCCAGAGGATGTCCTTGTTCGTACATGCATACAAAACTGGATATTAGGAGAGAGATATTACCCTGCAAACTAGGGTGTAAATCCAGCGTGTGTTGTCAGATAATGTTTTGCCCTAAGTAGACCTTTCAGTTGAAAGGGTAGAAAGCTTGTAGCCACAAGCGATAGGCAGTGTCAGGGATTTGTGGGAAAGCCGTGTGAAAGCTCAGGGAGCTCAGACCGTCTGTGGTGTGGAATACCAGACGGTTAATTACCCTGCAGAGAATCCCCCTTGCCTCCGTGTCAAATCCAGTATGCGTAACCAGCACAGACCCAGTCCACTTTAGATCAATCTCATTGGGCAACAGGTCAACAACCATCAATTCATAACAGATCGTCCTATTTTTTAAAAATACGTTACATTTATATTTCTGTTCGATTCGCTATGGCCTTATTTTAGGGATTTGGTATTTTAAACTTGTGAAGAACGGTGTACTGGTTTTAATTTCTATTCTGGATGGCTGTCTTGGACATAATATGCCACTCTTTCTGTCAGAATCCACCAATAAATTTCATGTTTTGAAATTGTCATTTTATCATTAACATTCGTTACAAATCAATGTCTTGTTAAACCTGCACAGCCATATTGATTTTGGGAAGGTTCTGGGAGAATGTGCAATGGTATTCTCGTTTCTAGCTATACGTGATGGTTTACAAGAAGAGAAGAAACAAAAGGTCGTCATATTCTAAAGATTTCGTTAAAAGACTTAATGGCTCCAAATTTCATCAATATTCTAAACAGTGTTCATGTAGAAAATGTTTGAAATGTGAACGATTTTGTGAACTTTAATTTACATTCTCTGGATCTGCTGTCAGTATATAGGCCCAGTTTTAGCTTGATAAAAAAATTAGGCTTAGCTTCGGTCTCAACCTTTTTTAGGTTCACAGGAATGCTTCTGGAGTTTCTTCAGTCCTGCGAAACAGACTGTGAGAGAATGATTTACTGAGAGGCATTTTAATAGCATTCTTAATGAGATTTTTACTTGACTGCGTGTCAGTCTGGCCGACGGAAAATTCAAATCAGAACTGTTTTGCGAAATTAAATTGATCAGATGTGCATGTATTGTGCTCGAGTTATTGCATTTATGAGGACTTTCTTCAGCCAGCAAGCTTTTACTCGAATATTTATCTGACTGGCAAATTGGAAACAAAAATGGAAATGACATGAAGAAACGACGAATAAAACAGTAAATACAAAATCAGAAAAAAGGTAGAAAAGAGTTGCTGTTGATTCATATGTTTGTTTTCAATTACTTTTGAAAGAGAACTGTTTATAATTACAATATTGTTTTCAATTTTCATTTCTTAATTATGCCAGCGTTGTGGTAATTACATTGTAAGTTGATGCAAAATTATTTTCAAAGACCATGATTTCAGTGCCAACTTTCTAACGTACCTACATATGTACGTTTTTTTTTTCCTCCAAACATGGTTTCTTTCACAATCGTGGGATGTAGAAAGCACATAGGTACAATAGATATATGAACCAAGATCATAACTTTCTTCTGGATCTAAAAGAAATGAATAATTGTCATTCCGTAGCTGGCAGACTGGTAATATTTCATCCACAAAGTGACAACGATTTAGTTAATGTCACTCAGTAGTACATACACTGATTTCCGTTTCTGGATAGAACCAGAAGTCTGACCTGACAGAACGACCCGATTCCTAATCGACACAGGAGATATCGATATATCGTGTCAAGCTCGTATCAGGGTCAGCGAAATCGACACCTTTATGGACCAGTAGATTCACGCCTGGAGTTACAGTGCATTTGATCTGGTGACAAGATAAATAAAAAGGGTAGTTAATTGCTGTGAAGCTACGCATGCCTTAATGGTATGAAAGTTACTGACTGGTAGTTTTCCTGAATTGGTTGGTAGATGTATTTGTATTATGCATTTGCACATGTACCATTTTGTACTTTGATGTTGGGGATATATTATATTGTTACGATTTATACCATTTACGTATATTTAATAGATGTAATTGCGTTGTTCTTGTGTGACACGAAGCTTTATACAATAATGTTTTGGGATATTCATAACTGTTAGCTTTTGCCATCAAAATATTATTGACCATAAAATACCAATTCCTTCTGTAGACTACATGTAATTTAAGGAAAAAAGAAGGGCGGGGGGGGGGGGGCCTCAGTCGGTTAACGCGGTATCACAGCACAATGACCCCGAAGACTCCCACTAATGCGTTCGCTGTGAGTTCAAGACCACACGTGGGAAGGTCTGCCAGCAACCTGTGGAAGGTCGTTTGTTTCCTTCGGGCTGTGCCCAGTGTCCTCCCACCATAATGCTGGCTGTCGTCGCATAAGTGAAATATTCTTGAGTACGGCATAAAACAGCAATCAAATAAATAAATAAATAAATAAATAAATAAATTAAAAAAATATGCTTTCAAAAAACCACTTCATCAAATCATTCCTGTGGGTTTTTTTTGGTTTTTTTTTTTGTTTGATTCTTCATATTTCCAAACGTAACATATTGCTCTACATTTGGTTCCTTTATAAATGTGTAGCTTGAAGTGGTTTATTTCAGCAGTGCAAGAATATTATTTGAGCTGCATTCACAAGATGCAATTTGTTGTAGCAACTTAGTAGAGGAGTTTGTGAACTGTCGTTTCATTTGAGTTAAATGTTACAGTTCGTATGAAATAGAACACATAGTTACATTTCACATGCCTGTATGACAACTCACACGGTTTGGATGCATATTTACGCAGAGCAGGATGATTCCATGGAATGTTAAGTATCGTGTGAATTAAAGTGGTAATTAAGAAACTGTAAATGATATTGTGGAAAGGGCACATCCCAGTTCCTGCCGAGCACTTGTGTAAAAATTAAACCTAAAAGTACATTTTCTGATTGAGGTTCATGTTTTAGACGTATACGTATCTGCACTTTAAGGTCGATTCCTCCCTCAACACCAATGTGAACTGTCACGTTAAGATCAAGTGATTGGCAACGCTGATGTCAGGGTAGGGAAATCCCTAGGTAAACCTGGCTAGACTGTAAACCAGGGAATGAACAACAAAGTCGTCGCAAATTTACTGACGTAAATACACAGATATGGCCATCAGCTTTATCAGCTGCGCTATTGTTCCATTGAAGGTGCAAGAGTATACAGCCATGTATTGTTGTGACTTTGACCCTAGAGGTCACAAAGCTCAGTTGATCTGGTTAGATATGAAAAGTTGATCAGTGTTTTCCTTCAGCAGGTTGCAGTGCAGTTGATCCGCCATCATTATCAGCGGTAATTGATGGGCAATTACTGTTCGCTGCACCATTACACAGGAAATGTTTTCAGCGATACCTCTGCAGGAGTCCAGGTTTGAGCAGGAATTACCTAATTGTTTGTGATTGACAGGTGATGTCAGAGTAAGGCCCAAACCGGACGCACGGACAGACAAACGGCAGCCGTCATTGACAGAGGCCGAGCACCGCAGTTTAGAAAGTGAGTGTTGTATCCATGTAATTCTTTCGTAAATGCAGTGACAACACAGCGTGTTGAGTACTTTGAGTAACTTCCTGACCACTGATGCCTAATAAATCGCTATTAACATGAAAGGCTCCACCTTTGTTTAAATAATTAGACATATAAGCTGGGACTAATACAGCACAAACATTTGCCCCAGATATAAGCCATGGCGCTCGGGGGTGTAAGAGCTGCAACTACACGTGTGTCGCCATCTACATGAGCATCCAGAATAAATTCCAGAGATCGATTGACAAGAGAACGGATTTCACTGCTTATGTTTGACCACTTGCCAACTGTGTCACACAGTCATCACTGGTCTGGTTTTACTCTCTTTTGCTGTAGTCTTTTTTTTAATGCAGTAGCCAGTCTACATTGAAATGACCATTTGTCAACATAAAATATACCTGCTAGTTAAACACATCTGACTCCGTGTTTCGCATCCTTTACAACTTCTAATGCACGTAAATGAAATGTCATCAAAAACCAGATCTACATCGGACTCTACGTGCCTGAGGTAACATCAGAGTAAATGTACTTTGTCACAAATTGCGCTGTGTGCTGGTAGATATTACATGGCACATTTAATCAATAACAATAATAACCAGTCTTCCTCAGGCACCCTGGTTCATGAAGTTGTTTAAATGGAAGGAAAAGTACATGATAAAAAGCAGAGGTTGATAAGATATATTACAAGTATCATTTGACCTAACATAAAATTCTACCGTAACCATGTCCAGGCCAGCTTCCCTGTGGTGGGAATAGACTACAGCCGACAATTCCATGCCTAACAGGCACAGACATATTTTGACCACATAAACATGGCCATTTCTCACCCGAAATCCTGAACAATCTGGAATTTTTGTGCAGACAATTATTTACGTCTACATGTAGCTTCTTCTTGATATGTATGTCTGCATTTGTTTTTGTTTTTTTTGGTTCCGTCATGATTGCTTTATTTAGTCTGTCTGTCCTTTCAGACATAGCTTTGAAAAAGTACATGACAAGGTGTGGGTGTTTTTTTTTTGTAGGCGATCATAATTTTTTTGTGTTTATCGTTGCAGAATTAGCTCTGAAAGAGTACAAGACAAGGTGTGGTTTGAGGTTCCGCAGTGTTCACAAAACCAGTCGTCATCGTCAGCCAATCATGAAGCTTTCTCCTGAAATCATCTCCCTGCTGGACGGCCATTACAGTGGCCAAGCACAGGTGAGTTGCCCGAACATAAATTAATCTCAGTGTTTTGAACTTGCATCAGAACTGATCTAATTGAAATTTTATTTGTTAATTGATTTGATTGGGGTGGTTTCACGTCATTACCAAGAATTTTTCACTGCTGTGTTAGCAATTGATGAGATAACTGGCATGATTAGTGCTCTCACCCATTTGCAATGAGAGTTCGTCGCCAAAAAAAAGAAAAAAGAAAAAGAAAAGTAATACATTTATTGGATAAGATGTGTGCACCATATTTTGAAAAAGAATAAACAAAACAAATGTCTTCTGTTTCATCCTCACAAGTTCACATAAAAGTATATTATAAAAATATCATAATAGCTTCTTGAGGAAAACACCTGATTATGCGATTCTCACATACATATATGGACGTGAAGGTACATTGTTACTGGAAGGTTTTGATCTATCTGCATTATGATTGGTTGAAACACAAATAACACTAATATGTTGCCGGTCAGCATTGAATGTCTGAGCTCGATTCCCGATGTATAGGCAGGGATGTTTTGCATAAGAAAGTGACATGCGGTTTCCTGGACAGCCAGGATGATTGTAGTAGCCTTCAATATCACTCTGTGTGATTGAACACACTTTGATGTTCAATGCCCCTTGGGTGGAAAGACGATTGAGCTTGTACTTAACAGTAAGTATAGTGTGGCACACTTACGCACGTGTCACTTTATACTGAAGTGGAGATATTTGGAGCAGCATTGCAGGTGTGGATTAAATGGATCGTGGTGAGGGCTTTTTTTTTTTCTTCAGGCCATAATGGATGTGGGCACTTTGTATTTATTATATGCCTTTCATCTGCATTTATTCTAATACGGCTGTCTTTTAGAAGCTGTTGTAGCATATGATTCAACCTATCCGCTGTCAGGCGTGGATTGGGATGGCTGTCTCTTGATCTCTGTTTTCCAAATGCCCAGCGATTTGAGGCTTTCATATCAACACATGACTCTTTGGTATTTTTCGCATTCCTGAAATAATTTCCAAAGGGTGCCTTAATGGGCGATCTGCGGCTTACAGTGGGAAGGGGGAGGGGGAATAGCATTGATGACAGGCCTGTCCCTGCTGTGTTTCCTGACAGCAATTTACTAATTGTCGGTGCTGAATACCTGTGAGTTTGGATGCTGGGGTGGCACAGTTAGGTGGAAGCTCGCACAAAGCTGGCCGTATTGAATTGCATAATGACCCTGATGACTGGCTGACGTCGGAATGACGCATGGAGAGAGCAGCTTCCCGTCGGTGGATGCACGGAGATAAAGCCTCGTACAACGCAACCCAACAGAACCTATTGTTTATTACCGTCTTTTTCGTCCCAGCACTGTTACTCCCCCCCCATCCCCCTTGGCCTTAGTACTATCCCTTACCATTATAACAGACAGCAGTCTGAAGGAATAATTCATCTGTGTGTAAACGCTACTGGAGAGAAGTGTCTGAGGCATGGTTAACGCTGATAAAAGCTGATAAATCTCTCTGTTACCCGAGCCATGGGGAGGACAACGGGACTTAATGGCAGAGGGGTTAAAACTGCCCCATGAGAGTTTGTTAATTTGACAGGGCGATTGCTAATTCTCGGCACTGATCTGCAGCTAAAACCCTCTTAAATTTATGAACCCCGGCTAAGGCGACGGTGATTGAGGAGAAGGGAGGACATGCGCTGCGGGAGTCAGTGGACAAAAGGAAGTGTACATGTACATGCGCCTGCAAGACTAGAAGTTATACCTCCACCATGCTTTACTGTATTCCTTGTAAACAAGTTATGAGCGCCTCCCACCCATCACTGAAAGAATGATTCTCACCTCTCTTTTGATGATTGCTGATGACGACATGATAAACTGACTGTTAACGTGACTAAGGTGTCTTGAAGGTTCACCCGGAGGTTGTGAATGTAAAAGACTACCTCTTAGAGCAATGAGTACAGTGTGATCGTGGACAATTGGTAACAGGCAACCCTTGAAATCCAGCCTCTTGTGTTTGATCACGTCAGTCAGTAGAGTTTTATTGTAACTGCCTCTGTAACTGCTTCAGTGGAAGCCACTTTAAACACCACCTGGCACCTCGGGTGAAAGAAGAAAAAATGCAGTGATGGTAATTTCAGTTTATTAGACGGCATTGATGTGGAATTAGTGTAAATGCTGCGTTGTCATCGCATTTAATGAACAAATCACATTGAAACAGTTTGGAAAATTATGCCGTAATAGTCCCCCAGGAGATTCCTGGTTCATGCAGGCATACAATGGAAAAGACATTTCGAGAAAAACAGTATTGACTCAGAAAGTTGAAATATATAACCTGCTTTATACGCTTTAACACTTTTACCCCTGGGCATAGCTGAAGCTGAGGAAGCTTGCACACCTCAGCAGGTACCTGGCAACTAACATTGACAGCACGTAAAAGCTACGCTAAACACTTCTGTGAAGAACCAGCCCACATTAAAATAGACATCGTGATTTTCAAGCTTCAGTAAACTTTATACAGCAAGAAAGTTTAATTTCCTTGGTTCAGTTGTACATGTTCTATGAGAACATTTAAGGGACAAATAATTCCGACAGCAATCTGTTTTATAGGGTTAAGATGTTCTGTACATGTATAACACACTTCTAGGTTAAGGCTCTTGTACTTACGCACACTCGGAGCTTTTTCACTTCGGTTGATTTGTGTTCATATTAGAACCTGGGTCCTGACACTTTGTATTTTTTGCCAGTTTGATTTACAGTTTAGTGAATAAAACCTCCTGCCAAATTCAGTTTAAGTGTATTTTTGATATCTGCATTGGTGATCACAATGATCAATGGGTTTTGTGCTTCTGACACCAGCTGAGACGTAGGAGTACAACCTTTGCGGTCAAGTTATCCAAGGCATTATTTTTTTTTTCTCATCTCCATTACATCAGCATCTTTTCTCTCCACTCCATTTTTTCCCTTCCACCTGGAATACCCTTGGTAGTTGGCGTAACGAGCATTTTGCCTTTGAATAGGATCACCGCTCTCCTATCAGTAATGTTTGTGATCCATGCATGATTTCACGGCACAAGTGTTGAAGGCTGTGTTCCTTTGAATAATTTATTGTCCTCCATCCACAAACCTATGAAGTGGTCATGATTATTTGATGGCAGTGTAAATGTGAATGTATACATTATTTGCCAGGAATCTTCTCATATCAGCTGGCTGTCTTTTTTACCCTTGTCTTCAATGCTGTCTTGTATTCAGTGCTGTCCTGTTTTCAGTGCTGTCAGAAAAGAACTATCTGCTTAGTGGCATTGTTCACAAAAGATACTACACTATCTGGTCTGTGGCAATGTTTGCAGAAGATACTACACTATCTGGTCAGTCGCAATGTTTGCAAAAGATACTACAGTATCTGGTCTGTGGCAATGTTAACAAAAGGTACTACACTATCTGGTCTGTGGCAATGTTAACAAAAGGTACTACACTATCTGGTCTGTGGAGTTGTTCACAGAAGATACTACACTATGTGGTGTATGGCAATGTTCACAGAAGATATTACATTATCTGGTCTGTGGCAATGTTAACAAAAGGTACTACACTATCTGGCCTGTGGCAATGTTAACAAAAGGTACTACACTATCTGGTCTGTGGCATTGTAGAATCAATGATACCATCTAGTGTGGGACAAAATACAACAGAGTTCTGGCAAACGTGTCCACCGAAGCAACAGAAACCCCCCGATACCTTGATTTGAGTTGATGTAGCATAGCATACGATTTAAGTGCCTGACCCCTTGATTGACAGCTGTTTAAGTAAATACTGAAGGAATCTTCAGACTTGCATTTTCATCTAATGTTTTGATTACAGTGCCTTTTAAGCTGTGCAGGTGACTGGACATTTGATGTGTTCCAACTGGACAGAGTGACCGGTGGTAAGTTGTAATTTCTCAGCGTGAAAAACTCCACTAGTATTCAATTGTTTCACAAGAATTTTAAGCAAATTTACACTCCTTTCCTGCTGTTATTAGAGGATAATTTCATGTTCATAAAATTCTGTTTTACACATATCAGTGCGAGTCTGCACACCTGTGTCAGTCAGACGTACCTCTGATCTCGTGTATGAGTTTTGCTTAAGTCTGAACTAATGAAGAAATGTTTGACCTATTTCAGGACGCTCACTGTTCCATGTTGCCTTACATGTGTTCCAAGAACATGACCTGATTAGAACCTTCCAGCTGGACATAGTCAAACTGATGAGATGTATCAGTAAGTCAGCTTTACATATCATCTGGATTTGTAATTTAAGACCTGTACACAAGATGTGATTCATCATATCGACTTAAACAAAAGTTAAACAAAAGTGGAACAAAGTTTTTGTCGTACTGTTTTAAAATTTGACTCATCACATGCTGTGAACAGAGATTATAAAATGCTGCTTTGTTTTGCATTTTCATTTAACTGAATTTGAATTTGATGAGAAAGTGGTTCAACTTTCGCGTATTACTTACGAACTTTTCAGATATTTCACGTGTCTATGCTACTATTTGACCAGGGCAGTTTCCACGTGTATGCCTCTGGAAAAGCATTCTTGTCCTCTTTTGGTGTTTGAATTAATTCCTTTTCTTTGAGGAAACTGAAACTGATTATCAGTGAAATGTTAAAATTGAAAACAGGATTAAAACAGGTGATGTTTATGAAAAATAATAAAGGAAAGATCTATGAACCAAGAGATGAATTAAACTCGTCCTTCAGCTTTTTGTAGAATGAATCCAACACACGGACATAACCCTTGTTGTGAACACCATTCACCCTTCACTATGGTCATCAGGCATGTTTTCTTCTTGAATGTGTGTTGTGAAAAAAGGGGCTGAAATAAATGTATGATATAATCACAGCTGAAAAACTATTTGGTCATTGACTGATCCTTGCAATATGCCCTGAGGCAAGAGCATGTTCTGGACCAGTTGCTCATGATGTTGCTCATGATGTTGCTCATGATGTTGCTGGGTGAACCAATCAGGCTGCATCCTTGTTACTTACAGCTGATATATATAACACATTCTCTGAACTGGCCTCCCAAGTAGCCTTTGCAAAGATTGATCAAAATGAGACAGTCTTTTGCCAGTTTGTCCAAATTGTAGAGATCTTGGAAGAATTTTCCCAGATTATTATAAAAACACTAGGGAATACTTACATCAGTTACACGGTCAACATGTCGGAACTTCCAGCGACATTTTGACTGTTACTCACATTGTTTTATTATCAAAACTGTGTGAGAGATAGCTTTGAGTGAGTGTCAGATGCTATTTAATATTACCGTTAAGTTTTCAATCCCGTTTTCATTCCACTTAATGGATGGTGCGGCAGTCATATTCCTTGGTTGCAACATATAAGCTGTCCATCCCCAGAGAACCTCCTGGCAAGGTTGGTCAGAAGAGCTCTTCCCCAGGAAGGTTATCAGTGACGTCAGTTAGCGATTTCTGGTCAGAGTACATTGTAAAGGAATTACAGAAATGGATTAAACTCAGTGAGGGGACATTGGTTGACAGTGCCTCCGAGATTCCTAACTCTACAATTTCCTGTCCCTCGTCTGATGAGCCGTCATTGTTTCCATTGGCTGATGGATGGCCCTGCGGGGCATTCTGACCAACCCACTTGATGCGACTCTTCTCGACCTTTAACTCTGGGCAACATGAATTTTGTTTGTATTTTACAGGCCAAGCTCACACTAAAATATCCAAATATGCATAAAATTAAACTGAAAATACACCTTTTTTGTTATGTCTTGATGGGTTTTTTGTTTTTTTCCAAGGCTTCCGATCATATATATATGTCTTCAAAAGGAAAAATTGCAAGCACAGTCCACATTTCCCCCAAATTTGATGATTTTCGAGTTATATTTTTATTATTTTTATACTGTCCTCTCAGATTGAAGAAGGTCTGTTTCTCTTTAAAACAATGGTTTAAATTGCTGGTGCCCTGAAGAAGAGAAAAATACAACTCCAGTTATAATCACATTTTTATAGAGCAATTTTAGTGGTGAAAAAAACATATATGGCAGGGCATGTTTTCAGTCAGTTTATCCATTGTGCACTTGTTTACCTCTCATGATTTTTAGGGGATTCTGGCAATCTTTAAATTTACGGATTCTTACACTCATTAGATGGTCTTTATTGTGAAGTGGAGGTCACAGACTGAAGGGGTTCAGCTATAGCTGCTGCCATGAAAACCTAGATGCTGAAATAGCGGTACGAATTATGTCTCCAGAAATCTTGCCAGTCTGCATGAACACTTTGAGAGAAAGGATTAAAATGACTGACCTGACCTCAGTCATGACCACATAATTAACAGACACTAGCTGAATAAACATGACTAGCATAGTGTCACATTTGAAAAAACTGATGTTTTCACCTATCAATTGTCCCTCCCTGAATCCTGTCTGGGGTTATGAATGGATTTAATCTGGGAATCCTGACTGAATTAATTTCCTGTGTCTTGTTTTAAGGTTGTGTATGTGTATGAGAAACCAGAACCTTTGTGGCGTTTTGACACTAATTCAGCATATATATCTTGTTTACACTGAAATCGATGATGCTTGTACTCTTTTCAGCATAAGTACATTTGAAAGGAATGTTTTTTATCAAGAAATAATTTATGGACCATGCAATATATGATTGTTTTCTGAGGTAGAAGATGAAATTTTACGGGCTCTGGAAGCTCTGGGTACAATTCATCAGCTTATTTGTCATGTAGTGAAACAGAAATGTCCTGTATTTGTGAGCCAACTTTTACACAGGCACCCATGTGGAACATTCAGAAAGGAGTAAAATAAATTGACTTCAGGAAGTAATTCTCTGGCCAATGGGTGTATCTTTTTAGAAATAAAAATCAAACTGATTACAAAATTTGCTTCCAGCATTGACATTTTACATGCAAAAATGTTGTGGAAAATGTTATATCAGTAGGAAATAATGGAGTTGATTGGAAAATGCTGTTTCTGTATTTTCAGCAATGGTTGAGGAAGGTTACCACGGTGATAATCCATATCACAACGCTGTGCATGCTGCAGATGTTACACAAGCTATGCATTGCTACCTCCTTGAGAAAAAGGTTAGTTTATCGATGCCGATGAAGGAAAGGCTAATTATTGAGTTTTCACCGTTTCCCTCCTTTTCGAGACCTGACCGTTGCAATTTGCAACATTTGATTAAATGGATCTTGATAAAAAGCAGCAGAACAAATCATTGCTATTTCTCCTTATGTCCTCTAATTATGATGGCGGGAAATGATTTTGTTCACCATACACGTTAGTAATTACAATTGATTTTGAAGAATGAAATGGGTCTGTTTACACTGTAAAGAAGAAATATTCAACACGAATTTGTTATCAGCTGAAATACTGCTGCTGTTGTTGATGTGGTTCGAATGTCTCGAATGACGTTGATTATTTGCGAAAAATTTGAAATTAGGAAAAAAGGTGGCTTGATAAGAGACTGTTGAAAGAAAAAAAAAAAAAAATGATGTTGTGGAGAATTCTAATTTAGCGAGGGGAAAAAGAAATCCACTCCTAAACTTCTCCTACATGGATGGAAAAAGTGAAATGCCTGTAATGATTCTAGTTTATTTTGTGGGATGTTTTTTCTGTTAAAATAACAGTTGGCTCAGGAGGCTAACATTAAGCGGCAAATGAAGATTTATGATGATTCGGTGGGGGAGGAGGGGGGTAACTGAGCAAATAGATCAGTTTGGATGGTGTGTGCCTTATGTTGTTGGTTGGACTGATTGTTGATGTCGCCTTGGTAATCAGAAACTGCCGGCAGAGGATGCCTTCGGTGCAGTGATACGGCCGCGAAATGACGGGTTCAGGAGAGAGTCGCACGATTGATTAGAGTGTCAGGGATTACAGACTGTCACAAGCCCAAACACAACAGATCAGCCAGCTCTGGATAGCCTGCTATTTATCTCGTCAAATAGAGTTAAGGAAAGGTTGAAGAGAAAGTCATTAGATACCTCACCTATCTCAATTTCATCTTCTGAGTGCTGAGTCGTGAAGAGAGAGCTGCGGAAGGTAATCTCTGTAGGTCGTGTGCCGCGGCTGTGTTTTTCCGCTTTGACGACATTGGTCTAATACACCTTCATTCATTTACATGCCAGTGACAGAGCTATATACCTCGCACGGGCTAAATCAGCCTTAAAATCATAAAGTGTAGTTCTGGAAAAAATACAGCCTAATTTTGGTTTGGCTCAAAGCGTTGTTGTTGACGTGGAAAAATCAATTGATGGAATCAGCCTGAGTGGACATAGGCTGGGTTGTGAGGCAGATCCTAACAGGCACTTGAAAATCTCAGCAAATACCAAAGTGTTTCTCTGCTAGTTATATCCTTTGATAAAGAGCTTGATTGCTTTCCAAAGAGATGAGACCCTGTCAGATGAGAATGGCTGGCTTCAAATATCATCGTAGCTATAGCTCTGCGGGTCCAGCGTTCTGATCGCAGTGTTGCTATACTCTACGCGTCTCTTTTGGTGGGACAGGAAATAAAGCCGGCTGCTTTCTCAAATTACCTTTTTCTGGAAGAAAAAAAAGATTGGCCCATTGTTGGCAATAGATGGATGCAGCCGTGATCTCTACGTCATTTCCAACAGGAGGGTTTTGGCAGGGACGTAAGGGGAGACCTGGAGTAAAATCCAGCCTCCAGCCACAACAGGATATTGAGTTATGATTGAGTTATGAACATAGGTTACTTAGAAGACCAGAAGACACACCTGGAGGAAGACAGTTATGTGCTGACCGGAAATTTTTTTGATATGCTTTGAAATATTAGACATCAGCGGTATGACTTATAGCTTCTACGTGTTTGTGAGTGTTAGATGTCTTTATGGCAATCAGCTTAGCATTGTTGTGCAGCATGGGGCGTCATGTCATTACATTACAGTGAGGTAGCACTACAGACATGAGACGGGCCTGCAATTAAGGCATGAAATATGCAGTATAATGTTGAAAGTGACATTAAACTGAAAAAAAATTGAAATGCTATATTTTTGAGTCATTTTTTAAATCAATGGACATTTAGCATTTTTATCACAGAGTTTGCGTTATTTTTCCCTGGATCTTTAGGTAATCATGTAACATGCTCTGTGGTTTCCTCCATCCATGGGTCAGACTAGCGTTGTAATGGAGTGAATATTCTGAAGTACGTCATTTCTGAACCAGTGTGCAGTGAGTCAACATCAGCATCTATGTGCAGCTCACTGTAAATTCACAGTCATATTGAGATGCTATTGACAGAGACAGTATTGGACTATTGACTGCCGAGATGCACTTATGTGGAACTTGCACTTTGGCATTTCATTGTCTGCACGAGGCAAAGGTTACATCATTGTCTTACTGTCTCGCTCATTTTCAGGGTTTGACTTTCATTTGCCTCTTTGCTTTCTGATTTTTTCTCCTGACAGCTCAAAGATCATCTTACTCCAATAGAAAAACTAGTGGCCATCTTTGCTGCCATGACACATGACCTTGATCATCCTGGGGTCAACCAGGCATTTCTCATAGCAACAACCAATCATCTTGCCTCATTGTATAATGTGAGTACCTTGAATGAAATCGTTAATAGAACCTGAGCAGAAGAGAATAGGTTAACTCTGAAATTCCTTGTTGTGATTGATTTTTTTGCTTGTGGATTGCCATGTTCCAGTAGCTGCCATTGCCATTTCTAATTAGAGTTGGAAGGTTATGTTACAACCCTGAATTAACAATGTATTTAACAGTTACTAAGATTACCTTGATGTCATAAATATCATTTTTACAGCAATATGTAATTTAAAGTGAACAGCTCTTGAGTATGCCATTGCACAAAAATTGAATAAACAAATAAATGTGGCAATATTCGTAGCTAAGGTAAACTGTAACAGAAAAACAAAACATTGGCACAATGTACTGGGGGGGGCCTCCGTGGCTCAGTCAGTTAGCGCACTATCACAGCACAATGGCCCTAAGCCTCCCACCAATGCAGTCTCTCTGAGTTCAAGTCCAGCTCATGCTGGCTTCCTCTCCGGCCATAGATGGGAAGGTCTGCCAGCAACCTGCGGATGGTCATGGGTTTCCCCCGGGCTGTGCCAGGTTTCCTCCCACCATAATGCTGGCCACCGTCGTATAAGTGAAATATTCTTGAGTACGGCATAAAACACCAATCAAATAAATAAATAAATAAATACAATGTACTGTATTCCCAGATTTCTAGTCAGCAGATTTAGACAAGGGGAATGTAACTTTCAAAGTCCTCTGTTAAACCAAAGGTTAATGCTTAACATTGTTTGAATAAAATTACGCATTTAATTTTGGTTAATTTCTGACTGAAATAAGTCTGCCTGTAAATGTAATTGTTGTAACATGCCACTGTAGGCTGTACAGTTACATGCACTTTCTGGTGGTGTATTCAATTCTGTGTCACACATCAAATAATGTAATGTCATGTAGGCATGAAAGACAAGTACTATTATTGCAGCCATAATTAGTTATTCATCCGGTGTACAATATTCATGGGAAAACTGACTTACGTGTTTATGTATATGTTGTGTTACAGAATAGTTCTGTACTTGAAAATCATCACTGGAGGAGTGCTATTGCTGTGTTACATGAGTCTGAACTCCTCCATTCCCTAGATGCTCAACAGTGGTAAGTCTTGTGCAGTTTCTTTCGTATAGAGTTCAGATCCAGTGCATGCCACATTTTTTAGACAGGGAAAGGAATAATTCATTTTTGTCCTATGTTTCTTAAAAGAAGGGCTAAATGTAAAGGATCATGTTAAACTAATTACCTGGCCGTTAATGCCTCCTAATGAGAGTTTTGATTGCAGAAGCTCCTACAGAAACAAAATTTATGTATCACTTTATTTTTAGCTGACATGATATTCATGAAAGAATACATGACGTCATCAGCAGGTGATGTGACATTTTAATCTCAGAAGCTGTAGATATCATCAGAACTTCTTTCACGTCTCATTCAACATCACACAGGAATATGTTCAGGTCATGCTAGACACAGCCTATTACTCTGACGTAAAAAGAAAGGCAGTGTTTATGTTTGCAAGGCTGCCTGTGTAAGATGATGTGAACCATTGTATATTTGTGTGTAAACGGATAGCAGCGAGACACAGTTGTCACCCGGTGACATCGCATTTTGTTTCCTTGTGTCAGTTGTCATTCAGGCGGCGCTTTAACAGTCAGCGGCTATGTAACCGAAGGCCAAGTAATACACGATACTTCCCCACATTTTCCTTCTAAGGCCGGTAATTACGGACTGTCCCAAATTTGTTCCATGAATATGTGACATTTCCACTGAGCCTTGTAAATGGATTCAGCACAGTTTTCTTCCTTAGCAGTTGAGAACACTTGTTGTAATTTCTCCACTTTTCAAGTGAATGATATTACATTGTCAGTGCAGGGGTGGTGATAGAATGTCAGTGCAGGGGTGGTGATAGAATGTCAGTGCAGGGGTGGTGATAGAATGTCAGTGTCAGGCTGGTGATAGAATGTCAGTGCATGGGTGGTGATAGAATGTCAGTGCCAGACTGGTGATAGAATGTCAGTGCAGGGGTGGTGATAGAATGTCAGTGCCGGGCTGGTGATAGAATGTCAATGCCGGGCTGGTGATAGAATGTCAGTGCCGGGCTGGTGATAGAATGTCAATGCCGGGCTGGTGATAGAATGTCAGTGCAACGGTGGTGATAGAATGTCAGTGCAAAAGTGGTGATAGAATGTCAGTGCATGGATGATGATAGAATGTCAGTGCAGGGGTGGTGATAGAATGTCAGTGCATGGATGGCGATAGAATGTCAGTGCAGGGGTGGTGATAGAATGTCAGTGCATGGATGGTGATAGAATGTCAGTGCAGGGCTGGTGATAGAATGTCAGTGCCGGGCTGGTGATAGAATGTCAGTGCAAGGGTGGTGATAGAATATCAGTGCAGGGATGGTGATAGAATGTCAGTGCAAGGGTGGTGATAGTATGTCAGTGCAGGGGTGGTGATAGAATGTCAATGCCGGGCTGGTGATAGAATGTCAGTGCATGAATGGTGATAGTGTGTCAGTGCAGGGGTGGTGATAGAATATCAGTGCAGGTATGGTGATAGAATGTCAGTGCAAGGGTGGTGATAGTATGTCAGTATGTCAGTGCAGGGGTGGTGATAGAATGTCAGTGCAGGGATCGTGATAGAATGTCAGTGCCGGGCTGGTGATAGAATGTTAGTGCATGGATGGTGATAGAATGTTAGTGCATGGATGGTGATAGAATATCAGTGCATGGATGGTGATGATAGAATATTTGAACAGAAAGTTAATATTTGGCACACCTTTCGATAATGCTGTTTTGTGAATACATGTTGATCTATGAACTGACAGCCCTAGTTTATTGTGTAAGGTTTCTGCTAAATTGAATCTTGATGTTTTCAGGCAGAGAATAGTCTTGGTTTATTGTGTGAGGTTTCTGTTAAATTGAATCTTGATGTTTTCAGGCAGAGAATAGTCTTGGTTTATCGTGTGAGGTTTCTGCTAAATTGAATCTTGCTATTTTCAGGCAGAGTATAGAGTGGCAGTTAAGGTCACTGATACTTGCCACAGATATCACTCGTCAGCAGGAATTCCTCACCAGGTTTAAGGTAAGGGCTGGCCGCAAACATCTTACAACGACAGATTTGTGTTTCCATAACTAGGGCCAGCCTTGAAAATATGATCATTGGATGTAACAGCTGAGGGGCCTTACACAAAAATTCTTATTGGTGGTTTGATGAAAGATTTTTTAAAGATTTTTCTCACAATGTTTCTTTAAAGTCCCTATCTTTTTCAAGAACAAGAATAAGAAAAAGAATTCCTTATCAGTGGACCCTGTTTATTCTCACAGGGTGGGGTTACTTTCAACAAACATTTTTTTTAAGGATGGCCTAGGTAGTGAGTATGGTATAAAAGTAAAAATACTATGGTATATATACTTTAGAGTAACCTTTGAAAAATGGGATGAAATGGTTCTACAAAAGTTGGCACCACAATTGGCTCGTTTAGAATTTTGGGCTATTCTGCCAATAGCCATCAACCTTCTTACAGAGTTAATGAGTTACTTTGAGTGAAATTAACATAATTTCAACATAACTAATCATGTTGATGAGTTGATTACGTCGTTTACAATGACTTTTGCATCACAAACTCGAGGATGATTAGAATATGTTTAAGAAGCTGTTAGGCTCATACATGTGTATCCGAATGAAAAGGTTTATATAAAAAAGTTGAGAATAAAAGTGCTCTTAAATCAGAAACTGTTTTTGTCTTGTAATTTAGTTATCTGCTCAATATAACTGCACAAGGTTTAAGAAAAGCTTTACCAAAACAGTTCTCTGATTTCCTTGCTTGAATTTTTTGTCACAGAAAATACTCGATGGAGAGGCAGAGTTCACATATGAAAGCAACTTTGAACACAGACATTTTCTTCTTCAGGTGTGTACATTTTTGTCATCACAGTATTATTTGCATGTCTTCGATAACATATCTTTGTGCCGTGTGTTCTTTTTTCCTTGATTCTCCTGCATTATACGTGGAGGTCACAGGTGGCTGAGGATTGTAAGGTTTGGGAGAATGCAAAGACACAGTGACAGGCCAGGTGGAGAGACGGCCAGTTAATCTATAGCCTGACTGAAATCGTAGTGGAAATGGCTGTAAAATGATAGTCGGAGCTTGTGACTTCGCAATAAGCTATGACTAATGACGGTTCCTGTAACTCTCTCAACGTCCTGAACCTTTCATGGCCTAATTCAACTATTCCATGACGTATAAAGCTTCATCTGGTGACGTCAATAGATACCATGCAGACCATTTATAAAAGATTTAATGGATGCTGTATGACGGCCAACTTTCCACAAATAAAAGGTCTTCTCTTCCAAGATATCTGAGAAGGTTTGGGTTGAGTTGTAACATCCACACGCCTAGTCCTCTCCAAGGGAGACAACTTTTTCCCCATAGGCGCAATAAGGGGAGATAACTTTTACAGTCGTGTTTCTCTCTCTGCAGATATGTTTTATTTAAGATGGATTTTTGTGCATCCTTCTGTATGAGACAAAATTAGAACTCAAGCATGTATTACCTTGATTATTGTTTTGAATAAGAGTAAACTTTATAGATCAGACAAATACCACCATGTTTTATGTTTTGAATCCATTTGCCATTTTTTGGCCATGTTCCAGTTTCACTTGGACCATACATGAAGCTAGGAAAAATGCTGGAAAGCTGCTAGTCTTATTGGTAGTTGTTTATTGTTTCAGATTGCATTGAAGTGTGCTGATATTTGTAACCCATGTCGGCCTTGGGAGGTCAGTAAGCGCTGGGGACAACAGGTCTGTGAAGAATTCTTCAAACAAGGTCAGTGCTTGTCCAGTCTTTGATCCACATCATTGCCACAGGTACATGTAATACTGATGAAAAAATAACAAAAACGTACGACCTTTTTCAAACCTTACCAACAACAAAAATGTTTGCATCTTCTGATGCAAGATATTATCTTTTATTATCTTTTATTACCATCACACATAGATGTACCCGGTTCAACAAATAGTTAAAATACATTTGCACCTTTATACTACTGTACTGTTCTTTTCCCACTATCGACCCTTTTTGATGCCTGTGGGTATGTCAAGTTGCAAAACCTGTTGTCACCTGTATGTCAGGTAGTCATGTTTGCACCTGATTTTTGATTACAGGTGACTGCGAGAGACAGCTTCAGCTACCTGTCACCCCTAACTGTGATAGAAATCTCACAACAGTAGCCAAAATCAATGCTGGTAAGTCAAATCATTGTTCATGCTCCAGTCAACTTTTTCATTTCCAGGACAGTTACAACAATGATATCGGCATCAGTCACCGCCAATAAGAACAACAGCAAAACCATGATGGTGGGGCCAAAATGATTACAATGTTCCAAGGTCTTGATGCCAGGGCTGAAAAATTGATACTCAATTACTGTTTGAAACCCTTTCAATGCTCTGAATGTATGAACAGTTGAAATGAAATGTGTAGATATCTTCAAGGAAATGCGGTGGACTTGAGTGATATTGAAGGAATTTTGTAGACATTTGCTGATGAATGTTCTTTCCTTGCAGGTTTCATGGAGTATGTGGTTTGTCCGTTGTTCAGAGAGTGGCACAGATTTGATCCATCAGAAACCAGCACAAAAATGTTAGAAAACATAAACTATAACAAAACAAAATGGCAGGGCGTTATAGAAACAGAGAAAGAACAGCTGATAGTTCCCCAGATGAAAGCGCTGGGGAAAATACAAGTGGGTACTGGTGGGGACACGTTGAAGGACGGAGACAATGTCATGAACGATGATGATGATGATGATAAGGAGAACTGTCCGCTGGATGAACAGCATGAAGAGGAAGGTGAAATCGTAGAAATCACACAGTACAGGACGATAGTGTTTGGTGAAATCGAGCCTAGACAAGAGGAGGAGCTTCAATCCACATGTCGTAGCTTGTCCCCCGTCTCTGAGGACTTGTCTGTCAAAGGGCGGCCCGTGGCGCTGGCAGGGCGACGTCACAGCATGCCGCACTCGGTCATCCGGCGGGAGTACACGCGGCTGACGGTGCGGAGGGAGAGCTTCCCACGGGCACAGTACTCCCGTCGTCGGAGTCTGCCCAAAACACCCATCTATCAAGCTACCTCATTTGACACTCTGGTGGGCAAACTGTCCATGTATGACGGGGAGAGACCTCCGTCTAATGGCAACAAAACGTTGTCCTTAGAAACTCTCATCTCCCGACCCAAGATCTCAAACCTTAGTCCCAATGTGGAGGCGAGTCAACTGGTAACCAGCCTGTCAAAGAGGCGCGACCTGTTCCACGTGGTATCCCAGAATCCTCCCGATCAGATCAAGGCCTTCCCCTACCGCCGGCCCTCGTCTCCCAACCCTGTGCGGCACCTGGAGCTGGCGGCCATCCAGCTGGGCGGAGTCATTGCGGCGACACCCACTTCCATGACCTCAGGGGATGCTCCATCTCAAACCACAACCACATCCATGCAGTCCAGTTGCAGTGAACCCATCAGTCTCTCTCAGTCCCACATCAGGAGCCAACCAGAGCATCACTGACCACGGCATTCTCTTTACTTCATCTTTCTCAGGTGAGATGTTCTGCAATTGACTTCCTGAAAATATCGCCGTCTTTTTCTCTGACATCTGCTTTTGATCGGTTCTAGCTCTTGCTTTTTTTAGTCTCACTGTGGCTTTAAGTCAAGACATTTGTCAAGCACCTGGCAAATACCAGTGGTTTGTTCTACTCATAAACACAAAATGTCTTCAGCACAGGGTTAAACACCAATAAGTCCACTGATCATTCTGTTATGTCTCTGCTACGTGGTGTAACACGTTCGTTACATATCAGTGTTTTCTTGTCATGTCAGTAAAAGTAGAATTTCTCCAAAGTTAGCTCCTCGGGTATGTTTCTGTGGCAACATTGTACATATTCAGAGTGCTGATGTTTCTGTGTGACTTTTTTGTTGTTTATTTCGTATTCACACACGAAATCAGCCTTGTAACATCTAGTACTGCCACAAAGTTAACGATACGGAAACTTGTAAAGAAACTGAAAACCATTTTTGTTTCAAAATAAGCTTAATGAAATTGTCTTCCTCTTTTAGGAATTTTCCAGGGTAATGTCAGAGATGTGCTGACAAAAAGAACCAGTGGATCTCCAAAAAGACTGATCAGGTCCGAGTGATCTGACTCCTGTGAACAGTTGCAGTGATCTTCCAGAAAGGTCTGGTGCAAGTGATCTCATAGTAGAGGGCAGTTGTGGGTCCTCTTGGAATGGATCCAATTCAAGTGATCTCAGGGTTCAGGAGTTCCTTTGTGTGCTATTCCAGAACAAGCGATCTCATGGTGAAGATGTGTGTGTGTGTCTGGAAAAAGATCCAGGAAGATATTTCAATCAAGGGATCATTCATGTACCTGGAGTACAGGAAATCCCATTGGTGAAGAGTCACTTGTGCACCTATAACAGATCTGTTTCAAGTGATCTCACTGTCAAGGAGTCATACTTGTGGTCTGGTATGAACATGAGCGTATGGTTCTTTCCTGTGGTGCAGATCTCACACTTTAGGATCAGCAGTGCTCATCACTTCAAGGAAAGATGTGAAGAACGGTTCTGGCAATGTGCCAGAAATATAAGTTCTTCCGAACTGCAGTCTGGAAGATGCCAGTCAGATTGTCAGATGATTTGAAATACTGAGTTGTCTCCCTTATAATGATTGATCTTCAGTCTCGTTAGACAAGTGTGAGATATTTTGTCAGTGGAGTTGAACTGTCAAATATTTCCAATATTGAGATGGGCAGTTTGAGGGAAATGAACAGTGAATGTTCATCAGAAGGAGATGAAGAGTAGGACATACATGTATACCTCAAAGGAAAAAAATAAGTGAGAGTAACCTGTTTTCTCAAAGAGAAATGAAATGTGAGACGTTAAGTGTGGAAAAATGAACTATTTGAGGTAGTCCTTGGACAGAATTGATACAGTTCTTATTTGGAGATGCATAGTAGAAAATGCTCTGACGTAATATGTTTGGAGCTACATGTAAGTGAGGCAGTTGTTACAGTATTCAGTCATTTTGAGACCATATGGCTTTAAATAGTCAGACCCACATTTTCAGGCAGTACAGGCATGCATTATATACTGTTTGCTAAAACATCATACTGTTAAGTTTGTCGTGGTTTTTTTTTTCTGACTAAAACTTAATGAACTCTGCTGGAGATTTGAGTGTTTGCCCTCTACAGCAGCCAGTCCACTGGCTGTGGTGGGTTGCTGGCTGGACATACAGTTTTCTCTGGGGGACAGACGTATATCGCAGACAGAAGGCAGCTTGTTGATCACCTGGTGCACATTCCTACCGTGAATGATGAGCACAGCCCTCGGTGTAGCAGTGGCATTCCATATCCTCAATTCTCAGTTAGCAGCTGGGGTTAGATATTACATGTATATGCTTGTTTTGGTTTAACTCAGGTGTAGAGTTTGGACACTCGAGTGATGTAGTAAAAATGGTGCTTCTTTTGGGAGAAGGCAGCCACAGTTACCAACATCTTCATTTTTTGTATGTAAATGAAAGCGCAGTCATTCCCGCTGATTGCAGTGAGATTTAAATGCTCACGTGTAAGTTCCAGAATCATGTATGTTGGCTGAATTTTTGTGATCGAAGAGACGTACAGTGGTTCGTATTCATGACTTCAGCAGAATTACATCACATGTTCAAACAATGTGTCAAATGTACAGGATCAAAATTGTGCCTGGTTTAATATACAGAATGTTTCGCTGCCATGTTTTTAAGTGTGTCATGTGTGTGACACGCCATGTCTCCGCAACAGTTCTAGAAAGTTTAAAAAAATAAGTGTCACAGGTTTTGATGTTTTGATTTATTTATTTATTTATTTGATTAGTGTTTTACGCCATACTCAAGAGTATTTCACTTATACGACGGTGGCCAGCATTATGGTGGGAGGAAACCAGGCACAGCCCAGGGGAAACCCACGACCATCCACAGGTTGCTGGCAGACCTTCCCACTTACGGCCAGAGAGGAAGCCAGCATGAGCTGGACTTGAACTCACAGTGACCGCATTGGTGGGCGGCTTCGGGTCATTGTGCTGCGATAGCGTGCTAACCAACTGAGCAACGGAGGTCCCCTGGTGTTTTGAAGAGAGCTGGTTAAGTGTTAGGTATGGTTGTGAACAAACCAGAATACATTGTTGTGATTGTAGTGAACAGGTAGTTACATTTACTTGTGCTTGTAACAAGTTAGATTATTGAGTTATTATCAAGGGTTGTAATTAAGTATGCAAAGCCACTGATCATCTGGCTAATCATCTGCTGGACACAGACATTCACACATACCACTAAATTGTAGTCAGTTAATCCTGCTAACTTCTGTGTCGTAACTACTAGGTATCAGAAGTCTGATGAAAAAACTCTAAGCCTTACATGAATATTTTCAAGTGAAGAGCTAGCTCTTTAATACTGGAGGTAGAAATGGTCTGTCATCACCATAAAAACTGAGACATACAATTATAAAGATGTTCATAAAAGGCACAGTTGACAGCCAATAAGCTGGCCAACTTTTTAGAAGACAAAAAGTTTTTATCAAGTCGTTAAAGGGTGAGGGAGGAGTAGGAGGGAGTGGCATGCAAGAAGTAGCAGGAAACATTGACAAGAATTGATTTTGGCAGCTGCATGAGCGGTTATGTTAGGGACATGCCATTACATCTCCTCTGATGTCTAAAGCAACTAATACAGTCGTCAGGAATTTCATCTTCAGTATAGATGTATTTGCAGCTTGGTGATTTTTCAGAATGTTTATTGTTCAAAATACTGCATTGTAATGGTTTATACGTAGAATTCCCCTAAAACACTGAAGCAGCTTTGACCATTACATTTATCTCCATTACAATTCATATATTGGATTCCTTATGACATCCAAGAGGAAGGTCTTCGATTAAGTATAAGGTTGTTATAAATTTAAGAATTTAGAGGGGGATGATTTACCCAATACTGCAGTCTTTTTTTCCCCTTTTTTGTCTCTGACCATAGACCAGTACATCACTAATTGTTTGGGTTCACATGTCACTTACTCTGCTAGATGCGAGTAAATTTGCATCGCAGCTTTAAGTGTGGTATCTGTAGCAGTATGGAGGGATGCCATCCTATCAAACAAATTTTTGGCCTTCATTAAAACTGGCGTGTGTTTGATTATTTTTATAAGTGGCATGTAAACTGTTTCCTGAGCCTGCATGGTAAGCCGATCAACTGTGCTAAATTGGAAAGAAACAAAATCAAACATACAGGGTCAAAAGTCAGAGAGAGACTGTCGGTCACTGCAACCGATGAATACTGAAAGCTCTAGCACTTGGAAAGGCAGGTTAGTCACGCTGAATTGTTGTGAGTTCCTTTCCCACATCATAAATAATGTCTATGGTGCTATTTATTTTCAAATCTGACTGTGTTTTTATGTTTTTGCCATCCATACTCATATATCTAGGAACACAAGACTCAAAATGGACATACATCTACATGTGTTAAGTTGTTAGAGAGAGGAAACTAAAGTAAGACTAGGTGTTGATATCATTCGAGGTATGCAGTGTTGTCAGGCGAGTTGATGCCACAGTTTTCATGATTGCTGGAACTTATTCTGTTTTATGATTGTAAACTCTTGTAGAACTGGCCGAAAAGTGGACATGGCTGGACACATGGGTACGACAACACTTGTAAATCATGTTGGCAAAGGCTTGCATCCGCCTAGATATGTACATAGATTTACGCTGAAGAGGGAGACTCCAAGATGCATCCATCAAATAGTTGGCACTTTTCAATCTCTTTGATGTTCTGCTTCTGATTAATGACTTTCCGAGAAATGTATACATGCATGGCAGATTTTTTTTTATGTGGCACAAAATCCCACATACAAAATTAGATCACCACCCATTATGAAAACATTGCCGCGGTTACAGAACTGTGTCATTCGTTTGAGATTTTTCATCTCTCATTCAGTATTTTCTCGCCTGTATGGCATTTTTCATGAACTGGCTTTGGATGTGTAGTTGTATCTTTTCTTGTATGCAGTGGTTGACTGTTGGCATGATGCCCATTAAGGTTGAATGTGTGATTTTTGTGTGGAAACATATAGAAGTTCAGTATTTAAAAGTTACCTTGCAATTCCTTGAAGTTTGGGAAATGAAGGTTTCCATTTTTACTGCTCTTTTGTAATTTTTGTTGGAAAAAAAATTATGTCTGTATTTATAAGGGTAACCAGAAATGTTTATAAGTATGTTAAAATTTTTTATTGTAAATATATTTATTTGTTTTGCTGACTTTGGCAGTCCTAGAATGCTGAGTTTTTAATTACGGACTGTTTGAGCTTTGACGTGTGCTCCTCTCATGTTATCAGCTAACCTCGACGTAACGGGGCGAGTCACAGTCAGCATTTATGTCTATACTTGTTTTCAAGGTCAAGGTCATTGTAATCCATTTGTATTATTTCATACTGTTGATGTAATTTAACTCTTTAAAATGATAATAAAATTTCTATATTACAACTCCATACATGCTTGGCGTTTTGTATAATTGCCACCTTGGATATATGAAGAGGCACAATCAAAGGGCCACCAAGATACATATTTGATTAACAACACAATATACAGTAAAACGGTACACTATTTGGATACTGACTTATTCCACCCGCCTGGATCGTGCATGGTGTCCTTTCATCCTCATTAACAACTGTTGACTACTTCTCTTTGCATTGAAGCATTCTGAGTTGTTTCCATTTTATACACTTTCTTAGTTCTTGGTGGTTTGTGTTATTTGTCGTTTGGAAAAACACGTATTGACCAGAAACATCAAGTTTGGTTGACGGCTGGTATACTAATGTCAGTTTCCCTACCTAGGTTTATGATCACTGACAGGATTTATAATTGCTAAGTACTATTACTCCAACTAACCACTGACTAACCTACCAGAGGTTCAGCAGACCTTCTCCACTGAGGGCATGATGTTCACATCTAGAAACCAACAAGTTTCTGAGTACCAGGTGAGGCACAGTGGTTTCCCCTTGGAATCTGTGTGGTTCCCTTTAAAGTACAGTGGTTTCTGCCAGGTTTACCCAACTTTCCTTCACAGAAACAACTGGGCATCAGGCGAGATACTGTGGTCAGGTCAGCTTTTACCTGGTTTCCTTGAACCTTCCACCCAATCTGGCGCCAGGCCAGGTGCACTGGTTTTCACCAGGTTTTGCCTGTTTCCTCCAATCATTAGAAGCAACTTGGCACTGTGGCTTGGCCAGGTTTGCCCGTTTCCTTCACCCATATATTAAACCAGCCACCAGGTGAGGTATTGAGGTTTTCCGTGTGGCCTGGCCTGTGTACAGGTCAAGGAAACCAGCCAATGGAGAGCAACAGGGTGATTGGTTAAAGGCCAGTAAGGTCTCACTAGGAATACGCTAAGATCGAAACGGTCCTACTTTTAGGAGAAAAAATGGAAACTGGTCGACTGAAGTGGTCCAGCCCCTACAGAAACAGGGCAGAAATCTTGAAATGATATGAAGGAAATCCCATGATGCAAAGCCAACACCAGGAATCAATTGAAATTACAATGAATAACACCACGACTGAAGACTCCTCAAAGAAACAAAATTTTCAGCAATGCCATATTCTTTCCCTGGTGAGAGTCGAACAATTTTTTTGTTTGTGTATTCGCCAAAGAAATGTGCAATTGGGTGCCATTGTACCTTGGGGTGGCTGCTTATACATGTAGTTAGTTACATGTTTATGTGAAACTTTTCTTCAAATTATCTTTGAGTTAGAATTATTATAACACATTTATTCATGGAATTGCATTCTTTTCAGGCAAATGCAGAACTACATTTTAAATCACTTCAATCAGGCTCAGTTATTAACATTTTGCAGCTCTAAATAAACTGGAACATCAGGCAGGAGTTCAATCCCAGCCTTAGGAAAAAACAATTCCAGATTCCCGTTTCTGATCGTTCAATCGAACAAACTCATATTAAGTTTCAAGAACATGTATGTACACAGCTTCCCCAGGGGACGATTGCCTTCATGTACGTAGCAACAAGCCTCCCCAACAACAGCCACAGTTCATAAATCTTAATCACAAGTCCTAGTTTTACTAGTTGGTACACAATTTAAAATTTTTTCATGCAGGTACAACAACCCTATCACAAAAAACTTGCCAATGAAACGGATAATAATTTTAAAGAAATTGACATGGACATAAAAAAATTCCATCTAAAGCTGAATAAAAACGTCATAGTAGAGCCCTGTCTTGGAGGGTCGGTCTGGTTTCTCGCAACAAACATTTTTTAATGATGGCTGTATTGATAGTATTGTTCTGTTGAATGGTTGTATGTGCTAAGTTTTAAACTTGGATTTGAGTTGCGATTTATGGCATTTAGTGCCTGGATTCTGATATTCTATCTCAACGGAGTGGGGAATGTACAAATTTCCAGTGCTGGATTTGAACCCGCGTCACAAGTGTTTCAGCGTCTGAAAGACAAGTGCCTTTAATCACTGCACTGCAGACCTCTCCAGGAAAACGAGTCAATGAAAAAGGCTGAATCAAAAGACAATCCACCCCAACATAAAATAGGACATTTTATTGTAGCACAAAGGGGGAAATCTGGAATCGTGTATGACTACCTTTTTTTGACAAACATTAATTTCACAGATTGAAGGGATGCCTCTCTTCTAGCTTGGAGATACATAAACATGTAGAAATGCTCATTTCTTTAATTATTATCAAAGCTTCAGCTCCAATATTTGGAATAAACCTGAAGAAAGAAATGTGACAAATGTCAATTTCTGACTAATACATGTTCACATTCAAATTTAGAAACAAATCACCTAAGTACATGGAAAAAAGACATGTTTATTGCCTCAAGATAGGCAGTTATGGCTGTTTGGGTGTTTTTCAGCTAAGGCAACCTTTTTCACCTCCAATTCTGAAGAGGTGAACTTCTCCAACGTTACTGTAAGTTGTTGAATGCGTGCATAGCTAGTGTTTCTGCAATAGAGGAAGTTTCTTTCAAATCTGTGGATGCTTTATTAAAACTGAATGTCAAGGTGACAAGTAGTGAAGGCATTTCAATTTGATGTTTAAGAATAAAATGGCATACACACACAAAAAAAATGTTCATTAAAATAGCCAAGAGGAAAGGGTTTGTGGGCCACTGGTTATATGTACATGGAGAACACTGGGCTGGACATTTAATTTAATAAAATTACATACAAATAACTGCTAAAATTAAGTCTTAAATCAATTACCAAAATGGTTCTCCTTGAGGTGAAGTCTTACGATTCTCCCATTCAACTCAAAACAGAGAGACCTTTGTAGCCCCCAGCTGGTGGATATAAGAGAAAGGGGTGGTGGTCAGAACTGCCAGTGACTGGTTCAGAGGTGCCAACATCAGAGTCCAGCTGTACCTTAGTGTATTACAAATTAGTCTCAGTTGTATTTTAATTCTGAAGTTAAGTCTGATTTTGTAGGAGACTGCAGGACAAAATTTAACACTTCAGCTAAGTCAGCTTTAACTATGATGGCAACATATGTTACACAGATATGAAGCACACTTAGTTAAGTGCTACTTAGCACTAAGTATGCTTCATGAACCTGGCCCCTGATCCCTTTCTCAAGTTTGTTCTTTTTCCTACATCCACATATTTACACATTTACATACACAAATCCTGGCCCTTTACCATGAAGCATACTTCCATTACAGCCCTCAACTGCCATGAGTACATTGTAAATATATTTAGTACAATTACATGTACATATAGCTATGGGTTACTTAACACCGTATGCTTCAAGACACCGATCCCAACCTTGTGTGTCAGAACTGTCAACTCCTGATTGGCATTGTCCACGGTGAACTTGCAAACTGCAACAAACCACATCTCAAGCTTCGAGTGATGTGATAGGTGCTTTTGTACAAATTGACATTGTTTCCTTTACAACAATTAACAATGTAAAACCAGTTAAAATACACCCACATGTTTTTACAGATAAAATGGTAATTTAAAGTGCAACAGTGTTAATGAGTCTGGTACCAATATATTCCATTCCTTCCCAACAAGTATGACTCTCTCACTTTAAATACCCTCAAAATGTCCTCAAACATCTGAAGAGTAAATTATAAAAAAGTCTTGAGACAAGAGAAAAACAAAGCATGGCAACATGCTTTGTGGAAAGACTGGTTTCTTGTCTCAACCGACCATTTAACAACCCTTGCCACACAATGTGCATTCCCTATATCTGTAAATGTGGCACTGCAGTAGAAGGTTCAAAGGTCATGGTGCATACCCAAAATCAATGAAAAGGGGTACAAGGTACTGCTTTTCAACCCTGGGAATCTACACTCGTAAATTGCAGTCTCTCAGTGGGCCAGGCCCATGAGCCAGCATATCTGTGTTGTCAGTGCACAAACTTGAGCGACGTCTTTCGAGTTTTTTCTTCAGTAAACCAGGCACAATCTGCAACAAGTAAAATAGTCATGAGAAAATGTGGTCAGTGTCTTCATTTGAGCACAACAACATGACGACGTCTTACTCGATGGGGGGACAGAATTTGGGTTAGCTTTGCTATATACAAAATGGTGAGAAATGACAGCACCATATACCCATCTCTCGTACGTTCCAATTCTGGATGAGATGTCATGCAAGTAGCACACTTTTCTACTATCACACTTAAACACCAGATTTGTCTTTGTTTAAAGTTTAAAATATTTCTTTGGCTACAACACTTGTGTCCATGCCTACCCTGTTTCAGTGCGTGCCTACCCTGCTTTGTGCATTTTTAACCTGTTTTTGTCCATGCTTGCTCCACTCTTGTGCATCCTTACCTTGCTTTTAAGCATGTTTACCTTGCTTTTAGGCATGCTTACCCCACTTTTAGGCATGCTTACCCCACTTTTAGGCATGCTTACCCCACTTTTAGGCATGCTTACCTTGCTTTTAGGCATGCTTACCCCACTTTTAGGCATGCTTACCTTGCTTTTAGGCATGCTTACCCCACTTTTAGGCATGCTTACCCTGCTTTTGGGAATGCTTACCCCACTTTTAGGCCTGCTTACCCCACTTTCAGGCATGCTCATCCTGCTTTTAGGCGTGTTTACCCTGCTTTTGTGCATGCTTACCCTGCCTTTAGGCGTGCTTTCAGTCGAGGAAGAACTAAACTCGTTCTCCTTGTCGTTTTCCATACTGTCATGTAGATTTCTGAAGGCAAACTTTTTCTTGAGGGCTTGAGCAATAAGGAAGGTGGGGTCACAGTGCGGGGTCTGTTTTGGGGGTTCTCGCAGTGGGGTTCCTCCAGGAGATCTATGCGTGAAAACATATGTTAGTCTCATCAACCACTCAATTTCTGATCACAGTTCAACTTTATTGCGGAAACAAAATGGTAGAAGATTGTCACTTTACATATACCTATATGATGGAAAATACTAAATGTATATTCTATTATCATTTTACTTGCTCACTTAACCGCTCATCTGTTTGATAACGTTTGAGTGTAAACTGAAGCACTGCAAACTAACAATTCAATACACACACTAGTTACCCATAAACAACCACTGTGATTAAACCAAATTTTTAGTGATACCTCACATATTTTCGTACAGTTGCGGTTTTAAATCACAGACCTCTCAAACAGAACTCTGTACAGCTTGCAGTTTTAGAGATCCCAGGCTCCTCAAACGTACCTTTGTACAATTAGCAGTTTTACAGATCCAAGACCCCTCAAAAATACCACTGTACTGTTTTCAGTTTTACAGATCCCAGACCCCAGAATTTGTTCAAATTGAGTTTCCATAAAGAAATTGGCTAGAAAAACCCCGGCTCTGTACCGTCTGCAGTTTTTCAGATCCCAGACCTCACATACCACTGTACAGCTCCCTCTAACATATCTCTGTACAGTGTGCACTTTTACAGATCCCAGGTTCCCCAAACATACCTCTCTACAATTCGCAGTTTCACAGACCCCAGACCTCTCAAACATACCTCCCAGACCCCTCAAACATACCTCTATACAGCTCCCAGTTTTACAGACCCCAGACTGCTCAAACATTCCTCTCTGCTGATAGCAGTTTTACAGATCCAGGATACCTTAAACATACCTCTGTACAGTTTGCAGCTTCACAGATACCAGACCTCTCAAACATACCTCTGTACAGTTAGCAGTTTTACAGATCCCAGACCCCTAAAACATGCCTCTGTACAGTTCCCAGGTTTACAGATCCCAGACCCCTAAAACATGCCTCTGTACAGTTCCCAGTTTTACAGATCCCAGACCCCTAAAACATGCCTCTGTACAGTTCCCAGTTTTACAGACCCCAGACTCCTCAAACATACCTCTGTACAGTTTGCAGCTTTACAGATACCAGACCTCTCAAACATACCTCTGTACAGTTCGCAGTTTTACAGATCCCAGACCCTTCAAAACTTCTGACAGTGACGGCGCTGAGCCTTTAGACTTCTCTCTCTGCTGAAGGCCGGCTTTCTTCTGCAATCATACATGCGTTCATGAGCTGAATCAACCTTCCACAACATGTCATGAAACTTGAAAGTGTCAAATTACTTTTTACATTTCACTTAATGTACAGCAATAATCAGGTGTATAGGTGGTTATGAGACAGAGTGATCAAGGAAACCACTGCCATTTACCATGTCCTGACTTAAAACACACAGCCGTCCCAAGCAAGAGTGTTATTTTCCACTGCATGACTGAGAGAAGGCCCTGGTGTGAGAGGCAGAATTTGGTAATCCTTTCGTCATCCAGGGAAATTAAAAACCAGAAGGTTGGCTCAATGCCTGTACTTTCTGGACCCATACATTACTTATATTCTTTAACTTCAAACATTTCAGTTGAAAAAAAAAAAAAGAAAATGGAAGCGAATACTTTAAAACTTCTTTCTTTAATTTTATCAAGAAAAAGGAAAATAAAAAAAGAAGCAAAATATGACAGACTTTCTGTATCAGGCCATATTTCTTTTTAGTGCCAACAACACATTCGTAATTTACCTGGGTGAGCATCTCAGATAGAGAAGGCCCACCAGCTGAGGTCAGAGAGGGTGTGGTCGCCACCGCTGAGGTGTGGTTGGGCAGGGGTGGAGGAGGAGGAGCCTGGAGGCCTGGCAGTGGGGGAGGGGCAGGGACTGGTGTGGCAGGTGGAGTGGGGAGTGGAAGTGAGGGCAGGGATGGGATAGATGTGTCACAGACAGCTGGATCAGCAGCTAATGACACAGGTAAGGCGGTGGGTAGGGGGTGTGTGTCTAGAAGTGGGATGTCATCTGTGGCCTCTCCAGGCTTATCACACGCCTCTTCATCAGCCAACACAGAGGGGTCTTCTACAGAATGACGGGAAAAAAAAAATCAGTATCAGTCAAAGAAGTGTTGAAAAGTGCACAAATTAAAAAAAAAATGGACTTCAGACACTCCTATGGGAGCAAGCCAAGACGTTTTCAGCAAACTGTAGACTGTGATTGCTATATGTTTACATTCTACATGTACATTGAACACAACACCTGTATCTGTATTTAATGTGGAAATATGACAATCGGAGGCTGTTAAGCAGCTAAAAGGAATGTGTGATGTCATGGCTCTTCAGCCTGTTCAATATGGTCCATAAAGTCCACAATATAATTAAAACATCCGACCCAGTTTAATTTGGTGGGAAAAAAAAAAAAAAGAAAAAAGAAAAAAAAAAAAAACAGTGAAGGTATTTTCAGATACAGTTTTTTATGCTCTTTTTACTCACCACAACTTCATTTTTGAGTGGTCTTTCACTTTAACATAATAAATGAAGTTTTACACTTTCTCCAAGCGCTGGTTTACATCCCTGTATCAGCGGCATAAAATCTGAGGGACTTACCAGACACAAGCGCTGACTTCCGTAAGGTGTTGTTCTCCTGCGCGATGACAATCTGAGCGATTTGTAATCGGAGCTTCGTCAATTCATCCTCCAGCATGGAGATTTTCATCATGGCCCCCGGGTCCGTCTGTGAAACCATGGACAGCGATTGGTTGATTGGGGTCGATGTCTGTCGCTGCGGGAACTGACGCAGTACATACAAACCTTTGTCCATTTCCTCCACCATGCTCTGCTGAGCAAGCTGCTTTCTGTCACGAGCTCTGTTAGATGAAGACGGTTCTAATGAAAATTCCAACATATTAACAGACGTTTTCAAATGAAATGCAGTTTGGTGTTCGCAGGCAAAAGCCTCCAAATACAATGTTGCGCTTCCACAGTGAAAACGCTACACCAGTATCAAAACCTCAGTCTGAAAAGAAGGGTTAAATGGTAAGGATCAAAGGATCTGGACCCGGGTCAAGGCAGACCCGAAAAACAAAATGAGGGGTTCTTGGCCCCAGGGACCAATACTTACGTAGGCTACTAAGAAATTTAATATTACGTGATATGAAATCATCTAAACAAGTATATGTGTACTTACAACAACTTTGAAGGAGAAGACCAAGAAAGTAGTGTGCAATTTGTGGTAAAAGAGTATGGATCGAATGATCATCAAACTTTTTTTTTCAACTTTTTATTTCTGAGGCAACACATTTAAAGGTAGGTCATAACACACACTTAATCAAGAAGAATAAATACCTCCATGTAAAAGGGGATGGTAACTGTGAAAACAATTTTGATCAACCAGACTGTAGGATATTGTAAAAATCGATTAGTGACTATGACATGAATCGGGCCCTTTATAAATCATTACCACTCTATCTTTTCAATGTACATAACTCTATTCATATACAGATGTGAATTCAACTCGATTACGGACAGTTGGCTGCTGCTCCTTGTCTCGTCAGAGCACAGAAAAGAACAAAGAGCTGGCAGGACACCAAGGTGTGCAGATTTGGGCTGCACAAACATCATGTTGAATTTTATGTTATACTTCCTCCGTCTTCTCCTTTAATGACTTGCTATCGCCTTGTCTATGACACAACTTCACACAAGTATTCATGTTCTCACCGCATCTGTATGCAGCCATTACCCAGGTCTTCCTCCACCCAGACAAGCTCATCTGGATTAATATCAAGGTCATCCAGGGGGTCCGAGTAAGTGCTGTACAGGGACTCCTGACTTCCTCCGTACCTGTCACGTCGTCCTATGAGCTGAGGCTGTAAAATCATAACAACAGTAATTGTTCATATCCGCAGCTCATAATACAGGTTATCATAAAATATTAAATGGCATGACTGTTCTCATTTTTTTTTTCTGTTCTGAGGGACCACTGAAAGAAATAGATGCATGTCATTAAATGTATATAGAAAAAAAAAAGTAATCAATTTGAAAGGTGAAAATCAGCTGATGTCAGCTAAATCTTTCTGAGAGTAAATCCTTTTATTAATGCACTTTAACTATTGAACATATTTTAATTTCTTGCCCCTCATAGAGTACAGGGCAGAGAAAACTTGACACCTAGCTCATCAAAAACAAACACAATAACGTGACCAAACTGACAACTATGGAGCGCCGTCTTCGCCATTGGTTTCTTGGCAGTCAAGTCGGTGGCAAAACATTTACAGGGCTAAAAAAATGAAGATGAGTCTGAAAAAAACAGGGCGTGCTGAAAGTCGCAATTTGTGTGTGGTCAAAAACAATTCCAGAAATTAGCTGCAGCATTTGGCCATGTCGTCCAAAAAGCTGTCCGTGGCACAAGTAATTTTGGTCCTGTCAAATGCTGGACCCTGCGCTGTCTGCTAGATCTCTACTAAAGCAACAACACACAGATGGCCCTCGCTTAGACGAACCCGGAACAGCTTGTGAGTTAACCCAGAAAAATGGTGGCTCAGACAGCGATGTGCATGAGATTGAAGCACAAATTAAACACTCATGGTAAGAGACGGGGGATGCAATGAATAAAGGAAGAAAACAAATGTAAACAAGCCAAATCGGCATTGCAGAAGTCTCTCGAGATCACGCTGGTTTTGGACGAGACAAGGTGGGGGCTCTCGCAAACTACTGTGATTTCACGGAGGTTAACCATGTTGTTGTTGCTTGGCGCGAGAGCCCCCACCCAGTCTTGGCCAAAACCAGTGTGATCTTGACAAGATTTGTGCAATGTCAATTTGGCTTATTAATGCCGCAGGCAATTTTGTTCAGTGAGTAACTTAATTATGATGACAGATTGTAGCCTGAATTGACGTGAAGTGGTGATGTTGTCCTGACAACATCAATGTCTCAGGTCTGTGTAACTCTCTCAACACAAATTGAGCTCTGGGTGATCGCACTGATATTATTAGCGTGTCGGGCAGCGTCTTTACAAAAACATTCACCCCAAAATAGTAGCATTTTAGCTGCGAATAACACATCCATTGTCAGGTTTCAGTTTCAATTCTGAACAAATTTCACTTATTTTTCCAGTCACCTGTAAATGTAGTCTTCGCGCTGGTTTGGGTGGGATAAGGGAGGCAATCAAGCGAACCAAGCTCCTGTACCGGATACTGAGTTCATGTCTTCTGTCAAACCACTCAGGGTGGGGCTGAGAAAATACAACAGACAGTTGTAACACATTCAAAAATACATTTTTAAACATACAAGGATTAGATATAGATCTGGATATGAGATACATTCAATAATACATCAGACCTGATCAATAACTCATTAAATATGTACACTTTTCAAATCCAGTTAGCTGCAATTGTTCACTGAAATGTGACCTTTTGGGATTTTTATTTATTCACTTGTGAGACGCCAGCCAGCATTATGGTGGGAGGAAACCAAGCAGAGCTTGGTGAAAACCCATAACCATCCCATGGAGGACTGGCAGACCTTTCCACATACAAGCGCAGAGGAAGCCAGCTAGAGCTGGAAGGCTCCTGGGTCACTATTCTGTGAAAGAGCACTAAGCCCCTCGGACACAGAAGCTCCCTTTAAGATTTTCACTCCACGCTATATTTATATACTACCCTTCCCGATAAGACTGTATCATTTATGCATTTGTCGTATGCTTAGCACATTTTAGGTGTTTTCCAACAGTTATATCTCACATGCACATGTACATCTTGCCACTGGGTACGGTAATCAGCGGTAAACAGCCAGACTTGGTCACCCTCATGGTTACGACATCCAGCGTTACCAAAGATCTCTCTATGACAGTTCACATACCAGATCCTCCAGATCAACCCCAACATAATCCAGCACAGTCCGGAGCACAGTCACAAGGTGTTCAACCACATCCATGATTGGACTATATAAAGGTATTCACATTAACGAGATTCACATCAACGAGATTCCCCCTGACATTAAATGTGGATCAATCTGAAACAGAGTGAAAGAAACAACAACAATCCTTTACAATGCCTCAGAAATCTTTTCTGCTGACCTGAACAAAATGCATGCAAAGTGAGCTATCAACACATGACTGATATCAGCATGACATCAGAAACTTAACATGCACATCCCTCAGTGTCTGAAGAAGAGATGGCTTTACTTGTGAAGGATGAAGGACATCTAGTTCAATGAGTTAAAACACTGACGCCATATTTCTATACATGATGAGCACAGTATGTCAACCTGCCAGGTAAATGTCTGAATTAGTTCAAAACTCACAGCCATGTAGACACGATAGGCTGGTGTCGTCTTCACTGTCAGCCATTCACAGCAATCGGCTCATCCCAAATGTAAGGTAGGGTTCGAGCTGTTATTTGTACTGAAATTGTCACCATGGATTTCTATGGGACCAGTGCTGGGCGCTATAGTAACGTGCGTAAGCCACCAGCTAGCTCTGCTAACTTGGCTATTTGCTATCACAATGTGATGTCTGCAGTGGTGTAGCATCAGTTCTTGATTGTATTTTAGATACTCGTCAGAAAGTAATATAAACTGAGATCTCAAAACAGCGACGTTACCTTTACATGTATATCCTAAATGTTAGTTCAACAAGTCACACGTTCCATTGCTATTCTTCGGCCATGTAGGCCGGCAGTACCTACATATATATACAAGATATGTTCGTACATACTTAATGATGACATTACAATCAGGCCTGCACAATGTGACAAAATGAAAGATCTCTTCAAGATCAGAGAGTATAAAGTGACTTTTCCTGTCCGCTTCCAGCCAAATAAGGTATCAAATCTGACCAGTTAACATTTATAACTCTGTCCTTCTACACAGCTCGACAAGCTTGCAACCATGTTGTTGTTGTACGTCAATCACCCCCGCGAGAAAAACCACTGCACATCACTTAGTTTGAACGCTGAAGAGGACAATAAATGTTTTAGGGCAATCATCGATAGTAATTAGTCAACACAGTTCATCACGGATAAGTTATTGTCCAACCTAATGTCATTAAACGGTAGGTTTATCTACCAACCAACACAAAACTTACACAGTCTTCTTGGCCATGCTGTTCGAAATAAATAAGTGAGACCGACAACGAGTAGGCGTTCATCCAATCAACGGCCAGGATTTATACAACTAGCCAATGAAATCGTTAGCCGTTTGAGGGGCAAATTCAACACAACTCAGGTCACAAGTAGAAGACCGTGGAACTCGAAAGACAAGGAAACAGGTAAACAAGAGCAGAAATATGGGTATTTCTGATAGAGGAGCCAAAACATTCGTTGTTACTGTGTAACTATTTCTTCAAACAATAAGACTTTGTCACCCGAAGGTTATTTTCTCGATTGCTTCAGCCCTCAGCCGTTCCCCGATGTACTGTTGTAGTATATGTGCTGTAGGTCATTGTAGACAACACAAACCATGCGTTTAACCATCTGTTAAATAATCCATATTAGGATGTGAGCCAACCATCTCAGAGATGCAGGAAGGGATTGACTGTTCTTGCCCCCTTCCTTTGCAGAGTGTGGAGTTTTGTAAGGAAGGGAATTGATAAGGGAACTTATTACTATTAGCCGAATGAATTAGACGTTGTATCGATAGAATGCAACGGCTAATTCATTAGGCTGGGAGTTCATATGAATTTAACACATTTAGTCTATGTGTACCTGTATAAATGTATAAATGTTAAAAGGTCCGTGTACATGTACTCCAGTTCTCAGAAAAAGTATGAAAAATCCTCTTCTGAATAGTACAATCATGTTGGCTTTTTGGCTTTACTATATAGAAAATGTGACATTTGATCCTTACATGTAAATCATACATGTGCCATATGTCTGATTTTAGCTCTACTCAAATTTCTTACCTACAATTTAGTTCACCCCACCTCTCCATCGAATCAATGCTGGAGGGAGTAGCATGTGTTTTGTTTGATGGAACAAGTTTTTATGACGAGTTCATTGTGAGACTTTGGAACTGGTTAGAAATGAGCAACCCATTGCAATGTCTCTGGCTGTCCATGATGGCAGATCTTCTTATGGTCTTGTGTTTGTAAGCATTAGCTTGAACCATTAAAAACATATGGTGAATTTACCTTGAATTTCTTTACGTTTGTGTTTTCACAGATTGCGGTGCCTTCGTTCGGTGATTTGCCCTCGAGTTCCATTATGGTGTCAGCAAATGCTATTGTCGCCATGAAGTCCATAGCCTCTGATCCCAAGAAGAGGCCTGCTTTGATGCAGGACTCGGCATGTCTAGGGGGCCTTGTTATGGTTCTATCAAACCAGGACAAAAACATTGTCAAACTTTCTCTGGAGGTATTATGATCTGTGTAGTGCATGAAAAAAATTTCTTTGTCACCAAAATAATAGGTACACTCAGAATATGGTTTTCTGAAAGGATTTTATCATGGTCATTTTGATCTAATGTTCCATGAGCTCTCATACAAGCTCATCTCACTCACAAAGTTATCTGTAAGTTCAGTGATGACTGACATCAGGTGTAAAATGCTCTACACGTAGATTACATGTACATGTATTTTCACAAAGCTATTTCTCCAGCCCTGCAAGTGACCTACTAGTTCTCCCATAAAGAGCAATCGTATGGGTAAACAAATGTGATACAACATTAATTACTTCTGGTGCTGAAACACACATTTGCCAAGTAGGATGTCACCTGTCATGTGCCTTCCAAGGAGTGAGTTACTTAGTTGTGAGCTCACAATGGTTTCCTCTCTGGTCATACGTGGGAAGGTCTACCAGCAACCTGCGGATGGTCGTGGGTTTCCTCAGGGCCTCGCCGGGTTTCCTCCCACCATAATGCTGGTTGCCATTGTATAAATGAAATATTCTTGAGTATTTCATAAAACACCAATCAAATAAATAAATACTTAGTTGTGGACAAATTTTTATGCCATGTACGGTATTTTCACCTGGCTTTTCCGGGGCTACAATCCAATCCCATCAGAAGGGTTAGATTTAATGCCATTAGATGAATGAAATATTACCGTATTTAGATGTTGGTATGTAACCATCAAATCCAAATAAATGCGTGCATTCCCATCATTGCCAGACTTAAAGTCAGATACTTGAAACAATTGTTGTCATTAAATCTCTGTTGTAGACATTATCTTTATTGGCTGAGAGTGCAGAGAACAGGACTCCCCTAAGAGACTTCATTGGACTCTTAGATCAACTAGACTCAATAATTAACAGGTGATTTTTAGGCCTACAGTTTTAATTTGTTACACAGTATGGATAATTGGAAATTTGGTTTATTCAAAGATGTTGCAAACAACAATAGTCAAGAATTTTTCCTGTGCGCATGCCGACAAGTTTGCTGAATGCCAGAGGCAAGACTTCTGAAGTCATTTGCTACTTTGTGTCAACAGTTATCTCCCTTGTTTTTATTTTCTAATGTCACAAACATTGTATTCAAATCAGCAACAGAATTTCGGGTAAAGTTTAAACATTATTTTTGGCAAAATTATTTACTTGACGCTGTTAATAAAGTTTCATAACTTCATATCTTGAAAGCAGACCACCATTGTGTGAGGAAAATATTCCTCTAGTATTCTATTGATAATCCCATCCTATTGAACACATAAATTAAAAAATGATATATCTTCAGATGTAAAGACAAAGAGACCCAGAGTTTGGCTGAGAAACTGTACCTTGTACTGACTACCGTAGAAATGACAACTCCTTTAAGAGATACCAAGAACACCAGCAGGTAAACTGTCCATTCATGTCTGTGAAGTGTGTACCATATGTATTTTCTTTAGCATTTATCTGACTCGTTGTACTTGTAGTTTGCTGTAGAGATTTGCATGGCATTTTATTTTAATAGTTCAACTTTCAGTAGTTCTCCAACTGGCAAACTAGTTTGTTTCCTTGTGGTCTGGGTGGTAATACTGTATTAATAATGGATGTGTAGATGCAAATTGTCAAGCTGTTGATTTGAAGTAGCATTGTCAATGTCTAAAAACCTCCAATCTGTATTTAGTCTGCATGTATATTAAAATTTAAATGTAACTTCAGAAATGACAATAAAGACCAACTTGCTATTGTTATGTTGTATTTTTCTGCACTCACACAAAATTAATGCTTCATGTTGCTTCTGAAGAGACAGTTTCAAGTTATATCACCTGTGATTGATAGATTCCTTTTTTTTTTTTTGCAGACATAACAGTAGTACAAATAGCAGTAAGAGCTTTCTGGGAAAGCACAGCACGCGATCCAAGACCATTGTTCTGCAGATACGAGGGATGCTGGATAAGGTGGGGTAGAAATAAGCCGGTCTGGAAATATGGGACTTGTTAGTTACGGTCTAGCGATTTTTAGTGGTGTTGAATTTTACATATGAAACTTTGTCAGCTTTTCATGCATGAGCAAGCAAGTGTGTTTCTTTCAACATACCCTGGAAACAGACAGTAATAAATTAATACTAGCAGCAGTTGCTGTCAGTTAACTGGATTCCCAGTGGTCACTGAAATCTTTGAAAGTATAAAGCCTTTGGTTTTGAAAAATTTGGAATATTTATGTTTAATTTGGAATATTTATATATCCTCAAAAGTACTTGATTTTTCCATGTTAATCACCCTGCTGCATTGCGTCAGTGGCTTAGTGCTGACCGACTATGTAAATCAATGAGTTGGGCCCTGCAAACTCAAAACAGGAAACACCCAATTTGAGCCCCAGAAGTTTGAGAATTTGGGGCAGTATGATTGGCCAAAAAGGAGACATTAATCTAGACATGGCCGTCTGCGTATTGCTCTCTTCTGATATGTGATTATCATTCCTAAATTGATCAAAGTGAAAGACCACTCAAAAATGAATTGTGGTGAGTGAAAAGTGCATGAAAATCTGTGTCTGAAGATACTGTCACTGAATTGTTTTAGGTTTCTTTCCACGAATTGAAATGCAGTAAAATGTTTTGATTGTATGGTGGACTTTATGGACCATACTGAATAAGCTGAAGTACATTGAAGTCACTCATTTCTTTTAGCTGCTAAACAGCCTCTGATTGTTATGTTATGTTCTTCTTGAATATATGTGGTACTTCACCTCGGCGTGTATGTCATGTGGAAATGTAACAACCAGAGCATGTTTAGCAGATAAAAAGAATGTGTGATGCAGCTGTGCTTCAACCTGATCCAATGAAATCCACAATACAATCAAAACATTTGACTGTGTTTAGTAATAGAAAGAAATCCAATGATGGTATTTTCAGACACAGTTTTTTTATGCTCTTTTCACTCACCATAACTTCATTTTTAGTGGTCTCACTTTTAAGGCCTTAATACTGGACATATGTATATCCTATTTTTGACTAGCAGCAAAGGGAAAGTTTTGGAATAATACACTGTACATATTCGAAATATTTTGGTTGTCTTTACTTTGGCATTGTCTTGTTTTATGACAGTAATAAGTATGAGGAAATTTTTGTGTCATGATGTGTGTTATCATGTGTGTTTCCCCCCCCCCCCGCCCCCTCCAGCATGACCGAGAGGTGTGCATGAGGCTGCTGTTACAGGTCAGAGGCATCATCAGCGTCACCTTTGACCTCCCCAGAAAACGCTGTATCGCCCGCACCAGAGCTGATATCAAGGCAGAGGTAATTATCCCCACTGACGCCATTGTCATAAGGCACATAGCAGCATTGTATGTTTTGTCTGTCAGGTTCATTCAGTGGATTCTTTTCAAACTGACTCGTGAAATGTTTCTGTTAGTTTGATATTATGTTGAAAGTGCAGACTAAATCTTTACACGGGGGGGCCTGTGTGGCTCTGTCGGTTAGCGCGCTATTGCAGCACAATGACCCGAAGCCTCCCACCAATGCGGTCGCTCTCCAGCCGTACGTGGGAAGATCTGCCAGCAACCTGCAAATGGTGGTGGGTTTCCTCCGGGCTCTGTCCGGTCTCCTCCCACCATAATGCTGGCCGCCGTCGTATAAGTGGAATATTCTTGAGTACGGCATAAAACACCAACCAAGTAAATAAATAAACAAAACTTTACACAAGTTTATATAAAATCTCTTCATTTCACTGAATCTGTTGTAAACTGCTTTTGTGTTTCTTTTTTTTTTTTTGGTTTTTTTTTATGTAGTTAACTCATTTTTCAGACATGTTGGATTAATGTGTTGTACTTACATGTAATATTGCCCTTTTTACTTGGCAGGCCCTTGTTCAGATGGTAGCCCGCTCCCAGACCATGTCAGCCCAGCAGGTGGTCAAGGATGAGCAGGGTAAAGAGGTGAGTGTGATCCACTTTGCTGGCAATAGCCAGTCAACGTGTCATGTGTATTACATGAACTTTGTTTTAGAGTGAGTGAGTGATTGCTTAGGGTTTAACATCAATACAGTATTTCAGGCATATGATGACGAGGAGTCCTTCTGGTGTGTGTCTTCTTGTGGCAGGGCCACCAAAGTGCTGCTTCCAGTGGAACATCATGCCTAAGACACCAGACATGACACCCCACCGTCACATTATACTGACACCAGGGGAACTAACCTCTCAATGCTGAGCGCCAAGCAAAACAGCAACAAATACCATTTTTAAAGTTTTTGGTATGACCCAACCAAGGCTTGAACCTGAATCCCCGGACCACGAGGTGTATGCTCTAACCACTAGATCACCGAGGCGGTTGACTTTGTGTTAAATCACGTGTGGTTGTTTGAACGGTACAGCTGCTAGGTGGTTGTTTGAATGGTAGAACTACACCTGTTTGGTAGTTGTTTGAATGGTACACCCGTTTGGTGGTTGTTTGATGGTTGTTTGAATGGTAAAACACCTGTGTGGTAGTTGTTTCAATGGTACACTTGATTGGTGGTTGTTTGAATTGTACGCCTGTTTTGTAGTTGTTTAAATGGTACACATGTTTGGTGGTTGTTTGATGGTTTTATGAATGGTAGAACTACACCTGTGTGGTAGTTGTTGAAGTGGTACACTTGCTTGGTTGTTGTTTGAATTGTACACCTGTTTGATGGTTGTTTGAATAGTAGAACTACACCTGTGTGGTAGTTGTTGAAGTGGTACACTTGTTTGGTGGTTGTTTGAATTGTACACCTGTTTGGTGGTTGTTTGAATGGTAGAACTACACCTGTGTGGTAGTTGTTTAAATGGAACACTTGTTTGGTGGTGGTTTGAATTGTACACCTGTTTGATGATTGTTTGAATTGTACACCTCTTTGGCAATGTTTTTAATGGTACACTACTTCAGTGGTTGTTTATCTCCCAACACAACCAGGTAAATAAATCAACACCATCTTATCTGCTCCGCAGGTACTACTTTCCTTCGGAGCCAAACCTGAGGAGATGGACAAAGAGAACAGTGATATGCCAGAATACTTGTCTGACGATGGTAACAGTCCTGTGGTGGATGCTAAAGCCATGGCGCGCACAGACCGACAGGAGAAGAAAGCCGGGAGCTGGTTTGGGGCTGCCGCCAGTTTCCTTAGCAACTCATTCTATTGGTGAATCGTAGCAGACGCACCAGTGTATATGTAACCATGGCAACTGTTCTACACCCCCAGGTCACAATCAGACCTTTCCCTTCACACGGAATCCCAGCTATAATCAAAGGCATAACTGCTACAGTGGATTATTGTCACTATGTCACTATCACATGAAGAAAGTGAACCCCTAGACCTAGAGAAAGGAGGTGTAAAAAAGTCAGATATTCAATTCAGTATGACATCGGTTATACTGTGACTACGAAAATTAACCGTCCTCAAATTTGAGACACGTACTTTGTTCTATAGTTACAGTATTTGTTCACGAAAGTTAGGACAGGTATTAAGGCATTTTTTGCGATTTAAAATTGTTTGGTAGAAATAAGAGATCCAATTCTGATTTATAATTATTTGGTCAAAATTAGAGATCTGTTTTACAGTGATATCTGAAATCTTCGGATTGCTGGCTTGGGTAGAAACAAAAGGCGAAATTTTTCTGTCCCAAATACACTGTAATGGTTGTGTTTCTCCATCTGATGGTCATTGTTTTAATGAGAATGCTCAACACCTGTGAAACGTTGGGGAATTGTGCTCAGTGACTCGCTGAACAAAGCTCACTTTTGTTAAGTGGACATGGTGGCACGCTGTCAACTGAGCAAGGGAAGTAACTCTAGCCGCTGAAAAGCGTTTATGAGCGCCTTCTGTCTTCCTGGCAATTGGTGTTGTAAATGTTTGAATTGCGTTATACAGGTTGTTATGATATCCAGCAGACAAAGGCTGATTTGTCACTAACCTCGTGGCCAAACACAACCAGGAGATGTACAGAATTATCCACACAGAATGTTACAACAACTGACATTAGTAATGATCTGGAGAATAAGAATTTTTCTTTCTCTGCTTTTCTTTTTTTTTTTTTTTTTTTTTGGATGTGAATGAAATGGATGAAGCTGTAAATTCTGAGAGATGAATGTGAACTGTTGAATGTCTAAAAGTGTCAGATGACATAGCATTACAGCTGCTTTACAGTGTGCATGTTAGTGTGTACAAATCAGCCAGTGAAATAATTCAAACTTACATGAAACAGTTCTGAGACATACCTGTACATGAAGTATGATATGATAATAAAATACATGTATGTGTAAATGTTTACCAGATACATTTTTGTATTTGTGTCGATGGCTAGTCAACTTTTTTGTTACACTGGGTTAGATAGCCCTGGAGTACAGCACATTCGTCCACATTTCCAGTTCCGGCGGAATTATCCCTATGCTTTGTATGCTAAATACCTCACAAGTGGTAGATCCGAGGCTCAATCAGAAGGACATTTAACATTGGTGATACTGGCACACGCTACGTTCCTTGGCACTCCGCATAAGAGGAACAGGCCAGCTACAGGTTGTCCCGTGTCGTTACAATGTGATAGGGTGCATAGGGCATTGTTTCTGGTGAGAGGCACCACTGTATGTGAGTCGGCATTGAGTCCGGCCTGCTACATGGAGATACCATCATGATGTGATAAAAATACTGTTGAAAGCAATGTTAAACCCCAAGCAGGGGCCTCCGTGGCCGCGGAGATATGTGGGCCAAGGCAGCAGTATGACCCAGGAGCCTCAGCAATGCGGTCGCTCGAGTCCAGCTCGAGCTGGCTTCCTCTCCGACCGAATGCAGACAGGTCTGTCGGTAACCTGCGGATGGTCGTTTCCCCAGGGCTCATTTATTTTTCCTCCGACCATAATGCTTGCCGTTGTCGTATAAGGGAAATATTTTTAGCACAGCCTAAAGCACCAATCAAATAAATGAATAAAGCCCAAGCAAGCAAAGAATTGTATGCTAAACAACATCGTAAGCTTCCACCATCACTATGACTAAAAGTCGCTTTGTGTAAAGTTCATGTCTGTTTGATTACACTCATACTGGCATTATTGTCTCAGTTCAACCTTGGATGTGTACATGTGTAAATCCACAGAACTCGTATCCACCTGGTTACACAAGTCTGGTGTAGACAATCAACATACAGCATGTACATAACTGCTCAGTGGAAAGCCTTTTTGTGGAATTTTATTGCCTGTATGTTGAAAGAACATGTAGTTATTCTAATATTCACTTTGCCAAAAGGGTCTGCCAGCAACCTGCGGATGGTCCTGGGTTTCCCCCGGGCTCTGCCCGGTTTCCTCCCACCATAGGCCTAATGCTGGCCGCCGTCGTATAAGTGAAATATTCTTGAGTGCGGCGTGAAATACCAATCAAATAAATAAACTTTGTCAAGGGACAACTATTTACAGGAAGTAAAATGGCTATGTTGAATGTTAAGATGGCCGTCTGAACATTAAAGTCATATACAAAGGGAGTAAATTTAGGCAATTAACCTCAAGTTGATGTGTAAGCCTATACCCATATAAAGGTATACGTGTAAATATGATTCTGAATTCCAGCTTATTTTACATTAATTTGTTAATCTTTATGGGCTGCAATTGATCATATTGTTCAATAAAAATGTCATCTCTGTAAACGCCATTAATATAATGTGGCTATGATTATCTCAGAGGCTATGTTATGCATGCCTGTGTATGCGCCAGCCTCACTAGATCGTCATCATTTTATGCATGGACGAGACTTTACTGCAAGCAGTGATGCGTGAAATAAAAATTATGTCATAATATTATATATTGCTAAGCGTCTTTGTCGATGAGCAATGGTATGCGACAAGAGTAATTTAATTTTGCATGGCCGCAAGACGGATTAGAGAAGGTTAAGAAAGGACATCAGAGGTATAATGCTACTTTAATGATGAAAAATGATAATATCTTAACCTTAGCGCTGATGAAATAAAAGATTAAATCCCGTCGTAGACAAGGAAAAAAACACCCACAGAGAAAACACAAGTAAGTACAGCATTCATATACGTATATCCAGTATGTACATAAAGTGGATAGAGAATTGCATCTGCATTCAGCAGAAAAAATATTTTCCCAGCAGATCAAATAAATAAAACTTATCAACACCGGCATTACAAAGGTACCAGATGTATACATAGCGGCTGCACATGTATTTAGAGTAATACACCCACAAGATATGGATCGTTTCCATTGTCTCCAATGGAAAAGAATGTATGAAATGTCCTTACCTATAACAATAAACTAGTTATTTAAGACAGATTCCCGTAAATATTATTCTGTATAAATAAAATGTAAACTCATGTAAAATAGTTTTCTCTAGAAATGGATTGAGGATCTCTCAAGCGTTCTTCAGGGTAGATATAAATATAACCTTGATAACTGTTACTTGCGTCTTCAGAAAGTGAAAAATCTGATTAGAATTTAGAATTATTATTATTATAATTCCAGGAAGTGATAAAACCGTAAAATGTTGGAAGATGTAATACATGAATGTACATGCAGTGTTGTGGATATGAAGAAACCTCGGGACGTAGAGCCGGTTTCCCAGACAAAAATAAAACACGCTTATACTATGCATGTAGGCCTATACTGAAAAACATCTATCTTAATATTTGTGACAAATAAGTTGCCAAGTTAAAAAGCGAGCCCTGCAGTAACGGGAAACGAAAATTATTAAGTATTTCCATCATCAAGAAGGATGTCAGTTTGAGTGACAAGGATCAATAGTGAATAACTTTCAAAGTGGCTGCCTAATTGTTTTATGTTAATATTTGTTTAACACACAGAATGCGAGTCTGGGTCCTATTTTTTTTTTTTTTTTTTGACATTTTTATCCAAATGGTGAAGTGCATTTAGTAGGTGTTATCTAAATACTATGTCAATGTGTTCCTTTCTGTGTATATACGTGTATGCATATCAGTGCAATGATGCGGCAATCCAGTTTGCAAATAAACCTGTGGTTTCATCTGAAAAACGTGAGCTCAGTGTGTACGTGGTGTTAAATGCCTTATGCAATTCCTGAAAAGGTGTAGCTTATCACACTTCATTTACCCTCGGCCATTAACCTGTCAACAAAATGATGAATGGCTTCCCTCAGTAAAATTGTTTTCATGTGACATCATGCCGAGGTCACAGACGTCTTTTGTCTCCCCAGACTTGAGATGGCTTGATGGTAAACAGTGTGGCGCCGCATGCAAAAAGTGTCGTTTTATGTTACATTAGTGCGAATCACATACGTGTACAAGCTTGCTCTCTGTGTGGCTTAGCCTACAGCATGCTTCTCAGCGGCTTCACGTCCAGAGGTTTGTCAGGTAACTGCTGAAGGGAGGTGGTTTAATCCGGACAATCTTGCATATATGGTTTCCTCCACCACCAAACTTCGTGAAAGTGAAGATGATACTGGATATATAGGCATTCTTTATTTTGCTCAATGTATCCACTGGTGATAAATCCATGGCTTGGCATAAGTAAAGGAATTACACCAAACATTGCTGATATAGATATATTTCCGTTTTATGGCTCTCTATGGCGTTTATATAAATGTGCCCAACGCAGTATACTGTGATTGAACATATATGGAAAAAGGACAAATTAATTCTGAGATATAATATTGTGGAACTATTGGTTAAAGACACCTGCATTCCAGCCATTAGCCATTAAAGGTGCGTATTCAACCCCGCCTTGTGTGGACAGCGAATTTGTGGATTTTCCCTCCCTTTACTGGAGACTTTTCGACTTCCATCACTATAATGTGAATACATGAACATCATAAGTGAGCAAGTTTGTAAGTAACACCCCAAAGGTCAGTGGTTTAAACTTCTGGTATTCCAGTTTCCTTAAAAGCCACCGCCTTGGGTTCACTTTTATCTGGAAACTTTCAACACTTTCGGATAAACATTTATATTAAGTGTTTGAAAGATAACATCCAAGGTAATGATGAGGAATTTTAATGGCCTTGATTGGGCGAAACAAGTGGCTGATACATTCCTGATCGTTAAATAGACTTTTTCACAAGGTAATAGATACAAATGATGGAAAAGAAACCATAAGAGCACTCACCATGCATTCACAAATACCGACTAATGCACTATCTACCACCCAGTCATACGCACAGTTGCCATACTGTGTTCACAACGGTCTTCGTTCATGAGCAAATCGTCAAGAGAGATTGCAAGCTTACCGATAGCTCGGCAAACGCTCGACCTGTGGGCTCCGCCTTGTTGATCACAAACACTCCCCTGACTATTAACATCCACACCTTGGTGGTGTCCACGTGTAAGTTCTTTACCCATGTCGGAGTTGTGGGCTCAACGGAAAGGTCTTCACCGTTCTGTCGTTTGCTTTTATCCATAAAGGTGGTGGAAAATGGAATATTTGGCAATAAGAAAAACAAAACTGTATGTTTCTGTGTTTGTGTGTGGTGATCTTTGTCAAGTGAGAGTGTCATACAGCAGAATGCTCTTTACAGGTATGCCTGCCATAAAATGATTTATGTTTACCATTATTTTGGACACGTATATCAATGTAATTCATTTTAACTTGGGGTCTCCGCTGTTCAGTTTGTAAGAGCGCTAATGCGTCGCAATGATCTAGAAGCCTTCCAGCAATGCGGTCGCTGTGAGTTCAAGTCCACTTCATGCTGGCTTCCTCTACGGCCGTACGTGGGAAGTTTCGCCAGCAGCCTGTGGATGGTCGTGGGTTTTCAAGGGCCCTGCCTGATTTCTTCCTACCGTAATGCTGGTCGCCGTCGGATAAGTGAAATAATCTTGAGTACGGCAAAAAACACCAAGCAAGTAAATAAGTGAATTTTAATGTCACTCAGCAGAATGTTTACAATGTTCCTCGTTTCCCCAAGAAGAGTAATTCTATCATGAGGTATATGATATTCTAAGGTATTTGTGTAGCTTGGGAAAACAAATGAATAGTTTTCTGGAAGTCAGCACAAGTAAAAAGCCAGAGAAGAAAAAAAACGCAAATGTTTCCTATCTGAGAGAGAAGTCCGTCACGCAATTTTATATTACATAGACGTACTTATAACCCGATCACCCCGGGTTACCCCCGGCAACATGACCATCCGCAGGTTTTGTTTAAGGTGATGGCAAATCTCAACCTTACCGATCGCTAGGCAAACCCTCGACCCGTGGGCTCCGCCTTGTTGATCACGGATACCCCGGTAGCTACTGACTTCTACACGTCGGCGGTGTTCACGTGTAAGTCCATCACCCGTGTCCCAGGCGTGGGCTTCACGCGAAGGTCTTTCCAAATCGATGTTAATAACCCAGAAATTATATGCATTATTTATTTTATTTATCCATTGAAAGATAACATCAAACTGTACTCAGTGACACCACATTATACAAGACTTTTCTTGCAACAAAGGAGAAACTAGAATGTCATTACTGAGTATAGCTGATTCCTTTTATTCAAGGAGCTCATTCATGCTGACCTTGTTTGAACACCGAATTTGTAGATATCCTCCATGGCAATGGAGACCTCTTAAAGGCCCCTCCGTCATAGACAAAGTGTCAAGAGAGAGTGTATTTGCAAGGTAATGGATTTACATGTCCAACGATCTTGAAATATGGGTCAAGTTCAGGGAATAACTACAGACTTTTTTACATGACACTGACAAAAACACTGTGCGTATTCTTATTGGTTGCCATGGCAGGTAACAATGACCACCTGAAACAACGTCTTATATTGTTTCACCATTATTCATTTTGCATTGCCTGTACTTACGTCTATACCTGTGGACTCTTGTACGGGGTTAGGTTTATGGATGTATGGGACAGGGCAGAGGATCCGGGAAGCAAACGTTTCATTCTGTGCCTTCATTTTTTGTGTTTGTAATATTTACAGGGGTGGATTGTGTGTGGATTGTGCAGATACAAGTGATTCCAAACACAGATAAAGGTCTGTCACACAGTCTTATAATTCATTTGCTACTTTTCGTTTGGTTTCGAGGGCGAGCGTTCACGCTAACCCCCTGAGTAAAAATTCTCCACCCGATCACCCCGGGTTACCCCCGGCAATACGACCATCCGCAGGTTTTTGTTTAAGGTGATCGCAGATCTCAAGCTTATCGATCGCTCGACAAACTCTCGACCTGTGGGATCCGCCTTGTTGATCACGGATACCCCGGTAGCTATTGACCTTGCCACCTTGGCGGTGTTCACGTGTAAGTCCATCACCCGTGTCCCAGGCGTGGGCTTCACGCGAAGGTCTTTCCAAATCGATGTTAATAACCCAGAAATTATATGCATTACTTATTTTATTTATCCATTGAAAGATAACATCAAACTGTACTCAGTGACACCACATTATACAAGACTTTTCTTGCAACAAAGGAGTAACTAGAATGTCATTACTGAGTATAGCTGATTCCTTTTATTCAAGGAGCTCATTCATGCTGACCTTGTTTGAACACCGAATTTGTCGATATCCTCCATGGCAATGGAGACCTCTTAAAGGCCCCTCCGTCATAGGCAAAGTGTCAAGAGAGAGTGTATTTCAGGTAATAACTACAGACTTTTTTACATGACACTGACAAAAACACTGTGCGTATTCTTATTGGTTGCCATGGCAGGTAACAATGACCACCTGAAACAACGTCGGACACACATGTAGCATGAGCTTGTAACATTTTGGGGCTTTGTTGAAATGGTTTGGTCACATGTATTGTGTATGAAATCAGTACGTCTTATATTGTTTCACCATTATTCATTTTGCATTGCCTGTACTTACGTCTATACCTGTGGACTCTTGTACGGGGTTAGGTTTATGGATGTATGGGACAGGGCAGAGGATCCGGGAAGCAAACGTTTCATTCTGTACCTTCATTTTTTGTGTTTGTAATACTTAGAAGGATTTCTTTTGACATCAACAATAAAATGCAGGCATCGATGACTGTAAGTGGATTGTGCAGATACAAGTGATTCCAAACGCAGATAAAGGTCTGTTACACAGTCTTATAATCCATTTGCTACTTTTCCTTTGGTTTAGGGGAAGATAATTCACGTTAAGCCCTATTAGATTCCACGCCTTATTGTAAATCTTGTTCTCCATGCAAAGGTCTTGACGTTCTGCCGGTTGGTTTCATATATAAAGGTGGTGGAAAATGGAACACTTGGGAATAAGATTCTTGGGTATGTTTCTGCGTTTGTCTGTGGTGATCTTTGTCAAGTGGGATCGCCATACATGAAAATGTTCCTTACAGGTATGCCTGCTATAAAATGATTTATGTTTACCATTATTTTCGACATGTATACTAGTGTAATTAGTTTTAACTTGAGGTATCCGTGCCTCAGTTGGTTAGCGCGCTAACACAGGGCATTGACCCAGAAGCCTCCCAACAATTTTTGTTATGATCCCAATTTTTGTTATGATAAAAAAACTGCGGAACATTTGTTTTAAATTGTTCATTTACCAGATATGTTCCCGGTTGGCTGTTCCGTATTTGCGGTACACCCACACCCATTAATGGTAATCTCTTCATATTTAGTGTCCTGCCTCCTACAGCAAGTGCTAGTGTAAACGAGCTCTGTTTATTGCTCGTATTTGAAGCGAGATTTTGTATCTAGCTATCTCCGAACGATGCCAACTTTGCCAGTAGAACAGTTTTGCCTGAAAATATCCTGTTTATTCTTCTAGACTTCGAATGCGCATTTTAGCAAATTTTCAAAGATTTTCTCGATCGTATTTTGTTTGCCTCTGATGCACCACCAATCTGTTTTGTTACGTGGAGAATGACTCGGTAAAATTCCTTTTTGACTTGGTTTACAATGCATTTTATGGTAGTGTTACTTACATATCGCAGTTACATGTCATATTGTCTCTATATTGTAGATATATTGTCATTTTGCACACTCAAAAGCCCCTAAATAGTTAATATATAGAATATTGGTGAGATCAGCGATTTAATAGTTTTAACTGTATTTGTGTGTTAGTAAAGTAAAGGAACCCAATTAGTAAAGTTAATTTGATACTAAAACCAAGGTTAAAGAGGACTATACAATGTACAACTGTTGTTTTAAATTGTACATATAACTATTTACATGAATTTATTATGATATATTTATTATATCATATTAAGTAGAATAGAAAATGTATAATTTGAAGTGTTATTTCCACAAATCAACCAGGCACGACGTTCGCATGACTGTCGGTGATCTACATTGATGTTAATGTCAGGGGCGAGCGTTCACGCTAACCCCCGGTGTAAAAATTCTCCACCCGATCACCCCGGGTTACCCCCGGCAATATTACCATCCGCAGGTTTTTGCTTAAGGTGATCGCAGATCTCAAGTCTACCGATTGCTCGGCAAACCCTCGACCTGTGGGCGCCGCCTTGCTGATCACGGTCACCCCGGTAGCAATTACTTCCACAGCGTCGGCCACAAGCTGTCATAGCATATAGACCCGTGTACGACTTGTGGGTCCTACTATTTGCGTTCCGTGTAGAGAAGGCTAATGACAATTTTACCTTTGTTATGAAATTTATGTTCATTATTATTGTGTCATAAAAAAAGTATTTATATCGTCTAAGCACTCATTTAAATGAAAGCAAATTTTGTACGCTTTTTCTTTGGTTTGTTCAGTGAAAAGTTGTCACAAAAGCACAGCTTTGCAGTCATGGTAATTTAAAGCCAGACATTGAAGTGACGCGTGAAGCGCTCGGTTTAAAAATCAATACGTAAGTTGGAATAGTACACAGCTGACATATCTGATATTTTATACCTTATTATATATATATATATATATATATATATATATATATATATATATATATATATATATACACACAGACCCACATATATATATGTCTTCTTCAGATGTAGAAGGCAACATAGGCTGCAGTCACAATACTCAAATTTGTACTACCCATGATACAGGCTAATGGTCGGATTGAAAGCGTGGAATAGACGAAAACCCATTAGACAGAATGAAATTTTGACTTCATCGGTTTCGAATGACAACATGCTCTTCATGCCGCAGGGTGAGTTGGCCTACGCTCCGCCTGTCCGACCTTTCGCTTGTCTCGCAGGCCTACATGGGAAGGTCTGTCGGGTCTGGTCTCCGTCAGCCCCCTCCCCACGCCACGCCACGCCAGGCCACCCCGATAATGCTGACGGCAACATCAACCAAAGAACTAAATATATCTGTCGCTTTAGTTGTTCGCTGTTATATTGGTATACCGGCAGCTTTGGACTATAATAACCGGGTTACTGTGGCGAAGTATCTCGTAGGAGGTTACCAAAAAGGTTAGTGCAAGTCACCATGCACAAGCGACATATTGTTTTACAAACACATTCTATGCAATTTCAGAGCCGACCGATCACGCTAACTCCCCTTGTAAAAATTCACGACTCGTTCGCCCCATGTTACCTCCGGCTATGTATAACTTTTGTCAAGATTGGGATTACGGTGGTCGCAGATATCGCACCTTACCATTACTCGACATTCCCCCTTCCTGCGAACCCCATCTTCCCGATCACCGTAGCTCCATACTTCCATTCACGGCCCAGTGTCCACAACACTTAAATTCACAATGCACACGTATCCTAGCTGTGGGCCCTAATCCTTGAATATTAACGTAGCGACCTCAGCGCGACTAGGCAAATTCACGACCACACGCCACAGTATACACTATGCTACCCAATAGGACCAATACTTGATACTATCGAGTACATACTGGTCTGCTAGTGCTTACGTTCTAGTTATGTAGTAGCTATTGGGAAATTCCCATCCAGCTCCGTGGGTAGATCGCTGAATCGACCAGCGGCAAAGATCCGAGTTCAAATCCTGGTGCTATTTCCAGAGTAAATAGGCCCTACTTCATCCATTACAATGGTGACATAATATGTCTATACTGTCAGGAGAACCTCTATTGTAATAACGCCGTTGTGTTTTAGAATATTTTATTATCGAGTTTACACATATTATTCGACATGAGAACATCATACAATAACATCATGATATTTTTTCCAAAAAAAAAGAACAAAAAAGAAACGTGAGATTTAACACACCGATCACGAGAACGTCATTTTTAATGGAAAAAACGTGAGAGTGTACAGGTATGTTGCCACGAATTTCTCCCAAAATTTCTGCAATGAACGGATGAGTATTTAATTTTCATGAGATGCTTTTATGTCAGCTCCGTACATTATCGCATGCATGTATTTTCTTTGTAGGGACTGACCTCTTTTTATCTGGTGTAGTTTGCTGAAAAAATACTATGGAATTACTAAGGATATCTTCCAAACGAACAAAACCAACGCCTGTGTGTGAACATAGCTTATGTGTGATCTAGAATGTTTTACTAGACTAAGAGGTGGAAATTAAAGAGTGAAATTAAAAAAAAAAAATCAGCGCATACCATACACGACTAATCCCAAATCAGGTCAGTGGTCAACCATAAATGCTCTCATTATGTGCAGATACTATAGGCCCTGTATAGTTTTAACATCAATGGATCAGTCTAACTTTATTTATTTGATTGGTGTTTTACGCCGTACTCAGGAATATTTCACTTATACGACGGTGGCCAGCATTATGGTGGGAGGAAACCGGGGGGAGCCCGGGGGAAACCCACGGCCATCCACAAGCTGCTGGTGGAACTTACTACGTACGACCGGAGGGGAAGCCAGCATGAGCTGGTCTTGAACTCACAGCGAACGCATTGGTGGAAGGCTTCGGGTCATTGCGCTGCGATAACGCGCTAACCAATTGAGCCACGGAGGCCCCAAGTCTAACTTTAGTTTATACGGCATATGCATGCCCATGTACAACTGGTTCAGTTATTTACAGCCAAGTCAGGCCCTTTGTACACTTGGCAATGGATTGGTAGCACTCAACATGATTGGCCCAATGCAGGTTCCCACAACCATCCCCGTTTGTATAATTAAGGGTGGGGTAGACCTACCTGATTAGTTCTGGTGCTCCACACGGGCCCAGTACAGGGAAATCTAACTGGCTCACTTCTGGTACAAAGGCGATCAGTAGATCTTCTGATTCTGATCTGGTTTTCTGTACAGGCCCAATCTGAAGCCGGTACACCCCATACCGGAGATGAGACAGAACTCGTTCGATCTGGAACAAAAGTAATTTGGCTAATGTATCGGTCGATTGTGCAAATGTAATGTGGGGTACACCATCAACGAGGTCCGGCCTGTCTTCAGTTTACCTGAGTTAACGGTTTTATTCCACATTCATGGAAATGCTTCTGAGACAGATGCAGCAACTACTTACTCGCCCCGTTGCACCATAGTTTTAACAGAGTTTGGTACAAACAAATGTCACCCCTCCTTCCCCCACACGCTTCTCTTTACCAGTGCTGCCATTTTCGCTATGCAAACGCAGACTGACCACCAGCTAACCGCAAACTGGGTCATCCGAGAAACGGCTGATCTCGGTTAGATTCCATTTATCACATCACCCGGTTTGATTTTGTTTTCTTCATTGTAAACATGTCACCTATGTATTTCTTGGAAGCGATATAAAAAATAAATTAATTTGTCTGATATGTCGCGAACCCATGACTTCCCTGTCCAAAAATAATTAAACTGCAATGATGCACTCGCTAACCATTACACTACGAGCGTAAAGCATGTCAAATTAGATAAATTTCACGTCAACGTTAGTGTGTCAAAGAGTTCTTGTAAAACAAACGACATCAGTAGTGCTAACATTGAAGGGTGTTTTGTCCAAAAAGATCTTTTGCTTAATGGTTAGAGGAATTGAGATACAAGTAGTGTTCAGATTTTGGTCTGGGGCACAACTTCCTTCGTCCCTATATCAGTACTTTAAGGGGTCCAAAAATCTATCAAATTGACCGAAATGAACACTGGGGCAATTTCAGTTGACAATAACACCTACACCACTATCAAAACTGCCACTTTATTACAAACATATGTACGCGATATACATGTATTACATGTTGTAAAATTTGAAAAAAAAAATGTAGAAAAATAGTGTTTGTTGGACCGATATAAAGAAGTTGAATAACTACGACTTTCTAAGGTTGAATCGCTGCTTACTTGTGAGGCTGATAATTAATTTGTGAGGCTGAATAACTACGGATTTGCATGGTTGAGTGGCCAGAGATTGGCAGAAATGACCGATAATTTGTCCTATTGAACAATCGTGCTTGCTAGTTAACGTACTGTTAGCTCTTAGCCGATAAATGTGACCCAGGACATAGCATAAAGTGGGGTGGTATAAGTATCCTATCCACTCTTTCGTCAGCAATGTTGAACGCCGAACTACTTTGTTTCAATTTCTTTGTCGTCTGCGCTGAGAGCAAATGTCCGGAGATGTACATAGACATAGATTCCAATATCAGTTTCACCTCTTGTTGGATAAGAATGATATTGCCGTTGAAGACTTTAAATTCTTGTCAGTTGTATCATTCTTGTCACGCATACATGCATCTTCTTTTCAGCTTCGTTCTCACAGAAGCTGGCGTGCACGCTACGCACTCGTGTCGTCGATCGTTGACTTGATTGACGGCGAAGTCTTCCTTTTTCCGATAAACGTGTTAGTAAACAGTTAGAAAACCATTACCGTCTTCTCAGTTTTATATATACAGATTATAAGGTCAAAAATCCCGCCAAACTTGTGTCGGAAAAAGCAGTTCTCTTTTTTGTGGCATATGTTTTATGGTGCGTGTGTATAGATATTGCACTTTGATGTTGACGCCACATACTATACTTCAATTACTCCACATTTCTGAACTCGCTTGTATACACGGAGATAAATCTCGATGATTTTAGGCCGATTTTGTACTTTTTTCGACTTTCCATTTATGTGATAAACAGTCGCCAACTCGTGGCACTGTCGTATCAGATTTATTAAACTTGTATGTTTCTCCCCAGAGATTAAAAACTAACGAGTTTGTTTCACTCTCGTTTAATTAATTTGACTAGTACAGAATCACTGATGGGAGATTCTCTAAGTTTAATCTACCAGGTTTTTTTTAAAAAGTGCATTTAATCACTAAATGTGAGTTTTGTAAGACCAGCTGCCCAATAATCTCGATTACTGTTAGCAACGAACATAGATACATAGCTACTTGCACAGTTACTTCAAGAGAAAAAAATCTTTCAGAAAACTTTATTGTGGTTTTGTATGGTATTTCTTAGTTCCTATAAATTCAGTGTATTACTTGGGACTTCGTTAATTCAGTTATTTCTCATGATTTCGGCCATTTTCTGCCTACCGGGTAACACAACAGACTGTCCTGATTCTTTGACAGAGCACGTGATACAGTAATCTGTCTACAATATGTATCAAACTTCCCATTTAAAACCTTAGTTTTAGGACGAGGATATCACAAAACACGTACTTACAACTCAGTGACCGATTTCATCCGTGGTTCACCTTCCGGGATCACGACTGCTGACCCGTTACTATCGCTAACATCATCAGTGACTTCTTGAAATATTCTATACCCCTTAAATAAAACTATATACTGCACTCAGAATATTCAGAGAAATTGAAGGGCTTTACTAAGGCTCATGGGCACGTATCTTCTAAGATATTCATCATTCATCTTGTATGCATAAACACTTATACTAAAAAAAATTATGGGGGGTCAAGTTTTGCTTAATCTAATATCTATGGATATATATATTCATATGTATTCACTGACTTTAGCCAAACATGACGTCGTGTGCACGATTCTTGTCCTCTATGAGAAACAGTAGTGCATCTTTTACAGTGGTAATAACTTTTCTTGTTTATAAGTTATAGCTGACTTTATAACCAAACTTAACGCTGCGTGGCTCTTGTCTTCTGAGAGGAAATGTAGTGCAATTTTTTAGGGTAGTAATAACTTTGCTTATTAGGAGGCTGACAGCTTACCTCCTCAGGCAGGTATCCTTGACAAATGTGCAGGGTGACGGGGCAGGAATGACAGCCCTGATTACCCACACTGGGACTGGTATTAGCTGTCACTGTCGTATGGACTACATGACAGATGGGATCGTCTGAATTGCTGATGGAGAATGTGTAGCATTTTCTTAGCCTCAGACTTCGGTAGTTTCTCTGTAGTTTGTGGAATAAGTGCAGTTATTCGGAGGACTGGTCTCTATATTATCGGGACACAATATATATGACACTCGGTGGGCCATTCGTTAATTACGACCCAGTGGCACTCCTACATTCAACAGAGGTATATGCAAAACAGTGGGCCATTCGTTCACTTAGGCACGGTAGCACTCCTACATTCATACACTCCTTGTGAAGCTTTTGCAAAGCCCGTGATTGTTATATTTGATTCTGGCGTACTTGTCGTCTAGAGAAAGGTCCTTCCGACCCAAAATGACAAGTGCTCCTCTGGACTTTTGAAAGCAAGGAGGCCGTGATGAGATGGATACGTGGTATTCTCCCGGTGCCATGCGGCTGGCTTGGAAATTCAAGTGGTTCATGTTAGGACTGTGTGCACTGGGTGTTTTTCTACTGACCTTTCTCAACGTGGACCTGTGTCTCCTGGAGTCATGCGGTCATCCGTACTTGGAGGTGAACCTGCCAGTGTCCAGGAAAGACACGATGTCTGTCACAGGCAGTAAATCACCAGTGGAACAAGCCGGCACTGAGCCGACAAACATGGTGACCGTCTGCACACCACAGCCTAGGAAACTTGTCGATTGCAAGGTGCTGTATCGAGGAGAAAACACAACGATTCCCTCAAACGTTTCAAAGGTACCCGAAGAATGCCGGTTAGAAAACATCGTCGGGAACTGCAATCTGCTCCGTTTAGCCCACGGTTACGAAATGGCCCCAGTGACACTCGAGGAGGTTGAATTTCCAATTGCTTTCTCTATTAAAGCTCACGTGAATGCAAGACAAGTGGAGCAATTATTACGAACAATATACCGTCCCCACAACACTTACTGTATCCACGTAGACAAGAAATCCGACACAAATGTTCACGCGATCATCAACCAAATAGTCAAGTGTTTTGAAAATGTTCACATTATTCGACGCCCGATTGATTTGATCTACGCCTCATCTGCGCATGTCAAAGTGGAATTGGAGCTGATGAAGCTATGTCGTGCAAGAGGCAAAACCTGGAAATATTACATTAACTTAACAGGACAAGATTTCCCGCTGACGACAAACTTGGAAATGGTGCAGATCTTAAAACAGCTACAAGGGCAAAATGATATAGAAAGCTATATGATAACAAACTTCAGGCGGAAGCATTTATTGCGTAAGATCAAAGTTGTTGGCGGGAATATCGTCAATACAAATGAAATCAAAGAACCATTTCCTTATAATTTATATCTTCGGAAGGGAAGCACGTACGGCATCTTCAGTCGACCGTTTGTGGATTTTCTATTGGAAGATAACATTGCCCAGCTTTTCGTGAACTGGTCACGTGATATTTCACCGTCCGAGGAAATAGTGTGGGCAACGATGAACGCCCTGCCTTGGACACCTGGCGGTTATCCGGTGGAAATACGACACGTAGATGGCTTTCACATGGCCAAAGCTGTTCTCTGGTCGATGGACAACGACTATTGTCAAGGCAAGATGGTGAGAAGTGTTTGTGTGTTTGGGTCAGGTGATTTGGCTTGGCTCAAGGATCGTCATGAACTGTTCGCCAATAAGTTCAACGACAGCTATGACCCTGTTCCTCTGGACTGTTTGGAGGCAACTCTGCGGGAGCGCTCGCTGAGTCAAGATACGACTGACCTCCAGTGGTTCCGATATAGGCATCTGAGGCAGGTCCTCAATGACAGATTCCAAAAGATCGCCTCCAAGGGGACGGCACGTGCGCAGTTTTTGGCAGAGGAGAAAAAGAAGTGGCTGCGAGAACATTTTACTGGACTAACGTAAAACCGTTTGTTCACATTACCAATATAAATTATGAGAACAAATATAGTGCCTCATGTATTCTGTAAAAATTACAAATCTTCAACAAAAACTTCCAAACAAAACTGTTCATGCGTTGCGACACATGAATTTCTAGAAATGCATTATTGACGTGCATAAACAAATTTTCAGCTAATATCGAGAAATTGCTTAATGACTGAAAAAATGCTCATTATACCTACTGTTAACAGAGAAAAAAAAAGGAAATAGATTCTTATCAACAAATATTCTTTCTATAAATCATAGAATCAATAATCATAGAATGAAAGATTTATGTTTTCTATCCATGGTTTTCTGAAATAATACACCACTTAAGTGTTATGAGAATTTCGAAAACTTTGCTCCGGTAATATACTGATCGTAATTTGTACAATTAAAATAATATTTATAAGCGTACACAATTTACTGTGTTTATCTGTTGTTATGTTCTGTGCAATCGACTAAAGCATTTATATATTTAAATATTTTGATTTTCATTATTGTTATAAAGCTTGTGAATATTGTTGTGGAAACAGTTATAAATGTTAAAATATTTTAATGTCGTGATGTAGTCTGTTTTGTCTTGCTTAATAATCAGAATCGAAACATAGACGTGTTTTAATACATTAATTTTATAAATTTTATACATCCCTAACTAAAAAAAAATGCGGGAGAAATCTTGCTGTGCAGGCTTTCTGTTTTGCAAACAACAACAATAGTCAACTTTCACGACACAACTTGATGAGGGAAGTGGTCTTTACTTATTTATTTACTTATCTATATATGTGATTTCCTTATTTATTTATTTATTAAATTGGCGTTCAAAGCTATATTTAAAAAACTGTTAATTTATATATGCGATGGCGATCGGTTTTATGCGTCCATAAATCTGGGGAAAATGCATTAAGTGCCCGTATAAGCCACCGGCGTTTGGCATCATTGTAAGAGAGGAAACATAAAATTCTGTGAAATTCTGTGGTTTATTATTATGGTCTTTATCTACAGAATATGTGATATATCTTCCAATCTACATACAAAGTTAATCATTTCAGTCACTCTTGCTTTACTTTTAAAACTTTTGTCTTTATATAAGTATAATTACATCGCACATGTGTCAGAATAGACATACTATATCATCAATATTAACATAGGTATCTACTGCATGTATGTCTACATTACACATGTTTGCTGACGTAATTATAGCATTTTCTAATGATTTGAAGGCACCTCATACACTCACCGGTTTTAATATGGGATTACAAACAAGCTGAAGTGAGTCCAAAAATTACTGTTCGTGGACTTGTAAAAAGGAAAGGCAAAAAAAAGGGGGTGTGATACATAGTCGACGGGCATTGTCGCTTAATAAAGGGTGGTTTGAATTTGTACATGTATATTCTTGATATTTATAGTGTGCCAGAAAACAAACACTGTCTTTTCATTTCATTTAAAAGAAATTCGAGCGTTATTACACTTTTCAGGGGAGAATAAATGGAGCTTCTGTTTTATGCAAAGTAACCTCTGGAAATCCGAGACTGACAAACACATTAATCTCTTGTGGCAGAGCTTAAATACTGCCTATATTCTGCTATATAATCCCTACATTCGAATGCGTGTGGAAGTGCATATGTACCCCATTGTCATATGCATACAGTGCTGCAGACATGAACTTTCTACATTTCTGCGTGTTTGGGCCTATAATACTGATCTCAGAAATGGCAAACTATACACGTGAAATCGTAACCTGACATTTATTTTAATTCCCAACCATAGACGTGGCCTTCTTGAAGTGAGCAGTAATCGTATATTAGACTGTGGTCTAGGTCGTATAGGGTATTTAGAGTGTTCGTTGAAGAGAAGGGAACCAATTTACCCACACCTGACTGATCTGTCTTCACGCCTCAGGCATGTGTGGGCACAGACACTTCTCACTAAAACTGTATGTATCAAATTTTCTACCTATTCCATATCTACAAAAAGAATTCGCCCTAAGCGAATCGCAATGCATAGACAGTGCAATTCAATTGCTAAAAACATTTAGCAGAAAACTGATAGGCGGAGTTGTACGGCCTTTACATGCCTCCAAACAACGTATGTTCTATACATGTATTTGACCAATGCTCACTGAAGAGTTTATAGTTAAGATATATCAGGTGCATGACGGCCATGGCAGGTTGATAGTTGAAGGAAGGTAAAAATGTTGACAAGTTCGGCATATGGCATGGCGCGCCTGGACGTGTAATGTGACGTTAATAGGTTCAGTATTCACGCTTAATGATTTACTGATTTGTAAATGTGTTTCCCGCCGTACTCCGTACACTCGCTTTACAGGTGAGTGAAGATTTACCGCTGTTGGTGATTTTAGTCTATTATTCATTTTGACGTTTGACCACTCACATCACCTTTTAAGCTTATCATTATATATAAAGCAATTAAGCTTTATATTTTTTCTGTGAGTTTATATTGCTTACTACTTTTCAAGTAAAAGATTGAGGAAACATTTCTGTCTTATCAATAGTGTATATGTTTGTAGAACTGCTCAGGCAAAATTAATTAATCCGGAGTGCTCGTGGTAAACCAGCGACCATTTTTAGAGTTACTGACGAACTTTTTCAACTGTGGCGGGTATATGGATTTGTGGAAGACAAACGGTGTTCATTGAACGTTATAGACTGCGCGAAGTACCACACGAGCTTCGAGGACCGCTCCGTATCACTCTGGTCCCAAAAACAGTTCATGAAAGAGAGGACGAGAACCCTCCTTAAAGAGAAGAAAACATAAATTTACGAAAGAGCGTGAAAAGTTCTTTGTAGATATAGTCTTTAACATTTGTTTTGACTTCATTTCCAGGACAAAAGAGTATTTGAAAATATTTTAACTGACGATGTTACACGTTTAAAAAACATAGTTGCACTAGAATTTGATTTTTCATGTAACAAATGTGTTCAACCTGGATTTTGATAATATTTACATCTTTAATACATCCCGGGGTCTCCGTAGCTCAATCGGTTAGCGCGCTATCGCAGCACAATGACCCGAAGCCTCCCACCAATGCGGTCGCTGTGAGTTCAAGTCGAGCTCTTCGTTGGCTTACTCTCCGGCCGTAAGTGGGAAGGTCTGCCAGCAACCTGCGGATGGTTGTGGGTTTCCCCCCTCTCTGCGCGGCTTCCTTCTACCATAATGCATGCTGACCGCCGTAGTATGAATGAAATATTCTTCAGTACCGCGTAAAACACCAATAAAATAAATAAATAAATTAATACATTCCTGAATATTATCATAATTGAGATTAAATGCATATGTTTACACTCAAATACATTTATGAGCCATGCACCACATCCTTGTTGAGAACATTATTACGTAAAGACAATCTATATCAGAAGTGGTCCCAAATACCCACAATACAAAAATATTATCAACTACTCTTTTCTCCTGAAAGTGAAAATCAAAATTAATTTTAAAGACTATATTTGCAAACAACTTTTCACGCTCTTTCATCTGATTTTGGAATCGTTTTTAGGTTTTCTTCTCATTAAACGCTAACATTCCCATGCATGTGTCACATTTGTTATTATCTAGAACACCCACAGAAATACAAACGATTTTGTCCTGATGAATACGTTACCACCTACACAAACGGTTGTTAAGTGAAAAAAATTGACCTGAAAGAAAAAGCTTTCATGCACGTCCATAGGTGGCATGTGTTGTGTATCAAATCTGACACAGATGTTGTGTGGAGTGATGCAATACACAATGTACATTTCAAACAACAAGCACGTGAAAATTTTTTTGCAACTTCCAACTCTTGCTTAAACGTTTATATTGATATAACACGCAATCCTTGCAGAGTGAGTGCTTAAGATATAACAGGACAACGTTAAATACCGTTTTTTGTATTTGTAATTTTGTAATAGTAACATAAAAATTATGAATTTGCTAGGTTAATACAAAATTACAGAGAGATCTCCAGGGCAGAGAAGGTAGCGCCCTAGTGCAGCATAATGGCCCTGGTGCCTCTCACCGGCGCTATCGTTGTAATTTTGAGTCCAGTTCACCCTGGCTTCCTGTCCGGCCGTGCGTGGGAAGGTCTGCCAGCAACCTGCAGATGATCGTGGGTTTCCCTCGGGCTCTGCCCGGTTTCATCCCACCATAATGCATGCTGACCGCCGTCCCACAAGGGAAATATTCTCGATAAAACACCAATCAAATAAATCAAATTAATCCAAAATATAGATGGGTGAACTTGTATATTCAGCTTGAAATGCAAGTTCTCCAAAAAGACGTGCCATATGACCAAAAAGGGTTCAGAATAGTTATGCGCCTCTGTTGCCATAGTACTTATCTCACGTGTTTGTCCTCTGATGCCATAGTACTTATCTCACGTGTTTGTCCGATACATGGTTATCTTAAGCCTTAAGCCTACACATGATTTTGTATCGATTTAGTTGATTGGTATTATAAACACTGCATGTATTCGGAATTATTTGTTTCCACCAGGGCGTTTCAATCTCTAGATCACATGTGATATGGATTCTATTTCATTCTCGGACTGGGAACTTTTTATACATTTCCCGTTTCCCTAATTCGAGAGGTTTTGGTGTCAGCAAGTGCATGATGCATGATCTATGGTTTTCTCTTGTGGTTTCGCATGAAGGTCACTGGACACCACTTGTCACTCATCAATGGGAAACATTTGCCGCCAAAAGGTAATTCGCGTCAAAGCCGTGTTGTCTATTGTTCATTCCTCCATTAGCGATGACATGTTGTGGGGAATCTGATAGCGTACAAATTTACACTGAATCGTGTTGGTAAGAAAATTGGCAGCAATTTCTCATGTAAAATTACAGCAAAATTTTCCACAGTGCACTCGTGTAGTGCAACAGAAACAATATTCAAGTCATCTTGTTACCGAATCGTCACTGCATGGGAAATGGTATCCCATCTGACATCTAGGAGAATTTGCGAGTAACTCGTCAAAGGGTCAGTGGTTATTACCCCTGACACTGATTTTCTCCCATGAAGCTGACCGTATGGAGCCGTACAAGTGACATGGAAAAAAATTTTGAAAGAGAGAAAATAGAAAGAAAAAAAGGGGAGGTCCCGAGTGTCAAAGTCGACGTGAGTGAAAAGCTGCCACTATAGACGAAATGTATAGATGCAACTAGAAACATTAAGACGCTTTACAAACTTTATGTGGCACATAAAGTTAAAAGGCGTAAGCTTACCTGCTTATTTTTGTGATGGCCAAGATATATTGCCTTTCTAAGTAAGTAACGTAGCACACACTGAGAAGATATCCTTGAGTACGGAGTAAAACGTCATTCAAGTAAATAAATAAATGAATAAAAAAATAGATAAATAAATAAATAAATAAATACCTGTACCACAGACACACTCTGGCTTCAGGACCATAACAGGTACCACTGGTACCTTATGACTTCAGTAAACTATGTGGTCACTCTACATTTAGTGCGTGTATTTAATGATCCAATTATACCTTTTATATAAAAATAAATCTGCAAAGCTGTGTATAAGACGTTTAGAAGTAGTTACCGGTAATTGGTTGATTGAATTGATTTAATCTAGTAGTATGTGGTTGATTGGAATTTGACGGCAGAGAGAGATTTTTTGTGCCGGAAGAGGAAAAATGGGTGCCCAGAGTGAACCAACGACAACTGGCATGTAATTGTCAAACTTTCTCACACATGAGTTACATGTTCTTTGCCCTATAAGAGCACAGATTTAAACAGGTGCTTGTTATCAGAAATGAAGAATTCTATACCACACCTCAAAGAGCGGTTTGAGAGAATAATTAACTGAAGTAGTTGATTAACGTTACGATAAACCTGCTGACCTGAGAGAGATTAATTTTGTCTGAATCTAAATTCAGTTTGGTATCCTGGCTACGTGCAATTGTTTAACTAATGCGAGAAGGCAAAGATAATGATAGCTGTAATCTTCTGTCTGGCGCAAGATTAATTAATTCTATATGTTAATTAAACTTCTCCCAATGTAAATAACATGGTTCATTAATTAATGACCTGTCCCCTGGTCTAAAGCTGAACCTATTTATTCGATGTATGAAGTAGGCCTCAATCATTGGCGTGACTTACCGGTGACTTATTCATGAACTATTATAAAAACACCTCAAATTATTGTAGACAACCAAACAGTGTTGAATTTTCAGTCGCACTTTAAGCTCGGGATATTGTTAATCTTTCAATAGTTACAGTTATAGTGTATTTTGTTTTGAAAACCTCCAGCCGAAGATGATGGTTCGAATCTGAAACACCTTTAAATGAGAGAGATCCGAAGTTCCCCCTGTGTTCATATACTGACTCTACTCATAGACCTGATGTCTCTGCATACATCTTCTAAAACACCATTCCTATGACTAAATGCAAGACTTAATGAGTTAATGTGGTTTGTGGGGGTATTTAAGTATTGTGTGTCATGTCTGTTTAGACTCACCAAATACCGATCCTCGTACTCTCTAACATAGGCCTATGTATAAGTTGGGCACTTGTACAGAGAATAGTCACCCCCATTTACCCGCGTATGAGCAATTCCATATCCCCCGATTTTGTTCTTATATTTCCCACCCAGACCAAAATATGCAGTTTTAAGCTAACTTATACGTTGTCCATGTGTGCAGGAATTTACTGTCTTAGATTAATTCACTTAAATATAGTTTATCTATTTGATATGTATAGGGCTTTAACTCCTCATTCAAGAATACGGAGCTGTCAACTCTGATAGGACGGAAGAAATGAGAACCCCTAAAAGCCAGGGTTCAGGTTTTGCTGCTCCCGTCGGGTCCACAGTGAAATCCTGGCAGCAGCCTTTGGGGGCGATGCCAGGAGTAAATATTTAGGTGTATTTTTTAGTTTTAGAAACTTTTTTTCTGGCAAGTTTACACATATTTCGTCATTATTCGAGACGGGGACATGATACAATAATGTCATGAAACATTTTTTGTGAAAAAACGTGAGATTTAATACACTGACCATGAGAACCAGATTTTTAATGAAATAAAAAAAAAAAAAAAACAAAAAAAAAACACGAGAGCTAACTTACAGGTTTGACAGAATATTTCATGTTTACAATGACTGTGAGCTTCATGGGTGGAGGAAATGGAAGCGCTCAGAGTATTAAAACCATTGGCTTTTGGCAAGTAACTTGGGAACTGCATGCAAACGTCTGACTCAAACATTGTAAGCCGCAAAGCTGTAGAGTCAACATGTATATCATCAGTGTGAAACAGAATTGTTTTCTTCACTAAATTAAGAAAGAACCGTTTTATTGGTTCGTGTTGAGTACGTTTCCACATCCTATAAATAAAGCTAACGGGAATGACGTCCATATAACAGGGTGAATATACGCTCATAGCAATCTTCCGTTAAATCCATTACCCGAGTGATGACGGATTGCATTGCATTTCCCTCAATCTAACGGATTTATCCGTTTCTGAATTCGTTATCAATTCTGCGGATGGTCCTGGGTGTCCTCCGCCCCCCCCCCTTCCGTTTCCTCCCGCCATAAAGCTGGCCGCCGTCGTATAAGTGAAATATTCTTGAGTACGGCGTAAAACATCAATCAAATAAATAAATAAAAATGTGGTGTTTTCCTTCAAGCGATGGTATTAGGGAGGCGTATAAATTGCTACTTATGAAGCATATACACGAACAGTATAACTGAAGTAAACTGACAAGAGACCGGATTTCAACACTTATATTGGATCATTTGTTAACTATCTCAACGCCGTCGCTGCCCTGGTTTTACTCTTCATTCCGTAGACTTTCGTACAGTCTAGGCTTATATCTGTTACATTAAGCGACCATTGTCATGGAGAATCGTTAAATTACATTAAATTGAATTGCGCCAGACTCATGTACAATTCCATAAATAGAAAAATATGTTTTAGTTAATTTCCTTTTAGGCTATAGCGACAGTTCCCTGTGTAGCATACTTCAAATCGTGTGTGGCACTAAGCCATAATCATTCATTCATTCAAATCATGTGTGGCGTTGAGCCTTAATCATTCATTCAAATCGTGTGCGGCGTTAAGCCATAATTATTCATTCATTGAAATCGTGTAGTTCAAGGGGGAACAACTCTAGCGCACAGCATACTTGTCAGCATGAAACGTGTGCAAGATCTTCTAGGGTTGTCTTTCCTGATTAGGCTGCTGGTTAATCACATGTAGGCCTACAAAGGGAATAAGAAGTATTTTCAGTACAGTTATCTCCCATGTCACACTCATTCGAGTTTATTCAGGTTCACTGATATCACAGGAAACGGTTAACTTGTGATTTCACAAATGATAAAAACTATACTGGTTTCATTGGCTGTAAGTTCATTACATTTGCCATTAAAATATATCTGTATACATTAATGCATTTTATACCAGGTTAATATGTCCCCTGTTCCACAAAGCAGTCTTCACTAATACTAATCAGACATACATGCTCTGTGAGACAGCAGAATCTATAAGAAAAGTCACAAACACGATGCCTAGTGTGACAGGTGTTGTCAATAGCCGTCAGCGGCCTCAGATCGATGCCCTCCCGAGATCCAGGTAGATGCTGGGATATGGGGTGATTTCAGACGCCGATCATTGGCGTAAAGTCGGTGAGCGGACACGTCTACAAAAACAGCACACACATATACTCGTGATTTCACGTGCGCATGTGCATTTTATATGCATTTGGTAGTAAGGGGAAAAATTAACTGCGTCTTGTATGTCAATGCCACTTAGCAATATTATACGTGACCATCGATGACAAAAGGCCCAGCTAGACTTTTTCTTTAACGAAATGCTCTACAGTGCTATTGATTTTGGCTTCGAACTATATGACCCACACGCACGCTATAATATATTGTATACTTAAGCTTAGTAATGCTACACAATTTAGATACCATATTGCGTGGTTTTGTGACATCTTGGTGCAAACGCAGTTATTACACTGTAAATTTCAATGTTAAATTTATACACGCTCTTATGCATCAAATATTAAACACTTGCAGATTTTAGCATTACATTACAGGCTATATACATGTTTTAGGCGCTTATGTTTAATACTTAAATATATGTGTATATTTATTAAACACGCTCAGGGGCCTCCGTGGATCAGTCGTTTAGCGCTCTTGCGCAGCGCAATGACCTAGAAGCTTCTCACCAATGCGGTCGCTGTGAGTTCAAATCCAGCTCATGCTGCCTTCCTCCCCGGCCGTACGTGGGAAGGCCTCCTCCCCCCCCCCCGCAACCTGCGGATGGTCATGGGTTTCCTCCGGGCTCTGCCCGGTTTCCTCCCACCATAATGCATCCTGACCGCCGTCGTATAAGTGAAATATTCTTGAGTACTGCGTAAAACATCACTCAAATAAATAAATAAATAAAATTAAACACGCTTGTTTAAAGTTTAATCATCCATTAAACCCGTTGGGCGTTGGTCATTTTACAGTGCATGTTAAATATAGTCATCATGCTCTGCAGCTATGCATGGTTACAAGTATGCATGTACACTCCTAGTATTTATCTCCGTGTTTCAAGCTGATGTGTTTTTTACTAAAGAGAGCTGAAATGCTGCCATTGCTGCGTCAAGTACTATTACTTAAAATTCATCCTGGGAGCCGTGGCTGGCTCTGTCATCTAATACGCTGGAATCGCCAAAGAAGGCAGACGCGTGACCAGTGAACAGATTTGTTACGTACCTAGCCTGTTGGGCTTTCAGAGCTGTCATAAAACTGGCCACTGTTTTGTATAAGCGCGTGCTTTTTTTGAGTACAGCTGACAAAAAATGATAATAATAATTACAAAATAAATCAAATGAATTCACCAGTGTGATCATTGTTTGATTTAATAACTAATTGATAGAACCAACCTGGTGATACATTGCTTTACATACTGTACTATCCTTTCACAATTTAATTCAGACCTGTCTATATATGTGCTGACCCGGAAAGTACAATTAAAAGATGATTACTACTCGACGAGTTCTGGGTGTATATAGGCCAATGTGGCCTCTACTCTCATAACACTAAGAAGTGGTTATAGAGATCTCGCCTTGAGGTCGGGAGATCCGGGATCAATTCCCAGGTTGGGCCATACATTGAAATGGTACTTGTTGTTGCTTCGCTTGGCACTAACCACTGAAGGGCTAAGACCAAGGAAACTGGACTGGTCGGCCCAGTGTCAGTATAATGTGACTGGGTGGAGTGTCATATCTGGTGTCTTCGGCATGATGTTCCAGTGGCGGCAGCACTTAGGCGGCATGGGCACACCCTGCCACATAAGAAGACACAGTACATACATACGTTAATGACTTCGTCGTCAGAAAATTGCTAAGTACGACGTAAAAACCACAGCATACATATACGTACATGATACTATATAAGGCGAGCGAAGCACGTGGAAATCCACCATCATTATCTTTCATCGTAATTTATCCGTTTGTTTATTCCAATCGGGTAAAACATCGTATTCAAGAAGTTTGCACTTATAGAGGTCAGAGTTCATGTTTATGAGTGCAGGGGTGCAGAGTAAACCAAAAGACATTCGACGAACCTCCTGACTTAATTAAATCCCCGGTATATATGAACAGTTTTCTTGCGGCGTCATTGTATAAGCTTTATGTAATTAACTCATTTGACAAATGTTTTCCGGTAAAGTTAATGACCGTTCTTTATGTCAATATATTTCATGTCTATAAACAAGATAATGCATAATTGTACATGACACAATAAGAATATATATGAAATAATTAGTATACGTCCTCCTTTGTCCAGAAGTCTCATCACAAACCAGTAGCCAGATTCAGACGTGGCGGTATTGTCACGATATCTGCACTTGAAGGCGTTGTATACAGTTATTATGTAATTGCTGTGAAGGGGGTTACTCCAGAACCAAGACACGCTTCATTAAAGATGGGAGATTTGAAAATTATTATCAGAATGAAATTGAAGTTTTATTTACGAAGTTTTAAAACGAAAGATCTTGTTTTTGAGGTATATGACAAATTCAAAGCAACATCCTATTAATCAATGTTCTTGATTATTAGAACCTATTCATGGTGTGGGGGGGCGAGGGGTGCAATGTATTTGCCAATGTGTTTGTATACTGAAATGGGTTTGTATTCTTAAACGTATAAATTCTCACTTATACGAGGACTGCCAGCATTATGATGGGAGGAAAACAGGCACAGCCCGAGGCACCTTGGCCATTATACTGCAATAGCTCGCTGACCCCCCTCGGTTATGGAGGCCCCCTTATACTTTGATTGTCGCATTATACAACCGACATTGAAAGAATTACTACGGCCTTGTAAGAATTACAGACTAAAAAGATGATTTATAGCGTTACCAAGCACATCATGAAAAATGCCTGTGCCCGTTTGGGTCTGTATGGATCCCTCATTTGAAATAACGTCGATTATATTTTTGTTGTCTTTTCTTTTAAATATAGTCGTCCTCCGTGGCTCAAATCGGTGAATAAAGCACCGTTGTGACTATTGTGAAGAGGTCGCTTGTTCTAATCTCTCTCCTCAACATGCGGCTTTAAGTCAGGATGTGTGCGAGTGCTTTGCGAAGGGCGGTGGTTTATACTCGAAGCACTCCTCAAGAGAGTAAGCTGCTTCAAGATGGGGCTAAACATTACATAATCAAGTAAATAATTAAATAAATAAATAAATCTGAGCGCTGAGGTAGTTCTGTATAAGGCTAGGTTGTAAGGACGCAATACCACATGAGAGAAGACGTACGTATAGACCAGAATATTCGCGAACAATACATAACCCTATAAATTCATAAGTATATTGCCTTGTCATATGAAATTCAATAATCTACATGTATATACAGAAGGAAGACGTGGAAAATTCTACAGTGAATCTTTATAGGTCGAATAAGGTTTCACATTTCGGTTTTCTGATCCGACATGTATTCCAATACCAGAGTGTATATAGGCTTCTATTCCTGGAAGTTTCGAGATGCTCTTTCATAATCGCTGCTGGCGCATGTCGGTAAATGTTGTTTATAATCAAATCAGCTGAGGCACGTGGTATAAATTACAGTATATGTATGGGTCTGTAGGATCCTTTCATTATCACATTACAATGCCTGACGAAGAATGTTCTAGAGGGGTCATTTGCGAACTGTTCCACGCGCGTTACCCCTGGTGATGCTGAAATACGACACGGTTCTGACTTCGTGCCATGGTCGACGTGTACCAATCAACAATGTCTTCGTATCATTCTCGCGACAGCGAGACTATTTCATCACGTACTCGACACGAGGAAAACGATGACGTGTGCAGAAATGTTGTCACGATATACACACGTCGAAATCTGTATAATGTCATACAGTTCATAAGATGTTAACCATTTCTAAAGGTCATGCAAGCTGTAAACAGACTTGGCTATAGGTATAAAAACACTAAAAAATAGTCTTCTATTTATGTAGTAATTTCACAAAGAACACCCTCCTAAAACTGTATTCCCTTATTTTCGTTGGCCCAAATGACACATACTGTCAAATAACTAGAAGACTGGCCCACAACATATCCAAATATCATCAGGAGTTGACCACCATTTTCTCCTATCGCCACAGAAACAGGGTGTGGGGAGGGGGGCATTTGCTCACTGGATGATATTTTCTCTGTTTAATTGTAGCCACAAGTAATGGACTTTCTTTCCACCAATCTTTGTCATAGTTTATACCTGCAAAATTACCTGGCAGCACTTCCACACACTTCATAGATACAGCCAATTCCTACCCGTCCCCACCATTTTCTGTGCGTTATCTGTAAGTCAGGTAGCGTTTTCGAGTTGCGCATAATTGCACATGAGCAGAACGCGTCATACGGTAGACAAACAAAAGCACATTTCCAGTCATGTCTATCCCTTAATATTACAGACTGCGGCAACAGCCCAATGTAGAGCTCAGTTCTAATTTTTGGGTGTATTTTTCACAGAGTTTTCCACTTGAACCAGCCCAAAAGCACACGCATAGTCTCAACTGTCACACAGACACATAAAGTGCACGAAATGGGCTAAATTGTGTGTGACTGCCTGTGGTTACAATGCCACGAATGTCTGTTTATCTACCAGCGAAGAAAGACAAGTCATGTGCAGTCGAAACAGCTATCTGGATTATTAGCCCGACGTTATAGAGATTAAATCTGTGCTGAAGAGACATGTTGTAATTACAATGACTACACAAAATCAAAACCCTTTTAGGAAATATGATTCAAAGTGACCCAGTGCCAATTTGTTCATTACTAATAATAATCAGAAGCAAATCTACCGAGCACTACTCAATCATTACAAGCTGGAATAAAAAAAAAAGCGGAAACAAATGAATGCCTTAACAATCTATATAATTCAATTCTTCTTTTAATTTTTCTAAAGAGAATTTTGTTGTTGTTTACAATAGTTATTTTGTATATCTATTCTCCAACCTAATTACTTGCGGTACTAATGCAGTGGCTTGACCTACATGTCCATGTATATCTACAGCTGTATCTATAGACAGAAAAAACGCTCGTGTCGTGCATATCTATACAAGAAAAATGACACAGTACTGAACAGAACCGACTCAGTGATTTCTTGGCATAGCCACCCACCCCGCCCTCTTTGTAGAAATACAGTAAGCCAGTAATTACATATTAGGCGTATATTGGGTCTACCTAGATATTTTATGCTTACTGTACACAAGGGCCTTACCTTTGTCAATATAAATACCAGATATTTGTGAAGGCACGTAAAGTAAAGGAGCAAGATTTCAAATTTAATGTCTACAGCTCGAGATTCATATACGGCCAGATCACGTATAGCTCAGGTCTATGACAAGGCAATGAATCATCTAGCGATAATGAAGGTTGGGGCGGCTCAGAAGGCAGAAGGCCTAGACTTACAATATATATTGTGTACTGTACTTCTTACTTGACTTCCAATTTACCTGACGTACATGTATGACTTCACGGACCGGTTACCGTTATTCATTGTATGACGAAATATAGAAAGACCCAGAGATCTTATTCCATGTGTCTTTTTTACTTTCACATGACTCAGCAAACATTATTCATATGAGCTGGTGTGTCCATTCAGACGCTGCATGGTATATCCTGACAACATAAAAAAAATCCCCCGACAAGGGGAATCCCCAATACTTGATAACGTGATGACGTGTCCTTGTAGCGAAACCCCGTTGTTAGCAGTACATACATGTATATTATAGCCCGGTAGTCATACAGACGGTGGGGTTAATTTGAGGTGGGTGGGGCGATAACTATGTTACTGGGCTTTGATCATCAAACAGAAACTAAAATAAGAAGTGTTATATTGAAGACGAATGTCTATAAATCTTCTGTCATTTCCAAGTGTAGGTATATTGTTATTGCACATTATAAATAGGAGTCGTGTCCCTTGAAACGCATCAGGGGCATTGGGAACGGCGGTGCAAAAATAGTACATACCACACCGTAATACAACAGAGTTGTAAGAATGCAAGAACTGTCTTGACTGACGCAATGCGGTACTTCTTCAATTTTACCACTCCGCCACACTTATATACTACCTCGGTACTTTGGCCCACATACCTACACATTTGTGTGCAAAAATAGCCGGCCTACAAACAATTATACTAGAATATGCACCGTACCATCTGTTACTTCAACCACAGACTAGTGCTAGTGAAACATGGTAGCAAATAAATAATACTAAATAAACTCGAAATTTACCTGAACTAAAGTTTACATCTGAAGCAAACGTAGGTGATATAAGTTCCAGTTATTTAAGAGAAGTACTCTCCCGTGTGTATTGTGTTATGGTACGTGCTACATGTGATTTTGAACCTCTAATACACGGAAGTGTAGATGTTCAGTTTTGTGTATCTCTGGTACAAAGTCATTTTGAGAAAGTAATACATAGACCTATTTTTGCACATAATATCACCAAAGCATTTTGCAAATGACTCAACTTATACAATGTGGTGCCCAGGTCCACTTTTAAATTTCACCCATTTAACTGCAAAATTTCAAAACTAAACTTTGAATTTTTTACTGAAATCAAAGATGGTTGTGTGTATGAAAAGTATCGCAGTTAAGAGGTAAATATTATGGCGTATATAACAGCTGTTATTTCGTATCAAGGTCTTTTCTTTGGTGGGATTAACGCACATACTGAATACTACAGTACATATATAGCTCTTGGTTGTATAGTGACAGAGAAGATGTAAAGGTATCAACAGGATGCAGTAATCAAGTGCACCACTTAAAATCTCGATAATTATTACATAGATTATTACTGTGAACTGCAATTCATTTATAATTGCAGCAATGTTTTCACGAGTGACATTACTCTTTCAAGTATTGCAACAACAAACCGTTTGGTTTGTAAAAAAAAATGCAGCCAGACACGTCAGTTATACTTGTAAGTATGTTGAGGGTGGCCAGAAGTGTTTTGACAGTTAAGGATTAATTTCAAAGTCTATAAGGTTGGTTACACGTAACGACTGATTCTTGTCACATTCTTTAAACATGTAGTTCATGAAATTTAGCCGACATCTACAGTTTTAAATACCTTTGATGGGGAAATCCGCCAAAGTTTCCTAAGGTTGGTGGCTTACACCTAGGCACATCCTGGTTTCTTTTGACAGCAATTGCACGAGTGGAAAATTCTTCTTGTTTGTGCGTCCTTACCCATGATTAAAAATAAATAAATAATCAATTATGGCGCACCAAAGTGTAATCGAAAAAGAGATCTACAATCAATACCCGGTATTCACCATCAGAACGTCAGAGTATGAAGCAGTAACCTGCACGTGAGAGACCATATTTAGGCTACCTGTAAATACATCTACCAATCACCATAAAGATTTGTCTGTGGTCGCGTTCAAGGCTCTGATTCATTTCTTCAAGGAAAATTGAACATTTTTCATTTTCGTTAAGCGTATGTAGTGTAGACCTGCACTCGTACTATGGTACAACAATACATGTAGGCCTTTCAGTATCCAGCACTTTGATATCATTGTTTCAACACTTTCCCAGCAGGCCTAACATAGCTCCACGCATCAGATGCATTGTTATAAAATAAATCTAAATCTGACACTCGATTTTAACGCGCCACATATTCTATTCTTTTCAGCTGCACATTTTATATATATGTGTGTGTGTGTCTGTGTCTGTGTGTGTTTCTGTGTGTGTCTGTGTGTGTGTGTGTGTGTGTGTGTATATAATAGTGTTGTTTAGTTTTGTATGTATGTATAGTAGTTTTAACACAGCTGAGAACATTAAGATCAATACGGCATTTTACACATAATAAAAATGTAACAAAATAAAATCGGATAGCAAAATTTCAGTGGATATAGATATATATGCACGTGGTGATGTTAACGCAATGGCTGTGTACGTGGCTTGGCCTACGACAGATGCAGCGTCTGGTTCTAGTACCACGTGATCCGGGCAAGCCGAAGGTATGGGAGTAACGCTAGCAGCTGTGGTCATGACGAGGGATATGTCAAACCCGACGACGTGGACAGAGCCACATTCACGTGTTTAGCGAAACGTGTGCAAAATTACAGAAGCCAGAGTCAGGCTGAATCGTAACCCTACACACGCATGGCAGCTCCTCTAAGCATATATACGGTACACATTGCATCAGCGATATCCAGATCTGCTCGGCATGAAATATTTGGACTTAATATACATCCTGAAGTTCAGATGATTTATTGCGACATATTAGCCAATTAAGTAGCAAGATGGTGCATCTGGCGAAAGCTTTTGAACTTTACCATTTTTCAGTACTTATGCACATTTTTTATTTATCCTGTTTTTGAGGGAAGTGGGGAATGGTTCTCGACTGAGTGGCATAAGGCGCTAAAATGTCTTTCGGTCGTTCCGGCACACGAGGTAATTTTATATTCCTTGGCTTGGCTAGGGTGTGTATAGATTTCCTAGGAAACAGTGTTCGTGAGTCCTATATGACAATATAAGCAGCCGGTAAAACTCGTAGGACCGTTGGTGCCACCTAATTTTCTTTGAAAACCACTTTGTCTTACATAAATAGGGGGTGTATGTCTGTATATACAGTTACACGTTGGAAATTCGTCAGTACCTTGCCAAATCTCAGCAGTTTACACCGGCAAATCCGGTTTTCTCCCCACCCATAAAACTAACGGCCATCTTATAATTAAAGAATTCCTAAGTGAGCAAGGCTTAGGAAGATATAAATAAATAAATAAATAAATAAATGAATGAACCAGCTTATTCTGATGCATGCTCACTGAGATGCAATAAATCGTGAGTGGGTTTTGCTATTACGCTGTATGCTGGTTGTTTTATTCTGTCGGTGCATAAAGGGCATGGTCCCAGAGGGAATAGAACTTCGGAGTTTTGTGTTTATCTTTAGGAATAACTTGTCCCAAGCTGGGCGTCATGCTCACAATTACAACGTACATGTATATACATAAGCTTAACCAGGAAATAAATGTTTGTTTGAAGGAGATGAAGTGATATTTATTCGGAGGAAACTCCGTGTGTATATGTATGTATTTATATACCAGTGCATGTAGGCCAGTGTTCAGGAGGCCGTCTTACAACGCCGCGGGTGCATGCCGTTATTCATCATGCAAGAAATTAGCTCTTGAGGTTTGAGTTCAAGTATACGCACACGGCAGCCATTGGTCGTTGGATTAACTGTCGTAATACGTCACTTGTCGTAGATGTATGTTCGTCTGTTCAATGAGGTGAGGTGTGCCCATGTACATGATGTACACGTGTTGAAATGACTGTACAGCTCGTGAAAACTAAAAAGCATACATCTGTAAGGTTATTTCATCAGTCAGCACTTCTTGTTGTTGATAGGAGTGAGCTTAAATTGCATATCAGAATTTAATTCCGAAAACCACCAGGTTGTGTTTTTAGACAGCCATTGGAGTCACAAGATCACGTTCTTTTTAAATATAAAAGACTACACCATAGAGAGTTAAACCAGAGCAATGACGACAATATGATAGTTGGTAAATGGTCACGTGTAGGCGGTAAAGGGCATCATGTCAATTTACCTCGAGGTTATAGGGTTTTATTCCAACTGTTCCTGTAAGGTGTTTAAGAGGTACCAACTTACAAGACCCTAGCGCCATGGTTTAAGCAGAAATAGGTAAAAAACAAAACGCAATGATGTTAAATGCTACTAGAATGACGTGTTGTCATCACATGATCCACCATTCGCCTGACCCAGTCAGAACTCTGCAGCGGTAGCAAACGGTTGCATTCCTTGAATTGTCTGTGGTATGTTTTGATTGGTTAAGCAGTAAAGAGAAGCAACCAATGACGTAGCACAAACATGACGAGGTGGGTTAGTGTGTTAAAGAAATATAAACTCATCACCTGGCGCTTCTTCTTTCCGAGCTGAATTATGACTGCATTCATACTATGACTTCAATTACAGACGTGCCTAAAAACCATATATATATATATATATATATATCTGTAATTGAAGTCATAGTATGAATGCAGTCATATATTATTTAGACGCTAACCTCTATTATACAGGCTTTAAAGAATGTATGACATATACCTGACAGATATGTGTGTGTGTATTCGTAACATACATTGTAACAAAATTCATTCATAGTTTTATAAATATGTACGAAAATACAATTTATCACAGTCCAGCATGTCGATGAGAAACAGGATTATAAAGTGTAGTTCAATAGATGTTTGAGTTAATAAATTAACTTACTGATATTTTATTGTGTGTATCTCTTTCAGTTTACCCTCCACAATTCGGAAAACGTACAACGAATGTTTAAAGGAAATATATATAGTGGCAAAATTGCCATGGCTAATTCTCGGGTTCGTGCGGTCTGCATTCCACGATATCAGTCCATGCAATTTCGTTGTGTACACAAATCTGAAACTCTTCGAAATGAATGTCTTTTTTATTTAATAATGTAATTACGCATTTTAATGAAGATCAAATTATACCCCGCATCTATAGTACTAGTGTGACGTTCGCCTTGAAGGACTCTGCCCGCGGCTCCCGAAATAAACTTAGGACTTAATACGTTACTTCATATAGCATAATAATGATATTAATCCACAGCTTTACATGTCATAGTATGCAGAGCGCTGGTCGGCGGCCAAATAGCCCCAATGTCAGCAGGAATTAGTGGTCCATGGTCACTTTTGTAATCATTTAATGTAATCTTTTCTAAAGAGTCGCTTATACATTTAATCCGGATTGTAGTGTTGCGGTTGGCGGATGATACATCAGTGCATGTCGGGGTTTGCCTCCATATATACAATGCATCGGTAACACCGACTAGGCCCTAATAGTAGGCACATTATACTGGTGTCTGGACACCCCGGACGGAGATCTCGACATGATGCAAGATGACCTGTGCTATGTATAACATATCTGAAGACGAGACGGGTTGGAAGCTGACTAGGGCTTCTATTTTCATCTCAGGCTATTTTATACTTCTCGTGAGTGGACAGGTGATGTAATGTTGATGTATAGGACCACATCACATCGTCCGGCCTATCCAGCTTTCCATGTTTTTCTCTATAGAAACTTCCTTGTCGACCTGAGGAGCTCCCCAGTATGTAATCCATCTATTTTCGTAAATATCAGAAATTTTGATTATAGATAATTATATTTTTTTTGCCTGACAGAAATATTACGGAAGTCTATTACGGAAAAGGGGAAAATAAAACAGGCCTACCTTATCTTGTATCATGGGAAGTACATGTATATATGTGATCATACAAAATGCAATTTGGGTGTCTCAGTAAACACGTGGGTAGGGGCAAAATGTGAGCAGGGGCAATGTACTTGCATGAATAAGGGCGTAGGATCTACCCCCGAAGATACATGTGCGTAGGATCTATAAACATGTGGTTAAGATTATTATACAGCGCAATATATAGGTGGGTAGGATTGATACATATGTGGGTAAGCGCAATATATAGGCGAGTAGGATTGATATACATGTGGGTAAGCGCATTGTACACATTTGAGTGGGTGGGATCAATATTTAGCTGGTCGGTACCTGTAGAATCGAAAGGATACACCTCAAATCGCATAAGAGTAAAATCGTCGTTGATCAACTCCGTCTCGTTCAAGATATATAAAGTGAAATCGTCCAAGATATGCGGCTCGCCTCCTCCATAGATGTGAACTTGACATGACAGTCAGCCCGTTCTACAACGCTCTCGCAACACAACACGTAGCTCATTTACCAAGGTGACGCATCTCTTCGCCATATGTCGTCATGGAAGTTACGCCACGCGCAATTTGCGACTGTTTCGTAAAACATGGCCTTGCATGGTTTATCGTTAATCTGTGGAGTTTTTTTTTTCCGCCATAGAGAGAGTCTTCAGAAAGACTGACTCATTACAAACCGGGTGTTATGAAGATCCAGAGGCACGCCTCACTGACCCATTAGCCTGCTAATACTTGCATGTATACATGAAGTTGTCTTTATCAATATATATTTAATCAATCTACACTCTAAAAACTATATTCTGCTAAATATACATAACATTATATTTTCTGAGTGCTGCTAGAATAGATTATTCCTGTGTTTATTTATTTATTTGATTGGCTTTACCGATCATCACGATCATCAAAAACTTCGCTGCACGACCAGACATTTGTATGGTCAGATATGTTGAGGCAGGCTTATAGGCCTATATAGATAGGCCTAGAATTTATATTTTACACAGAATATATTTATTTATTTGGCTGGTGTTTTACGCCGTGCTCAAGAATATTTCACTTATACGACGGCGGCCAGGATTATGGTGGGAGGAAACCGGACTGAGCTCGGGGGAAACCCATGACCATCAGCAGGTTGCTGGCGGATCTTCCCACGTGCGACCGGAGAGCAAGTCAGATATGTAGAGCAGAGGAGAAATGATATACCGTAAGAAACATAGTATTGTGTCAAATTCACATTGATTTTTCAGTGCACGTGATAAAAACTAATTCCCGCCTTGACCTTTTGTTAAAATAGAAACAGTACGCCTAATAATTGTTGACAAATAATGGGAATTTAAAATCTTATCGCACAAGAATTGGATTAAGTGGGAGGTTTAGAACACCGCACTGATCAGGACAGAGTTCATGCAGCTTCCACCCCTTGCTTCTGAGAAAGATGTGAAAAGTGTGTGACTCACAACGACTTTACTCTTGCCACAACACCTGGCGAAGTTACCTGCGCATGATTCAGTTCCGGGGCGTACAGCCTTAACACCCATGCTTTACGCATAACTTCCCCGTGCCATTCTATGAATCGGCCAGCACAGACATGTGAACTGGGAAGTGAAGATTTGCCCACCTTCCCGTTCAGTGAGTGGCGGTTGGCACCTGTGTGTAGGAATAAATTCAGCCACCAGGGAAGCGAAGGGTGGGGCTTCCATGTACGTCATTGATATTTTAGAGCCAAGTTATATCTTATAATGTGGCAGAAGTTAAACCAAGAAATGCCACAACGTAGGTGACATTCTACCCTTAGGTAACCAAGGGTGTGTATAGACATATAGGACCTACGACTACTTGTAAGATACCACAAGCTAATTCTATATCTGGAGAGGAAGAACTGGGAAATTCTGCACTTGGAGGGCTTAAGACGAAACAATGTATGTACAGATTGATGCGTTCCTCTTTCGAAGAGTTAGTTTAATGTTCGGTGTCATAGATAGTAGAAATGACATTGAGTGTTACACATATATACAGTATGGACAGAGCCCAGTGAAACTCACGACCATCCTCAGCTTGCTGACACACGTTCCCTCGAACGGCCTTAGACGAAGCCTGTATGAGCTGGGCTTGAACTCACAGCTGCCGCATTGATATGAATCTCCTGCATGGGTCATTACGCTGCACTAGCTCGCTCTCCACCTCGGACACGTTCATATATACAGTAGGCTGAAAAGGTAACACTGTTACAGGGCATATTCATATGGGTATTAAATCAATATTTCGTGTTTTACATATATATTGCATAAAAGAAGTGACGTCGCCGCTGAACGAGGTCGCAAGTTCGATCCCCAGCTATCCCAGTATGGTTCATGCAATGTTGGTTGATTTATAACTAGTTGCTTTCAGCTGTGAGAGTGAAGGTGATGTTCTCAAACCACACCGCCCGGTCCAAATATGAGTGAAATACTATATGGTGTGCAGTCCAGCAAAAAAACCCCAATAAAATAACTACATGTATAATAAATAAATAAATAGACACTGAGATTGTGTACTAATATGAACACATTCCATATCCATATCGCAGTAGGTAGAGCGTCCGCTTTCGGACGGGGGAGATCTGGGTTCAAACCTGGGTTCAAACCTGGGTCGGGTCACATCATAGAGTTTAAAAATGGTACATCCTGCTTCCTCGCTAGGCGCTCAGCAATAAGAGGATAGAGGGTGGACGGGTCGACCCGGTGTCAGTATAATGTGACTGGGTGAGGGGGCTTGTTGGGTGTCTTCGGCAAGTCGTCTCGGTGAGGCAGTACCAGATGAAAGATTCGGTGGAAATCCATCCTGCACCAAGGAGACTTGGTATAAGTGAAATAGTAGGGCGTTAAACGATAAGCATTCATTCATTCATTCATTCATTCATATCCTCTTCCGTTGCAATATATGGTTTGAATGAAAATGCACTGACGCACATGCAGTTTACTTTTCTAGCTTATTTATAACCAACCATATTTTGTCAATAATGTTAAAAAGCCGAAGATGCCGATTTGAATAATTTCTTTGCCTGACGCTTTTTATCATATGCTTTAATTAGGATGAATTTCGAATGAAAAACTGGACAAGTTGTCGTGTAGTCCTGCGTGAAAATGTAATAGGAATGAAAAGATAACGATGATGATTGACCATGTCTCATATGTAAGTCTTGAGGAGCACTTGCCTTTTGTTCCAGCTCTACCAGACGACATATTTAACAATAGCGTGCATGAAAAGTTTTATAGGCCTAGACTATGTTTTCATCGTGACAAGGACACTTCCAACACGCAAGTGTGATGATGTTATGACAGTTTAACAAATGGAACATAACTTGTTACATAACGTCTAGCCAAACCACAAGCGTAAATTGTATTTCCCGTGTCACGCTAACCCTCCTCCAACCTCCCGCTTTTCCTCCTCCCCCAATCTATTCATAAAGGACCTGAACGATGAGAGCTGGGACATGGCGTGGGATGCTACCTGACGTCATGAACATGTTTGGATGGGCAATGTGTGATGTAATGAGGCAGCAGAGGTCAACTGTCCAGTCTGTCAGTCACATATTCTTCTGAGGTTTTCACTTAAGTTCGCACTGGCAAGTGGGTTTTGTGGTGCACGCGCGGGGATTCCTGTGGTTACAGACGACAGCCTTTCATTGATCACGTGACTCGTGCTGTATGCGCGTCCCTGATGACACACACGTAGACACTTTGCAAACTTATCAGGTTTACTTTACATCAATTTTTTTTGTATATACTCGCGATTAGAAGATTTTTTCACAATCTTTCGCAAAATACCTTCCATCTGAAAGCTTGCTCAGTATTTTGACTTACGATCAACAACTTCGCAGGCACAACCAAACAGACATTTGTATGGCCAGATAAGCTGAAGCAGGGTTATAGGCCTATATAGACAGGGCTAGAGTTTATATTTTATACAGAATGTATGTATTTATTTATTTGATTGGTGTTTTACGCTGTTCTCAAGAATATTTCACTTATACAACGGTGGCCAGCATTATGGTTGGAGGAAACCGGGCAAAACCCTGCGAAAACCCACGACTTTCCGCGGGTTCCTGGCAGACGTTCCCATGTACTGCCAGAGAGCTAGCGTGAACCGGATACACAGAATGTAAATCTGCTGACTGAAGAAGCAAATGCAGTGTATAGGCCTACAGAAGACAAAACAATCTGCTTCTAATTCAGTTTTATTTATTTACTTATTTATTTATTTATTTATTTATTTATTTATTTGACAGAGCCTGTGGGAAACCCAGGAGCATCCGCAGATGGCTGGTATCTTCCCACGTACGGCAGGAGAGGAAGGTGGGAGAGTTGGGCTTGAAGAGAAGCACCTGGGCCAGTAAAAGTAAAAGATAAAATCCATAAATGTATAAAAAGTAATCAAGCAAGAAACCATAACTCATGCAGACCTACGCCTGTATTCGGCAGGCACAAAGGGTAAAGCGTACCTCGCAAATTCTCACCATAACTGTTTATTTTAAAGTTGAGGAAGATTCAAAGCTACCCAAAATTCAAGCCCCATTGTTTATTTGAAAGTTGTTACTCCGCTCCGTGATTATATTCGGTATCTCTTCGAGGGCATTATATATGTATGCAATAGCTACAAGGTAGCAGGCAACGAAGTGAAAGATAAAATTGGTAGGTATACACGTACAAGGAATGGACAACGGACGATACTCTGACAACTGCATATCGTGACCGGAAATTATAGCGCGTCAGACAATAAAAAAACGGCGCACGTAAATTGTTAAGGAAACTGGCACAGATTTGGAGTTTGGTGGCGAAAAGTTTTGCTGTGACTTCAGTGTATGGCATCTATGCAGTATTTTCACCGTGTCTGTGCGAGTTAAGCCAACAGGCGAGAGGAAAACGACAAGAGCCCGAATGTGCTCGATTTTTTATCGTTCTGGCGGTACGCTTACCGCGTCGAAAAATTGTGTACTGTATAGCGGTTCTAATTGCTATCTGTGACTCTAACATATAACTTCATGTAGCGTTCATTCTGTAAGATTAGCCATAGCGATTCGACGAATTCCATCAGTCGAATGAACGAAAACCGGACTGCTTCACAGTTCGACAAATTGCACCATGAGAATGTAGCTCATAAAATTAGCACTTGTCTTCTTTTGGGTTGGATTGCTCTAATTCTACGAGTCGATACGACACTTCACTTCGTGCGAACGCGAATTCAGACGAATAACGAACCACCGAGTTGTGATATGGTGTACAGCCCATATAATCGAAATCTTACAGAAAGCGATAGCAAACCTTGTCTATTGCTCGTTCTTGATTCGCGAGGCCGTTTAATAGTGAGCAAAGTTGTAACCTATTACACATTCATTGGAAGGCAACAATTATCGGGTCAGCTTGGGCCGGAATCTGCATTGCGCGGGACAACTGAACATGGGCCAATTGCAACTTTGTCTAACAGGATCGTCCCGGGGAGTACAGCTGAGGGGTAAGGGGGGGAGGGTGCCCTCAAATAGCTGTATAACACACGTACTGTACGCCGTGACAACTCTGGTAACACTATGAGGGTAAGGGGATAGTATTTATGTAGCCCAGGTCATTGCTCTATTCTTCTGCACAGGTAGGTTATAACTGATCGCCTTGACGTAAACTCTGCCAGATGGATGCTCGAAATAAACAAGCACGTACATCGTTGTACACATCAGCTACACCTGAAAATACAACTGGTTTGTTATCAGTGTTTGTCTGAGGTGAGCCAATGGGAATTATACATCACCTGGAAGGAAAAACATGCCATCTCTCTTGGCCAATACTGTACATTAGAAATCTGGAACCTTTCATTGTTTACCCAGTTGGAAAGTCATACGTATAGGGTGAAATAAGCTTATGGCGACCAAATCCAGTTCATAAATTATAGTTTGCACTCTTTACATCGCCGTTCGGAGCCTACAAGGAAAACACGCAGATGAGGGGTTTTATATAAGGAATGAAAGTATTGGCTTGTTTTGTTGTACGTTGGCAAATTAACAAATCCTTTCCCCCAGTTTATCACCATGATATGGCTGAAAAATTGCCGATCTGGCGTGAAGCCATAATCATTCAATCATCCATCCAGTCATTCTACTCGTCTGATTGCATCCAAACTGCTGCATTTAAATACGGTGTTCGACGGTTTTGCAGAGTCCAGTCATAAGTCGTGCTGATTTCAGTTTATAACACATGTGTGGTGTCTTTTTACACTTGTCCATGGGTTGTTGTTTGCCTTATAACAGAACAAATATTAACATATTTAATTAGGACAAACAGGTCACCTGTTGAAAATTAGCATACATATAAACAATTAGACAGGCGAATTCATTGATCTGCTTTCTGTCAGTCGACTCTCAAGGACTTTACTCCTTCTTCTACTACAGTAAGAATGGGGAGAATGTGGTTTTTAGGTACTTGCTTTCAATCGCCGAGACAAATTAGCTTAGACAGTATTCTGTTGAAGACACTCGTAGTCTTGCGGTCAATGAAAACCACTTGTCTTCCACGCATACTCATGCTGTAAGTGCACATCTGTACATTATACAGGTCAGGGAAATGTTCCTCAGTAACTTGTCAAAGGCCGATGGTTTACCCCGGCCACTCCAGTTCCTCCGCCAATAATACTAACCGCCGTCGTATAGCGGAAAATTATTGAGGATGGCGACAATAAGAAACTATTTTAAGAAGCTGTGTGAAAAATGAAAACTATTACATGCATGCATGGACAAGAACTTCAAAGACAACGATCGAAACATTTACCCTGTAAGCTCTGCAGATATGCATGCATTTACTTACTTATTTCTTTGACTGGATATGAAGCATGTTCAGTCTTAGCCTTGGATGTGGATTATGCTACCCTCACTGTTCGTGGGGGCTTGCGTGATGATAATAAGCGATTGACGACGCTCGTTTGGCAATTTGCACTGTCTTAATTTATGTTCTTTGAACACCACTTGTTTTCCACCATACATGATAAGTATATCTGCATGACACACGCGGGAAAGTTCGTCAAAGACTTCCCAAAGATTTTCTGACCACCATCAGATATAAATGTAAAAGCCTTATGTGTTTCGTTATAAACAGAAATGAAATAAATAAGTGAAGACAAAAAAATGTTAATTTTGACTGATTTTTAGCGTTAATTAATCGTTTCATCAGAGCGTGCGATTTCAATGTTTAAAATGGCCATCGTCATGTAATACGTAGTTCAGTCATACATGCGCACATATTATAAATATGTTAGCGTGCACGGTAGCGCAAAACAATGGCTCAGGCGCCTCGAACGCGGTCGCTGTGAGTTCAGTTCCAGCTCAGGTTAGCGTCATGTCTGGTCATACGCGGGAGAGCCTGTCAGAAACCTTCGGATGGCAATGCATGGGTTCCCCCTGGACTCTGTCCGATTTACTCTCACCATAATGGTTGCGTCTGTCGAGTAAGTGAAATATTCTGAAATACAGCAGTGAAATAAGTATATAAACATAAATAAAATACCTACGTGACGTTAAGACATAGTCATTCACACATTTTTGCAAATAAGACAATAATCAAATGAATGGATAAATAAACAAAATAGCATGTGTTTGACTCCGGTTTGTTTGACATTTGTTGAACGCCAGTACATACAGTTCACACATGTTTTCATGTCTATTTACTCCTGGCTCACTATATTAGCCCCCGAGGTTCGGAAAGGCCTGGCCTCCTTCGATCGCACTCGGTTAAACCGTGGCGTGACGAACCACAAACAACGGTTGTTGGTGTCGTTCCGCGTGAATCAATCTGCCCGAGTCCTTTCTAAACAGCCCTCCCTGATTACCTTTGGCTGGCCTACATTTGCCGAGAACCCAAGACACAAAAGTCGGTCAACATTCACTGCTATCCGTACATCTCCGGCAAAACCAGCGCAGCCTTCCTTGGCGTTTTGCCAGACTGCGGCCGAACTCAGCCGATTATCCACGAAGATGTCCGCCGCACACAAAAAAAAAAAGGTCGGGTTAAAGGCCATTACACCGCGGGAGCAGCATTCCTTAAAAAAGCGGTTGTTGATGTAAACCCGGAACTGCTAGACTAAACTGTTCTGGTCGAATGTGTTTACAACTTCTGTTCCAATACTGTGGTTTAGACAATGAAAATGTACAACCCTGTTTGTTGTCACATGCTTGTCCTGGCGCGAGATCATCTTATGTAACTCTTACATAACGTGGATTTAAGGCATGTTTATTTATTTACGTATTTATTTGTTTGGTTGATGTGTTTAGTTGGATGATGGCAGTCAAATTTATGAGTTGAGAAAACCAGACCCGACACTCAATATCCAGCAAGTGTTACGTTGCACATTTAAACATGGGCTTATTTTCCTCACATATTTCACATACATTTGAAACTGGACAGATATGATATAGGCCTACAGCCGTATTTTCTTGTCATAATCATGTTGCTTTTCTTACGCATATTTGATTATTTAGACTCGGGATGTACATTCACGTTTTACTAAACACACTAAATATATGTATATCGGCCTAGTCTCATATCATAGAGGCAAGATTAAATCCTAACCAAACACAACGTTCTGAGAGTTAATGCTATACAAATTGAATGCCATAGCCCGATTTGAAACCGTATGCTATGCCACGCTCTTTGTCTTATCACTGTTTTAGAGTTGCACGTATATGCCACCTCCGCTGTGTTGACTGACGGTAAACGGGATTGAATAATACATGATTAAATTGATGCGTTGATGTTCGTATATAGTTTTTATCGGCCGAAAGGGCTGTTTATATTTGACGTTAAAAATATGCCTAAAGCTCGTACATATTGAAAGTGTGCTGCCTTTTTTTCAGTGTAACTACATTTCACACAAGAGTATACTGATACAGACGCATTGCCCTATATTGTGTAAAGCTATATACAAGCAATTTGTCAAGTAACAGTTAGTCTTTACACAGATTCCGGATTTTTGGAGTTACCTATGTTACGAGACCCGCATACACACTGACGTCACGAACCCGACCTGCCCTAGATATCACTCGCTTCGGGTCGCCGTGATCTTGGCATGATTCCAAGATCGGAGACGACAGAGACCCACCCGTGGAATCGGCGAATATGGACTGCCGCCCGGGTCGCCTCGTCACGAAGATGGATAGGCTGAACAAGGCACGGCCGCGGTCTAATGTACACCTACGTAAACATCATTAATATCCTATTCCACGGCAAATTGATTGATGAAATTGGCCGAAGCCAGTCGATTCTGATTGGAAGACCCAGCATAATTACCTGCAGAGTAATTTTAAAGTTCGATGTAGTTCTTGCTGTATATCCGTTAAAAAAATCGTTTTGCAGGAAAGAGTAAACATAAACATGGCAAGAAAATTTAGACTTAAAGATATCGGGGAATATTTACTTATTTGGAGCTTTACGCTTTACCCAAGAATATTCCAACGGCGGCCAGCATTATGGTGGGGTGAAATCGGACATTGTCCGGTGGGAAACTCACGACCATCCGTGCGTTGGTTACTGGTAGACCGATGTCACGGTGTCAGCTACGACATACTGGGTGAACAATGTAAAGCATAAGCAAACGTTTTACCTAACCAGACATGTAGAATTACTTGTACCTCAATATATCTATATTCAAGTATAGATGTTTCTTTTTTTAATATAAGCTCCAGTGTTCATGACGTATACTGGTGTTGAGTAGGCGGAGGCTATTACCTCGCCAGGTAAATAAAACACCTGAGCACACCTGAGATCAGCCACACAGAGAGATACACTGAGGTAATATGTGCCGAACAACCTATATATCCAGACAACCGGGTGTCCATAAAAGTTGGATGAATGGGATATGGTGGAGACTAGTTGTCTAATGTCAGTGTGGTCCTATTACTATAGTCTTGGAACATTGAGGTCAGAGGTTCGAATTCGGGTCTCTGCATGCTACTTTCCTTGAATGGGGCTTTGGGTCAGGATGTTTGTAATTAGGTTCGTAATCAAGTGCGGTGGTTTCCTCGAGCACCTTCCATAATCCTAACTGTCGTCTTGTATAGAAGGGAAATATTATTAGGGAGGGTTTAAAACATCAATCTTTGTATTTTACAAGACGAGTTTTCTGTAAATTAAATTTTGAACAAAAAAATTGTCGACTTTTATTTGGAATAATGAATAAACACCAGATGCCATCAATGTTTGTGATATGCAGCTGCGCATAACAACTCTGATCAGATGTAAATCCTTCTTGTGTATTCAAGACATACAGGCTGTATACACAGAACATACACGTTGTACATTCAGGACATACGTATTCAAGTACACACAGCTAGGTCGTGAATGCAGGACATAAGGCCATTTATACAGGACATGTGGGACACACAGACCTTACACAGAGGACATAGGGACGATATACAGGATGTACCGGGCGTTTATACTGAACCTGCAGGCCGTAAATCCACGACAATTAAGCCATATATATACAGGCGCTACATATACGTGTGCGCATGTACACGTAAAGAGCACACACCCAGGTCTAGTAAAGACTACCTGTAGATATTTGCTCCTGGACGAGTCGAGATCACAAAGGTCTCATGAACAGACCCTACAGATACTGCACCCGAATGAGTCGGGTCGTCATTATACGTAGCATATCGGTGTACACAGAAATATAGGTGCAAACAAACTTGGTGTGTATTTTTGGATCTTCAACACAGAGCGCCAGATCTGTCATGTTTGTGTCATTCGCACATTTCCATTGCAGCTTTCTAACTCACACAATATATTGCCATAAAAACCACCGTAATGTTAGATACATATTCCGTTTTCGAACGTTTTCCTCGTTTTATAGCCTATTCAGACCTGCGTTTTACTGATGAGGAATTAATGAGAGTATTTCCAGTGGCTCGATAACCCTTGCACGTTAACTATATACACGTAAATAAAGGCATTCAAAATTTCACTCTCAACAGACAGCGTTGCTAAGGGCAAAGCATTATGTAATATGTGGATGCACAACACACAAAGCTAAAGGTAGCACCAGTATGTTTTACCACGTATGACCACGCTGGGAATTTACTTCTCGGGGCTCTAATAAAAAAACAGGTATTAAAAATCATGACCTGATTTCTGCCTGTATGCATGGATGGAATAATGGGTGGACTGTCGATATCTCTCCCCCAACAATTTGCGCCAGATCCTGCAAACTCTATTAAGATTAACATTGCCTTTTTTTAAATTAAAATGTCGAAATTTCATTTAATTTACCAGCACAAATTTCTCCCTGGATGTTCAGCAATGTCATTCGTCTTCTAGCTTTGGTAAGGAAAGACGCACGTAATGGCCATGTGTCACAAGTGCGCGTGTGCAGCAGCACTCACGAGGCCGCATGTGTTACTTTCAGCTACATACATGCAGCGCACTGAGAAAATCTATCGTACTCGGCTGGTTTTTAATAGGAGGCGACCTGAGCCTTTCTCTTGATCTATATTGAGCCTGTTTATTACCTGGAGATAAACTCAATTGACCTGGGTATGCACGCTGTTATTAACTGGCACGAAGGCTATTACAGACTATATTTTACTGATAAGGAGGTCAGATTCGGGTTTGGTCTTATAGCTTGCACAAAACCTTATGCGACCTTTTAAGTAATTGATTTGGACATATTTCATACATGCCATAGGCTTAGTGCATTTGCCACGTGTAATCAGTGCTCTGGCTAGCTGCAACCCGTTAAAACCTAGTGACATTCAGATTTACCTAAAACTCTCACTAGATGACCTATCATTATATGGAGTTTAAGAAAACTTCATAAGTGATCTTATCATTATTTCTTGCCGCTGGAACAGTATCTTGACATTTATGAATAAAACTGGAAGTATAATTAATCGTGTTTACTCTGCTACGCTGCATTATCCAGGGGAAAATTACCCTACTAATGAGCTAATGTTGGTTTGTTTCCTAAAATAGATAATAATTCCAGTTTTGATCCTTTACATGTATTATATATAAAAAGGACGGCTGAGAGTTTGAACTCACGTTCCCAGCACCGAACACAGATTAAAGAATTAATCCAAGTAACAGTATCTTTATTTGTTCTCACACGAAAGAATGGATGCTATATATAAACCATAAAAGAATTTGTCTCCGTGTGTTTTGTTTTGTGCCTGTCTTTTACCTACATATCCAGTTTATATCTCCTCACAACCCTTGCGTCAGCTTCAGACGTTCTCGGGTGATTCACCGAGGGTTATGCATTCCTCAGTCTTAACCAGTACGGCATCGGGGATTTTCCCCAATGTCTTCTAAACCTGTATCTTGCTGCTCTAACTCGGTTTTGTTCGACCGTGTTATAGGCTACGTCTCGAGGAAATTTTCCATAGGTCCTGAAAATAGGACATCTAGCAATAAACCCGTTTTCTGTTAGCTTAGGTCACGAAAAACACCGAAGGTTGGATCAATTTTGAATCAAAGAAAGGGGTCTCCAGGTACTAAAGTAAGATGGTTGGGGAAGTTAGTGGGCATCTTTTTACAAGAATCCCTCTGTTGTTTTGCTTTTTATATGCAGCAAAAACATGGCAGTTGGTTTTAGTGATCGCCTATGCTCAACCATTTCGTTATATATAACTGCACGATATATGGCGAGTATCACACCGGCTGAACTTCTCTTGACCATATGATGAAATTTCCTGGCAAACAGCTGTTGTCTGGACATCCGCCAAAACAGTGGCTGGGCTACGCGGGGCGGATGTGCTAGTGTATGACCCTCACATCACAACTGGTCACGCGCTCACGCCATACGATGAGGCAGCTAGTGCAACACACAGAATCTGCGCAGTTTCCACTGCTCCCCTCAGACATTAAACATGCACACAGAATGGATGGCAGGGACGTTGGAAAAGCGCCAGGGATAACAAAGCCGTTACTCCCTCCTCTCCTCTCGCGTTGTAAAACGGAGCCAGGGTACAGCTCAGCAGAAGACGAACTAGCTAGCTTATGCACTTGATGGGTACATGCACGCTTTAACAGCGATGTAAATGGGTTCTAAGGAAAACACTATATATATATAATAGCCAAAACTGTTTAGCCAAGTCTGTAATGTTCTTCCCCCAAAACTTTCCATAATTACAAATTCCGTAAGGCAAAGAAATACTAATTTAGTATTAATTCGACCATTTTGAAATTCTGTTTTATGTGTATGTGCCCGATAAAGTTTCGATCCTTGTATCACACTGCTTGAATTGAACAGTTATTTATCTGGAATCACTTCCTGAGAACAGCCCTGCAGGAATATTAATTGTCATGTAATGATTATCTTACATGACAGAAAGCGGGATGTTACAAGGTGACACCAAGCATAGTATTAATGATCTTGGTGTATTTCGACCTTGTGCAAGTAACTAGCGAACTTTCCCACGAGTGACACACGTCATATTGGCGAAAGGCAGGCGAACTTCATATCAGTTAATCTTGAACCTATACTGAAAGATATATCCCCGCTTTATTTTTAATGTTCTTTCATGTATCACTAATTTTACACTTCAAAATCCCAACCAGAGTCTTGTCTTTAATAGAATGGATCCTTGTAGGCCTTAATAGACGAATCTATAACATTGTTTAGCATGGTTTGGCTGAGAGTCCGCTATTTAAACATAGCAAACCTTGTTTGTTAAAATTTGCAACAGCTGCGAGTAGACAGAACATCACGTAGAAGACTACACTTAGACTTATCAGAAGACTCCAAGCTTGCGTACTGTTTTGACGAGAGTTCACACTAATCGGGTTCTTGGTGGGTAAAGTAGGCCTACTAGAGTCTTTATGTTTACAACCAGGCCCGCCAGACACATGCACAAGGGTTAAGCACCGTTTGGCTTTTCCGGAGACTGCCGATGGTAGCCGAAGGTAGCCGATAGTTAGTGTGTTACATTTTTAGAGAAGTCGGTGAACTGAGACGCAACCAGAAAACATGAATATATTAGCCGAGAAATGATATGACCTATACACTCGAGCATATCATGTGACTCTATGATCATGAACGGGAGGGGCGGGGGAAGGGAGGGGGGTTTTACGCCGTTAAGATTCACCACGACTACGGTACGCTTAGCTAAGCGGTCTAGTTGGGCTTTATACACAGGTCTTTTAATTTGAGCCAAGTTTCCCGCGCGAAATGAGGCTAGTCTAACCAACTGCCTGGGTACACTGTTGCAGTATGACCAGTGTACATGCTCTTACAACTGAGATGCTACATATAACTTACGTAATGTTAAATCCAATATTCTGACAGTTGTGGAGGAGGCGAAGCATTTACAATGTTTCAAATTTAACACCTTGCAAAATGTTTAGAAACCGCTGTAGTTAATGTTCATATGTCCAGTTTACATTTTGTGGGTTCACTGTGCCCGGTGTCAGTTTAATGTGACCGTGGTGGGGTGTCATGTCTGGTGTCCTGTGCATGATGTTCCAGTGGCGGCAGTACTTTGGCGGCATGGATTCGCCCTGTCACAAGAACACACTGTATATGCATTCATTCTAAGGACTCCTAGTCGTCATATAACTGAAAAATTGAGGAGTACGACGTGAATCCCAAGCACACACATATATAAATGCTATAAAGCTTGTAATATAAGACAATGTTACGAACTACGAACAACCACTATACTTGGAGTATCATACTAAAACGTGGAACTCAAATTTAATTTTTAACATGGTTTTCACTTAGCAACTTTGACATTTTAACATAAATTGGAATTTTTTTTATTCAACTATTTGATTGGTGTTTTACGACGTATTCAAGAATATTTCACTTATATGAAGGCGGCCAGGATTATGGTGGAAGAAATAAATTTGCATTTTAAGAAAGAATATCCACACAGAATAAAACTGGCTGATGTCGATGGATTAATGGTTATTAACTTATTTCCAAAGTGAAAAACTTTAGTATATACTGACGTTTACAAAAGTTGTTCAAATATCAAGTTTTGAAAAATTAGGTCAGACTTCATTGGTGGTATTTTATCTATACCTCGTGGCCATGCAGATATGATTTATATATACACCCCCGGTATGCGGCGAGTTCTGCCAACAAACATCACCTGAGGAATTGACAACCTTTTATAACTTCCTCTAAAAGTCGGTCAGGTAATTTGTGTTCACCACGAAAACAAAATGTGCCATCCCTGTCAAAACATCCTTTGTCTAACAGAACTTAGCACAGTCAGTTATAAAGTGGTCTGTTGATTTACACCATAAGCATGGCCAAAGGCGGACGAACTTGTTTTTGTATTTCCCAACCTTCATTCTTGCCTAACCACCTGCGGTTTGTAGATCACATTGACCTGTTAATTTTGGAGAAAGGAATATGTTTGATCCAGGGTTAGTTTATTCATCATAATGTACAGGAGCATAAATAGACATATATCTTAGGCTAGTTTTCACTGAAGAAGTTGAATTTCTTAACTTTAATAAAGGATATAATACACTAGTGCGACAACAGACAGCTTCAGTCCTGGTGTGTTCTTACCGGTGAGACCCGGACGTTCGTGATCTGTTCTCAGCTCTCTGCACATTTTCACACAACACGTCGGGACATATTATGCAAATATTAATAACTTGTTTTTCTCGGCAGGTTAGATTTTCTCCTCCCAGGCAACAGAGAGCGACCGGAAACCGAATTAGGTCGAGCGATAAGATCACGTAAGATGATGCTCACTGACATGACCTCAGCGACAAAATAATTATTCATACAAACAAAACATGGCAAAAGCCGTTATTGTTTTAAATTATACATGTTATCCCCCCCTCCTCGACAATATTTACGGTGTATACGTTGGGAATATTATATTGTTTGCGTATTGCATTTTGTAGGGTATTTGAGCGATTTGGCTAAATACTAGTAACCATATTTATTTACTTCGAAAAATTTTTGTGCAAAGGTTTGCATATAAACACCTCACAAACGTCAACATATATATAACGCAAATATAATTTACATACGCAATCACACTTTCACTATATCACAAGAATTCGAAATTCAAAGATTCCCATCCTTCTGTAAGAAATATACACGTATAAAACTGAATGATTCTCTCGAGCTGCACGGTATTATCGATGTATTGTATAACAGTCTGTTTATAATGGCTGATTCAAATGCAACATTGCACATAACTGGAATTTAAATACAGAAAAGTAAAACTTTAAATGATTTAAACACCATCATATTGCGTTATTTTGATTCTATTTAATGATTTTAATAGTTCCCATACAGGAGACAATTGCACGGCTATTTAAGCCAGCCCGTCTTGATATATATGTAAACAAGTGAGTGCGTAAATGAGATGGTGCTGAAAACTGTGTATATGTTGACGTGCACACAACGACCCGCGATGTCTTCTTATGCACAAACCAGGCAGTGCTGTTGTATTCATGAACTATATACTAGATCCGTTTGACCGACTTGGCAGTGGAGTAAATCTCCACACCATCCGTGAAGTCTTCACCTGTGTGTATACATACATACTTGTCCTGTACTACTACACACAGTAGCCACCAATTAAGTATGCATACATTCTTCGTGCTGTCGCGGCGGTCACGTACGCTGGTGACGTCACGTTTTCATGCTGTCGCCGGTCATGTCCCGGGCAAGGGTGTATACACAAGAGTAAGGTCCTCCTGTGTTTCGCGTTAGGGGAAAGTCGGCCGAGAGAGAGTTGTTAAGGTCATTTGCTGAAAAGCTCCTCTTTTTCTCTCGTCTGAGACAGTTTGCCTGATAAGTCGATCAACGCATTCCAATTTCAAGGCCTACGATTAAGGCCGTCAATATATTTTCGACCATGGTTCATAAAGTTGTTTACACGGTCAAGAAATGTCGTTAACAGCATCATGACTCCAGGGTTAACATCCCAATCACAGTTTAATCCTTCCAGCCATGCATATCCCCTGTCCCTCGGTTTCTGATGGGTTTTTTTTTTTTTTTTGGTTTTTTTTATGCTTACTGAAGCATTCGCTGCAATCGATTTGAAGCGAACTGAAAATCTCTAACACAGACATTAATAATTCAAAGCTCATCACAGTGACATGGCTCGGTTAATGTTGTCAGAGAGACGTAAAGCCATAATTATTCATTCATTCAAAGCTCGTCACAATTTACCAGTGGAACTCATACATGTACTAGGTAATCTTTTCCTCATGGCCAACTCTTGTTCTCTCAAGACCAACCTTTGTGTAGATCACCAACAATCTTCCACATGATGAAACCTTGTCCTTCACACGACCAACATTCGCCTGGATATGATCATCAATCGCTCACTGGATCAATCTTTTCTCATCACCAATCACTATAAATGATCAATTAAATCTTCGACACGATAAAGCACATATCTTGACCATCTTTTGTCTGCTTGATGAAGAATCATACATATGATTATAGATCTTGATCAACATTTGTTTACTTGATGAACAATCGTCCACATGTTTATACACCATGGCCAACTTTTGTCTACTTGATGAACAATCGTCCACATGACCAGGCTTTGTGGACTTTTGTTATCATTTGACTAATTCCTCTTCGTTTACATGATCAACGATCATCCCGTGACAAGATCAACATTTGTTAGCCGTTATCCGGTGGGTCATCTGCAATCATTTTCCATCATCAACCTGATCAACTTATGTCAACCTTTGTCCAGATCATGGACAATCGTCCAGATTATCAAGTTATGTCATCGCGTGTCTACATCCTCTACAATATTCCACATGATCGACTTATACACGTCATCGCGTTTCTATATCATTTACAATCATCCAATTGGTCAACTTGCGTCAGTTCTAATTGCCAATATTACCAACATTCCTCTTGATTAACTTACGTCAAGATCATCTTCAATCATCCATAGCATCAATTCACGTCAACTCTTATATAGATCATCTACAATCATCCACATCGTGATAAGCCTTTGTTCTCATGACCAAAACCGATGATCAACCGTAATCAACGTAAACAACTAGCAACAAGGAATATGATCAAATTTTCGTTCTTAATGAAATTTCAAAAGAAACTCATCCTTCAGCTCTATAAAATAATTTTTAATATACACATTTTATTGTGTATAACTATTATTATTACCTACATTTCGCCTCCAGTTGACGTCGTATTCTGTCTCATGTATCGACGGAATTAACGCTACGGACCTCGAAAGGAGCGGGAAAGGTGCGGTGGAATAACGTCGACCTAAGTCTGCACAGTCTGTCACATTTTAATTGCCGGATTATGAAGACATGAAACTGATTATGAGATAGTCATCAAGATATGTCGGTGAATTGAGGTAATGTTTAAGTGCCTTACAGATAACAACCCTTGACGTTACAACTATAACTAGAACCACAGCCGGAATATGACAGCAGTTCTTTGCTACAAGTAACCGTCCTGTTCTCCTGTCACGGGGGGGGGGGGGGGGGGGCTTGAAACTTTCCGTGAATACATCACAGATAATTTATCACAGGTATGCTTGCGACATAATGGTTTAATTTTTTCCCTAATAACGTATGTGTACATTGAAAGAAACGACTCATAAAATAAGTTCATTAACGAAGTCATTGCATGTGTGTGCCCTTGGGCAGTGTGTGAATCCGGGATCAGGTGCTCGGGGTTTAATTAAAAGGTGCTTCTAGAACGACAGGTACCATGAGTTGTTGTATGCTTGTTCCCACACAGATACGATCCGGATCAGTTCTCTCGCCTCTGTGCTGTGCTCAGGTGTCCTCATAGCACACCAGCTAGCTAGCAAAAAGAGAAGGAAAAGAAGCAGTGGTCTGTATATCAGTCGTCCTTGATAGACAAAGACACGTTGATGTAAAAAGGTGACTTTCTCGTGTGCCTAGAATGAAATCTCATTTCCGTTCATGCACATCGTTAGGATAAAGATGATGATGTGGATGAGATAATATTGATTAAAGTCTGACTAATTTTATTTTCATTTTCATATTCATCGTCATAACGGATAGTGGAGCCTGCGAAAAGAATGAAGTTTTTTCATCGTACATATATCTATACTTGGATCCTTATTTTGTCGATCCGCTTTGGTGCAACATTCCTTGAATGATGTAAGACTTAATCCAACAGGTTTTATGATCCCGTGGATAATATACGATTTGAGGGATAGACTGGGGGTCTGATATATACATGCACTGTATCATTCCATGTCTGATTCTTCAGTCTGATCCTTAAGTTGAGAATTACAAACGTAACGTCGGCGTGAGACAGATATTCCTTCAGCATGCATTATAAGTTACTGGAGAGATTCGTGGTTATCCTTCCATTTATTTATTTGTCTATTTATTCATTTAGTTATTTGTTATCTTACGTCACACGAGAGCCAGTTTCAAAGGTGGAAAAAAAACCCGGAGTGTCCCGGGGGAAACCACCGACCTGTGGCAATTTACCAACAAACATACACACGTTTGACCAACAGGTTCCATACTGGTAGAAGACAAGTGGTCGTAGATGTTAGACTTACGCAGACGGCCACAGGAAAGTGGTTGACCAATTATCGTCACCAAAACCCTACTGACTGAGGAGGGGAGGGGTGCGTCTACAGATTCTCTCGTGCACCATTGAAGATTTTTAGGGTCAGTTGTAGGTTTGTTTCATCAGCTTTCTTGCGAACTCAGGAACATTATGTAGGTCTTTAAGCAAAACAAGCGCAGACACGTATCTCTCCGTTCCGAACACCGTCTGTCGTTAGATATACACACACAGCTTGCTCGTTACATGACCTTAAGCCACTCGCCGTCCTCAGACATTTCGTAATGTCAACATCCCCTCATATACATGGGTTAAAATTAAAAGGAGAAACGGTAGTTTCTCCCAGGTGTCAATGTTGATCATCATATACAGATGATTGGCAACTGATGGCCCTGAGAGTGTATGAGTGTGGGGGGGGGGGTGGGGGAGGGGGGTGACAGTTACCCTGGCTGGCTGGCAGAGCGGAGGCGGAGAGTTCTAACCAGCTAGCAATGATGTGAAGCAAATCGATATCTCTGCGAGTCCACTAGTAATAGGATCAGCTTCCAACAATACGTAAACAGCTTGGACCAACAGAGGAAAGCAATAGTGACAATGGGGTGAATAACAGCTATGTATACATGGAACAAATTGTAATCAAACAACAATTAATTTTGTTATTCGTGTTCCACACAGAACTGGTGCGGAGTGCATTCAGACACCAGGGCGGGGCCGATGTCACAAAGTACATGTATAACTCTTAGCTTTAAAGGTAAAATTCGAAAACAATATTATAGGCCTTTTTCTAAGCAAATACCTTGTCAAATGTTGAAATTGTGATAGGCTTTTTTCTGGACTTATATTACATGCTGTATATTGTACATATAATTGTACATTTAAACTTCTGGAATTCAGAGGCAGTCTAATATTTCCAGTCGTATTTCAACTTTGTAACATAATGAATCGACCGCATGGGGTGCCGACTGTAATCCTGCCAGTACTTTGGTATATCTATATATCATACACCATGAGAATATATATCCTGGTTTGAAATGCTAACAACATCCGACATCAGGAAGTTAAAGCAGCTGAAACGTTTGTGCCCACCTCCCACCCCGTTTCCTTTATGTCATCATTGGCTTTAAACAAACATCAAACATATCACATAACAAGTGAAAGCCCATACAGATGTTTAAAAACATAATGCAGCCTGCGACCATTATTCAGAAAGCCATTGCTAGTAGTCAGTTTGTGTATTAATCCCCCGCAACCATTTTTCACAAAGCCGTTGTAGTCAATTTGTGTATTAATCCCCCAAAATTATGTAATACAACCATCCTCAGCTGACGCAGTTCTCCACAAACATCTCCCGAATACCGCAAATGAAGACTTATAAAGATAATGTTTCATTTAAAAACAATGATGGTAGTTAGATAAAAGTTTAAAATCATGATGTAATAGCTCTGCAGTTTTATTCAGAGGTGCTCACCACAAGTCATTCATAACAACCTATCCAATATACTGACGAATCGCGCCTGCTGTTTACACATAGGCCTACATGTACAACTGCTACACTGACGATAATTAGCGGGTTCAGAGGTCTTGCATATATGCACTCACGTGGACGTTTAAATCAAAGCTGACTCGATGTTGGCCTGGCAACAAATAGATAACGAAAACAGACATTTTTTCCTCCCAGGGAAGGCAACATATCGACTGGAAACACAAAACTGCCGACAGGTCAAATGTTACAGGCCTGCCTTGTAATACCCTTGATCGTAGATACTTAAACAGGCACGTATTGATTGGTTAATGATACACCTCTTCAAAACATCCAGAACAAACACTGGTTCACGGCATAAGTCACGGTCATCTTATTTCACAGTCACTTATAAATTCATTAAAAAAAACAACACGTCACACAAATAGGTGAACATTAAATATGTACCCGTCTGTTTGGGATGTCATAGGGCTACAATTCCTTATCGCGGCTAGAATGTTTCTTAGTTTTGCCAAATATAATGATGTTATATGATGTTATACTATTCGTATATATAAATTGTGGGCAAAACGATTAAACTTACAGTAATGCAGTACTGTATACGACAACCACCTGGCACCAAGGAAATTAAGTCAGCCCAAGCCTGACTTTTAATCCGCACTTTGTGTGACCCAACAATTGAAAGGAAAGCTCGTTTAACGTGTAGACCACAGCGCGTTGCCCCTCTCAACGGGTTGTATACTAAATGCTTATTTACATGTATTGTTACAGATCTCAAATGCGACGTGTCTTATGTGAATTTCTTGGGAACATGCATATAGAAAACCGTGGAAAATTTGACGTCTGACAGATTCAAGCTCCCAACCGATAGAGACTTTGAGGATCCATCAACGCGCATGTCCGCATAGATGCCCATATATTGGCCTACAGACTCGATATGTAGACAATATTATATATACTTTCCTCCACGAATAAAGATCGTTTTACATACATGACGTGATATGCATGCATGCGATATGACTTGTTTGTCACTTGCTAGCCCTCTCTCATCAACCTAATTCGTCCTTCGATGACCTGTTTCTTCTGTACTCGACATCCGCTTTGCACGATCTACATCTCCCGGCTCATACACTGGGCTTATCCATGCATAAATCTACCCACACTTGTACATTGGTGAACAATAAAGCGCTTATTCTGCATAAAATACACTGTACATTTTTTTTACGTTTGAAGGTGAGTGGATTGATGATGGTTAAAATCACTGATGCGTGACCACAGAGGTATGCCACAGATGAAGGAGATCGTGCACGTTTCACTAGGAGGGAAATCTCGTCAAATGACGCGCACAAAAACATTATTTTTCCCCGTGAGTCTTTTTACCCGTAGCATTGTTTCACGTACCTCTCCAGTCATTCTCTGAGAAGCATTTTTCAAAAATTTCATCTCCACGGCCTATACCGAAAGATTGTGGTCTGAAACGCAAACACTTTCTTCATGAAGCTAAATGTATATTTAAATATTTTTGAAATGTAACCACTAAAACTTTAAAATCACAATTGTACACATGAAATATAGTTGGATTTACTAGGCTTGACGTTCCAATTCTCATCCAATTCTCATTTAGTACAAAAATGTGACTCTCCAACCAGAAAACCGGCTTAATGTATACCTTACATGACTATTAAATACAAGAACATACAGAAGTCAAAGGCACCGCTGACCTTTGTCATCATGTTATAGACGCCACGTTCAAGCAAATTTTGTGCACGAGAAGAAAACTCCCTTTGAAATCTTTACTATTTAAATTTTTTTCTTGACTCTTTAAAGATTTTTTACCTTTAAATTTTTGTAGGTTGCAAAGCAGATAAAGTCACGATATTAAAGCACCCGTTTCCTTTTATATGCTTTATATTTATTTATTTATTTCAGTGGTGTTTTACGCTGTACTCCAGAATATTTCACTTATACGACGGCGGCCAGTATTATGGTGGGAGGAAAGCGGGCAGAGCCCGGGGGAAACCCACGACCATCCGCACGTTACTTGCAGACCTTCCCACATACGGCCGGAGAGGAAGCCAGCATGGACTGGACTTGAACTCACAGAGACCGCATTGGTGGGAGGCTTCTGGGTCATTACGCTGCGCTTGCTCGCTAACCAACGGCCCCAGTGTGCTGAATGTAGGCCTATGTACCGGTCTATGACACACACTGGTGGCGGACCACAAATTCCGTGACTAATGTCGGGACTGAACGGGCGTATCTCGTGTATTCTAGCGACTGACTGGCACGCGCCGTTTACTACAGCAACCCCGCCTTCGGAAATTCCAGTGAGAACCATAATTATAAGAACGTGCTCTCCAGATAAGCCAACGAAAGTGCTTAGGTAAAAACATTGTTTGAACTATTATTCTCGGGAAGAACTTTCTGCTTATCAATGCAATATAGCTGATTTTTTGTATGCCCGTTGGCAGAGCAATTTTGACCCTGAATCTCGTGCGTGTGTCGTATTTCTGCCTACAGTAGGTCGACACCGGTTCGAAACTCGATTGTCAGCCAATTTTGCCATAATATGGAGAGAGGGTGGATATCAGCAAATATAAGAGTCTTAATTTGAAGTCAGCCAACCTTACCAGGGCTTCAGAGTGCTCTGAGATCTATGTGTTGTTTACACCCGAGCAAGCACGTCCGAGCCAGCTTGGAGCAACTTACAAACCGTTGAGGGCACACGAAGCGGATGTCCCGTGCCGTCAGACAGATGTGGTGAAGTAACACCGGCAGTTCACGGTATAAACAAGTCCGGTATGTGCGGAAGTGCTCATACCCTCTCCCCCCGGGGTCCACACGTTCGTGCACCCAGTCACCAGCTTGTGTGGCTGTATACAGGGTTCGTGTCTGCGGACGTGCCCTGGTTACATGGCCAAGCGGTGATACTCGTGCTCCAAATTGTACGCCTATCTAGAATTTGGCGCATTGAGCATGCCTTGACAAACCTCAGTCAGGTGTTGTTTTTGATTTTGGTATCGTCATTCCTGAAAGTATCGTCCCAGAATGTAACGTTCCAGATGAAACCTATAAACGTCACATGTGACAATCACACATAGGCCTATAACACTCGTGAAACGATTAACATCGGCTCAGTCAAGTAAATCTCAAGGCCAGTTTTCGATCATGAAGGATATTTAGGTATATTTACCTTTTAAACGTTGTCGTTAATGCTTAAAATTCGTCCTTTGTTTCTAGAGTGAATGGCATACTGACTTTGGTTGACTATTTTCTTTGAAATGTGCATCACATAACTTGGTATACAGTTCTAATTTTTCAAGAGAAATATGCATACTATTTACTTTTCTAAGAGTACAGATCTATAGGCACAATGCATGCAGGCCATGTCATACTGCTCAGTCATTGGACACTCTGGGATCTGTAAATAAGCACACCAATAATTTCAAAGAAAAACTATATGCGGTTCTTAAGGAAACGACATTTCAAATTGCATGTGTGCATCGACAGAGGCAGTGCTGAATACTACATCTGTGTGTACTTCTAGTTATATTTTTGGACACTTTAAACTGGATTTAAATGCATTCAAATGACTGAATTCTTTTCTTCTCGTCTTGAAATGGCTAGGTACACGTCACATCATCTTTATGTTTCTTAATATTATTCTTAATAATATATATGTTAAAATATTAAATATATATATATATATATATATATTAATATAAAAATAGACTTCTTGCTGACGTCAGAGTACCGAAACATGAAGCCCGCCATACATTTCAAACATTTGAATGCATTTAACTCTTAAAAACCTAAAAGTGAAAGAATTTTTAGGTATATGCTTTACAGTTGTCCTTCTGATGAGCTTTACTTAAGGTTAAATTTCAAGAAGTTTAAAAAAAAAAAATAGACATTCCCTAGCTACTGGTTATCAACACAGTCTTCTTTGTAGTTTTGAAAGGCAAGGATAACGCTGAGCGACATACCAGCATAACCCTTGTCAATGCTCTCCGCTGTTTCGCTGGAACTGTCTCCAGCTCCCAGCTGATAGATCGTTGGCCGCAGTCAACAGACTGAGTTGTGTACGTGTGGTATTTTACCGTGACGGCCGCCCAATTCTATAACGGTACATTCAGTGCTATCGGAACTAATGATCCGTAACGCTCCACTTCCTGTGACACCTGCTCATGACCTTGTACAACAATAACAGCTGTATTATTTCCAGTCGTTCCGAGTTGTCAGGTATCAGAAGGAGGTAGGCGTTATAAACAGAGTAGGTGCAAAAAGAAGTTTCACTGCATTGAAACATGACGCTTACATCAGCCTTTTGGAAAATGCTTCACGCTTTCCTAGGATGTTCTTCTCAGGAGCACATGACCCACTCTGACGTTACATCATTACTGTATGTTTGGAAATACTTTAAGAACAATACACAAGATCTACGAGTCCCAGTCAATCAAGCTTCAATCAGTTGAAGAAAATGATGGTTTATTTATTGGTGTTTCACGCCGTAGTGAAGAATATTTCACTTATACGACCAGTATTATGGTGCGAGGACATCAGACATAACCAGGGGGAAACCCACGACCATCTCTGCTCGTTGCTGGTAGACTTTCTTGGAAGGAAGGGTTTAATACATTAAATAATAAGAAACAGAGAGTTAATTCCAAAAGGTCGAAACGTTTATTTTCATCAGCATACACAGACGACTGCGTCATAAACTGGACAGGCGGTCGCCGTGTTAACCTCGTAACGAGATCAGCGTAAAATAAAGCCAAATAAAACAGGAGTACAATTATAGGTAATATATACAGTGTTTAGTCCATGAGGTCTATCTCGTACCTGCATTCTGCAGTTGCCTTGTTCATGTTAACATACAGATTTCGGTTTAAAAGGAAGACAAACCATGTTCCATTCACATATATATAATAGTAATCAATAACATAAATGATATCATTCACTTATATCGTAAGTATACTCCTGAACTTATTGACGATGCATAACTGACTTAGCAAACACAATCACTGGGTAAAAAAATAAAAAGAAAACGAAATCCCTCCTCTCGTTACCAGTCCTCTAACAACTGGTTTTTCATTTTAACAAATATATGTGCGTAGCTGGATCCAGACGTTTTGGGCAGTAAAACCGTAGCCCGGAATTCAGCCATGCTGAGATTCAAGACAATAACATCTACAAGACCGCTTATATCGCCTGACGGAAGATGACAGTCGGCAATGGGACAAAGAGCACAAGAATAGCTGTAGATGAGCATGACTATTAGACTTTTTTCTGGTGGCCTCTTTTGTGCATCACTGAGAAACATTTGGCACTATAGATTCTGCAGTAACATATGAATATGCACGGATTCTATTACATTCCCTGAGTATTACAAATAACAAGGGTTGCTTTTGAAATTAGTTTTTCTCTGTCAGACTTTAAAGCCAGCCTCAAAGCATGGGCAAACAATCGGAATGAGGATCGTTAAGAAGTTCGACATAAGCTAGGTTAACAAAATTAGGCCTGGGATACGTTAATACACAAACGGGAATGTTATTTGAGCAGAAAATCACAATTGCTCTACATCATCATATCATATCATTATCACAATACAGTTCAATCAAAGACCAGAGAGGCAAAAAATGTAAACCTTCAGACAAGTGCAGAACTTTACCACAAGCACCCCATATTTCATAATATGGCGCCATTAACAGTTTCTGACATTATGCTTGCAGATGGTTACAGCAAGCCTCTTGGCTAGGGTGCCTCAAGTGAGCAGCAAGCACCCAATCACCCATATCTGGGCCCACCCCTCACCTGGTAAATGGCTGAAATGTTTATCAATACTGGCAGTTGAGAGTCAGTTACTGACTACATGCAATTCACCTACACAGGGCTGTTCTCTCACAGGACAACCGCGTTGAGAAATAGTAGGTAACAATACATTTTACATCATCATAAATAGCAGTCATCTGCACATAGGCAGCTGTGACATGTTCGAATCACACTGTCGCATTCACTCATCTCATGCTATCCACTCTCTGTAGCAACATTGTTAAATCACTTCATGTGTGTGTACATACATGAATACATGTACAATCAAATACCAGCCGACATGTTCGAATCACACAGTCGCATTCACTCATCTCATGCTATCCACTCTCTGTAGCAACATTGTTAAATCACTTCATGTGTGTGTACATACATGAATACATGTACAATCAAATACCAGCCGACATGTTCGAATCACACTGTCGCATTCACTCATCTCATGCTATCCACTCTCTGTAGCAACATTGTTAAATCACTTCATGTGTGTGTACATACATGAATACATGTACAATCAAATACCAGCCGACATGTTCGAATCACACTGTCGCATTCACTCATCTCATGCTATCCACTCTCTGTAGCAACATTGTTAAATCACTTCATGTGTGTGTACATACATGAATACATGTACAATCAAATACCAGCCGACATGTTCGAATCACACTGTCGCATTCACTCATCTCATGCTATCCACTCTCTGTAGCAACATTGTTAAATCACTTCATGTGTGTGTACATACATGAATACATGTACAATCAAATACCAGCCCATCAAATATGCACTATGATACCTCACGCTTGCACAATGCTAGTACCTGGAGCGATCTCCCAAAATTCAAATTGCGTTTCAATCACTCAACCGAACAAAGTCGCAAAAAAAGTCAACAGAAAAAGCTGCTCAGCTTTGAAACACATCTACACATACAAAAAGCATATAAAAGTACAATCTCAATCTAAAAAAATATTATGTGTAGCACAACTCTGCTATTATACACAAGGAGCCAGAGCTATCATGAAGCAAACAACTAGTTCACAAGTTTGGTCCCAGGAACTACCCAGAAGACAGCATTTCTTCATCTTGTTGACACCTAGCAAGCAATGCCAAATCCATATGCAGCTAGTTTGTGGAGCAAAGGTTATTTTGGTGAAATTATAGGCAAGTTAAAGCTACCCCAGCTGGTAAAGAGCATCCAGACCAAACTGGTAAACTCTCCCCCCCCCCACCCCCCACCCTCAAAGCTAACTGGATGCCAAAGATTGCACTTTCGATGGGCAAATTAAGCACTGTTTGTGATATGGTGATCAATCACAATCAGTTCATCTACATCACACTTACACATCATCTCAGTCACACATGTATAGGCCACTTCGGTTCTATTATATAGAATACATATTTAGGTCAAGTCCACTTATCAGCTGACAGCATTTACCTAGCATGCCAGTCACAGCGCACCCTCAGAGGTAGACATTCTATCACGGAACTCCACATTAAGAAATCATACAAGGATATTTGATTGTCCTGTATCAAAGTGAAAAGGGGGCATGACCGCTTATTACTGCATATGTAAATGAGAATGGGAAAAATCTTGCATTTGTTGTACATTTTGAGCTGATCTGTTCAACTATGACCCATTCAAATGCTGGATTTACATGAAAATAAAATGCCCTTCCTCACAAACAATATATCTCTTATCAATCACAATATTTAGCTTGGATTTACCCATGGTATTATGCTCAGGGGCACATCTCAAATGAAGACTTGGATTTGGTAGTTAGCAAAGTTAGACAATATTTCGCATCTTACATCAACAAACTAAAGTTTTTATCTCTTATGTCAACCAAAATGTATATAGATATATTATTACCTTTTAACAAATGTTCACATCTTATTTCTTGTGCGATGATAACAGTGTGACCACAATAGAGTACGAAAATCAAAAAGTTGATACAGTCTTTCCCCTGCTGACCCTTTAGCAGACAAGCACAGACCAAGGTCCAGCAGACTGGCCGCTGGTCACTCCCCATAACCAGAGTACAATGGTCTATGTCTGGACATGATGGCTGGGCAGCAGGGGTCCTGCATCCTTAACCATGGAGGATCCGACAAAACCTTTAAGCTACTCCATAAATTTGATACATCAAAACCAATCAACAAATCTCATAAATAAGCGTGGTAATCTTTGAGAAACTCCTGTCCCCATAGAAAATGACTTGCAAGTCCATGACAGCCCTTTCAAAACAAAAGGCAACAAAAAATTATTGGACACCTTGCCAGAGTTCCTTCATTTTGGATGAAAATGGAAACGATGACAAAAAAAAAAAAAAAGAAAGGAAAATAAATGAAACAAAATGAAACAAAAAGCGGGCACATGGATGATGACAGTATGGGGAGAATGAAATGGTATTTCCTGAGTTCATGGGAAGAAGTCAATTGAGGTTTGAGATCCTTCAAAATCACTGCTGCAGCTGCTCTGGCTGTTGCGCTGCGCACGTCGTTTGGCCAGGCTTGAGGAAGGCGGGGACAGACTCATGGGGGGCAGACAGATACCCTCGTCTAAACTGTCGTTGTCCTCATCATCCTTCACAGGCTTCAAGTTGTCATCGTCTCCGACAAAGAATCTTGGCACGTCGGGATGCAGATCGGAGATGACCAGATGTTGTTGCATCATACGATTGATGGAAATAGCAGCATCGGCGAACGACTCCAAATCCTTGGTACTGTTATGTCTGTGAAAAACCAAAGGCAGTCTGTTAAGTCCAGGTGTAAAATCCACTTCTCACAAAGACGTTGAAGGAAATATCATGGCAGGTTAAATTTATTTATTTGATTGGTGTTTAACACCATATTCAAGAATATTTCACTCATACGACAGTGGCCAGCATTATGGTGGGAGGAAACCGAGCAGAGCCCGGGGGAAACCCACGACCATCTGCAGGTTGCTAACTGACCTTCCCACATACAGCCGGTGAGGAAGCCAGCATGAGCTGGACTTGAACTGACAGCAACAGCATTGGCACAAGGCCTCTGGGTCATTATGCTGTGTTAGTGCACTAACTAACTGAGCCCTGCATGGCAGGTTAAAAAGAAAAGAATTTTTCTTTATAACTTGGATTAAAACTTAAGACAATAACAAGTAAATGAATTTATCTAGCAAAGGGTTGAGAGCATGATTAAGGAGTCCTCCATACCTGAGTAGAAGCCTGGGTGTCAGGAGTGGGGTGGCTGCTGGGGAGTTAGCCACCCAGGGGTGGCATAGAACATCTCCGGCAGAGTATCGCATGGCAGGATCTCGCACCAGCAGGTGTCGGATCAGATCCTTGGCGTCTTCTGATATCACAGCCCAATCGGCTGCGGGGAAGTCATACATGCCGTCCTGGATTCGGTTGAACAGACTCTCCTGGCATTCCTCGCAGGCCTCTCCCTTCTCCCAGCCACAGTCCTCTCCACACTGGCCATAAAATGGAGGGTAGCCACACAGCATGATGTACCTGTCAAAAGGTAAAATTACATGGTTCTTTTATTCATAGCTGCATTGATTTCCTCTCACTTCAAGACGAGATTTGCTTGTTAACAGACAGATTCTTGTTCTGGTGTCAATCCTAGCATTCTGAACAAAATTTACAGAGAAGCAGAATTTCACATGACTTGTAATCCCTGGAATTTCCTTTGCCCTGTTTTTGTTGGTTGCATTTCTGAAGGCCTAAACCTGTGTCCCTAACCATCAGGCAGGATAACCAAATGTTGCCAACTTAATACTTACAGTATTATTCCCAAGCTCCAGAGATCACATTTCTTGTCGTAGGAGAAGGATTCCCCAACCCAAGCATCCACCACTTCTGGGGCCATGTACTCGGCCGAGCCTACTGGTGTCTGTAGCTCAGGTGTTGTCACTGCCTCCTGGTCTGACTCAAACAGCACTCCGCTGGCCAGATCAAAATCACAGATACGTAACGGCACCACCTCCCCGGCCTGTTCACAGAGGATGTTCTCGGGCTTCAAATCCCGGTGAGCAATACCTGCAACCAGACCACAAGCAGTCCTTCATAGTAAGTCATACACACACAACAATGCTGAAAATAACTGTTACAGTGTAATAGATAAATGTATTTCACGCAGAGTTTGGCCTCTAAAACGTCACTTAAAGACCTTAAAACAAACCTTTTGATTCCGACACTTAAAACTCTTCAGCAGCTCTAGGGAAGAATGAATCAGAATCATGAAAAATGTATCACCTGAATAATGCTAACTCTGGGTAAGTACAGAAATCATTCACTAGTAATATCTTGCTAGAACCCAAGCACAGAACGTTACGAGCTATTCCCTAAACTGACACTTTTTGTTAGTCCAAATGAATCTTGACCTGCACAAAATATTCTTACAGAACATGAATGTCAAAACCTACCTTTGCAGTGCAAACAGTTCAAGGCAAGGGCTATATGTTTCACAACCAAACTTGCTTCTCGCTCTGTCAAATGACCTCGACCCTCAATGTTCTCCAGCAAGGTACCACCATACATTTTTTCAAAGACTAAATAAAACCTGTACAAAAGATGGTAAAAATATTGTAAAATCAAATTTGGATATTTTGGAGCACTGCAAAATGGTTACTCAATGGGACATGGGATGAACAGGTACATATATAGCATTCAAATGTTATCTTGATGGATAATTATTCTGTGACGAATATTGTTTCAACAGGTAAAATCACGTGGGAAGGTCCACCAGAAACACGCGGATGGTTGTGGGTTTCCCCCAGGCTCTGCTCGGTTTCCTCCCACCATAATGCTGGCCACAGTCGTATAAGTGAAATATTCTTGAGTACGGCGTAAAACACCAATCATATAAATAATTCCACAGGCAAAATTCTCATGTCAGTATTGTTCACAGTGGGTAAAAACCTTACCTCTCCTCCTCCTCAAAATACTCGACAAGGCGTAAGATGTTAGGATTGTCCTGGCACTGATGGAATATCTCGATCTCCTTGAACACCTTGCTACGTAACCTCCCCTGACTCTTCTCTATCACCTGGCATCACAAACAAGGCAAGCATTATAAGTCGGCCTAAAACCTGAACAAATTACAACGGGAAAAGTAACAGATGAGTGCTGAAACTTAATTTACCGTATACCCAGTTGGAATGCCCCTCATTTAAGGGGGAAGCAGTATGGAATAAAAAACCAATCAAAACTTAACCTACCTTAACTGCATACTCCTTCTGGGTGTGATCATTGACATAGGTCCTCACCGATGCATATGCACCCTTTCCCAACACCTCCCCTGTTGGCTTATAGATGTCTGCAAGACAAATCAAACCTCTTGGTAATGATTTGCTACGTTGCTTCATTATTATAACAAATGGTGCATGATCAACACGTACAGTCACACACCTTTAAGTCTGCAAAGTACATGAGACATTTTCCGGATCTGGTATTATGTAGGTCAAAAGGGAACATCGATACATTATTGATCCACATACAGACAGCTGGTAAGTAAATAAAAGGGGACAGCGCATGATCACCGGATTATTGTTTGCAGTGAAAGAGGTCAGCTTTTGTTGAGAGATTTCTTCCAACAGGTCAGACTGGCTACATTGCCGGAGTGAGTCAAGACCGTTGTTGAAACAAGTGACCTAATAATGTAAATGTATACATTTGAAATAACTAGAACAATATATAGTGTTCTGCCCTCAGCCGATATTGACATCAGTTCTAAATTGCAGGCCGACGGCATTTAACACTGTGAATGATAATATTGATGTATAAACATGTAAATCAAATGCCACAAATCACCTGCTGGTATGTACACAAGAATATGGTTCAGAAGATAATCTAGTACATACAGGAAGATATAAATTTTGTTGATTGTAAACAATTGTTGGTTACAAGAACATGAGTTGAGCATGTATGTTAAGTGTGTGCACGGGTAAGCTGCATGACTGTGGAGTTCATGTGGCACAGGAGCCTGAAATTTGTTCTCTATACAAGTTTACCCTTTACACCGGCCACATGTCCACAAAGAACCAGAGACTGAATTCTCTAAATATCATTGTTATGAAACTAGAATGATTAAACTGACAAATGCAACGTCAAGGTGCACTGCAGTGCTAAACGCGAATCTATTAAAGTTTATTTACTAAGTTTCCTAATGTGCAAAAAGAGATGTGATGTCAGAAATCAAAATAGTTGCTTGCATTAGTTCAGTATGCATGTACATGTACAAGATGAACGCCCTCCAGTTCAGTTCAGTTCGGTATGCATCAACTGAGCCTGACTACAGCTCAACATCATGGTGCTCTGCCTATAAGCAGACCCTGAGCTGCCCTAGCAGCTGGGGCAGGGCTTCTTTGTGTCAGCTAGCTAGTTAATTCTGGCTCAAGCACAAAACAACCCAGTTGGCACGAATCTAGGTCACTGTGAATGAAAGGTCTGGAAAAAGCTCTGCTGACAACAGGCATACATTAGCATATCATAGCGTGCAGTCATGTGACCATGACATCACCACGGCGTCCACCAATCAAAACAGCCCCATACCCACAGACAGGAACTGACAACACACACCAGAGAATAAGAAGAGGGAAATTCTATTAATAGACCAGGTTTCATGTTGGATTTTCCACATTTCTCTGCCAAATCACTGACACATACAAAAAAATATCCCACACAGAATTAAGACTTATCATTGGTTATTACAGTCAAATATGTCCCTAAGTTGCTGACTGATATACAAGTCAGGCAAACAACGTTTCAGACCTGTAGACACAAATAATGTGCGTCTAGTATTGCTGACAGATATGGCTACTAAAGAGCAAAACCTATGTGAGCCTACCATGGAACTGACGTTCTTGGCGGTCTCTTGCTCTCCTTTTCTTCTTCCGTGCCTTGCTGGTCTCATTGTTGTTAGAATCGTTCATTTTCAAACTCAGACTGAGTTCGTATGAACAGTTTTCTAACAACAATGAGGTTGGCCTTGAAGCTGGCACAGGTATTGGGTTCATTGTCTCCAACTGAAAATGAATAAGACAGAATAATTTTACATAATAGTCTGTTGCCATTCAGTTATTAAAACAGAAGGGCTGGGCAAGGGGGTGGGGTGCTGATTACCCAATAAGCTGGGATTATCCTCAATGTAACTTGACCAGTTGACTGCATTCTACAAACTGGTTTGGATCCACAGGTTTCGCCACCTACATGACAATTCACCACAAGGGGTAGCATAGAGCAGAAGTGTCTACTTAATTCAGGTACCTTACGCTCACATCTGTCACCCTGTCCATCCCACTGGACATGTACACTTCCCAATACAGTATCACTAGTCTTTTCAAAATGTTATCTAAAGTTGTGGTAATTGACCTCCTTTTTAAATCAATCAAAATTCGGGTTTTTTCAATGCTGTCACTCAGATTATCATTAATATAACAATGACATATGAAAGCACACCATAACCAATAAATAACTATTATATATTAAAATCAGTCAATAATTGTAAGATTACAACCAGATATGTGTACAAAGGTAACACTGATCAGATATTAATTTCTCTTTATCAGTTATATATAAATGAATCTCATTAATTATACTGTATCAAATATTCCAGTTTTAAATCATCAAGTAAAGCTTATATAGAGCCAGTATTCGATGCTTACCGGTCTTTCTGGAATCATGATGTTAAGTAGGGCTTTCACTAAGATGGTGAAATAACAAAATCTAGCCGAGTTGTAAATAACTCTCTGAACGCCTCTGGAACGCCGTGTAAAAGACGGCTGTTCGGCTTATTAATTGCTACAAAATCAAAGACACAGTCCACTACTTCGGCCTGGACGGTAATGTCTCTCCTCCTCACAAACTTGTGTGTACAATACACGAACATCGGCGCTCGAGAGAGCTATCGCCTTCTGCTACCTCACCATATCCTTTCTTCAGCCAACACTGGCAGAGATGTCGTCAGCAGGCCCATTTATACGGCCCGTGCCTCGGCTACGTAGCCAATCCGGGTGAGTCACGCCAGACAACCTGGCAGTTTTCGACCACGCTACATTTGTTTACGTCGTGGAGAGTGGCGCGATGTTTACATCAGCATGGAGGCCATTAGACACGGGATTAACCTGAAGCCCGACAGCTCCACAGGCTGACAACCATGCAATGTTACGCAATCATGTCACACCACCCCCGGGATGATGTATGGGACAGGTTTATGCAGATAAACCCTTGAAAATAAAAGCCACTCACCCCCAAAAGAGCTGTGTAGCCTAAGCCCAGCGCACGATCGTCGGCCATCACATCCCTTAACTCAAAACAGTGCTCCGTTACTTTCCGTCTGAACAAAATATAAGAAAAGAGAAAAGTAAAATTTCCTACCTACTTCATTGAGATGGAATTAAAAATGCCATTTGGTTTGAAAATTGTGGGAAAAAAAAACTTGCGTGTTAAATGAAGGCCGAAAGCGGAGTTTTCCGGAAACATCCGAAAGCTCAATGCATTGCTGAGAAAATGGCTGCTGACATGATGTGCTCGTGACTTTCTTTAAACAATCGTGCCTTGTCTGTATCAAATCATTCTTTTCCTCTCTAAAACTATTCTGAAGGTTGCAGCGAGTTGTTCAGAATGGATCTGCCTAAACCACCCGAAGGTAAGGTGGTGTAATTTATGAAAATGGGTATAGAAACTGAAACACACGGCTGCTGTTGTTGTTGTACATTCAGCGGGTTAATTCATCTGAAAGTGAATGGGCGATAGAGTAGAGGTAGATATATTTGGACGCATGGGAAATACTATCACATACCATCTAACTTTGCATGGCACAAATGGAAGAGATCTCTAGTAGCTAAACAATGATGAGCTTGAAGATAAGGATGAAGATGGCGACATAAAACGCTGTTGTCAAATTCAGTTTCACTAAATTTTAAGTTATCATAGATGTAGACCTGTTGATTACTTGATAACAGTTATTACCAAATTCTAGTGAAATAAATTTATATGTTGTCAGTGGGTTTGTTATACAGGCCATTCTTGAAAATTAAAACCATATCCCACTAACGTCAGGTTTTGTTCGCAACACAGTTTCTTCCGGATTCCTTAATGTGCAAGTGGGCCTCCTCTCCGCCCGGTTTACCCATAGTGATCAGTGTATAACATAACAGCCTCTGAGGCTCTTACCTGGCTTATACCAATGAACATTGTATTAAATTCAAGCGTTTTTGATGGATTTGTATCAAGGGTCTCACCTATGAAAAAAGTAAAAGTGGAAGACAAGGTGTATCTAATCTGTTGAGCATGTGTTTTCTACAGGTTCATTCCCCTCTGCTTCTACAGCACCACCTGTTACTTTCTCATTATTTTGTTGGCTCCTAAACTGCAGTAAACAAGCACACGTGTGTCCGGGTTCATGGTTGGACACAGAAAAGTTAGTGGACTTGAAATCGTGATTTTGTATTAGGAAACTTTCTTATGCTGTAGATGCTGGGGTCACATCGTGTACATGCTGACAAATATAATATGGCTGAGTTTCATCCTACATGAAACAAAGTTTATGTAGCTCTGCAAAAATTCCATCATGCTTTATTGCAAGTTCAGGCAATCATAGAGTTTAGCAATTGGAATGGCATCTCAAGTATTGTACCATTTCATACATTCATGATAAATGTTTCATTACTGTAAGATTATCGTGTAAGTAATCTCCCATTTCCAATATAAACGTTTGCTCTGTCTTTTTCACTCTGCTTATTACTTGCAAATGAAACCTTTCATCCATGTGGATTAGTTTTTTATATGCTTAAGTTATATTTTCCTAATCCGTGCTCTGTATGTGGAAATGCTTTGCTTGACATTCAACAGGAAAAGTGCCAGCCATGAGTCAGCACAGTAGATGTTTTGTTAAGCTGATGTAAAATGTAGGCAGAGTATGTAATAATTTGTCATATTTATCATGTCTCTGATGGAAACACAAGAACTTTGATCTATATAATTGTCACGATTCTTAAGAACTTGCAAGTTGCTGACACCTGTTTGAAGTTGAAGCAAGAAGGATATACTAACATATCAACCCATTATGCATTGTTACATAATGTTACACCATTAGTTTCTTACTGCATTTTTATTATTATTTTTTTTATACGGCATTAAACATTGTTGTGTATATTTGGATAAAGTTCTTAGCTGAAGGTATACAGGTGTCATTTGATATCAGTGGCATGACAAGCAGTTTGAAATATTTTCGTGTAACTTTACTCTTTTTGATATCTGACGTGTATCAGATGTGAATAGATTCACAGAATGTTTGCCAAGGTGTTAATTACGGCAATACAAACAACAGTACAAACACAAGGAAGGATTAATACTTATGGACAGTGGCTTTTCATTTTAGTTAGCTTGTGCTTTGTGCTATTTTTTCTGAAAAAAAAAGAAAAAAATGTCCATGTTGTGATATCCATTAGCACCAAAAAGTATGAGCCTGAATTAGGAATGACCAGACAAATATATGCACAGTTACTTAGCAGGTTGGCTAACAGTGCCATGCTGTGAGGAGTAGTACAGATGGAAAGCTACCCCAAACATACTTATAGCTTAATCTGGGGTTCAAAAGGGAATGTATTGACAAGCACTACAAGCTTTCCATTGTTGAGGGTTAGTTTGCTATTTCATGCAGTTGAAGAGGTGGCAAAAATCCCAGTTTCGGCAATGCAAATGAATGTCTACTCTTTGAAAACCACAAAACATGCTCACTGTTCCCAGTAAGCATAATTGTTATACATACATGTACCTTCTCATTGAGTGTATGGGAAATTAATGACATACATGCCTGTTTTACTTTGGATGTGGTTGTCTTTTTCTGTTAAAATTTTTTTTTATTAATCCTGAATTATTGTATTACTATCAACCAGGAAGGTTACGAATTCAGAGACTAAAGGGAAGTCCGCATTAGGGTGTAGCTATGTACATGTATATATTGTGACAGTCAGTGGTTATGGTCTCACACCAAAAGATGTATATGTTTGGAATAGTTATAAGCATGACAGTGGGTAACTGTAGCCACATTTCTGTGATAAGTTAACAGATCGCTTTGCTTTACTATAGCTGTTTCTTTACAGTCAAGTTTGATCCAATACACTCATACATGTACCTGACTATTTTATGTAGGTTTTTCTTATTCGCCATTTTATGATCCTTGTGAATCGGAGACTGCTCATGGTAATGTCTGATTTAAAACATTTTCCTCATAGTTCAGAAAGTTGAAAATTGAAAAAGTAATACGAACAGAAGAGGAAGAAAAAAAAAGAAGGAAAGAACTTCAGGAGGAAAGAAAACTGGACATAAAGTTTACATATATGCACTTTGGTTATAAACAAAGAGGTGCCAAATGCCAAAATTATAATTTTTTAAGGAAAGCACTCTTCATGGGTCAGATTGACTAATGGTTTGAATATGGATGGCCTTTCTGTTGATTGTGTATCTTTATGCTTGTAAGGGACACAGGTGTTGAGTGGGGATGTGATAGCATGAAGCGATTGATTGTTGTTCATTGATTTATTTATTTATTTGATTGGTGTTTTACGCCGTGCTCAAGAATATTTCACTTATACGACGACGGCCAGCATTATGGTGGGAGAAAAGCGGGCAGAGGCCGGTGGAAACCTACGCCCATCCGCAGGTTGCTGTCAGACCTTCCCACATACCGCCGGAGAGGAAGCCAGCATGAGCTGGGCTTGAACTCACAGCGACCGCGTTGGTGGGAGACTTCGGTCATTGCGCTGCATTAGCACTCTAACTGACTGAGCCACGGAGACCCCCATGGTTAATTAATGGTGTTAAGACGTACTCAAAAATTTTTCACCTCTATGATCGTGGTCTGATTTTTGAGTGAAGGAATCTGGAGTGCCCAAAACCAGTAAACCAATCTCCTTTTTCACTTACCAGATTATCCTTGTGACTTAAGGCTGCAGTGGAAACAGTGAAATCTGGATTTTAAACACAAAAACTCATTGGTAAAGGCCTCAGGGGCCTGTTGGTTGTAAATACAGTTTCAGGTGATAAAAAGGAAAGTTCTGGAGCATGGTGTGTTTCCTGTTGATCATAATACACATTGGTGATGGAAATTCCTTAAATTCATCTTTGTGTGAAACATGTTGACATGTTTACAAAAAAAATTTCGAACTTTTCACTGAGGTTTCATTTTCAACTCTGATGCTGACTAGGAGAATATTAGCATGACTAAGTCATTGTTTTTCGATGTTGTATGTACTTGTTCAATTTTTCTTGATTAACTGCAGGTAGGCCTTTATTTAACCAGAAAACTTCTGCTTTGGGGATGTTGATTGGCTTTTCAGAGATTGTTCATGTCACATGATTTCTAATGAGATCAGAGAATGCTGTAATACAGGATAACATTATTGTTACAATGACTGATTTGTGTGGTGTAAAATTTAAATTTTAATCCCCAGATTGTTTTGATATATACATGCTCTTTTTTGTGTAAAATGTTAGGAGAGAGTACAGTTGAAACTTAACCGTCTGGGCTTTTATCTCTTGCTCTACTTCCCTGCCATTGACCGACCTCCTGCACTTCTCCATGTGCTGATAGGACTAGAAGCCACAAGACTAAATCTGCTAGGTCACAGATAAAACCATCATCCCATCATCTCTGTGAGCGCACATGGGCTCACCCCACAATTCATTAGCCGTCTTAGTCTGGGCTTTACTTTCGACTAAAGGAGCACGGATATCGGATTCTTGTTATGATTTTCATAAACAAAAACAAATTTCTATTTTATTACAAATTCAAGATAATATACACTGTTTCAGATCGTTAAAGTTCTGAACGTGGAATAACTAAAACCTGTGTTACGTTTGTATGCATTGAAACCTTTACCTTGAGCAACTTCTTTTTCATGTTTGTGGGAGAAATTCTGGTGGATTCCGACAAGGCATATCTACCCTAATTCTTCAACCTTTTCAACCACCACGAGAAGCAATATTTCATTATCTTCTTGGAACACTGTAGGGTGTAGAGAAATAATTCTCATAGCTTTATGAAGTTTATACCTGTGATGACACAGACAAATCATTTTGGCCTCATCTTTACAATAACTATTCATAAACTGCCCATTAAAAACTGCTTTGGTGGTTGAAAAGGTTGAATATTTACAGTACTGGAACTCATTTAAATTCTGGTAAAAAGGAAAGGGTGAAAATAAGACCTTGCTTAAACAGAACGTGCTGAAAAAAGAAAAATGGAAAATACTCTGTAAACCTGACATTTGGTGAGTTCTTCTCAAGACAACACTGCTGGATGATTTGCCTTTAGCCTTTTGCCATTAGTTTAGAGTCTTGTAATTGCATGTATCTGTACTGTGAGAATTCAGGATTTTCAGAATTCGTTTTTTTATCCACATATTCCTGCATTTGTATAGCTACAGCTGTTCTGTCAGAAGCTGCACTTTTGACGTGGTAAGTAAATGCAATGCGTGCAATGTGATGCGAAATGCAATTATGAACAGAAGACAATTAGTTGAAGTTCTTTATGTGCATTTTATCACAAGACGAATATTTTGCACAGGAAATGGTGTACTGAATACCCTTTTCATGTATTAGCATGACGGCTTTATTATGGACTGGATTAACATTTGATTCCAATGTGACAACGAAATAAATATTCAGAGAATTACTAAACTTTTAGTTTTAATATCTGACTTCTTAATTCATCTTCATTGAATTCCACGAATAGCGTTTGATGGCATGAAGCCTTAAAAAAAAAGACTCTGTTCAGTTTATTGTATGTGATTGTGTAAAGGTACCAGGGGAGATCACTCACAGTTTATAGCCCTGGCTTAGTTGTTACATTCTACCAATTGATTCATGGTTTAGGGTTAAAGTGTGCCTTTAAATATGGTTAATACATATGTTCATCCTATCAGCCATAACCATGCATTGAGTTGGGTTGAAATATATGTAATTTTCAGTACATTCACACTGTCTTTTCCTGTTGTCATGCGGTGCTTTCCATGGGGTGACTGTGTCACTATGTAGCCCATGTTGTTTGTTAAATTTGGAAAACTCTGGGTGGATGGAGTAGGATTGATGGGTTGTGGGGGGAGGGTGTCTGTCTGAATGACATGTCTCAAAGATGCTGTTATCAGTCTGGGCCAACACTGGAGCAGGTCATCAGGTGAACAGACACCTCTGATTTACACCTGTCCCCTGTAGACAAAAGTTATCTTCTTATTTACTCCATGATAATAGTTTGAACCTTCTCCCCATCACACCATTCAGCAGACGATACGACGTGGAAGATGGCTCATTTGCATACTCTCCCGTCAACACAGATTTCTGCCAGTCAGAATTGAGATTAGCCACATCAGACCATGTTTGTTTGTGTTACTTCCTAATAATCAAGCTTATTAGTCCTGTATTTTGTTTTGCTAGATTCCTCTTCCGTGTAGGGTATCATTCAAATAACATAAATTTATTTCTGATTCCTGTTATTTGAGATTAAATGTATGGTCATATTTAATTAGAAAGTACTGTATTTTAAATTATGAACTTATATTCAATCATACCCTTCCTGGGTGGCCTGTTGTTTAGAGCATCCTTCTCGAGGCCGGGAGATCTGAGATCATTCCCCGGTTTGGTCGTCCCAAAGACTTCAGAAACGGTACTTGTTGCTCCCTTGCTTGGCGCTCAACACTGAGAGGTTACAACAAGAAAACAGCACTGTTCTGCCTAGTGCCAGTATAATGTGACTGGATGGGGTATCATGTCTGATGTCCCAAGGGCAACAGCACTTTGTTGGCATGCAGTTGCCCTCCCACAAGAAAACATACTATATACATTCTAAGGACTCCTCATTGTCATATAATTGAAATATTGTTGAGTATGAGATAGAAACCTAAGCATACATACCTACAGATACTCAGTCATAATCATTTTTACTTTTCGTTCAGATTATTATTATTCTCCACAATTTTGTCCCGGGTTTCTAGAGAAAACGGTAAGTCACACAGTTATGAAACTTCAGTATGTTTTAGCTACTGACCTGATGTTTTGCACCTAAACTTTTGGAAGCTTTTAATCACGTGACTTGGCGGCCATATTGAATTTTGATGAAAACCTTTGAACATCTTCTTCTCCAGAATGGCTAATGCGTTTGAGCTGAAATTCAAACCGTAGTTGCACAAAGTCTAGGTACTTTCAGGATGATAATGAAAACTTTCTGCGTTGAAAATTGTACAAGCTCGCTACTGGGTGAATATGTCATGTGACCGACAAGTTGGTTTTTTGCTAATAATTTCTACATTTGTACAGATGATGTCCTACATATAGTCCTACCTGATGTGGTTTGGGACACTGATTCCAGATATGCAAATTTTGGGAAACCTGAAGTGATGTCATCAACTGCAAAAGTGGGTGTATCTCCATAACCAGTGAAGCTAGAGATGTAGTTTTAAGGCCTAGCGTCATCATAAGACATGAAGACAAATTTTATAAAACCGGAAATGACGTCAGCAAATCAGAAGTATTACATGTACATGCCAAAAAGAAAAAAAAAAATCGCCATTTTTGCAAGTTTCAAAATTGAAAAACTTGTGCATCTAAAGTGGCATGCTAGAAATACATAATGTTAAGGTATTTAGTACGAATAGGGACTGTCTTTCACGAGTATAAGTTTGGGTGTCCTGGATCACGTAACCTAGGCGCCATATTGGGTTGATAGGAAAACATTTGAAAAACATTTTCTTCCGAACCCTCAGTAAGATTGACCTAAAATATTGCACATATAACAACTGTTGCCTTTGCATTGTTTGGCTGGAAACAGAATGTAATGTGTGAACCAATAACCTGAACCAGAAGTGATGTCATGTGAAAACAAAAATTTAAATTTTGAGTGTCCTGAACATGCTAGCTTATGTAGTTTGACATGCTGATTACGAATCTGATCTCATTTTTTGACTGCGATGCATTTTTTGTGGCAGATTCCGATCAAAGTGCGAAAATGGGCAATTTCCCCTATATTTGCATGTGACAAAAAACGGTTAAAGCTCTAAAGCTCAAGGTCGCTCAGTGGAAAGAGCTCTACATGTTCTGTATACGTGCTGAAAATATTTGAGCTGTCCTAAAAAAGACAGGATCTTTCTGGCTGCAAGATTTGTAAAAAGGCTGGTTTACTATATTTGGCAAGTACGTCTACATGATCTATAATGCATCTATCATGCATTCATGTTTAGGATGAATGTACAAATATGTTAAGTATGCTACGTGATGTAGTTTGACGTCCTGATCACGAATCTGGTCTTATTTCTTTCTTACGATTTTCACTTTTCCCTGAAATTCCGATGGAACTGCGAAAAAGCGCAGTTCGCCCCATATTTGCAGGTCACGTGAATGAAGTCTGTTACAGAAGTAAACCCGAAAATCTCTGAGGGCAAAGGGCTCCACATCTACTGTATATGTGTCAATGTAAGGAAGAAAACGTTACAGAACTGCACATACAGGCCCCACTTGCTTGAACTCCGTCATCGGTGTCCCTGACAGCTATATTATGTGTTTGGTCAAGAGCACATGCATATATTTGGAGGACAGCTCAACATGTTTGTTGAATAAAAAATTAAAAAGAACAAATTTCTAAATGTAATTCTGGTTTTTGATGAATTCATGTAGAATGCTAAGTAATATTTGTCTGTGATGAAGTTGAGAATTTGTTAGACTTCGGAACAATCCCGAAAATTTCATGGGGCTTGTCAGCTCTAATATTCCTATAGACGTAACATGATTGGATGGTTAATTTTACCGTATGGTTAGATTACATCAGTAAATTGTTATTGTTTTATTAGAGAAACTGAATTATTAGCTTAAATTACAAATGCTAGTTAATATTTCCCTTGATTAAGTTACACATTCTCTTTGATCTTGCACCAGATGTAATGTTTAATGACATTTATTTCCCTCTAAATATGGATTTTTGGGGGAACAATTTTAAATAACATCAGTACAAAAACATCAGTAATAAAATCAGGAATCTCATTTCTAAAAAAAGAAAGAAGAAAAAAGGTCATCAAAGGAGTTTCATATTCATGTAAATGCTAAGAACGTTAGAAATTATATTAAGGAAATATTTCGAAGGTGATTAATCCCTTGTGAATGTTGGTTGAGAATTTTGGAATTGTCACTGTCATAGTGTAGATAGCTATAGAAAAAATGAGAGGCATCAGGTGTTACAATATGAATCCAACGTGCCCTGTGATGACCTTCACAGATAAGACTGGCTGTCACAGAAAATAGCTGCCTTAGCAGATTAACGTCCCTGTAGGTTCATGTATACTGTAATATTACAAACCCCAGGGGCAAAGGAAAGGTAAATTTAAAAAAAATAAAAATATCAAGAAAAAACAAGCTGAAAGCTTTCTTACAAGTTCAAGAATGTATCTAAATAGTGCATGTGGTTGGGTGACAATAGGTTAACGTCATTACTTTCTTACTTTTAAGTGAATGGCTATTTGATATTCGTACATTACGGATTCGTGCGTAATAGAACTGCCACAGGGAGAGTCAGCCTTTTTTGTGTTTTTTCAATTATTTCTGTCTGTCTTTCCCATAAATTTTTACAAATGATTTGTGCTAGGTCTTCATGTACATTTGAATTTGGTGTTGGTAATGGGGTGTATTTGTGGGAAGTGCTGTAAAGTGTTGGGAAAAAAGATGGGTGAAAAAAAGCATTGTGACAGTGGCTAAAAGGAAACAGTTAAAAAATGATGAGCTCATGTGGTAAAATTTAATATTGTGGATTTTCCTGTGTTTTATAGTAACTAGGAAGTTTGGATCAGTATTTATACATAGATATGTACAGTTATTGTAGGGGCAAAAGCAGAACAGTGCTGCATTTTCTCTTGTTTGCCCATTTCTTTGAGTAGACATTGTAAAGTTTAGCTGGGGAATTAGTGAAGAAGTAAGATTGGTATTAAAATTAATGATTCTGTTTTCAAGATTCCATAGAATACAAGCAAGCTTTTTGTCAGACTTGTCTCTTATCGGACCTTTGTTACCTGGGAAAGATACTGATGAGGGAAAAACATCTGTACATTAGGAATTAAAATGAAATATGTTTTTGTGTATATTTTAAGTTTTGCTACCAGTGGTGTGAACTTCAAAAGGATGAATGGGACTTTCCAACATGACACAGAATTTGCCATGTAGATATAACTGATTTTTAGTATGAAGAGGTCCTGGGCAGTATTTTATCTCTTCAGATAACTTGTTTGTGTTCTGGAGGGATATATAACTGTTAGGACTTGAAGTGTGGGGGGGTGGGGTCTGTACAGCACCGGTTAGGTTCCCTCATGACGGACACGTGCCTACAGAGTCCTATCATTTCAGAATCACTAGAGTTCAATTCATTCACACGTGTCTATAATTAATTCATAATAGTGGGACATTAACGGGAAATAAAATTTTGTTTTATTATTGGTTTGTACATGTAATTACTGTGTTTCACCTAAAGGTTAGTGTGTAAAAGATGCGCTTTCAAAGGGACATAAATACCTTAAAACAATACTTTATATACCAACTCTTATTTATTTCTGATAGGAAATTATTCCAACTTCCCCCCAAAAATGTCTCAGGTGTCCTTATATGATGGATGAACCAATCAGAATCAAGCAAAATGTTTCCCTTCAAAAAGGCTGAACTCAGTTAACGTGCATGTTTTGAGTATTTTTTAAATTTTGCGCCCATAGAACTCGAATATAGAAATACTTGTAGTGATTATATAATAATTGAATTTTTGGAGCAGCTGAGAAGCTCTCTTAGATAAATGTTTTGATGTTTGCCAAGGCCAGATGTGTGCAGAAGTATGAATGAAATTGCTGAAACGGCATTCAGACAGAATCAGTCATCAACAAATTTCTGGAGATTTCTTGGAAATAATGCAAGGCTAAATTACAGTTTTAGCAATGAAAGTGACATCAAGTAGAGAAAGTTATTTGATAGCTACATGTACAAAATGTCCACAGATATCATACAAATGTTTTTGTATTCTTTGCTTTTTGACTTTGGCTCTAGTGGGCTTACCGATAGATTATTATCTATAGAGGCTAAGCCCTATATCATTCCTACTGCCTGCAGCCGTATTTTACGAACATACGTGCTGTCCTTTTCAGTTTGATGGTAGCATCAGTAAAACATTTGTTTCTGTAGACCCACATGTCTCAGCTGTTTATTGTCCCGTGTTGTCCAGTCGCACAGGGGTACAAAATTCCTAGACAGCAGGTCCATTTCGAAAGTCCAAAAAAAAAGTCGAAAATTGAGACAAAGACGTCGTTTACGTCTGAGTCTCGATCGGTAAAGCCTGGCAAGAGCCGAGTGTTCCCAAGCGCCCCCAAAACGATGACGTAGATGTCAAAATGGCCATTTACGTGCGAATGACTTTCGCAATGGATCTACCGTTGAGGAGTTTTGTACCGGTGTGCCTTTACTACAGGCTGTGCGAAGCGACAACACAGGACAACGAACAGCTTAGACATGTGGGTCAACGGAAATAAATGTTTTATTGATGCCAACATTAAACTGAGAGGCACGGTATGCTGGTAAAATACGACTGCAGGCAGTCGGAAGGATCTAGGGCTTAGCCTCTGTAGATAATAATCTATGGATAAGCCTGCTAGAACTATCAGGACTTATTACAAACTGCAAATATCCAATTTTATTTTAATAAATTGTAATTGTCTATTTATATTATCAGTAAAATAAAGGAGTGTTACTGTCACAACTCCATAGTTAACTTAAGTCTTAATTGATATTTATACAGATAGCTCAGAACCAATTTTCTTGTTCCATGTGCATGTGGGCTGAAAAGAAAAGTGAGTGATCATATGAAAAGAAATGTCAGTGATCACATGAAAAGAAAAGTCTGTATTCAAATATGTGTACATCACCTATAATCTTTTGTAGGTGACGTGAGTGTGCAGCGGTATCCAATGAGAAATATTTTTGGATGAAATTATAATTTTTATCCAAGGTATTGTAACCATTCATTCAAAAGTCAGGTTTGTGGTAAGAGTCCACATACAGTTACTATGAACATATACCATAAACTGGCTTTCTGAGGGTACACACAGCATGACAGTGCCACAGGCTTTCTTAGCCTCAGCTTGTGTGTTTCCCCGGTAAGGTCAACCTGTCGCCCATTGTGCTATACCTGTAATTTGGGTCACCTTGCTTTGTCAGGGAGAGGTAGGGTTAGCTTGCAGATGGGGTGGGGGTGGGGGGCTATATACATGTACCTTCAGGGTATTGATTGGGTGTCTACCTGACCCATTGCCTATTTGTCACATCTGTACCCTATGTATATCTGAACCCTACATGGGCTTTGAGGCTTACCCCAGTAACTCCTTACTATCCTGCTGGGTTTGACATGCTAATGTCCAAGATAACCCAAGCTGGCTTACTTCATCTCCTGGGGCATTATGCCACAGTGTTTCCAATGGCACAGGTTTCAATATACCATGACATATACTCTCAAGTTCAATCTATTTACATGTATGCGGACCACTTTGATAGGATTAAGACTGTTGGCATTTAGGTTGCGTAGTGGTAACAGGTGTGAATTGGTACATGGAGGTAAATTAGAAGGGACAACAACTGGGCCCTTCAAAGTGTTCAATGTGCAATGCCGACACGGCAGGACTGGAGCTTTGTTTTAACAGGGGATGTCTCGTCTGTGCTTAGGTAATCGCACATGGGCTTTCAAGATTAGTAACTTTGACACGTTGTGAATGGTGCTCAGTTTCCCTGTCACGCCTTGCTCACTCAGCTGGAGAGCCCTTGTTTTAATTAGTAGGAACTGCGCCCGTGCGCACCTGTATGCCGACTAGTGATGCTTTTTGAGAAATAAACGAATGTAGTGTGGAAAAAAAAAATGAAATTTGCCATGAAACCGTTTACTGTACCCATAATTGTGGCATGTGCGCATTCAGTGAAGTATTTATCCAATCTTATTTGTGTGAACAGCACATCATAAGTTGACCGGAAATCCGTTTTTAAAGAACTCAAACATGACCAATTCTGGATATTTTTGAAAAAGGCCCATGTAATTTAAATGGGCAATTTTCTCAATTTTAAATCATCATTTAATTAAAATTGAGCTCCTGTACCCCTGTCCGGTCAGTTCCAGGTAAATGCAACTAACTAATACTAACTGACAAAACTTAACTTTATCGTACTATGTTTACCAGAAAAAATGGAAAAGTTCCAGAATATTTTGTGCTTTTCATTGGAGTCCTTAACTTCTGAGAAAATAGTCCTATCGATGTCATTTAAATGTCCATATAATCTCATAAATGTGACCTTGCTACATGTAAACATGTATTGTGCGCAGAATTTGTTGTTAATGCTTTTTACTGAAACTAAGTGGGCACGATGGGTTCCTTATAGAGCCAGATCAAACTGAGGCTCGAATGCGCTGTATCGTACACTGTGCCCTGTCACGGGAGGTTCTCTTCAGAATGCAAAGGAACAGCAGGTGAGTCTGGCAGTCTCCCCCAGACTGACCGGGCGAGTTGTGCCTCCTCCTGTTTTACCTTCATGACTGGTGTATGTTGAGAAACTCACAAAAGCTGTTGGAATATGCTTGTTTGTTGTGTGTTGAAACAGAAGGCATGTTTTAATGAAAAGAAGAATGTGAAAAGGACCCCATCTCAATATAAGAACTTTACTAAATGTATTCTCGACAAGACATTAGGTTTAAAGCTGTGGGTACAATTTCAAAAGATATGTCTGGGATTGTCCTTATCAGACAGTAGGGGCCGTCCCTATGGAGGATGAACTTCTGCTGTTTGGAGACAGGTGGCCTTGTTCTCGTGATAATCAGTCCAAAGGTCAGATGTATGTGTACGCCAGTTCATCCAGGGTTTCGCCTTGAAATTGAATCTTTTGAAGAACAGTAATTTACATAAATTTGCATATTAGTTCGGATGAATTTATTTACTGGATAATACGACGTGTATGGCAATAGTTAATGTTTTGTCAAGAAAAGAAATATGCAAGAAGGCCATTCTTCTTGTGATGGGAAATAAGGGCATTGAATGAATCCATCAAAGCAGAATTAGGTAATAAATGGCACTGTATACAAAATCCCCATAAGGAAAAAATTTTGGGGAGGTATATTTGCACGTGCAAGTGTTTAGATGTATATAGTGTGCTTTCACATGAACACACTGGTTAGAGCATCGGCCTACTGAGGACTCTGTTCAATCCTGAGGCCTGTCATACCTACATGCCCTGGTGTGAGTTCTTAAAATCACCAGTCTTATTATATGTATCTCCCTCTACATGTCCATCCATGTCTGGACACTCAGCGCGGGGGGATTAGACAAGCATTGGTTATGACTGTACTGTAGCTGGGTAGGACATCATGGCTGGTGGTGTCTTCGCAAGGTGTTTCAGTGAGTTCCAATTCCGGATGCCATGTTAAACTTCCAGCAAACAACAACATCAAGCAAATGAAGGCACCCCTTACATATATGTTCTTTAAACCCTTTTAATAAATTCAATTGGATTATTTTATAATCTTTAAAACCTTTTAATAAATTTAATTGGTTGTAACTTTATGCACATGTAGCCAGCAAGCAAATTGGGGATTTCAGATGTGAAGACCACCAAGTCAGCATACACGTAGGATATAGTATTTAGGAACCATGGGCCAATTTCATGAAACGTACACATTTTTTTTTACCCTGAATATACACTACCTGTGTCGTAGGTCCATAAGGCACCACCACTTACGGAGGAAAATGTCCGTACAAAGTTTTATGAAATTGGGCCCCATGTCTGCAAATAAATATTTAATTTAGCTGTACGTTGTGAAGAGCCTGCCCATGTTGAATGATTCTCCCTTTGTACGTGTCTGGTCATCATTTGTTTAGTTTAAAGAGAGAAAGTGTTAACTGAACTCTCAGAAATACTACTGCTAGTAGCAATATGTTGTAATTAGTGATGCCCATTCCGGCACTTGTGTAGTGTAACGTTTTTTGAAAGCAACATGTCTCCCACCAAAGTGGTGTGAATACTGTATATGTAAAAAGTTATTGAGTATGATGTTAAGCAACAATGAAATGAATAAATATCTCTTTTTTTTTGTTTATTTTCTCCATTTCAGATCTTGAACTAAAGAACATTATTGACAAGTTAGCCAATTTTGTGGCTCGGAATGGTCCCGAATTTGAGTTCATGACCAAAAACAAACAGAAAGACAATCCCAAGTTTTCGTTCCTGTTTGGTGGGGAGTATTTTAATTACTATCAGTACAAGGTGACTACAGAGCAGACAAGTAAGTCCACAAACTAGCCATCATGTTCAGAAGGTTTCCTTCAAGGAAGTTAATTGTTTGTATATTTATTTGATTGGTCTTTTATGCTGTACTCAAGAATATTTCACTTATATGACGGCAACGAGAATTAAGGTGGGAGGAAAGTGGGCAGAGCCCAGGAGAAACCCACGACCATCGACAGGTTGCTGGCAGACCTTGCCCTGTACAGCTGGAGAGGATGCCGGCATGGGCTGGACTCCTTCCAGGAAGTTCGTATATACATGTAAGACATACAAGTTCAACATCAATTAATTTTACCACCACATAAGTCCACAGAATGGCCATCAGTTAAGTTAACAAGGTTGCCATGAATTAAGTCCATCAATGTTCTATGTATTAAGTGTTCTATTTATGATTTTACCATCTAGTGTGTTCACAAGTTTGGCCATCAGTTAAGTTTATATGTTTTCCATCATGGATTAAAGTTCATATAAAAAAAGAGATGGCCATCAATTAAGTTTGGAGGTTTATCATCCAGTGCCTTTAATATTCATACCAAGATGTTATTGTAGTAGATTTATGTTAAATATGCCGATCAATGTAGGCTTTATTCACAAGAATGATGATGTTTTGAGTTTATATACATGTATTTTCTATTTGGAATACAGCCTGTAGTTTGTCACAGGTTGTCTTGCGCAGTAGGTTGTGGAAATCCAATGAAACTCAGTTATCTTGCTGACAACAAAGGCTTCCAGCTGATTCCAGTTTTGTTGAATAATACTCTGACTTGAACTGTGATGTATAAAGATGCACGTGCACATTTAGATCTTTGTGAGGAAATATTCTAACATCGACCCACAATTCCAAGTAAACTAGTTTAATGACAATGTATACAATTTCCATTTACATGTAGGGCATGGAGGCACAGAAAGCCTGAAACTTTTCCAGTAGTAGAACAGATGTGTCATTGTCTGGCTGATAAAATGCCCCTGAATGAGACATATGAATATGACAAATTGTTTATTAACCTGTACATGTATTTCTCTTTAATACCTAGTACCTTGTATAGGGGTTACAGATGTTTATTGATTGTGGACCTGGTTTCAGGGGAGACAAGGCTTGTGACTTCAGCAGCTGTGATGACTGTCACCACCAGAGGTCTCTGATCTGTCTTCTGGGGCTCAGACCACACATGTAGCTTTTGTAGTTTCATCAGCAGTTTAGTTGATATAAATCAATAGTCTCACTAGATCACAAGGATAAACACAACAGGAGTTATTGCTGTAAACATCGCTGATTTCATGTGCATGTACTTATTGGTAGTTTGCGTTATGGTGAGTGTATGTGAAAAACATGATATGCATCATAGGATTTGCTGGTACATTTAGTTGTATGGAGTTATGATATCGGCTCATATATCTCTCTACATACATAGCTCATAGATCATAAAGACAATTTCATACATGTAGCATGTATCGCATAAGGAGCTAGAGAGAGAGAGAGAATCTTAGGTCAGCGGGTGTGTCAAATGGCAGCTGTTCAGAAAGTCCAGGTACATGTGCTCAAGTGCGTCATATTACCTCACCTGGAAATTTACCTGTGTGAGTAAGCTATGTCACCAGGTGATTAATCTAGGCTCAAATCTGCTTGTGGTACTGACTCACTGATGAAAACCTCACACCTGTTCATAGGTGGTTTCAATGACGCGGAAATCTTTTGTGTTTTTGTTGTTTTTGTCCAGTCTTGTTTTTTGGAGCAGTAATCTTTTGTAGTTTTTATGCTGACTTTTGTGCACTTGGAACCCCAAATTCTGTTTTGTTCTTTTCACCAAATATTTCTCCCTTTCACAAATGAAACAATAGCTGTAATTATAATGTATTGATGAGATACAAGTAATTTATCATTATTTTGTTGGCTTTAGTACAAAATTTGTAGTACTTTTTTTCTTGTTTTGATTTTGTTGGGGTTTTAGTTTGCTGTTGAGTGAAGAATATTCTGTCAGAAATTACTGATGCAGGTAATTGATTTACACGCACTGAACCTAACTGTCAGGAATGTTCTGCTGGAATCTGTTAGATAACTGGAAAATTTTTTGCTCCTGAAAGATAAGAAATGTTTTTCTCTCTAAACAGGAATGTCCTGCCCCAGTGTTTTCCTTGATGCTATTTCCTTGAGACAGTTATGTAATACATGTAGATATGTCTAACAGATTCTCTGTGTTTCTTCACAGTCACATCATTGATAACCAAGAGGCTTTGACAGGGGTTTCTTACTCGACATTTGATTATCTTTTTTTTCTCAAAACGGAGGTTACATATCTGGCAACTAATTAAAGCTCGTTGAGCAATGGCTTCAGACGTAGAATGACATAAATACTAGATTGACATTTGTGAGGCAGTAACCCATGTGACATGGCTCTGGCTGTTGGCCTACATGTATCTGTCTGTAACAGTTATTTTCAGACCACACCTCAAAATATGACAGACATCTGCTGATTTTCTCCATGTGCATATATATATATATATATGTCTAGGCATAAATGTACATTGCACTGGGCATCATCTGAGATGTCTGGAACATCTGTCTGCAGAGTGTCACTGTTTATATGTGTTGCATAAAAAGTGTGAGTGTTGATAGATTATTGATGGGACACTCTTGTTTGGAACAGTAATCTTTTATAAACTGCATACAGATAATGTAATTTAGGGTTTGCTAGACAGGCAGTCTTCATTGTGTCACAAAAGCATATTTACATCTACACCATCAGTCCCTGTGGATGAAAATGATTGTTTTATATGCTGGCAAGTGATGTCAAAAAATCCTTCAGTGTGCAATTTGTATACGTGAAACACATTGTTTATGTAGGCAACCTCAGGTTCTGTATTCAATCCAGATAATGAATATCAAAAATACAGGTGTTGTTTAAAAAGTAAAGCATACACTTCTGGCTTTTTTTTAATAAATTAGGTGTGTATTTACAGACACATTTGGTTTATATCACGTGATTCTGGCCTCATTCCTGTCACTGCCATAAGTCGTTTTACCCCCCACCCCCCTTCACCCCCCACACCCATTGGTGTAGCATAATAATGTCACATCAGTGACATAAACAACAAACAGCATGTACCTGTATACATTTTAACTCACTGGTCACATTGAATTGTTCTACCGTAAGTGTGCAGGTTTTTCAGTGTGATTTTATATGATTTTGGAGGCAAAAATACATTACCTGTAGTTGAGTTGGCTGATATCAGGGCTTTCAGGTCACATTTTATGTCTACTCAGCATTTACTTGATTAATCACCATGAAAATATGGGAGCGTTTGAAGAATTACGGTACTAATGTACCAGTATTACAGAAATGGCACCACTTGTAAGACACTTATGATATCTGTTCTTTGTTGACAGTTATAAACCATCAGAAGCAGAAACTTGCAGAGCAGCAGCAGAAGTTAGCACACCAACAGGTGATGGTACAGCAGGCAATTACCCAGCAGGCCATTCAGACAGCGCCATGGCAACAGAACCAGCAGGTGACTCAGCAAATCCAGCAGCTCCAGCAACAGATACAACAACAACAGCAGAGGATGCAGGAGCAGGTCAAGCAGAGCGAGCAGAATCTGGCAGCGCAGTATCAGAGTCTGATACAACAACAACAGGTGGGTGGGGTGGTTTTGAATTCACCCGTGTACAGATGCGTTTCTGTGTTAAACGAGGATGTGAGAATAGACATAGGCTAGAAGAAAAGCAGAGAATCCAGTTCATTTATTTCGTAGATATTTCACGCCATACTGAAGAATATATCACTTATACAAAGGTGGCAAGGAATATGGTGGGAGGAAACAGGACGGGGGAACCCACCTCCCTCAGCAAGTTGTTGGACCCTCCCACTTGCGACCGGACAGTAGGCCAGTATGAGCTGGACTTGAATTCACAACGACTGCATTGGTGGGAGGCTCCTGGGTCATTGTGCTGCACTGGTGCGCTAACCCCACTGGCCACAAAGCCCCCCTTTAAACCTGATACATAGCAGAAAATATTATTTGACCTTTTTTTATATGAGTGTATATAAAATGAGAATGTGGGGGGATTTTCCACGGTAACAATTGATTGTGCATTAAGTTTCAATATTGTGCAGATATGTAACATGGATATAAGCGACATGCAGACTTCCCCTCTGTTTCTCATATTGGTTGTTGATTGACAATGGCTCACAGTCTATGACCTAAAATTTGGCCCCAAAAATTTCATTTTTAGAAGCAAATGTATGTCATAAGATAATAATATTGATGCTAATATTTATATTCTTCCTACCTTCGAGGAAACATCAAAACATCTTACTTAAGTTTAATGGAACTCTCAGAATCATTAAAAATGTACAACTTGGTCATAGATGAGAATTGTATTTATTTGTTTATTTATTTATTTATGTGATGGGGGCCTCCATGGCTCAGTCTGTTAGCGCGCTAACACAGCACAAGGACTGAAGCCTCCCACCAATGCGGTCACTGTGAGTTCAAGCCCAGCTCATGCTGGCTTCCTCTGAGGCCGTATGTGGGAAGGTCTGCTAGCAACCTGCGGATGGTCTTGGGTTTCCCCGGGCTCTGCCCGGTTTCCTCCCACCATAATGTTGGCTGCCGTCGTATAAGTGAAATATTCTTGAGTACGGCATAAAACACCAATGAAATAAATAAATAAATAAATATTTATTTGATTAGTGTTTGATTACGTACCTGGCAGAGCATGAGGAACCCACAACCATCTGCAGGTTGATGGCAGACCTTCCAAAAATTTATCAAAAACGTATCAAAAATTTGAGTCATTAACCATACATGTTTACCTTAAACCTATTCTTTCATGGAGGGGGTTAGAAATGTTTCATGTTTTGTCATTATCTTTGGTGTTTTTAATGTAGGTGTGTAGATTTGTAACTAAAGTGTGAAGGATTATTAAGGCTTCTGTCTTCCTCATGCATATTGAACAGCTCTGTACGTCTCTCTCGAGTGATTTGCCAGGTCACCATGTATGCTGTAATGTGAGGCTGTTAATACCTTGGCTTTCATACAGTGTTGGTGGGATTATTTTCCTGGATTAGAGTTAAACCCAGCTTTGTTGTTACAGGAGTTCTTCTCTTTAATACAAGCATTACATTAAGACCTGACTGATCAGTGGAAAGCTCCACTGTTATGCTGTTTATAAAATGTATGATTCAGTACTTTGATAGTCCTGCATGTATGTAAACTGAACAGTGACTCCTACAAGTTAACGACTCAGCCATAAAAATAACCCATATCTGTAAGGTGGATTTAATGATGACAGCAGCACAGCCCAAAGGCCCATGATGATGTGGATTAAGTGAGCTGTTGCTAACTATGCATGTTCCACGTAAAGAAGGCTGCGGTATCAGCTTCATATGAGGTCTTCATCGATTATTGTCTATTTTAAGACTGGCTGGGATGGTTTTTCAGTTTAAAAGCAACCCACTGTGCTCTCCCTGGGCTCTGCCTGTTTTTCCTCCCACCGTGGTACAGGTGAAATATTGTTGAGTACGGTGCAGAACACCAATCAAATAAATGAAAGGATTCCAAGACAAGATCATCATCCTGTGAAACCTCATAAATGACCGTTACCTTTATTCATTGTTCGCTATTGAAAAACTTCTGTACAAGTACGACATACATGTGGAAAACTGTTGGGAAACAGATATAAGTTGATTTTTTTTTTGTCCCTTTGTCGCTGTTTTGATTTCAAACTGTCCGTGACAAAAATGTTAAGTACAGGTTACGAAATAGCAGTGATGTTTGTCCTAGTTGTAGTCTATTACCCAGCAGTGATGTTTGTCCTAGTTGTAGTCTATTACCCAGCAGTGATGTTTGTCCTAGTTGTAGTCTATTACCCAGCAGTGATTTTGTTAGGATCTGCAACCTAGAGGACATTTGCCCTGAACATGCTCATTTCAGTGGGTCAGTTCAGGACTTGATGGGTCATAATTCCACAAGTACTATTATGACTACTATTCCTTGTTGTACAAGGAATAGTGAGATATATTCGTACTGACATATCTGTCATATTTTATTGGAGGTCCTTTGAAATGCTTTGAAAATGGTATAGGAAAATAAAATAAACACTGATACTAACTGCATGTTGATAAGCCAGTACATGGGGCAGTCGTCAGGCATGCATGTCAGTTGGTGAGCCAGAGATCAACATAAAGCATGTTGAGGAGTTCAATATGAATGTTAGAAAAGGATAGACTCTGATATCTTAGCTCAAGGCAGTCCTTGTGTAGCAAGCTTGCATAATAAATAGCTTTTCCTCCCACCATAATGCCGGTCGCCCTGGTATAAGTGATATATCCATGAGTACAGCACAGTATGGACAGAGCCTCAAGAGCCAGTAGTGGGATAGGCCTTCTCTTCCTAAACAAGAGAAGAAGATATTTTGGTGATATCAAATATCCTGTTGTGCCTGACGGAAGCTGGACAAGGCACAGAACCAAAGTTCTAATCTACATGCAGGCTGGCCCTAATGGGATATGCTGAGATTGTCAGACCTGTCATTGTACATGGGTATGACATCAAAAGCCTGGCACGGCACATGTATGTGGGATGTGAGGTCTTCTTCCTATGACAAACACTTGTACCTCTAAATGCTTGCCCCCCCCCCCCCCCCCATCTACTGTCTTTATATTAATATTATATAGGTTGTTGTATTAACTTGGGCTGATATGGACGTCCTGTTGTTGCCTGGCAGCGGTGAGGAGTCCCTCAAGCGTAGATCCATTTGTTTCTGCCGACATACGTGATATCCATAATATATAATACTACGAGTGAGCGTGTTGTGTAACTAATGCTGCACTGTTGAGAATATTTTATGAGCATCACAAGGTAGAAGATAGATGTTATTAGCAAAATGGAAATGCCTTGTTAATCTCTAAACTGCCCACAGTTGTTTTGTCATTTTCATGAGATGTTAAAGGATGAAAAGAAAGATGTTGGTTCTTAAGGAGTGGCATGCCAGACATTTAATTTTCTTTTTTTCTGTTTTGAAGCCTACACCCCTTGTTCATGAAAAATTTTTATTGGGGGACAAATCTGTTCATAATTGCGCCTTTATCCCAATCCTCTTTAACCCTTGTTAGTCTGTAGGATAATAAGATAGGAATGAACACTTTGTGATGTTAATTGTAAACCAAATCACCAGAATCTTGTGGCTATCATGGAATAATTAGACGATAACCAGGCCCCTGAAAAATGATAACCCGAAGTTTTCTCCAATGAGACTTATGAAAGTATGTACAAAAATGTGCAACAAGAACGTGGTGGAAAATTCTATGGACACTTTTGTGACTTGTGTTGTAATGAAGAGCATATTGTGGTGAGGAGGAGATGCGTTATTTATATATGTGGCAATACCCCATTTGTTTTTTATGCATATTTCGAGGTTACGTCATTGTACAGGTTACAAGGGACCAGGTTCGTGCCATTAACCTGACTCCTTTCTTCCATAGGGTTGTTTTGACACCTGTCGCCTTTGATGTCAGGATTGCAGGCCACTTGATTTTCAGAGTGACCACTGAGGCCTTAGGAAAACTCCAGTTTAAAGCCATTTTTACAACTGAAGACTAAAGCTGAGAACATTTTTCTTCCAACAATTTATGTTTAGGGACACCTCCTAACCTGCATGTTATCATATAAAAACCAAGCAGACCCTTTTGTTACATGTACGGTACCTGTTGTATGTGAATGGAAACAATGTGCATGGTGTTTGCATCTGTGGGTGGAGGAGGTGAGTTCAGAAATAACAATTGGAGACGACAATATTACCATTATTTACACGTACACAGGAGTCCTGGTGATCTTCATCTTCATCACATCACAGCACATAAAGGAATATCAGACCACCTGTGTTACTGTCTCAGGTTTCCTGTCTCTCTGTTTTATATAAGACTCACTAGTCCATGTACGTCAACCCAGACGCAACCACTGTTGACCGGCCCATACATGGAGCTGCCATGCTTTACGTATTTGAGTCAAATATCGCACTCAGTAAACATGAAGGCTGTGATGTCATGTAGGGTATTGTCATGGCAGCTGCCAGTAATAGATTTGTGTACATAAAACTTGTGGTAAGAAATACTAGACTTCGCAGACGGTAACGGACGTCAGGATGAAGGTAATTACAGACTTAGCATCAGTGCCTTGACGCAGACCTGACTCCTGATCTTTAGAAGCCGTATTAAAGTGTATATATGTTACTCAGATTAAAGTGGCAGTGTAAAGTCTACAGTGCTTGTTTGGTATGAATGGTATTTAATTGAATGAATGAATGAATGATTATGGCTTCATAGGCAATAATGCAGCCATATTGTGGCGAGTATTGAATTGAAATTCCAAAGTGGTAAATTTCCACTTGCTTATATATGTGCAGCTATCAAAACTTGTCCAAATATTTTACAGATGTCTGTTTTATTTTCCCATAAAGTGTAATGAACCAAAACCCTCTCACCAATGAGAGTTCAAGTCCAGTTCATGCTGACTTCTTCTCCAGCAGTACGTGGGAAGGTCTATCAGCAACTTTCAGATGGCCCTGCGTTTCTCCTAGGCTCTGCCCAGTTTATTCCCACCTTAATGCTGGCCACTGTCATATGAGTGAAATGTTCTTAAGTCCGTCGTAAAGCACTAGTGAAATACAGTCTGTCAACATGGATGCAGTGTATCAGCGTGAATACAGTGTGCCAGCATTCATTTTAGTTGACAACTTCAGTGCATTATACATTAAAACACACTGCTGGTGTCAGTGTCACAGCAGAGGTTTGGTAATTCCACAGAAGATCAGTTGCCTAATGTCACGAAATGTTCATTTGTCAGTTGTCATGCTTACACAGAAAGAGCGCCCATGGTGAAGGTTACGTGTGTACGAACAGATGGCCTATGTTTTAAGTTTACTGTAGGGGTGTTCCTTCAGTTGCATTCATACATGAGTTAATGTCTTCAATTAAAATCTGCATCTGTTTTATATCCTTGAATTAGTTACACTTGGCTGCATATTGGCTTTTGTTGTAGTATCAATGATGTGAATCCAGTTCTGATTAACTTGCAGTATACATTGAGGAGGGGTGGGGATAGGTCGGGTGGGGGTTGGGGGGAGATATTTTGTGTCTGTTGATCAACAAGGCTCACACATACTTGTATAATCTTTTGATGTTTTACTGCATAGATTGCACTTACAGGCGTAACACAGAACACTTTACCAGTTTTATTTTAATCATAAAGAAATATTCAGCCTTGGTAATGAAAAAATATACATTTGTAGACTTTGGTGTGTGTATGTTTTTTTGAGGATGATACAGGGAATAAGCTTTGTTCTATTTCAGAGTTGGACTTGCTAATCAAAGTAAAACAATAATATTGCATTTTTATTGTTTGCTTGGATTTTTCTTTTCTTTTTTTCTCTTTTTAATAATTGACAAGAGGGATTAGGGAACAATTATCATAATATATATATATATATATATGTGTGTGTGTGTAACCAGTCTATTAGCATGTATTCTATGCTGAATATGTGTACTTCCTTCAATTTTTATGGTTGTCAAGTGTATGGCATGTATCCACAATGGCATGTGGATGTTCCTGTTTTGGGAATGTCAGTTTGACAGACGCTGATAAGCAAATGGGTTGTTCAGATGTCTTCACATGTACTAATGAAGAAACAAACATGAAAATGAAATTGAGTTTGTGAAAGTGATGAAAGAAGTGTAGCGTTACTTGGGCTGGGTGTGTTTAGAGTGTGTCCGTACATTGATCTACATGTAAACCCACTGATCTAAGGCTACTTGCACTGACCATGGCCAAGATATATGTATTAAGGTGAAAATGTATATGCTTTTGGAGCAATAATCGGATCACTTTAATGGGTGGGTAGTTTTACAGGAGGATTTTTTTGTGACATGAACCTAGGAAAAAATAATAAGTGTTAATAAGGAAAGCATTGCCACAATTTGTGATATTAAGATTTAAAATTTTTGCAAAATTTGATACTATATGAATATTTCAGGCTGTGATACAGTATGTAAGGGTATGTGATGTAAAATAAAAGTTATGAAATAAAATTACGATGTTTGAGTTTCATTGGCTTTTCTTGCAAAATCAGTTATCATTGATATTTGTACCATTACACATTAAAAGTACATATGTGATTATTTTTATGATTGAATTATGTGAGTTGGTTTTCCCTCCGTCCAAGGTATTGGCTGCAATCATATAAATATAAGTGAAATGTTTTTTAATATGGCATGAAAAACCGATGAAGAAATAATTATTTGAAATTCTGGTTGTCATTTTAGATTCAGATTGAGGATGCGATTCTAAAGGCGAGAGAGGAGCGGTTACAGGCGCTGAGTGAGAGCTGTGCGATCAGCATAGATGACCTGGACAAAGTGGTACAGCCTATCATTGAGTCGTGCACCAAGGATGCCATCTCTGTAAGTGGCAAGTCTTAGCATGGAAAGGTATAGTCTGTCATTGAGTCGTGAACAGGTACAGTCTGTCATTGAGTCGTGCACCAAGGATGCCATCTGTGTAAGTAGCAAGTCGTAACATGGATAGGTACGGTCTACCATGGAGTCCTGCGCTAAGGATGCCATCTCTGTAAGTGGCAAGTCTTAGCATGGATAGGTGCAGTCTATCATTGAGTCGTGCACTAAGGATGCCATCTGTGTAAATGGCAAGGCTTAACATTGGAACAACTTGTGAAGTCGCATACTAACAGACACTTGAACTATCTCTTTTGTTGGCAAGTCTTAACAAAGATGCTTGGATAAAATATCCATAAACCATACCTGATATGCCAACCCCAAAATGACATCACTGCATTAAAAATTGTTCTGGCATTGTTGTTGGCAGGAAGAGACTTGTAAACCTCAAATATGTACAGTTTTTTTTGTCGTTGTCCTTTGGTGCACTAACAGTGTTAAAAGTGAAACAGTCTCAAGTACTACTATAAACATGAGGCAGTAATCTGAAATGTTAATTTTTTTTTCAGAATGGTAAAACCTGGATATTCACAAGAAGTGTGGGAGACACTCAGTGTGAATTCGTCACCTTGTATTTGCTCAAAAGGTATTAATGTGCTCTCATGCAACACGCATGCTGTTTAGTGCTTTTTTTTTGTGGTGAAAGGTGTCAAATAGTGTAAGATTTTCTGATGCAAGGGGCACAACTCTTGAGCCTTCAGGTGAGTTGTTGCCCTTTTTTCTTGGTTAAGTTTCAGGAGGTGTTGAGAGAATATTTGCATGTACTGTATCTCACCAAAAGCTTGGCATGTAAAAAGACACTTTCAGAAGCACATTTATACCTTAAAATGATAAAATGATACTTTTGTAACCAGCTCTTTGGCTTTTCACTAGAGAAAAGTAATCTTTAGGTAAAAGTTTTTGTTGTGCCTTCCCTGAGTGATGCAAGATTTACCATTTTCCAGGATAACTGCCAGAGATGCCAGTTTTCAGATGAGGTTACATCTGATTTACCTCATCAATGACTTGTTACATCACTGGTGAGTCATGTGTTTTGAGTGGTTAGATTGGGCTGGTTGAGAAAGAAAATACAGTGTCGTGTCATTGTTCAAGTTCAGGTGTCAGTCTGACAATAATTTCCACCTGTATAGTGGAGACTACCAGTACTTCACAGTAAGTTTGTCAGAGGTTGGAATCCAGCTCATTATGGCAGAAGGTTTGTCATATCTTGCCAGTTTCCTCTACCTGTAAACCTGAATGCGTTGATTTTGATGAAAAAAGTGTGTCTTATGCAATTAAATTGATCAGCAGAAGCTGATGTCTAAAACTCTTTGGATGATGTTTTGGATAAGAACTTGTATGCTTGTACATGTACATGCAGTTGTTCTTTTGATGATACGGTAAGATATTAAGATTCCTATATGCTCTAAAGCCAAAAGTATGTGAATACTAAAACATCTTTTTTTTTTTAATTTTAATTGTTTGTGGATTATTTTGTAGAGTCCAGTATTTTTAATATGATTATGTCCAAAGACAAAGATTGTGAACACTGAGGAGTCCTTTGCTTATTCATCACATTTCTTCGAGTTACATATTTTTACGTGGAGATCTTTACACACCAGTGGTCCCAAGCTTGTTTATCTTCGTCATATATTCATGAGGGAGGCCTCCGTGGCTCAGTCGGTTAGCGCGCTATCGCACCACAATGACCCGAAGCCTCCCACCAATGCGGTCGCTGTGAGTTCAGGATCAGCTCATGCTGGCTTCTTCTCCGGCCGTACGTGGGAAAGTCTGCCAGCAACCTGAGGATGGTCATGGTTTCCCTCGGGCTCTGCCTGGTTCCTCCCACCATAATGCTGGTCGCCGTCGTCTAAGTGAAATATTCCTGAGTACGGCGTAAAACATCAAGGAAATAAATATTCATGAGTATTCAGCACATATGCGCCAAATTTGTATTTTCATACATGTTAAGCTGTTATAGTTTCCGGTGAACAAACAGTATGATTTTTGTTCTTCTTTCACAGCCAGAGGAAGAATGCTGATGAATTGAAAATTGCATTGGAGAAAATTGTGGTCCCAGCATTTTGCACAGCAAGCACTGGTGTTGAGGAAGAAAAAAAGCAGAAACTAACAAAGGCATGTAGTCTCATATGGCAAAATGCTGAAGTTGTTCATATTTTTCCTGTTTTTTGTGCACTTGAAATATGTTAATAGTAACTGTTGTAAAGAGAACAAAATGTTGAATGTAGAGCAGTTAGGTAGGACATGTAGGTCTAAGAAGTGAGAAATACCTGGATTATGTCGAGTATCAGTTGTGCTTCTTGAGTCAGCATATAAAATTAAAAGTCTTGAGTATGGCCTGATAAGAGAAAATTAGAATCATTGCTGTTTACCTGGTGTGAGAGATTGGCAAATCCAGGCTATGCCTATGATAGGCTGATTTTCAGGCTTGACACATTTGTGTGACAAAGACTGCAGGAGTAAACCGAGGCAACCCTCTCACCACTGCAGTCAGTCAGCTTGGATTCTGTATCCCATTTAACAGTATTTAGATAAATTCTTCATAGCTAGGAATGTAGGTTAAGGATTTGATATTGTTGAACAAATTACGTGTATATAACGAAACAAACCTTATCCTCGGTTCGGTAGAATTCAGTTTCTGTCATTGTTTATGGCGTGGCAAATCTCTGTCAGTGTAACACTTTCTTCTTGACAGTTACTCAGTTTGTGGGAACAGAATAAGTACTTTTCACAAGCTACCATTGAGGTGAGTTGTCTGCCCCTGAAGAAGATTACAAGTTTTTACAAGAGTTGCTTTTCCTTGTTGGGATTCTTAGTAGGTGTAGTTTACCATATATGACGTGAAGCTTAGCCAAAAATCTCACAGACTATATCCCATGATTCCTTGCAACTAGTTGTTATCTTTGCTAATAGATCACAGCTGGGTTCCAGTAGGGTGGGAGGAGTGTGTTGACAAAACCAGTCAAAATGTACCGTCTGTACTTTTACTACTGACACTTTTCAAACCCACAACTGTCACTGTTTCTGAAATAGGCATTTTACTCGCTGACACCTAAAATTTTGGCTGCAAGTTTTGCTGACCGGTCGCCTGTGCTTCAGAGCACATCACTCCCCTTCACGTCACTTGTACATTTAACTTGGTGGTTTGTAACTTTATACAGTTCATGTAAGTGTCAGCAGAGTTCCGTTTTGCACAAACTTGAATTCTATAAATAATGCAAAATCCAGTGGTAGCACACAGGTTAGTTTTCATATGTAATGCAGTAATTCCCACAGACGAAGCTCATAGGTGTGGTTGTTTCCTGCCCTGGGCCCAGTGGCATTCTTATGCAAATTATCTGTCAAGAAGTGACGGGTTGTAATCCCTGGATTTACAGATGTAGAGTCTTTGCTGGAAATGCTGCAAGCTTTAAGTTTTATTCTTTCTGAGGAGTTGGTGGCAAGATTTAGCACTTGCTATCCAATATTATGAAAGACCAGAAATTGGGGCCTCTATACCCGTGCTTTGAACAGTTTAAGTGTGGATAACATACATCATTTCACATGGCTGATGTGAGAGATGACCAATCTGTGAAGAGCCGTCTGTGGCAGAGCTTCAAGGCTTCCAAACCATGGGCCCTTCTACTGAAATTCCAACTTTGTTGTGGCTGTCAGAGGCTCTACATCAAGTTCCCACTATCAGAGGAATCATCAGAATCATCCTGAATAAAAACTGCAGAATGAAGCATGTTGGATGATATGTGATGCGTGCACTATCCTGCATACAAAATGGATGTAGCGAAAACCCTAGTTACACCTTTATTCGACAAGACTTCGCGCGTTATACACAGATCCTCTACACCTCTACGAAGGTACATGCCTGCCTTCCCATTTTAACTGCCACCTTTACTGCAGTTTGCAGCAAAATCAGTTGGTCGACGCGTAGGTCTCAGCTGTTGAAATCATTTGTTACACAAAAGACATGTCGAAGAAGATATTTTTATTCTGGGTATCTTGGACAACCATGAAGAAAATGAAAATGAGATATATTGCCAGGCTTGTCAGTCATGTCCGGGATCACTACCAGCAGGTAGGATTGCTCGCCACAACAACGCCAGGTTTGTCAGATTTCGCTCATCATTTTCTTCAGTTAAATCCACGAGAAACAGCACTCCTGTGTGAAAATGGCCTGTCCGCAAGAAACATGCTGTACACAAGGACATAGCGTGTAGGTGTATGTAAACACCCTTCAGTTAGTTCATGTCAGGGGAAGTTACCATGTGACGCCATCCAGCAGCCACACTGTCATTGGCCCTTATTGCACAGCTGGGGGCTGATCACTCTCTTCTCTGATTCTCTACCACCAAATCAAATTGAATACACTTTAGAGCGAGAATTTATCGGCTTAACTTTACGTCATTTACGGTAATCGAGAACTCGAGACCTCTAGTGGCAGATTCATTTTCGTAGTGGGTTGGCCCCATTACACCCATCTTCGTTTCATCAAGCCAGACACTCCATACATCGCTACGAGTTTATGACTCTGCCTTCATCAATCGACAAGACGAATCCGTTGAAGTCTGAACTTGAAAAGCTGTCATCGTTATCCAATCAGATACTCGCCTGCTCGGTTTGTCAAAGAATTTATACATGTAGTAAATGTACTGAAGACTCTGGAAGACGTGGTGGATGAACATTATGACTTGACCAAGCCATAAAGGGAGAACAGACCATGCTATGTCCGGCTCGTGTAATGTTTTGCAGCACGGTGTCGGACATAGAACATTGAAGTCTGCGTCTGTTCGTAGATACATGTTGTTTTGTCCTTGCTGTTAATCAGTTAGGGGAACTACTCTTTGATTGGGTAATACATTAATATTCATCAGCTACTGAGTCGGTGGATCAGTTATTTCGGCCGTCTGGATCAAGGCAGAAAGCGTAGCTATAGGCGAAGTGTCGGACTTGATAAAATGAAGATGGATTGCACCACCAGGGATGGTGTCTATCAGCTTATTTTCATGGAATTTGAGTCTAGTAAAGAGTGTTCTTTAGGCCTACAGATAACTTTCTTGCCTGATAAGTATTTACTCATCCATTTCAAGCAAGCATAAGTAAAATGTAAAGTGGATAAGTAAAATAAGTTGGATAATATGCCTTTCAATCTTAAATGGCTACAACGACACAAAATTTAATGCATTTCCCCCAACACACGCACACAGAGCAAAAAAATTATTGCCGTGAAATTACAAATTACGGGTAGCAATAAATTAATATTCCTGTTAGTAGTTTATAATTGACATCCCGCAGCACACCACTTAACATTAAAGACAGCACATGCATGTAGGCCATTTTTTTCCAGTCTGTTGTCAAAATACTGATAGAAGAGTATCCTGGATAACCCCTTGGGATATGGATATTCAATTTACCAACCAAATGTTTCATCACTGAGATTGCATCAGTTTTCATCATTATTTTTGTCTGAAGTTAAATGTTCTGTCAAAGGCACGGCCACAGCAATCTTGAGACCTTTATTGAACTCTTCTGTGTACAGGGGTTTAAAAGCTCTTGCGTTCAGCGAAACATACATTTTAAAGTCTACCTCTGCTGCTACTGATTCAGTTGCACAGATTTCAAAAGTGTTTTTGTCATCAGAAACTACTCCAAAGGTGTGGCCGAGATCACAGGCTTTTATTCATCTGGGAAACAATGATGGCCTATCTCAAAATGGGCTTCGCTGTTGTTGTAATCCAACATGCTTATCTGCCCCCATTAGTTGCAAGGTCTGCCGAATAGAATAAAAATAAAGTTGTTTGCATATCTTTGCGTCTTGTTGCATATGTGGTATGCAAAATTTTTAAAACTGATGCATATTTTTGGAAAAGTTAAGTGTGATTTACGCAGATACACACATTATCTGGAACCCTGTTCTGTTATTAGTATTACATTTTGATACAATATTTGAAAGTTCGTGAATTTGTGACATGCTTGAAAATTTTGTAGTAAATTTCATTTCGAGTTCATAATACATTGTTCATCTTTAGCCATTCAAACAGAAAAAAAAGTTTCAATTTATCCATGGTGTTCCTGTTTGTTTTCCTGTATCTGTCCCTCTAGTGTTTGAAGGTGAGATTTTGTTTATTTGGGCATCCGCCATGCCTCACCCTCTGCTTGTCTATGTACATGTGTGTGCTGGGATCATGTGTGTATCACACATTGCTGTGACTCTTCCTGTGACTCAAACTCATCAAACAGTTGTGCCCCTTGGCTGCTTGAATATCGGTGCCAGTGATTTCTGTAATATAACATGTCACCGAATAGATACAATTTCCAAGTAAATTACATTTGTTTGATGTATTCCCTGACGCTGATCCCTCATAACTTGTCACCATGATCCTAACTGGCATTGTTCTTAAGCAGGCCAAGTGTACTTCTGTTTTAAGAGTTACCAGATTTGCTTACCTTTGTGGAGGGACGGAAAACCCTGTTCACTGATTTGTGAAAGTAGGTGTCTCTTCACATACCTGTATTGTTAGCGACAAGCCAGTGTTGGGAGAGGCTACTGGTCTTAATGTAGTGAAACTGAAGGCCGAAGATTCCCGTCTCCAGACTAAACATTCCCGTGACACCTGTCTTGTTATACATTATGCCTTTGGGAATAATACCTATCCCTACACAGTGTCTGCATCACTTACCCCTCAAACTAGCACTCTTAACTTTACAGAATTTTTGGATGCCTGTATTGGGCATTGCCAGTATTGTATCACATGTTAAATTGTCTGACTTTTCTCTCGTTTGTGCTTGCCTCAGCAGTGGAGCAGATATTTCGGTTTTGTCTTTCACCTTCTTTGTCTGTCTTTTGTGCAATGACTTATTTTCTGTGTAGATCTGTAGTTTGGTTCTGTACTCGCACAAAAAAAGAGAAAAAAAAAAAAAAATCTTCAAGGCAACTTTAGTCCAGCCAGCTATCATTGCAAACACATGTTGATACGTGTCGTAGGATAGGTCAGTTTTATCAGGATGTGGAAATGGAATTTTGATTTTTTTATATCAGTGGATGGGTCAGGTTTTTGGTTTGGTTTCGGTCTGTACAGGAGAGGATAATGTAGCCACGGTTTTAGGATGCACCATTTAAATAGTTCTTCAAGATTACCTATGCCAGATTTTTACCTTAAGGCATGTGATAAGATGGAAAGGTCACATTACACTGGATATTTTGGGGTATGCCACATCCCAACCCACCTGCCTCACCAGGCTTGTGCTCTGTTTTGAAAACTTTATTAGAATCTTATCATAATTAATGAAACTGTGTTCAGAACGAAAAACTCATGAAATACACAAACAGTAGAGTGGGAAATTGTATTTCCTTAATTACAGTTGTTGATAAAACTGTGTTAATCAGTAGAATATTTTGAAAGTTTTCATATTTGAAAACTGCTACAAAATATAGATTACTGTTAAATATTTTGATGCTTGTTAAATGCGTTAAAGGAAGCCTCATAACATACTATTCCCAGAAAATCTAACACGTCCTGGGCTGGTATTGGTAGAATACGATATATCTGGCTGTGTATCGGTGTGTTATCATTTACTGCTTCTTTCTCCTCCCAGCCTCTACTCACTACAACACGGTTGAAGCCCTGCCAGACTGGTATGGAGCCTAAGCATTGATTCCATATTTTTCTATCATCCAAAATTTAAGTTTGTTCACCTTTTGCTGCACATTTGAACTCTTGATTCTCTTTTCAGCAAATGAAAGATTGTGCGCCAAGTTTGGCAAGCTACCAGGTAAGAATTCAGGGTCCACTTCAGGGTCTCAAGAAAGTCATACAGTAGAGAGTTTGAATGCAAAAAGACAGTGTCTGTTGCCGTGAATTAATAAACAGATAGTTGTAAGTTACTTATTTGTCACATAACTGTAGTATTATGTAATGAGATAATGCAGTCACATATTTTTTTGTATGTAAATAGTTACAAAAACTGTTGATACATGTCATTGGTTGAAAGCATGGAAACGATTTTAATACACGTTTTGACTAATTGACTATGTTAGTGGAGCTTTTTCTTGGATGCGGAGTTGTAGAAATGGTGACTGGTTTGCATGCTGTCCATTTGGTCAGCATGGACAGTAGACGAAGAGCAAACTTTAAGTTACGCCAGGCCTGATATTTTGTGGAGAAGTTCAATATTTTAACGAACTTGAAGTCTATCTGCCACTTGACCAGCTCAGCTTACAAAGAGATATAGCTCCGGAAATGACTGGACAACAGATTATTGTTTTTTGCTTGTTTTATTGTGGCCCAGAATTTTTTTCTGTTCAAGCCCTAGACAACCAGTTGCTTGGTAAAAATGATATGACCTCAATAATGAAACAGATATATGGTTCAGAAGGAAAATGAGTCCCTAACCGTGGGCAAATTGCCTGTAAATATGTTGTCTGTAAACTGAATTATAACAAGAGTCTTCCAAGCCAAACAATAGAATATTTAAGCTACAAAAAACCCCAACCCATTAATAACTACAGTCACCTAAACAATTTTCACAACAAAGGAATGGCATTTTCTGACACCAAGTTCTCCAACCACTTCAGGATGAACAGTGAAACAGTTGCATCCAGATAATAGAAACAGCGGAGTGTCATGCATATTAGTAGTTTACAGCAAAATTTCAAAGTATTCTCGTTTCTGGCAGCCAGTTTCAAGTTCACCATTTTGCTGAACTGCCAACAGCATGTGCAAGGTTGTTTCCCTGGAGACGCATCCCCAGTTCACAGGAGGATGGAGATGACGAATAATTCGTCGCATTCGCCATTTTAAATGAGCTTTTTTCAATACCGCTTCAGTGTGTATTAAACAATATCTTCCCTTGACAAATTTGAACTAATTGTTTGACTGCTGTGGAGGAGTGTGTCTACAAGGAAGGAAATTTAACAGTAAGCGAATATGGTGTTGGGATGTAACTCAATCATGGCTCTAAACCTCAAATGAGGCAATGATTTATACATAGGAATGATGCATGGTTTGAGAAATGAATGAATGAGATAATGAGTTCAGTATTAACATGTTTTCACCTGTCTGCCCCCTCCCCCACCCCCAGGCCAGCCTGATCACTGACCACGCCCACATTGTCACCCAGATCACCAGCTCTGTCCAGCAGCAGTACACACAGCTGCAGAAGCAACACCAGGAGTATGCAGCCCACCTGAACACACAGCTGCAGGGACAGCAGCAGCAGCTGCAACAACTCCTGCAGCAGCAGTCTGCAGCACCGAAGACCACCCCACAAGGTAGGCTTTTGTAACCTGGTCTGGCACCTCACTACATGTGGTGATTTATTGATGTAGTGTGTGTGCTTGATCAAACTGTGTTTCCCCTTTCGTTCTGCCTAGTTCCTCGCACTGTAATGCTTGTTGTTGTTGTATGAGTGAAATATTCTTGAGTGTAGCATAAAAGATGAATGAAATAAATAAATATTGGGTTTGTGTTCCCTCTGAAAAAGCTTTTAAAATCTTTTTATTTAAATCTGTTATTTGCGGGATGATGGAGCAGATTTTTGTTGATTTTTGAACAGTAATTAGAAACGGTTTTATCCATTTGATCGACCGTAATGCAATCGATCATCTCTCCTGTAACGGATTTGATATTGGAGGTGAATATGGTAGGTTGCCTAATGAGACATGTGGGTGCCTTTTGCTTCTTTGATGTAGAAAGAGGCTACCAGAGGCCAATTATACAAAGTCACGTCTAACTTACGCCAAACTTTGAAATATGATTTTAAAACTTATGGTTGGAAACCAGAAATTAAAATTTTGACAATCTCAGAAGTGTTGTCTGAAGACCAATGTGTCATATTTTCAACTTACAGTATTAAAAACTATGCATTGTGAATAGATTTAAAGCTTGTACTTAGTTGTAAATTGGGTTGTGGTATTGGCCTGAAAACTCTTATTGAAAATGATCTGTGTTTTATGGCAAACAGATAAAAATGCTCATGAAAATCCCTTCTTCGTTCATATGACAACAACACGTTTTATTTTTCCGTTTCAGGTACATCGTTACCTATAGCCCAGCCTGGAGTGGTGACCCCAGTTTTGGGTCAGCCTGCCCAAACACTGCCAGGTGCCCCTGGCGTGGTACAGCCTGTGTCCCAGGCTGGGGTGATACCCGTCAGTCTACCTGTTGCCCCGGGGGTGGTTCAGACCGTCTCTCAGGCAGGAGTGATCAGTGCTACTCTCCCTGTGCAGGTATACACTTTTCTTCAGTAGAGGGTGAGGGAAGCTCTGGGCCAAAAAATGATTTAATTTTTTTAAACATGTTAATAAAATCTAAAACGCAATTTTTACTAAACATCAAAAGTAATATCTTATTTACTTGCCTCGAAAAATAATTTCTGCCAAACGTGGTGTTTATTTGGCAATAAAATTTTATTGGATTGTACTGATTTTGGCATAGTTTAACTCCAGCACCAAAATTGGCTTAAACAACCTTTGAACCAGTTATTAGAATAGAACTCTGCACCTAATCATCAAGCCTCTTGGGCTTTTGTTTAATCGGAATACAATGAAAGTTAAATCTCTAATGTTGAGTTCTTGTGATGCAAACATGTGATTCATACACATGAATGTAAAGGATGAGAATATTGTTCTTTATTATGTATACATCAGTGAAATCCAGGTATTTCCTTCACTAATAAAAGTGATGTCTTCACTATGTAGATATAACTTTACATTTTGATATTACACTGGTGGTGACCTTGACCCATTGACCCAGACTCTGTGACGTCAAAAATGAAACCCTTTGTTTTGTTCCAATCTGAGCTCACTGCGATGACGTCATAATACAAGTTTAGTCGATTGCTGTATTCCGACGTCATGCAAGAAGACACGACGTTATACTAGACGCCATGTTCACTGCTCCGACATCATGCTACTGACAGGTCTTTGACGGCCTGCAGCTAAAACATAGCTCAAAACTTCTTTCAGTGCACAAAATGATGACATTGTGAAAGCATAAATAATAAATAGTACATTGCACAGTGATGGTTGAATATCATAAATATTGTTCGAGTGAGAGGTCTCGTGGGTTATCTTTTCCACCTCTCACTCAAACAATGTTTATGGTCTTCAGCCTCAACTGTGCACTATCCTCTATGCTTTAAGCCTTTCCTTTGATTTGCTTGTTGTCTAGTTGATAATGTACGTACACAATTTCTTGCCATTTGACTGACTTTTTCTTGACCTTATTCCTCACAGACCAGCATTCCCACAGTGGCCCCACCGGTGGGAACCTCCCTGGTCAGCACCCTAGTCACCCCTCAGCCTCTCCCCCAGTCTGTCGGGACGGGGCAGCCAGACACTCAGATCACGGCTTTAGCCAATCAACCTGTCTTCACGCCTGGTATATCAGCCACAGGTCCCACAACCTCGGCAACAGCAACATCTGTGACCCTGGAGAGCTCGACCTCCTCTATCCCCACCCTGACAGCAGCTCCGCCCCTAGGCCCAGCCATCAATACTAACATTCCACCACCCACATCCGGCCCGGCCATGGCACCAGCATTCCCTAATCAGGTAAGCCTACAGATGTCAGCACTGATATTTGGAATCGAGACTGACTGGTCAGTGTACTAGCCTGTCCCCGATGTTGTCATTCACAGTTTACGCCTGGTTCATGGTAGATTCCTCTCTGGTAGTATGTGGAAAGGTGTGCCAGCAATGTGTGGATAGTGATGGATTTGCCTTAAGCTCTGTTCTGTTTCCTCCTACTACACTACATTGCTGGCCGCTGTACGAGTGTAATAATTTCTCAAGTACCATGTAAAAAAAGTGAAATAAATATTCTAGAATCTGGCAGTGATCCTTGTAGACCAAGTTGTGTAATGGCCTCTTCTTTAAGATCAATAGGTTTTAGCTGGACCTTGAAGCTTGACGGCTTTGATAAGTGCTTTGTAGCACAGTGTAAAACACTGGTTTAATAAACAACGAAACATATTTCATGTAACGCATCATTGTCGGTTTGAGGACTCTTTATATTTCAAACCACAAAATTCGCATTTCATCAAAGGCCTTAAATGTTGTGCTGTTTTGTTAAGTGTTCCCATTAGAGCAATAGTTCGTGATCTCTTTGCATATTTTTGCTCTGTTGATACATGCTTGTTCTAATGCTCCATGCTTCATCTAATGTTCCATGCTTGTTCTGATTAACCAGCCCCCACCTGGCCACCCCGCTGGAGGTCCACTCCCACAGTTCCCACCTTCATTTGGCACTCCACCCCCGGGTTTCCCGCCAGCCTTCAACAGACCACCACCTTATGACTACAACATGGGTAAGTCAGAGTTGAGTTTTCCTGTGTGTGGTTCCAACATTTTTTCCCACCTACATGTGTTGAGTGGGGTCGACCTATTCTTTTACTGAGAGGATACATGTTTCAATCTGGCCCTGACTGGGTGGGCTACAGATTGTTTGGGTTTGTCGGATGCGAGGCAAGTGGCAGTGATTTCCCCTCTGGACTCTGCTCACATGTACATGTAGTTCTGTTCGCCCGCGTACCCATGGCTGTCGAGTTAATTGTGCTGTGGAGCACAAGGCTCCAGTAAAATAAATGAGGAAAGAAATGTAGCTCCCTCTCAGTACTTCTGGGGCCTTCGTGATAGTAAGCTGTCAGTGATGCTCATAAGGTCCAGTTTAACTTGTCGCGCCAGTAGGCCAAGTTTGCATATCGGCAGTAACTTCCCAGAGGTTGGTGGTTTGCGCTGGACACTCCAGTTTGGTAAAATTTTTGAGTAGAGAGTTAAACAAGAATAAATCAAATAAGTAAATATTAAGCCTAACATGCACATGTTCGAGTTGATGTACATAGAGGCTCTCATGTTGAAAAGTTGAAAATAAGCTGTTCGTTTCTCCTGTTACAGGTCCACGGGGACCAGCTGCAGGCCTACCGCCTCTCCCCCCAGACTTCAGCACCCCACCCCCGGGGATGCAACTCCCAGACCTAAGTAAACCCCCTCCAGGCTTTCCTGTGGCCACTCCGCGCCTGCCTCTCCCTCCAGAAGTGGATCTCACCCCTTCGGTGCCGTACTATGAGCTGCCTGCTGGACTTATGGCCCCACTGGTCAAGGTAGATACATGTACTCAAAGCGAAAACATTTGGTTCGCATGATTCGTCTTGTTTTGTTTTACACGAAAACCTAATTTGACTGCTGAGCTAATCAGCATGTAGCTGTTCACTTGATTAAGGTCTTTGCGTTTGATTCATGTTGACATTACATGTATACTGTGGAAAGCTGGCCTTGGCAATAGGCTGTTATTGGTAAATGAGGAACACATTAACCAGGGCATTATAGAGGCAAAAGAACATCTTTGGGTGGTCATTTTTTACTCTTACTCTATCAGTATTTACAGGTCTATTTTCATTTGGAATTGAAATCTGTTAATATTCCGTTGTGTGTGTTTGACTTGGTTTTTAGAAGAACATTTAAGATTAGTTTTTACAAATCTTGAATAAATGTTCATGGCCTTGTAAGAAGGATTGCTCCTGAATTGATTGCTTAAAAAGCTGTATAATGATTGAAAGACAGTCAGTCTTGGTTTGCTTTTACTTTTATGCTGGTTTTAAAAGCGTTCGTCTCTTTCACTTTTAAGTTTTGGATATTTCCATCCTCATACAGATATCCATAACTGTGTTCAATTCTAACAAGTTCCTCCTGCAATATGGCTGAAATGACTGCTGATGGGGTTAAACTCCATCATTCCTTCATTGTAATGATTCCTTTTTATCCAGTTAACTAAGGTCAGCTGTGTTTAAAGAATGTCAGAATTGTAACCTGTACTTACTCTAATGTTCCCCTAGCTTGAGGACTCAGAATACCGTTCTCTGGACCCCCGAGACATCCGCCTGCCCCCTCCGGCTCCCCCTAGTGAGCGACTCCTGGCAGCTGTGGAGGCGTTCTACAGCCTACCCACCCATGAGCGCCCCAGAGACAGGTATGGCAAGCATAGACATGGGTGTTTAATTTACAGGATATTATTATTGGGTGTACTCAAATTCCTCAACCATGTTTTCTATGACAGAACAACATTCAGTGTAATTTAAGCAACTTTTTAATTTGATTTCGGAGAAAAAACTACATGGACTTCATGTTCATCTTTTTAAGGCTTCTTAAAAAGTGTAATTTTGTTAGTCTGCATAGAATAAATGCCCTGAGAAAAGGCTTGAATAAGCATCTTCCAAGCATGTGAAAACATTGAAAAATTACTGTACAAGACAAGGATTTTTTGCTGATCCAAAATGTTTTAAATATGCCATCTTCCTTAATTCTGGGGCAAAAAAGCACGCAAGACTGATGATGGTATCTCTGCACCAAAGCCTCTGACCTTGAACATAGTAGCTTACCTGTGTAACAACTCTCAGAAGGTTGTTATCTTTGCCTTGAATTGTAAACATCCAGTTTGGAGGAGAAAGTCTAGGGTTTTAGCAATAAAGGATCACTATTTCTTGACTGCTCTGTGCTATCAACTCATGAATGAAGAAAGCTTAATGAGAACTTTAGAGTAAAACGCTCGTCTCATGGATATTTCTGAGAAACTTGTTTAAAAATGTTCAAAAGAGAACTGAAGTCTCATGGAAAATGTATTCCTTTTCTTCGATATTTGCAGAATTTTTTTTTATCTTTTATAACATATGGTTGGTTGAAAACTCTCTGGCATTACCGTCATACAGGTACTGTCAAATGTCGTGTAATAATAATAGTAATGTCCTCAGTGATTTTACGCAAAGCTTTTGGCCCTCCCTAAGCCATGTGTACATTACTGTTTGTGTGACAGCGAGGGCTGGGAGAAACTAGGCTTGTACGAGTTCTTCAAAGCAAAACAGAAGGCCAAGAAGATAAGGGAACGGGAACGAGAGATGATGCCGAACAGGAGGTCACCTTCAAGGTCACCAATACCAGACTTCCGGCGCTCAAGGTCAAGGTCACCAGTGAGGCGGAGACGCAGATACAACAGCGGCAGGAGAAGTAACTCTCGGTAAGGGTGGCGGGAGAGTGATGAACCCTTCGAGGTTTTAACCCATAAACGGTGAACAAGCTACATGTGCCTTGTATTTGAAATGATGTACAATCACTGTATTCAGATTTTTGGCGTATCTCAGATATCGTGGTAAGCCTGACATAACAGAGTATTTTAAGATTCTATAACTTAGGAAAAAGTTTTAGTGAGGCTTGTTTTTATCATTAACTGAGGTTAAGATAAATCTTTTCAGCATATGGATGAGCTACTCTTAAGTCCACTTTGTAAGGACCTTAGAGCTAAAAGTGAATGTTCTGAGGATTAAACTTACTGTACGTGGATTGGGAGCTGTTTGTCGCTGAGTGGTTCGAGGCACTTGCCTTTCAGTTGTAAAGACACACGATGTAAGAGTTCTTTTCCATCCTTGAATCTGTACCTTCCCACACTCTCATTGTTCCCATGGAGACAGTAAGAGGTGGACAATGCTTGTGTGGCCATATACAGTCTGAAATATGCAAAATCTGTGGACTTATTCTGGTGTTGAGGATTGTGAGAAGTTTGTCACTAACTTGCACTTCAGTTTCGTCTAACCATAAAAGCGACTGCCATGGTATAAGTGAAATATTCTTGAGTGTGGTGTAAAGACAACAAAGAAACAAAATACAAATTCTCTGTGACTGATTTCAGGTCGCGCTCCCGTTCACGGTCGCGATCTCGCTCCAGCTCGCCCCTCCCCTACCAGCGCTCCAGTCGCTCCCCATCTCCACCCAGGCCCTCACACTCACGCAAGAAGTCCCGCTCACGCAGTGCCACCCCGCCCAGGGCCAGCTTGTAAGTACAGCAACACTTCTGTTGAGAACATATGTATGTATTTGTAAATTATGCAGATACATTTGTAATTGATGCAAACACATTTGTAAGTGATCAAATTGCATGTTTTAGTGATAAAGATACAGTTTTTCAGGGTAAATATAGAGAAAATTGTTAAGTCATGCCATTAAAATTTGTAAATGCTGCAGATACTGTTTGTAAGTCATAGAGACATACACATCGTGTGTGTGGCAAGTGGTGTCAAGAGATATCAGTATAGGATTTTGTAGATTCTAATTCGCAGAGTTATGTCCCTTCCCAACTGTTGTCTGGACAGGCATTGTATAATATTCACATGGTATGTTATCCTGTCTAATGGCCTCTGTCTGACATGTGATGTGTTCCAGTGCTGAGCCCATGCTGAACCCGGGGCCGGTCTCAAAACTAGGCGAGGACAACAAGGGCCATCAACTCCTCATGAAAATGGGTAAACTGTTTGTTTTAACATCTAAGAAGGACAAATTGAACCTGAAGTCCAGTTCATGCTGTTTTCCTCTCTTGCCATACTTGTGAGGGTTTGCCAACAGCCAGTGGATGGTCGTAGGTTTCCCCAGGCTCTGCCCAGTTTCCTCCCACTATGATGCTGGTCATCGTCGTATAAATGAAATATTCTTGACTACAGTGTAAAACCCCAATCAAGCAAATAAGTAAATTTCTGTGTAAATCGGTGAGTGTGTGTCCAGAAAAAGAAATCTTTAGAAAAATGTACGAGTGTAACTCATACTTGTGCATGAACAGTAACGAGTATTACACCTGCGTGTTCTGTACGTGACAGGTTGGGGAGGTCGTGGTCTGGGGGCCACAGAGCAGGGCATTGTGGAGCCCATCAGCGGGGGTGATGTGCGAGACAGACAGGACAAGTTCAAAGGTGTGGGCATTGACATCAAAGATCCGTTTGAACAGTTCAGGAAGAACAAGAGTGCTGGGTTTATACAGAGAATGAGGGCCAGGGATGAGAACATCAAAGAGAGTAAGTTAATCACCGATTGATAACCTGTGTCAATTCCAGTGAAGTCCTGGCTGGGCTACATGTGTGTGAAGGGTGTTTATGGATATATAACCCTGTAACCTGTCATCGTATGGTCTTGATTTTTTAACTGTCAGCTCATAAATATTGTGCAGAAGAGATATTCACAAATTTAAAAAGTTGTTAACATCAAGCATGAATTGAATTCACCACTTTGTCCTGTGAAAACAGGCTTTTTTTTTTAAACCATCTCAAATGACCGCTTGTAGGTCCAGGAGACACTTCGTTGAAAACCTACCAACGTCACTGATGGACCAAGTATTTGTTAGACGTGAGAAAAAGAAGTAGTGTTTTATGTACAACAGTATAGCATTACTATGCTGACTAGACTTGATTTGAGAAATGCCTTTTGTATTGACACGGAATGTTTGAGGAGTACTTTGTTAAATGTGGTTAATGACAGTTGGTGAAATGGATTACATATATTTAACTTATCTTGAGCCACATTTACTACACTTGTGTGAAAAATAGAAATTGCATAGCTTTCATATCACATTGAGAACATTCCACAGCCATTTATTGGTAATGAGGTTGACTTATGGTTTGTTTGCAGTGTGGGTTGTAGGCATTTTACAAGCAGTTTTTTTTTCAAGACCATTTAGTTTCCTCACCTATAAAGGGAAAAATTCCTGTATGGTGTTCAAACACCAATCAAAGAAGACAACATGAATATAATAGAACATTAGAAAGCATTTTAGGCTTTACTTACAAAAGAATTGTTTTATCAATTTTCTTGATAAATGAAAGAGAATCTCTTGAATTTATTATCAAAAACCCGTCAACTTGCTCTGTACCAGTAATTTTTATGTCTTGGCAATTTATGGAAAAAAATAATGGAGTCCTCCATTCATCTTTTTTTGTTTCTGATCGAAAAATTAAACTATTGTCTCTGTTCACAGCAAAGAAGAAGCCTGATGATAAGAATGGCGACTGAGGATGAGTGTGAAGAGTCCACCCTGGGCATTTTGGTGTGGTGTGCTGATGGGGAGAAGACTCCACTGTGTGGAGTGGTTATGTGTGAAGGTGTCAGTCCAGCTACATTTGTACATGTATGTTGACATGGAATTGCTCAACAAAGACTGTCTCTGTAATCATCTTCAGGTGACATGTGAACAGGTTAAACAGTATGGTGTACAGACATGATCTAAAGGCATGGTGTACACACATGATATAAAGGCATGGTGTACACACATGGTTTAAAGACATGGTGTACACACATGATGTAAGGACATGGTGTACAGACATGGTGTGTAGACATGATAGAAAGACATGGTGTACAGACGTGATATAAAGACATTTTGTGCAGACATGACATAAGGACATGGTGTGTAGACATGATATAAAGACATCGTGCACAGACGTTATATAAAGACATTTTGTGCAGACATGATATAAAGACATAGGGTGCAGACATGATATAAAGACATGGTGTACAAACACAGTGTAAATGAATGGTGTGCAGACCTGTACAGTTTTCAAAGATGATGTACAGACCAGGTATACAGACTTGATAATACAGACTTGAAATCCAGAGTTGGTGCAAAGGCATCATGTGCAGACATTGTATACAGCTGATTTGTACAGACATTGTATGCAGTGTTATCTCCATGTTATCCTAAGACAAGAAGTCAATCTGTGAGACAGTGGATATCTGCTACATTGTATTATAACATCTAGACTGAGAGTCGACAATAAAGGACATACAAGTGGCTTGGGGACTAAGGCCTGTTGGATAATCCTTTAAATAGGACATCATGATTTGTGAAGGACGTCTGCACTCTGTGACCGTGGTTATGGGGACGTTATAACTTCATGAGATTGAAGGAAGGAATTCTCTAACTGGAAGTCTAAGACTCCAAAATATGGAAGTGTAAATATTGCACATTTGTATGTTAAAAACACAGCATAAGTTTGTTATGAAGTGAGAAGAAAGGAAACAGTACCCCATAAGTATGTACATAAACAAATAAATGTGTGCAAGGATTGGTACATATAACTGTGTAAATTATGGAAGAGTTTGTGGGTTATCATGGGGTTAATTCTTGCCCTTGGATCTAGGCCCGGATATCGTAAAGCAGCCTTGAGCTTCGCGTAGAATTATTCTTTAGACATTATGTCGGATCTCAGGCTTGACGTTAGGCACAATATCATAGATCATGAATGGTGCAGACTTACCTGCCATGGTAAATGAAAATGTCTACGGTTAGTCACAGATTTAACACAGCGAATAGTTCTGAAGTCTTGGTAATTCTGTAGTCAGCTGTGTTATCCAAAAGATCATCCAAAATACTGTTCAATAACCTGGACTATTTTGAGTTTCAGTAATTCAGGTATTGATTTCATCTGTTCTGGTGTCACAATAGTGTGCTGATATCTGCATTGTTGATACTCACTTTTTCTTTTGCCTAGAAAACCATTTTTGTTCTGTGGTTAAAGCCACGTTTAAATTCGAAAGTAAAATTTACTTCAGCTCATGTACTTATATAATCTCATATTTTCAGGAAATAATTTTGGTGATATATTTAGGGAGGAGGCTATTTTTAAACCGCCTGAAGGAGAGACAACAAATGTTACACATGAAAACTGAGGTAACAAAGCATTTTTACCATCCCGAAAATATGGTCTCCGCAGAAAGCACTAAGTGAACTGAGTAGTGGTGTGCATGCCTATCACTGGACAAAGGATTGGGACATCTGCGCCGATTTGGTCTGTCTTACTGTCACAGCACGGTGACATAGTCAGGCCATGAAAACTGTCTTTTGTATTTGTGAAACATAAGCTCAGTGAAAATTTTTCATTTAAAATCTATATGGAGGTTATTGCCTCAGTCAGAGGCGCGCGTGTTGTCACAGTAACAGAGAGAAAGAGCATGGGGTCGGGTACGTCCTTTCTGTTAAGAGCAGTGCGCAGACCTAACTACGTTTGTGACCGTCCACAGTTATAAATAGACAATGTGGAAAGTCGCGGATGTAGTATAGTGTACAGCCCGGTTGTGCTTGATCCATCTCTGGAGTGTTGACATGGTCCATCGTGCACCGGGTAACATTGGTCCATTGGCGTAGATTTTCCAGGTGGGTGGTGTTGAGGAGATGGAACACTATACTCAACCTCAATACATGAACAGTTATAATTATAATGCCCATGTATCGGGGAGAGTTTAGTGTCCCTCCCATATAGCCACCGCTCCGTCCGTGTAGGTTTTTCTGGTAGGTCGAGTTGAGCGTTGCACACTAACTACACCTGTGACCATCGACAGTTGTAAATAGACAGTGTCCACGGGTGTAGTATAGTGTACAGCGTGGTTGTGCTTGATCCATCTCTGGAGTGTTGACATGGTCCATCGTGCGCTGGGTAACCATCGGGCGCTCACAAATTATACTACACTGTGAACAACCGAAGGCCACTCAGTGTACAATAAACTGGGGATGGCGACGTCAGGCGTAGATAAAATAGATAAATCACAAAAAAATAACCAATAAATAAATAAATAAAATAACCCCAAAATAGTCAAAACATCCAAAAACATGCAAAAATAGCCAAAACATCCCAAAAAACATGCAAAAACCATAGTGCTCAAGTTTCGGAAAGTCCTTTCGACAGGGTGGGCGGCTCTGAAAAGAGCCTTTGGATATATGGGAGATAAGAAGGAGCGGTAGGATGAGGAAGGAAAGCCACGGTAGATACATCTTGTCACTGATTATCACTTATTAAACATGGCGCTGTTAGTCCGATGGTCAAGAGAAGACGAGGGAGGAAAAACTGCGGTATAGGCATCTTTCCTAGGGTCCATACACAGGAGGTTTCCAGTGTCTTGGTGAGGCTAAAAGACATGGTGAGGCTAAAACCTACGCAAGAAAGCTAGGACATGTACATTCCAGAGATGCAGGAGGTTTCCAATGACTCAGTGAGGGTAGAGGACATCTTGAGGTTAAAAACCGCACAGGAAAGATACGCCAGTTACATTCCAACTTTTCCACCGCTTCCTATTCCGCTCACTGCAGTGGAGAACGCCATTGAATATAATTTGAGGTGGAGTGCGATGATGTAGCAGTCATCACTGTACGAGAAGTGCTTGGCAAACGGCGTGAAGAACAAGAGATCCCTCAGCCAACCAGCTGCCACAGATACGTTTGGTTATGTTGTAGTTGTTGTTGTTATCGTTGTTGGGTGGTTCTCCCAAATGTCTGTATTCCACCTGCGCACGTAAAATTCTCACACGATTCCTTTCCATGATGTACTCCAGTTCGTTCACCTCTGCTGCGTGTAAATGGAGGAGTCTTGTAAACTCTGGTCCTGGTCCCACCATAACTTCTCGCTCCAAGGCTTCCATGTATTTTAAATAGGCTGTTTCATACTCCTTGTAAAAGTATTCCAGTCGTTTCTTCAGGAGGAATCGCCATAACGGTAGTCTATCCGTTTCAGGGTCCCGTGTACGTACTACGATGTTGGGGGGCAATCTCGTAATCGAATAATCATCTCCGTGAGTGAATCCATAATCTTCCTCTCTCTCTGGGTTTTCGTCGTGTAATCAGCTCCCGCAGAAATGTGGTAGAGTGACTGTGCGTCTGTCACCAATGCTCACAGACTATATAATAGCAGCGTGGATCTAAACGAAAGCAGTGGTTTTGGAATTATCTGAGCAGTGATTGGTGAAGAAAAAAAAAGGCGCGGTCGGGTGTAATCCAGGAGTTGTTTTTATGAAATAAATATACCGGTGCTCGTAAACTCCCGCAGCGGCATGCCAAAAAAGCGCGACGGTCAGAGAGAGCAATTTCACTATTTCGCATTGGTTTATAGCGGTCACGTGGGCTTTCCGCATTTACAAGCATTGTGTTTTTACCGTGTCTCTTTTTTGGATGGAAATATAAGAATATAGGTATAAATATCAACTTTTATTGAGATATAATCTTAATAATTAAAAAATAGAAGTCCTTAATATACATAATTCGTCAGCGTGTGTATAAAATATGAAAGAGGTAAAGAGATAATTGGAGTTTTACACGCCTAGAGAGGCACAACAGTAGATGTACGCTCTATCGGTACGAGCTGAAGGCAGGGCAGATTCTGCTGTTCTGATTTGTCGATAGTGGGTGATGTCTGAGCAGTGCTAGGAAATTTTCAATCCTCGTGTTTCACTATAGCATAGCGGTTTGCCTTATGGTATGATAAAAACAATGTGTCGCTCTCGTAGGTTCATACAGTACACAGGACTATGCGTGCATATAGAGATATATCAATAGCTTACTTGTATGTACAGAAATATAAAAAAAACAAATGCAGTGTGAAAATATCAGCATTTAGTTTTGACATAAATTTAATAATTAGAAAGGATATATACACGGTCGTAATACACCTAATTTTTTTTTTCTAGTATGGATATAAGTGCAAGCGTTATATGTGGATGAAAACGTGGTATAATTGGGTGTATGCACATGTATCTACATCCCTATCATAAAGATGTTGAATGTGAGGGGCTAATTTTGGTTTTGTTTTACATAAAGCGGACAAAATCACAGACATAAAATGAAACATACATAACCCATATATATATATATATATCGTGCTTAAATTTCGAAAGCAAACCTTTCGGGGAAATTGGTTAGCCCTTACAAGGGCTGTTGGAGATGATGGGGTAGCTTAGCTTATCTTAACTTAGCTTAGCTTGGCTCAGCTTTCATTCCGAAGAGCATCTTCGTTCTGGCGGGTATACTCCCGTAACGCACGTTCAGCTTTATGCAACTTTTCCCGTGCGTATTCCAATGCGGAGCGGGCCTCTTGAATTTCTATCATCTGCTTCTCTCCGAACAACCCGCCGTCACCTGCTAAGGCTTGCTTGTGGATTTCATCCATTTCTTTGTACCGAACTTCCAGTCTTTCCATCCATTTCCGCAATGTGAAATGGAATGGTGATTCACCTTGTCTTCTCCCTTTGCTCCTTTCCATAATCGCTCCGATAAAATTCTGCATAATGAGTACATGTAACTGAGTTTCCCTTTTATATGAATTGGTCGGCTTGTAAAGTTTGACGGCGCTGCGGACCAAATAGAGAGCAAAATCCCATGCATCTGATTGGATGATAGGGACTATACCGTACCAGCGGCTGTGGATTTTCAATCCCTGTGTTTTACTAACATAGCGATATCGCCTATGTGAACTGCGTATTTTAAATACACACACGCACATATATTCCAGCACACATATCAAACTTAATAATACAGACATAATACAATTTGTTTATATATAATAGAGTATAATTACGATGTACACAACACAAAACATATATTTATTATTTGACACATATAAAAGACAAATAAGTAACTGTGAAAATAATGTAGTGCTTTTCTATTAGAAAGACTCTTTCGACAGAATAGGGCGACCTTTTATTTATAAGGTCTATGGTCAGGTCGGGTTGGCTGGTGGGTTCGTCCGTTTTGTTTTCGTTGGGTAGTCAAAAATCACTAGATATGGGTTACACGGCGGTAGAAATCTCCAGGCGATTCATAGTTATTTCTCAGTCTCCGATGTCGGAATTTTCGCCGCATAGCTAGCTGTAAATTATTTCCCCGAGTCTTTTTCTTCCTCCGACCCCGGCGTTTGTATGTATTGTATTTCCTGGGTCGATTTCGTTTCTTCTTGAGAGGCATGACGTCCGTTCTCACCTGTGTTCTAGGTTAAACTGATAAGGTATACACTTTGTGTGTTATATTTATGCACATACGGTAAGCTATTAAATAGTAGGACTATGCCAGTATTTTATGATTTTTGGGGTTTTTTTTTTTTTTTTTGGTTATACAGGTGCAGCCCATTTCACAGACTGGAGGTCGTGTAACCGCTTCAGCATCAAAGCGCCGGGGCCAGTCTGCTGCTAGATCCGAACACTCCAAGGGCTCCTCATTACTCTCACCTGTCAATCAAGCTCCCTCACCTGAGGCTGTGTTTAGTCCGCTGGGGCCAGAAAGCGATGTGGATGATCAGGGTGAACTTCATACCGCCTCTGTCGGTAATATAAAGAGTCAGGTTAACCTCAATAACGGCCGTAATTCATTTCCCTCGGACCCAATCACACCTTCATATGATGAGTTACCTACAGGCCCAGCATTACGTGACATTTATCAACGTCACTGGGGCGCTATCCGCCAGCAATTTCATCGCCATCGATCTTTGCAGGATGTGTATAATTTCGGAATCAAGGGACTCTATCCTTTAGCTACACACCTGGAACAGGAGTTTCTTGACCAACCTTCAGCTTTCCGTATCAACCTAGCTTACGGTTTCATTTTACGTCATCGAGATACGGACCAATTACGTTATTTCTATCCGAGTACAAATACAAGAATACTTTCAGAATGTCGATATATTCACACCTATGGGGATATACACTTACTGCTGATTTGTCAGCTATCGATCCGATCGAATCAGCCCGACAACAGCGCCCAAATACCAAATGGGTGGTAGACAGTGTGACTGATGTTGATTTTTATGTGCATAAACCACATACCACACCCATCGGTGCACCGGTAGATTTACCTGCCCACGTGCAGAATAATAAAGGCTTGCACAGCATGGTGAGTGGTGGACATGGTGCTTACGATGATCATTTGTGTTTCTTCCGTTGCTTAGCCTTCACCTGGACAACGCTAACCCCACTGTTAAAGCTAAGGCTTATTTGAAAATTTACTTGAAAGCTAAAGGTATCGAAGCCAGGTATTTCCGAGGTGTCCCGCTCAGCGAACTGTCTTTTTTGGAGGATTTATTTAACGTAAACATATTTGTGTATGAACTGGTAGTAGTTGATACAGATGTGTGCGCTGAGATTCTTTATCGGTCTGCCAAGCGATACGCTACTACTTTGACTCTTAATTTACACGAGAAGCATTTTAGCGTGGTGAAAGATATGAATTTATGCGCTCGTTCTTATCTGTGCAGGGTTTGTCATAAATCATTTGCCAAGGCCTGGAAATTAGAACGGCATGCACGGACTTGTGATGGGGTTATCAAACGAGTGTATCCAGGCGGTGTGTTTAAAAACAAAGCCACTGTTTTCGAGGAGTTAGCTGACGAAGGAATTATTGATGTCGCTGAAGAGGACAGGTATTTCCCATATAAAGCTTGTTTTGATTTTGAGGCCTATCTCCAAAAATTAGACCCTTCTGCAGCTAACAGTGGTGAAAACACAGAATGGACTGCCCTCCGTATTCCCATGAGCGTGTCTGTTAACAGTAACTTTCCTGGATATGACAAACCGATGTGTTTTGTATCAATGGGTGATCCACACGCTTTGATCGAAACTATGATGGCATATCTCACTGAGATCAGTGAAGCTAGTTTTAAGCTGTGGTGTCAACATTACCATTACGTGTTAGACAGCTTGGATGAGTGTATAGGTATAGCCGCACTATGTGACTTTACCTGCGAAACGAAAAAGAAATCTTACAGAGAAAAACTGAAGGAGCGATTTTTAACATACCTGACCGAACTCCCTGTTTTGGGTTTTAATTCTGGGAAATTTGATTTTAATTTAACAAAGCGACAGCTTTATCCGTATTTAGTGAAAACGGATGGGTTAAAATACGTTATCAAGCGGAATAACGATCACATGAGTGTGTCTACAGGTCAGCTGAGATTTTTAGACGTTCGAAATTATTTAGCCCCGAATTATAGTTATGATAAATGGGTCAAAGCTTATGAATGTCAAGTGACCAAAGGACAGTTTTGTTACGAATACGTGGATAGTTTAGGACGTTTAGATGAGACAAATCTCCCGCCGCGTGAAGCTTTCCATAACAAGTTAAAAGGGACTTTTTGCTCTGAAGAAGATTACCATGCTTTGGAGAATGTGTGGCAATCACACAGAATGAGGACCCTTCGTGATTTTCTGATTTGGTACAATAATCTCGACGTCATTCCATTTCTTGAAGCTTTGGGAAAGATGTCAGCGTTTTATCAAACCATGCGTGTAGATCTATTTAAAGACTGCATTAGTATTCCTGGGGTCACTTTACGTTACTTGTTTCAAAATCTTCCAACTTACTTTTCCTTAATAGGAGAAGGGGATAAAGATCTTTATCAATGTCTGAGATCGAATATTGTCGGGGGACCAAGTATTGTATTTCATCGCTATCATGAGAAGGGCGTGACTCGTATTAGGGGAGGAAAATTATGCCAGGGAATTGTCGGTTTTGACGCTAATGCGTTATACCTAGCTTGCTTAGCATCACCTATGCCGGGTGGACATTATATCCGCTGGCTACCCATAGAAGAAGAGAGACAAGACACTATAAATTTTTATCCGAAAGAGTCCAAAAAACCTCGACTGGCTGAACAGTGGCTACTGTCAAGCGGCTCAGCTGGGCGTCCCTATTCGTCATCGGCTGAACGATGTGGAACGGAGAGCTGGTGATCGTCGGCTCCCTGTTGACGGCTTTGCTGTGGTGAACGGTCGACGGACTATTTTCCAGGTAATGTATGATGTCTTGTATATGTAATATATATAAAATAATTATGTATGTATGAAAAAAAAAAGATTGGGTAAATGTAGCGTTGTAATTTATAACGTGGAATATATGCATGTATATACATATATATATATATACTTATATATATATAAAGCAATGTACATGCTTTATACTTATGTACGTATGCTTGTACAATTCCAGTTCCACGGATGTTACTGGCATTTCCATGGGTGTCATCTCAACTATACTTCAACAGGTGAGCTCCGCTATAACACTAGGCGTGGTCTTTCACCGGAAGAACTTCAGAACGAGACGAATGAGCACCGAACATATTTCGAGCATCTCAACTTCCAGGTTGTGGAAACATGGGAATGTTTTTTTCTTCAGCAAAAGCAGACTGACCCCGCCCTTGAATTATTTCTCCTCCACCAGCTCATCTTACTGAAGATCAATTATTAAAATCAGTTATCGATCAGCAACTGTATGGGTTTGTGGAATGTGACATTCATGTCCCCCAAGGATTATTATCAACTTTTGCTGAATGCCCCCCGATATTTAAAAACGCAAATGTCACTGTAGAAGATATCGGTCCGACTATGAAAGAATATGCCAAGGCCAATAACATTATGACTCAGCCCCGCCGTACATTAATCGGAAGTATGTATGGGACGAAAATTCTCTTGGGCACCCCTCTGCTAAGATGGTATTTGGCTCATGGACTGGTTGTAACTCGCGTGTATCAAGCTGTGCAATACACACTTGAAACGTGCTTTCGCACCTTTGCCGATCACGTGACTCAAGCCCGACGTCAAGGGGATGTAGATCCCAGCAAGGTGTTAATAGGTGAAACGATGAAGCTATTAGGAAATTCGGGATATGGAAAGACAATTACTAATCAAGATCGCCATGTGAATGTGAAAGTGTGTACGCTAGAGAAAGCTCGGAAATTAGTCAATTCAGATGCATGTATTAAGGTGGAGGAAATTGATGATGATACGTATGAGGTCACGTGCTCTAAGTAACGGATCTCTTATAATTTACCCTTACAGATAGGGTGTATGGTATTTCAGTATGCCAAACTCCGCATGCTGGAATTCTATTACGATTTCCTGGCAAAATATTTTCATTCCAGTGATTATCAACTCGTGGAGACAGATACAGATTCAGCATACATTGCATGGTCGTAACCTAATTGGGAATCCTTGGTTAAACCTGAGCTGCGAGAAGCTTACGAGGCTGAGCGTGACCGCTGGTTACCTCGTCGAGATTATTATCAGCATGACAAACGTACGCCTGGTCTGTTTAAAGCAGAATGGAGTGGAGATGGTATTATCGCTTTATGTTCCAAAACATATTACTGCTACGCTGGGGACAGTGGGGATGGTGATAAATTTTCCTGCAAAGGAGTAAACCGTCACAGTGCTCAAAAGGATTTGTATCTATCGGTGCTCCAGGAAGGACGAAGTGCAGCGGGAGTCAATCGTGGCATGCGTGTACGTGGACATCAAATGTGTTCCTATACACAGCATAAGGACGCTTTCACGTATTTTTATGCTAAACGTAAGATTTTGCCTGATGGGGTAAGCACGACTTACCTGGATATTTAGATACATATGTAAATATATTTTAAGATTCTGAATATTTTGTAAATAAAACAAAGAAAACATGTTATTTTGATGAGATCCCAAATTTTATTAATTTTTTGGTTCAATAAACAAGAACAAACAACTGGAATTAAACATGTCATTTTTTTTAACAACACTCGTCATGTATATATGCATTGTTCTGATCAGCAAAAATACAGCCTCTGTGCAACACTGTACTAACATGTTCCTTGTTATCAGCATATGTTTGTACAACAATAAACATGGAAGAATAGATAAAAAAATGTCTGATTAACTGGTGATTTCATTCGATTATGATTTATTACAATCTTCGCAACAATGGACATCTATGTTTTGTAATCACCAAAGAAAGGAGGGTGGATACCGAACATTCTTCCGGCCCAGTCATAAACCAATAGATCATTCGTATAATCTGTGGGTGGGAAATTAAATGTTTGCGTAATACAGTTCATTGTTCGTCCTCTCGCTCGATGGAGCGCAAAATACAAACAATATTGACTGCACACAGCGGTATTTAAGCATTGTATGGGGCGGTGATTCGATTGCCAATGGTCCATACCCCGATTTAGCCACGTCTCTACCTCCTTACGCCAGGGTGGAAGCGCATAAGAATCAAAATAATCTCCAGACAAGTAATGTGTGGTTTCCTCATAATCTATATGTAATGCAGTCCAATGTGTACCGAGTTTCGTACAAGGATCGATGTTTAAAATATATATAGCAGGTCGATGCGGCATTCGTGCAGGTAAATCGTTCCAAGGGAGCACACCTTGCACCAAGTCACGTGTATCCGTTTGAAGACATTGTAATAATTGTTCGCTGTTCATGACGTCATCTGTTAGAATTATGCGATCCTGGTCGAGGGTGGGAGTTCAAATCCTGGAGCAGCCAATGTCGATTTTGTTTAATTGGTGAAATCACACAAGACTGTACGAGTCTTATCAATTTCAATGATATTTTGGAATTCGGCGTAGCAAATGATGGTAGTAGATTGAAGTAGAAGTGTGGAAAATCGCATTTCCAAGCGGAGATCACCCTTCTGACTGACGTTCAACTGTTGCTCATCGTGTTGGTTAGCGGTCAAATCAAAGGCGAACAGGGTGTACCCAGCACGGAAATCACTATATGTGACATCGTTTCCTCCATCTGTTCCAACTTTACCCGCGGCAGCGAATAAGTTCATATACGAACGGATGTAATTATGAGCTGGAAAATTTGGGGTGAGTGGCTTGGCTGGTATCTGACGTCCGTTCACGTGTAAGGCCACGTAGTTTATGTTAAGGGGGTTGAATGCGAAGGGATTTTCATCGTATCGTCCGTTAAATGTCGAGTTTTGTACACACCCTATGACGAGACGCTGGGGAAGAGTGCCTAAAAAAAGGTTTTGCTCATTCACTGTGGTATGCCCTATACCCACGTTGAAATACTTGGTCAATACACGCCGAATCGGGTACTTGGCTGGGGCTTTCTCCAAGGCTTTCAAATGCCCTAGCAGAACACCGGGGGTGGCTTTGATTTTCCGCATAAACATTGTCACTTCCTCAAGGCCTCCTGTGCATCGTCTCCTTCTCCATGTCGGGGAGTTGATATAATTGCAAAGCTGTTTCCGCTTCTGGTCAAACGGACTCGAACCGTGACATTGTTTAACAAATAGCGATCTTGTTGAAACAAGTCACAATGTAATCTCCCCATCATGTTAATCGATCGACTTCCAGCAGCGAAGCCCCTTCGTTTGTGAAATCCATCGTTTTGATTAGTTTTAGTCTCCATTTGTCCAGAAGTATCCTTATACCATAAACTTCCTTAGAACCAAGTTCTTTTAGCTTCCTGCCCATAGCTAAGTAAGGTTTCTATGTACGCCCGGTAAGGGTACATATTCGTTGACGGAGTAATCAATTTATCATTGATAGCGACGTCTACTTGCTGCCACAGGGAATGTAACCACAAATTAACAGGTGCCACGGCAGCATTGTCCGGCAAATCATCCCCATTACCTTTCACTGTTTTGGCTTTCACAAACAAATACGAGTTAGCCAAGTCTAAGTAAGTCTGGATCTCCGTTGCTAATAACAAAATTCTACTGGCCCACCGTCCCCAATGCTAGCGATAGGGTTGTAGGTATCCCATCGTCCTTCCTGTACACTTCTTTGAGTCGGGGGTAAAGTCCACAAATCAAATTCACTGTTCACTGATGGGGCTGAATTTGGGTGCTGTAAAGCCATGGTAGGACAAATATAAATGTTATGCGAAAATATCTCTGGGGAGTCTAACGGATCCCTTTCTCCCCGTGTGTGCTCCAACACGCCTTCTACGCTGGCTGATGAGGTGATGTGCAGCGGGGCATTTTATACGGCGCCGGTGAGCTGGTTTACCTGGCGGACGTCGGCCTGCCCCAGGTGTAGATACACCGAGAATACGAGGGACTTCCCTCGCCAGCGCACGTTTAGCACTCCCTAGCAGGCGTTTACCTGCAGCCTTACCACGTTGTTTCAGGGCTTCCTTCGGTGACTTACCGCGAAACAGTGTATCACCAGCAACCCCCAGAGCCGTCCGTAGCATCGTTTTCCCACGGTTTTGGCAATGGGCATCAGAGGCCCCTTGATAAGAGCACCTAGAACATTCCCTAATCCATGACCTCGTTGTATTGGTGCGCCACGAAAGTGAAATTACCGTCCCCAGCTTGGCTGCTGTAGTACGTGATGTAACGTTGATGGGTATCTGACATCCTATATGAACGATAGGGATATCACAGGTTCGAATCCTCGCTCAGTGGGCGTCAATTTTTTAAATTTGTTTTTTTCTGTCACGTGTTAAAGAAGGGGTAGACTCCGCCGCTCTCGAAAATGAAGTGCTACGAACACTTTCCCGTGTTCAAATGGGACAGGTTTTCCTGTGTCGTCCCTAATATATTTCAATTGTTGAAAAATCCTTCTTCAGTACAGGAACGTACTTGATATGTGAAAAGGACTTGCTAACGTGGTCTCCCGCCGCTCCCCGAACAGCTACCCCACGAAGTAGTGGAGCTAATACATCCCCTACTACACAAGGTTCGAGGACATCCGAATATATGTAAAGAGTGGGCACCATTCGGGTCGAACGAGTTGAACCAAAGTGCATCGTTTCCGCTCCTGTTGATATCAGCGACTTCCCAGGAATGAGTCCAAAAATTTCATCTAAGCGCGGACTAAACCCCACTGTTTGGCGTGATTTAAATTCCAGTGTATATATTTCATGACGTTTATCATACCCAAACGCAATTTGGTCCGCTTTAGGTCTAAGAAAAGGGGTAGTGCTAGCCGTCAGTCGGGCGTAGAGGCCAGAGGTGAGTGATTCTGGTGTCGGGTAATAGCCTTTGGGTAATACAACTCGTTCGTAATGGGAGAGATCGTCCTTGTGTATCGTAAACCAGATCTCACCAGCTGCGACATTAGGCCACAATCGCGGGTACGGTATTTCTACCAAACCGCACTCCCAATCACCTGAGAGACGAATTGGCCTAGGTAGTTGAGTTGTGTAATTAGCAACGTATTATTTGGGAAATAGTCGATCGAGCTTTTGCTCGGTAGCGTCATATAAAACATGCTGTTTATCCCACGTCTCAGACTCCAACTAATTCTAAAGCATGAGGAACCCAGTTTTTAATAAGGAGACCACTGCCGGGGTTTGGTAATTTTACGTTTGGTTTTTGAATCACCACGAGATGGGGTCTTGGTTTGGGTGGCGGCTCCCGTAGTCGTTCCCATTCAGCTTTTGATTTTTTAGGCTTTGATTTACGCTTCTTGTACTGGGAAATTGGAGATGACCCCTTCGCTTTATGAGGTGTCAACATCCCTTCTGCCCGATATCCTAAATCTGTTGCTTCCCTCTCTTTTTCTCGTGCGACCCAGGGTCCTAGAGCGGGTACAGCTGTAGCAGGTGAAGGAACAGGTAGGGTTGTAGCTGGCTTAGCTACTGGCGGTGGGGGTTGGGGATTGAGACTTTGCTGGTACTGGTTGTGAAATGTCAAGTAGCGTTGAAGGGCTTGTTGGTACTGCTAAATTTTATCTTCATTTGACAATGTCCCATTCTTTAAAATTCTTTCCATATCTCCATCTAATGTGTTGAGGAGTTCGACAGTAGACGGCTGTGGGGCGAAGCAATCCGTCCAACAGACGAGGTTCAACTACGGCCATTTTCTTCATATGAGACGTTTTTTTTCTTTCTTAACGACGGCCCCCGCTAAACAAATTACCTAGAAAAGAGGCGGCAAGCGGAAGGGCCCCCAGAAGGAGGGGTGCTATTCCACCTTTCTGTATAATGGTCCGTTTGCGGTGAAGTGGAGTGCGCTTGTTTACTAGTGCACGTAGATGTCTTGTGCGGACGTAACCGAGCTGATGTCAGTGGGATTCTGAGCTGGTGTCAGTGGCATATTCCCATTTAAAATGTTCTTACAAACCTCGCATATACAGCGAATAAATTCAGCATTAGGTCCGTGAAGAATTGCGTCCTTCACTTGCCGGTCACCTTTGACCAGAAGTTTTATCAAAGGTGCAAAGCGACGTAATCGTGCTGACATGGTCAGTGTCTAATTATATAATGACGCAGTAAGTGATATGTCGGGAGATTTTATTGCATATGCCTGTGAGAGTTATTCCCCCTGAAAGTTCATATTTTTATGATTTGGGGAGGTAAACAAACTGCATGGAATCATCAGAAAAAATATGCGTTCGCAAACGGAGATGATCGGGTGTAGTTTCTTTGAAATCAACAAGCAAATATCCGTAAGGTTCGGACGTGGCGTCTTTAAAGGCTTCTTGCACATACTGAGTTTTACCTGGGGCCATTTGTTTAGCAATGGTAGTAATTTGAGAAGAGTCTCGGGGGTTTTTAAATACGACTAAATAATGAGCGTTTAAGCTAATCGTTCTATGGTCTTTGCTTTTGTTAAACAGATTCTGCATATTGTAGATCACACTGATATTACGATGGTGACTTCCCTTCGTCAATAGCTCTGTTACACGCTCATCTGCTTCAGCCATTAAATCATCAACAATTACTGAAGTCCGTTCCTCTGGATTAAACGCTGTCGAACTAGGTACACCTTCTTGAAATTCGACATTTGATAAGGTAGCATACATGGGTTGTCATTCGCCGTAACACCATACTACACGGTGGGGAGATGGGTGAATAAGTTGGCTAGCATGCTCTATAACACGTTTGACGAAGACAGATTTGCCACTTCCGGTCGGTCCGCTAACTAGGCAGGTAATGGGTGGCTCCATCGTACATCCATGGGCTCAGTGGTAAAGTTAAGTTGAAGGAAAATGGCTGAGATCGACGAGGTTGGGGCTAGTAAGATACGGAGGTGTGCTGAGATGAATTCACCTGGGCAGGCGGGGTCGTAGGGGCAGTCTTTACGGATCTGTGTTGAGATGAATTCACCTGTACAGGTGCTGTAGTAAGTTCAGTCTTGCGCTTAGTTTGCTCAGTAATATCGCTGGGCCAAATTGGGCTAGTAATGTCTCGAATACTAGGTGCTGTGTTCGGGCTTTGGTAAGTTCGGGGTTGAGTAGGCACTGGAGAAGAAGAAGGAATCGAGGTAATGTCCGTCCTCCCGAGTAATCTATGACGCCTGGTAAATTCCGAGGGCAACCGCTCCGTCTTATTCCTCAATAACTTATCAAATAGCGTCTTGTTCAATCGCTCTTGCAGGGTGCGTAGCAAATATTTGTCTTCAGTCAGTTGGGATGTTAAATCAATTCCCCAGTCAACCGATTAACAATCCAATATACAACAGGACGACACCTGCAATTATAGCGGGCCCTTTATTCTCACGCACACTTCGCACGCAGTCATCCTTACACTTAGGCATCGTGAGAGGAGACTGAGCACAGGTAGAATGAAAACTGTTTTTAAATACGTTTCACATCTCTCGCTGGCACCCACGAATTAAAACTAGCTGGCCAGTCTCGCCATTTCACAAAGTAATATGTTTTGCCATGGTCCTGTATGCTATCTAATACACTCTCCACTTGATAGTACGTATCAAGTGTTGTTTTAACGGGTTGGAGTTCTGCCTCATAAAATGTCCCCGAGAGTCTTTCTCCATTCAAATCAGCTAATGTGTACACCACAGGTTCCCGAGGATGCCGTGCTACAACGCGGAAAATTTCTTGACTCCAGTTAGATAGGTAAGACTTCTCAAAATTTCTCTTCACTTTACTAATGCGAACGAGATCTCCTATTTTATACCGATAAATTCGCCGACTGCACCAGGACTTCATAGAGCTGTATAAAATAGCCCGAACTTCATGTTCATTGTCAGGTGTAACGGTAATCGGGGCTCGCTGAATGCTGCGGTGATACGCACGATTGTAACCCTGTGATAAGCCGGGTAAAACATCCAGGTAACGTCGAGTGTTATTAGTGGTGAAATATTTATACATGCGACCTTTAAAGGTGCGATTAAACCACTCAATTACGGAAGCTTTCGTCTTATTAAATGTATGAAAATAAAAAATCCCATGCTTCTTAAAAAATGTCTGAAATGGCTTGTTGAGAAACTCTGTTCCCTCGTCAATTTGTAAAAATAACGTCTGTAAGCCCAGACTTGAATATCCTTTTAAATGTCTCAATAAGATTAGCACCTGTCTTAGTAGGTACGGGGACTACCCAAGCGTATTTAGAAAGAATATCGATGCATGTGAGCAAGTACCGGTTGCCTGAATTATACCTGGCTAGTTTACTCATGTCAACCAAATCAGCTTGCTACTGACTGTCTATTCCACCCACAATAACTCTATTACGAGCGTAGTGTCGCCGAGCCGGCCGATGAAGTGTACACGCCTCCTGTTCGGCCAACCAAGTCTTTATACCGTCACGTGACACAGGTAAATCACGTTGATGTGCTGCCCGTAACAAAGCGCCTACTCCGCTATAAGCAGCTGGACTTTGGGGGTCATAATATAGCTGTTCTAAGACTTTAGCAAGGGTATCCTGAGATTTGGTTATGCCTGCTTTCCTCTTCTTCTTTGCCCTCGTATGGAATCGAACTCTCTTCTTCCCTCCTCGGCGGTAAGTCATATTGGCCAGGTTCGTTTTATTTTATACCCATTTTCACGAAAAACCAACAAGTAGCGGAACAAGTGATACATACAGCTAGAGATGTGTAAAGCGTCCGGGGCGTGAGATATATTGATTCAGGTTTTATAGGGGTTGTAGTGGGTGACTTGCGCTGTAAGTCCATGAGTTTCGGTATAACTTCCTGGTGATAGTATTTACGAATCGGATTAGAATTCTCTAGCCGGTCACAAACGTCTTTGATGAATAGTCGGAGAATAGTGCAGCGTCCTTCATTCACCAGTTCATCTTCAAACATACATTCCACTACCCCCTTATATGCTTGGAGGTCGGTTACTGAATCAACAAGTTCTCTCCATTCTAAAATCCGCGATTTCATCTGAGGCGTCTTGTCACCTGTGTAGCTAGTGAAATAATAATGAAATATTGTAGAGCACCATACGTCTTATACTACCCTTGACCGACGTATACATATATACAGAGCCTCAATATTTAGTGATATTTATACGTACATGTACGAAAACTGCTGAGGTTTGGTATGAGTTACCGCCCATTGACCGTAAGCCAAACCTTTTCTCGTTTCAAGGGGAGATACTCTTCGCACCATAAATCACGCAGTAAGCCTGGGAGTCGTAGACTAGGAATAAATAGAAATCAACACCAATCTTTTTTTTTAGCGCACGATAAAAGACACTAAACATCAATCAGATCAAGACCGGTTATCAAGATGAACTGCTACATCATGAAACAAACAAACACATATTTTTCCACAATTTTTTTTCTCTTTTATTTTTTTACTCGAACATTACAAACGCACTGAACAAGATAACGATGTTTTACAGTATTCAACCTTCAAGATATGTACAGAAAGAATAAATCGAGAACTCGTAAACTGGAACTAGGAGTTAACAACAATAACATTTTTTTCTCACCAAATCGCACAATTCAAATCGTAGAGTATGTTGATAATATCAAGAACTTGCAAAAACTAGCACTATTAGTTAACAGCAACAACAACAACATGTCACCAAATTTCAAAATTCAATAAATTGTCCATGTAATGGCTTAGTTTTGTTGTACTGTTCGTCTCCACACGCCCAGTCCCCTGATACGCATTCACTGTTGATATCGATGTATTCCCCAAATGAAAACCCTTACAATTGTCGAAATTAAGCACTCTAATATTTCCTCCATGGTCCGAGTTAAATTGAAATCGTTTGCGGGAAGATGTAGGTGGTCTGTAAATAAGTAAATAAATAAATAAATAAATACCTATACATGTCTATAATTCAGTATAAGCTCACATGACTTTGCACCATAGTTTATATAGTATACCTGGAAAACACTAGTCTATAAAATTAATTAAACATTATATATAACTCAGTGCAAAAAGAATGACTTTTCTTATTTTTTTTTTAAAAAAAAAGGAATACTTACTTACGCTTCTGCGTCACCTTCACACTTTCCTCCTGTCAACCACTGCAGGAACATTTCGGAGAAATCTGGATTACGCTTCTGGATGTCACACCTGTTCAGATACCGGTGGATTTTATCATCGCTCCATTGATCCTCTTTAGCCGCATCTCGAAAAGCATCGAGCACCTTAGTCTCATCCAAACGTAATGCCGCCTGCTCAACTACCATTTCACTCTCCATATCCATGTATTGTAATGCCTCGAGACACGAATGGCGATTTTGACTAGGACGCTGCACGCGGCAACCTTCACACTGTTCCTCTTCGACTTGATTGAGCAGCGGGGTCATATGCTGGATCATCATACGCCACATCAAATTATCAAGTAAGCTGTTCTCCTCATCAGTGAGAGGCATTGGTGGCCGTCGGGAGATAGGCGACGGATTAGCTGTACGGGACACTCCCTCATCTGCTTTTCCTAGTATCCCTCGAATAGGCTGGCAGGCCTCGCTCAAGTGTTTCCACATATCAGCTCGGAAAGTGATACCACCTTTCCTAGGATAATATTTCTCCTCCTTGCTGTATTGCATCCATTGTTTGATATTCAAATACCACCACCGCTTACCAGTTTGTGGGTTCTTATATGTTGAAGAAAACGTCATCATTCAAGCGAAACAGCTGTTTTGACGGTACATTAATTTCAGTCCCATCTTCATTACTCTTCTAGCGGTTTGTCATTGTAGGAGGCTCTCAAACTCGTCCCAGGCACTCACCGGAATGGCTATACTCCGTTCGTAAGGTTGGTTAACATGTTGAGCGAAGGTGATTTTATCTTCACCAACCCGAATACGATCCCATTAGGAATATCGATATCATGGGTTTTCACCGAAATCTTCTTCTCAGATCGAGCAAGTTTAATTCGCTTCTTAGGCGGGAGCTGTACACCCACTTCTTCTTCTTTGTCAGATAAAAAAGTATTCATTGCCCCAGTTGGTGTTGTTGATGGTTGCTGTTTACTTCTCGGCATAATGGGGAGGAAAAAAAAGGTAAGTCAGGCAGGCAGGCAGGGATGGAGGCGGGAAGGCACGCAGGCACGCAGTGAGGCAGGCAGGCAGGCAGGCAGGCTATGCTAGTTGACGAGTGTGAAGTCCTGAGGTAGACTGCTGGGTGAAGTGTGGGAATGAGCAGCTTTATATAGGACAATTTTTTGGTATGACGCAAAAAACTTGTGGAAATTTTTTTTTGCGTCTTGCTAAAACTCGTGGAAATTCTCCGTTGTACCAGCTAAGTCCAATAGTACCGAGTAGGTGCAAATTTGACATAATGACAAAAACAACTGTCACAAAATGGGGATTCCCCACAGACGGTGAATCCCGATAGATGGCGCTGTGATGCTTGTAACGGTTTTCCCTTCGGTCCGCGCTGCCTAACTGGCGCAAGTTCTAAAAATAGCAGAATTCACCCGATTCATATAAAAGCAACACCGTTCAAGCCACACTGAACCATTCACTCACTGGAGTAGGAGATGGACGAATTAATGCTCGCAGTAGTGATGCAGGAATATAATAAGGCCTATGAGAGACACAAGGCAAGCGTGAATATCCACGCTAAATTACTGGCAATGAGTCTGTCAGAGATGGCGAGTACACAGGCTGAACTAGAAAGCTGGTGGGGGATATTACGGACAGGATGTACGGCACTGCGGAAGCCATTTCCCCCGTGGACATCTCCAGCCACACCAACAGCAAACACCGCGCCGGGGCAGGAGGACCAGCAGAAGGGGGAACAGCAGGGTGGAGTGGAAATTAAAAACCAGCCACCCTCCCCACTTCCCACCAACATTTCCAACGGTCCTTTTCAGGAACAAGCATGTCTTCCCGAAAGGAACTTTCAAAAAATCTAAGCATGATATATATATGTGAGTTATGTATGTATCCTTTCTGAAAATTTGCTCTTTGTGACCGCCGCGCTTTTTGACGCAATACCGAAATTTACCGGACTTCACCGGACTTTACAAACCGCCTGATTTGTATAAAAGCCAGCCCGCGCTAAACAGTTCATATTCCTCGCTCACAATGGAGACGAGTGCAATTCTGAACGCATCGGTGGAGTACGCGATGGCTTGTGTCAGGTATGACCGTCTACGGCGTGCCTATCTGCGGGGTGAAGTGACTACTCCCAACTGGTCACTGCTCGGGGGAAGCGACGGGCCGCTTGGTAGGGCCTCATGCAGGCCGTCGTGAGGCTGGACGCACGGGGGAGGAGGCGGCGGCGGCAGCGGACACCGACAATCACCTTCGGCAGACAGTAAGTGACCGAGCCATCGGATAAAAGCCGACTGCAAACGCCCTTTTCAAGGCGACCCATTCCACCGAAAGAACTTTCACATCTTAGCATAATATATATGGTTCATGTTTTGTCTCGTTTAATGCTTGTGATTTGTAATTTTTTTTTATGTAAAACCAAAAATCAGCCCCCCCAACATTCAACGACCCTTAACCAATTTGCTAGCGATTTTACATACATGTACAAGCAGCAAATTATATCCACTCCCATCCCCATATAACGCCGGTATTTACATCCTTACTGAAAAACAATTCAATATATTACGAATGTCTGTATATTCTTTTTCTAATTATTTAAATTTATATCTCGACTAAAAGCTAATATTTCACACTGTATTGTATACTATATTTCTGTAAAAACAATGCATTGATAAGCCCTGTCTCTCTATATGCAAGCATAATCCACCCACTGAATCCACCCCGATCACGTGCACACCGTCTGATAGGAAAAAACCACACTCTACCCTACCAAAACATATGACGTCATATGACGTCATCACATTACCACCGGTACCACCGGTACCACCAGGGTACCACCAGCAAAACCAGGTTAAAAGATAGGAATGAGCGGTGTGGGCCACATTGTATACTACTTGTGTGAATGCGTCTAATAAAAGAGAGATGGTTGTGTTTCCGGACCGTGTGTGGATATTTTTCTCAAATCTTTAATTAATTTTATCACTCATCGAGAGGCATGCATACACGGGACTTGTGAATACATTTTATGTAGGACGAAATGCCACTTATGCACGTGAATTTAATTCAGAATGATGGAACTGATACGTGAGCATATTCGATAACATGTAATTCTCATTCTACTGCTTAAATCGGCCTTCCATATCTTCACACCGAATATTGCCTCTTCATTAAATTCCTGAGTTTAAAAGGGAGTCGATGGGCACCGTATTGCCAAATTTCGCACACTGTACACGCATGATTGTTAGGGTAAATAGAAATTGGCGGATATGTGCAGTTGTTCCGTGCATTTCTGAGCTAAGTTATACGCAATATAGCACGAGTGAAAAATGGTTTAAAACACTGGCTGTATAATTTCTTGTCAAATGAAAGCACCTGTTCACGGTGTAATGAACATGTCGATGTCCATGCGACAAGAAATAATTAAGAAACAATTAAGGGCAGTATTACAAGCGCATCACACTGTAAATTTGCTCAAGATATCGCGGCCTGTGTTTTATTTGTTTAGTTTATTTGGAAGCCGGTGTTTACAACTTGTGGTTTTCTCACGGTGATCAATTTGGAACATTTTTCTTCACATGTTCGATTAACAGATATAAAGTGCATTTGTTTACCTGTAATGTAAATGGGATATTAACCAGTGTATTGTATGTTGAACCGCATGGTCGTAGAGACACGTGCCAACTTGGAATGGTCACTTCAAAGTCTCATCCCACTTATCAAAGACACCGATATTTTCCGGTCATCCAAAAATCAATTTTGGGCTTCACCGGAATGTGGAGTTGATATCGATACTTTGACCCATCAGTCACAGAGCTCACACCAGAGCTGAGTGATATGGTCCGCTGGGCTAAGTTTCCACTCACGTGATCACGTGACAAACACGAGGTTATCACGGGAGAACAGTTGGTGGCTCCAATCCATAATTTAATTGTCTTAAATGGTCGGAGTTTGAGGTGGAATTATCCGTGTTATAATCGATGTACACAGTTGAAACTGGATGAGTTGTATGGTAGGCTAAGTAGCGTGTTGTGTTGCCCGGACTTCCATTCAATCATCTGCAATTGTTTCTCGCTGGCACGTGTAAAAGAGCAATTGTGGGGCCAGTAGAGCGTCACTTACGTGCTTATCTCTTGGCCAGCGGCTTTCTCGTGCTCAGAGAGATCGGAATGTAGCCTATAGCTTCATCGATCAGCCCGACAAACATGTATTTTTGAAGCGGCTGAAGAATGTGTAAATTGTATAGATATGAAGTGTTGTCAGTTACCTGGTATTCCAATTCAACAAGAAATATCGACACCAATTAAAATAATTATGTTACGAAATGACCTGTAATAAGGAAAGACAAGTATGATGTACTGAATGTATGGTGGAAATAGTTATTTCGTCGTTGAAATAATTGATATCACTGAGGGATGGCCTGGGCCCAGAACACTTAGTCTGTTCATTTAGAACGAAGTTTAAAGGTCAAAGTATAATCCAAAGTCAGATATACACAGAAATAATACGACCCAAGGAAGTTTGCTGACAAAACGATCTGTGGTGTTTATCGCGATTTCCAACATTCTTGTAACATTATTCTAATAATCAATGTACAGGCAGCACCCAATGTCTGGTGCTTTTGTCTGTATGGAAAGACTTGTGTTGTCAGCCTACTTATAGCGTGTAACCCACTATAACGTATATAGTGGGTTATGACAATCATTTTTTGATTGTTATAAGACAAAAGCAGACAAGACCAGATAACCACAAAGTTTAGAACGCACGGTTGAATTAGATGTGAAATTCGGACATTGATTGGTCAAAAATGAGTTAAGCCGCGAGAATCCAACGGAAAGGGCAAGACTCAGTAGACAACACCAGAATGATTTGGCCAGAGGTTCTACCAGAGGTTCGGCCTACAGGCCTCCCGAGAAAGTGTAACTCCCCAATAAAGACAACGCCACTGTTTAAATGACATTCAAGACTTGGCAATGTGGGAGTTATTTGGGATTTGGCCCAGTATTCGTAAAGGACGAATGACACAATCGGATTTAGTTAAAAAGGCAATTCAATGGGGATTTGCTCAGATGTATATGAGAATCAGGCCTAAGGGAGTAGACCTATAAGTATCGGTTCAAATTTCAGGTGATAGATATTCCATCAAAATGAAGCTCGTTTATTGCCCTCTGTTTGACGGCACTTGATGTTCCTTGTCTGGAACAAATTAAAGATCACCTCATGGGTAAGGCCTGCTAGGTATATCTGTCACCAGTAACGAAAGTTTTGGTGAGACTGAGAGCTTCTGTTACCATTGTAAGACTTCTTGGTCGGTAAGAGAATTTGTATGGTTTAAGTTTGTTATGTTTCTGGTGGAATTCTGTCTTAGACTTACACAAAAGTATGCTGGTGTGCTTCATGTTCGTTAGAGGAAGCCTGTCTGGTCCAGGCCTGTTCTCACGGATATGTCAGCTCAGCGGCTGTACGTGTTAATCGATTGTAAGACACATCAGTTTGGTGAAAGACTTGTATGGCCGTGGTAGAGCTCCCTGACATGGCTGATCATGTACGTGATTGTCTTTTTGCGTTTTGAGCCCATCGTAAGTGATCCAGTTTCGTAATGAAGTTTGCCTTGCTTCACAGTCACGTATAAAGCCATGGAATAGGTATAGTCACTGGTATTTATGTAACCAACTTAATTATAGACCCATAATATACACAAACACACGTTGCATCCCTGACCGTGGGAGGTACTGCATGCAAGGAGCAAACATTGTGTCTAGGGGTGGATTTTAGTAATAGCTTCAGATGTATGGAGTTTTATTTGCACAGACATTTGAAATAGGACTAAGCTGTTTGTCAAGCTTTTTGTGCTCTAGTTTTCGAGAATATTGACACTTCATAAAGTTAGCAAAGATATTATATCTTACTGTTACCGTAAACAATTGCGGTTTCCAGAAAAGATAATGCGTGACCAGTCCTTTCTGTACAAAAAGAATTTCCGTGACGACATAGGTAAATAGCCCTCTCTGACAGGCGTGTTGTATAATAAAGGGAAGCATTTTTTTCGAATTGATCGGAATGAAACTGTCATTTAGACGGTAAACAAATGCGGATGACTTTTGGGAGATCAATTTCTAAGCTCTGGCATCTTTCCAATATTCTTTGTATCTTGTTACAAACAGGATTTAATGTGGATCTTAGCTGGTTTTCTCATTAACTTGATTGTTTTTCTCTGTGTCTAGTATATCGATATAGCCTGGTGTAAGCCTACAGTATACATTTTCACCTTGGGAAAAGACAATTGCATCCAAAACAGTATATACTTTAGGTGGATTAAATACATCCTGAAGAGCGTTTCGCATTTATTCACGCGGTTTAAGTGCCATTAGTTGCTAAACCTGCAATAACCCTTTAACTGGGTCTTAGCTCGTCTGTTTACCACAGGGATAGGTTCTCCTGTCTCATTACCGGATTTAAGAGTCTGTATGATCCTATTGTGAGCTCATCAGCCAAGATACTCAAGCCTACACGGATGTCACTGATTTTTGTGTACCTCAGTTGGAAATTGGTTGTTTATTTCTCCACAAATCTCTCTCCATTTTCATGTTTGGCGGCCACGTTGATGTTCCGTGTTTTCAACGTGAATGGATCTGAGTGGATATCAGGGCGTTGAATGCTCGCTTTTCGTTTCATAACTAAGTCCACGCTCCTGCATGGATATTGTGTTCGTGCTACGAATACGCTGTTCCATATTTAAGCCGATGACACTGGATTTTGGATTGTAAAATCAAGATATTTCATTGCATGTCTCAGTATATGTGACTTACTGTAATGGTCTTTTCACCGCGTTGATAAATTACTTGGTGCCTCATTGGATTAGGCTGGTCTCTCCTGAACCATCCGAAAATAATGGTTTTTGTGTTACAATTTGTCACCGGTGTAATTTACGAAGAATAAAACAAAATATTGCTTATTCTCAAACCGGTGATGTCGAACTGTTTGGATCTAACTTGTGTCCACAATAGGCGACAAGGATCAAGTCAGCAAAGTTGGCAAACTACAACAACCTGGCGAGCATTTGAAGTGGTTAAAAACACTTTGATAGAGCATTCTATTTGTATCAATACCTCTTCATTGCCTTTTATCAGATGGTGATGAGATAACGTGCGGTAGTATAATTTGGCCACTCATATGCTTTACTAGCACTGACGAAATCGATTTTTGGATTTGCTTTTGTTCATGTATTTTCTGTGTTCATTGAACTATTCAGTATAGATGACAAACCGAGTTGCTGCCCGTATCTGTGAAACAGATGCAACTTATTGAATGTACTGACCATGGATATCAGCCGAGTATATATGACTGCGTGTGATTGAGCTGTTTACCTATACTTATGATTTGTCGCGTCGGGTATGGTTGTTTTCACTGATTTCCATATTTTGTGTTAGATTAACATTTATTAAGCCCTAGACCGTCCCCATCCTCAACTGTTCGTGTTGATATGGTCTGTTTCGTTGGAATTTCTCTTGGTTTTGCGCGGAAGAGTTTGCTGTTTTGGTTTCCATTTTTGGAACATCGCATTGTTTTGGCTTCTGATGTGCTCTGTTCCGCATGATTTGGTCTGGTCCCATTTTGGTCCGTTTCTAAGTGCCTAATCTCACCATCTGAATCTTGATGATATACTGTATGTATTGATGTGCAGTTCTTTTACCACGAAAAAACTGAGTTTTACTCACAGAACTTTACTTAAGCTCTGACAATGTGCCTGTACAAAAGGTTTCAAATGCTAGCGCTGATCAGTGTTGTATTTCTCCCAGACAATTTGGAATGTTCTCTGGCGTCTTCAGTGCTGATTAATGAGGTGAATGCTGACACACCTGGAAGCCCCGAAATCACGGAGTACATCGAGCTGTGGAACAGCCACACTTGTGGCCTGAGTTTGGCAGGACTTAGGGTAGCCGCGTATAATGGGAAATCGCGTCCGCCAACCCGTTATAAAGATTTTGACCTGTCTGGCTACTGTATACCTGGCAATGGTGGCTTTGTTATCGGCAGTCGATCCGTAAACCCACGTCCAAACTTGGTCGTAGCAGACACTACATGGCTTCAAAATGGCAATGGCGAAGCTGACGGGGTAGCCATATATTTAGGACAAAACAGTGGTAAGTCACTCGGGGATGGTAGGTGTGGTGGCTTACAATTTAGTTACAATGTTTGTTATAAACAACACAACATAAATCACTAAAGTACTTCATCCTACCATTATCAGGTGTGGTGGCAAACTAGAGAACATAATTCAGCACGATGGTGGGTTAGTACTTCACAAAGACATGGGTAATATATTGTGGTCAATAGATGAAAATCTGACAGTACATAAATAGCTGCTACATAATGATGTTATATGTTTTCAATCTTTACCGAAAGCTTGTACGACATGTATAAAGTGATTTTTTGTCATGTTGTTTATCACAACACTGTGAAACCAACCCCTACCCGCATATACAATTTAATTACAGTGCCAAAGCGATTTTATTTTGATTTCACTTGATTGTGTTTCACACCTTATATACTCTAAAATGTCAAGAATTAAATTAGATTAAAAACATCTGACTTAGGTGTGTACTGTATCACTACTAAATGGCCTACCTAGCTAAAGTTCAAACATTTATAGTTTGTCAATCTCGTAGAATACATAAAGAATTTTTTCAAGATTCAATTAAGAATTGTAAACCTGGGTTTTCATCTCTATCTCATCAGAGCAGCATCTTCTCTGTTTGCAGATTTTGACCCCATTATTACAGAAATCTTAATACCGGTGCTGATCTCTAAATTTTTTTGAAAAACTAGCCGCAGTCCGAATTACTGGGTCATATTGACATTGTTTTAACATGTGTGCTTTAGTTCAAATTCTCCACTCCTGGCTAGAAAAATGGGAATTGATTGTTTGCCTAGTGTGTAAATTCACCGTGTCAACAATGTTGCGGTTATTTTACGATGCTGCTTCCTGGGAGCAGACCGACACATTTTCCATAATGCGTCACTGGACGGAAGAATTGCGTTAACCCAGCTTCGCTCTTTATAAGCAGATGTCCTGTGAATTCTGTGCCAGCTATAAGTATTCGGCGTGAAAACATCAATCAAACAAATGTACTAAACAACTAATAAAACGGGAGTGCGAAATAATTAAATGCGATAAATGAAAACATTCGCATAGGCCAACGTTGTCCGAAAGATCATGGTAAAATGGCAAAATGCATTATTCCAGATGAAGTAATGTCATTTAGTTTGTCGTTCAGAGGCCCGTCTCACGAAGAGGTTGTAACTGATGTCAAACTTAACTGACATCACGACACACACTGTAGAAATACGTCGCCCAAGCAATTACGCTTGACGTAGCGTTACACCCTCTTCCCAACTGTCCACTGGCATAATGCTTGCTAAATTTATTTATTTATATATTTGATTAATGTTTTACGCCGTAGTCAAGACGATTTCGCAAAGGGGGCCAGCATTGTGGTGCGAGGACACAGAGGAGAAACACATGACCATCCGTAGGTTGCTGGTTGACCTTCCCACGTACCCACCGTCGTATATGTGAAATATTTCTCTGTACGGCGTAAGACACCAATCAAATAAAAAATGTAATTGGTTAAGAGAAGTTGCTGACTCAGGGAAACAGATGAATCAAGAGGCAGCCATAATGGTCACCCAGTCAGTTCATAATTCGTCACAGGGCATTAATTTTCACCTATTTTTGGAGACATTATTACATTGTTTGTAAGAAAGCTTTTAATTATAAGACAATTTTATTCAAAGGGACTTGAAATATTCCCCAATAAGGCGTTTAACACCGGTTAAAAGAATAAATAAATTTGTTGGATGCAAATATTAAACGTATAATTCATACTCTGCAAGAGCTAAAAGAACATTGCTTTAGGCTGGACTTCGTCATGACAGATGCAAAATGTCAGTAGACTCAATTAATGCACATGTTGTAGCCCCGATGGACTTCACCCAGGACACTGACTTCGTGGATGTGATCGTACATGACAGACGATTGGTCAGCGACACGTCGTCTTTCATGCCTCCTCTTCCCTCCCAACCAGCGGTCTTTGAGGACGACTCTTGGAATAGTTCCGGGGACGAGGCAATGAGTAGGTGCTCGAATATCCCCAAGACCATGTCTGCCTTCACCGTTAAAGAGTTATCTCCCGGTGCCCCCAACTCGTGTCAGCCTGATCTCCTCACCAGGTGGCCAAGTCCTTGTTCAAACACTGTTTTTGCAGGTATGGAAGCTAATATCGGACATGTCTCTGCTTAACTATCTCCACCTTTCTAGTCGAGCGCGATGTAGCGAGGCAAGATGACGAAGAGGCGATGCGAGGCAGTGAGGTAACGAGATTAATTTCTACCTCGCTTGTCTGCTTCGCCCTCTCACTATCTCGCTCGACTCCGATTAAAATCGGAGTACTTCTGGGGATTGACTGTTTAATTAATCAGCCTATGTTTATTACAGATCGTGGAGAGAAATACAGATGGGAAGCTGTTTGAGCTTCGTTTTAGTGCCTTTTATTATAGTTTGTTATGAGGTTACGCTTAGTTTCAGTGGATTTAAGGTATGTTGTTTCTTTTATTTGGTCACATACGGCATGAATATTCATTGCGGATGTGAATAGTTATCTTAAATAAGGTAATTTGACAGTCTTAACGGGAGAGAATTGTGTTGGTAAAATGAACAAAATTCATACAGGTGAAGGCGTAATTTTCAAGATAGGCGATGATAACGGTAATTTAGTTTGGGTACCTGGTTGTGCCTAAACCTAAAACCTCCATGTTTGAAATGTTTAGTTATGTGTAGGCCCCGAAATCTCAAACGACTACGAAGCTAAATGAATGAGTGGCAAGAAATGTTATATAGTACATAGGCATAGCAATGAAGATACAGATAAAAGTCGGTAGAGGTGACAAAATGAGCCAGCAATTCGGCAAATAGTCAGAATTTTTATGCCTTGACCTCTGCCACAGCCAGGTACTGTAATGCTAACCTTTTATACATCAAGGCTGCTGTCGCTGTTTTTGTAACAGATGGATATTCTCGCTTGTTTGTCAAGCTTGCTGTCGGATTTTGGCAGACTCTTTTGTGATTGTTTAAAGTTTAGCTTTAAAAGTTAACCATGTTTGTAACTGTCTGTGCTTTACGGTCCGCGGATTACCCTATACCGTTACTTTTGGATTATGGAAGGACTGTGCTCAACTTCCATGTAGCCTAACATTTCGCCCCTCTGAAACTCATGGTTTCTATTCAGTTTGATTTGTCATTCATATTTCAGCAATCTAGAAACTGTATTTGATTTTCCTCCCAGATCCACCATCGTCACGGGGTCTCCAGTATAAGACCAGGGGCAATGTCATAGCCACCTCCGCAGCCATTGCCAATCAGCTGGTGAGATCGCTGATTCACTGCTCTTTGGAATGTTCGGCGAGCAATCTGTGTACGCATTTCAGCTACATGCCACAGGCTGCAGGGTCTGCCCTCTGTTATCTTCATTCAGGTTGTACAACAGAGCTGACGGCTTCAAGCGTGGGAATAGTCGGAGAGAAATTTTACAGAATGTCTGCGAAAAATCCGCGCTGGCCTCACGAAGTTCCGCTATCCTGACCTGATGGACGATGAATTATACCCTGTCTACTGACCATTTTAATGATATTATTGTTTACCATATTGTATCTTTGCTTGCTGAATATGGTATTTAGTATTGCGATCTATTCTGTCATACCACACGTCTGCCCATGTATACACACGTTCCAAATGGCGGCACGTTTGTAGGGCCACTTAAGTGATGCAATGTAGTGTCGTACTTGGCCTGACACAGATTGGGAATGAATTTGGTCGCCTTTTTAGAGAGAGCCGGCGCATTCCTGGATAGAAATCTACCCTCCATGCAGATTGCATCAACAGAGAAACATCCAGAATGCGCATGAACCTGGACTCGTTTGGACGCCAATAGGCCAAGTCTGCATAACTAAGGTGGAGACTTCGGCCATGGATGACGTTCCAACTGCAGGTCCCTGAAACTTGGTCGCATGTTATTATATTTTATTGATAAATATAAGATTATAAGACATTATTCTCTGATACCATCGCATATCATGGGGCTATATACTCTGTCACTTTTACTCTCAAACCGACTACTATTGTGTTGATTTTAATCCTGGCCCTGTACATGGCACACAGTGTTTATCAGATTTTCATGGATTGTTACTTCGACGATTTGTGATATATACGTTCGCACATATCGTTATTTGCTGATAACGCACCAACAAATGTTTCTGGATTAAATAAAATATGTAGTCTGACGCTTGACATGCGATCAAACGTCAAGGGCAATTTGTATATATCTGGTGTATGAAGTATAAAACTTTTCTTCTTATACATATTTCGGTTCTGCAAACATTGTTTTTTTTGTCTCACATTTCGAATGTTGTACGTTCACATACTAAATTTTTGGGTCATGTGATGTGTTCTTGTTAATAGGCGCTAGATACACTTTTGTGAGACAGCAGAAGAAATCGACTCTGAATCTATCAATGTCTTTTAACATGAAGTAACAGGTCATATACATTGAGAAAATCATTTCGCAGAGAGTTTATAACCAAAATTGGTAGCACTGTGTGAGAATCGGTATTTCATCTCCGATGGATTTTATAGTCAACCAAAACGAACATACATTATGTGAATGTCCGTGAGAAGACGACTAAAATCAATGTTAAAAAAGGTACGTATTCTTTTTTTTCAGAATTTCGGGCTGAATACAATGCAGTCTTATGCTTAATTTCTGTGGTGAAAATGGATAATGAAAGTTGACAGTGATGTATAAGCAAGTTTTTGTGCTTTTTTTAATTTTTGAAGAATTTCTGAGAAGTTTACCAGTTATTCCAACATTAAATACCGGTACTGTGTTTCTGATGAAAAATGAGTTTGTGACGTCATTGACTTGTAGACTAAGCCTTCCACAGATTCAGTCAAACATTTGATAGCATATATTTCAGTCAAAAAATCCTAAGTATTGAGTACAGATTGTTTCAGTTGTAGTTTTCAGTTATCTTTACACTAATGTAGCATGGTTTCATTTTTGTTTGGTTTATGGGATAGACTTAGATGTATAAAGGTAACAATTAGTTACGCATTATCCACAACCGGTATTAATATACTGCGGCATACGTACTGGTACAAACTGATGAAGCCGATACTGTGGTGTTATTCTAAAAGACATTCAAGATCCTCTTCCGCATCTCATAGTTACCCATGTGTTAAGTTAGGCTTTTGATATTACCTAACAATACAGTAATGGCTGCGCCCAGAAACTGCAATTCACGTGTTCGACTCCCTCACTTGTAGTTATTCCTGACTAACGTCCACGCCATAACAGATACAAACAGCTAGAGCCTTGGTTAGTATGTTAAAATAGGAAGATAGCTTTATCGGCTTAAACATGCAAGGCTGTTAAGCGAGTCATTTTCCTTCAGTGACATTTGCGTACTTCTAGTCTTAACGCAAAGCTCGCCTGATCTGTTGCCGTGTGTAGAAATCCGAGCTAATTGCGCAATTCTACACATTTGAATGATATTGTGATGACAGTGAAGCAAATACGAATTCCACATCCTTATTGTTTGTTCCAATTTCTAGGAAAACGAATGAGAAAACGTCTTTCACACACTGAGGCGAAGTTTTCGATGTACATCGGCGTTAAGCACTAATGAATCAATCAGTCAATCACTCGTTGTCAGATTAACATTGTAACGCCATTCTGGCACCACTCCTCCCCGCCCCAAGTGTAGTTCACGACAACATATAAACTCGGGCTTCAGAATTACCACCCAGATCAAATTCAAAACAGATGGGCATGTGAGAACGAATCTTTACGTTCTGTATATGTAGATATAAAAATCGCAGTGTTATGGACCACCATAACTGAAATAATTACACTTGATTACAACCTATTTGTGGGGTAGGCGGTAGTCCAGTCTCAGCCTTGCTGCGACTGTTATGTCCTGACAAACACTCGCACTGCTTTATAATCACGCTTGCTTACAATCTCTTTGTGATGGTAAATTCTGTTTATTTGTGGTTTACATGGCGGTAGGGAATCCAGTCCTCCGATAACTAGTTATATATTGTCCATAAACTTGCCCAGCTGTACAAGAGCACTCAATGTAGCCTGTGCAGCATACATTCGTGATTCTGTTCGCCAAATGACTGGACAATAGGAAAGTGTGTAATATGACCTGCACGCTATGGTTCACATAAAATGGTCCAGCAGATAGCGAGATTCTCACAGAAGCGACTGATTGAGGGGAAGCAAACATTTGAGTGCGTTGTTGGCGCTTTGTTGTTCAAAAGTATAATAGCCAGATTGTGTCAGAGTAAACATAAAAAACTGCCTCTCTGATGATGGCTGCCTCAAAAGCATCGTATATTTTCTCGGCCAACTATGTCCATACTGTACTTGCCGTTTTAGAAACGTCCATGTTTTTACTGTTTAACATCGGCAGTTCTAAGACGGTTTTACCACTACCCTCGCTTAAGTGCATGGTACAGCAGCTACACAAGAGAAACATGTGACCTGTATGGGATGTGCATGTTATTTCACACGATGATATTACGGCCATTATGACCGTTCCTTTACAGTGAAAACACCTCTCAAATCGTTGCTGCAAAAACTGTGTGATTGAAAGGACACTTTCTGATGTGACCCGTATATGTGTCTTTTAGTTGGCTTTGCAATGTGTTGCTTGGCTTTGTACCATGTTGCATCGATTTGTCTGACAGAGGATTGCCTCCCCGTGACAATCATGTCATTTTGCTTTCGTTTTTGTTTCGTAGTTTTGACTGCATATATGTGGCTCATAAGTAAGATGCGTCAATCAGTTAAAATCAGTCAGTGGCTTTTGATAAGGATGTTCATGGTTCATAAGGAAAATAATACCTACCTCGGGGGATTGCCTACTTTTATCTTATCGCTTAGTGAGGTAAGTGCCTTCAGCCCATCGACAACTGGCAAGAAACTTGTAGCAGGCGATTTTATGTAAAGCCGCGCAATGACCAATATGCGTGATGTTTTATACTGTGGAGCACAGACTGAAAAGCTGGAGGAGAGATGTCGGTTAAATTGGTTGGTGGCAATTAACTGGTGATGCGTCACAACCAGAGACGCCGTATTTACACACACAGCAGGACATCCCGTTAACGGAATACAGGAAATGTAGCAACCAGCTGAAATTGACTTGACCTGGCGTAATTTCCGTAACCAATGCCGTTTCTATAGGGTGTGAATTATTGATTTCTGGTTGAAGTACTGGACATAAACAGTCACTAGACTTAAATAAGAACGTTATGGTCCAGAATCCCGCAAGGATTGATATTGGAAATTGCTGCCTGGGATGTGTAGGCAGGTTTTTCTACTTTTTAAAATTTTATAAGAATTATTGGGAACGCCTCTAACATTAAATACCGCAACTGTGTTTCGGGTGAGAAATGAGTTTGCGATGTCAGTGATTTGTAGACTAAGCCTTCCAAAGACTCAGTCAGACATTTAATAGCAGATTTTTCAGTCAATAAAAAACTCTAAATGTTGAGTACAGATTGTTTCAGATGTAGTTTTCAGTTATGTTTCCACTAATGCAGCATGGTTTCAATTATGTTTGGCTTACGGGATAGACTTAAGTATAAAAGTAACAACAGTAACGCATTTTCCACATCCGGTGTTAATATACTCCAGGCGCACCTACCGGTACACACTCATGAAGCCGATACAGTCTGCCAGAACCTTGGTTAATGTGTTAAGACTGGAAGACAGCTTTACAGGCTTAAGATGTACAAGACCCCTAACTGAGTCATTTTCCTGCCATGCTTCAATGATATTGCTCGGCGAAGAGATCGGAACGAATTGCACACTTCTATCTCAATGATATTGCTCGGCGAAGAGATCGGAACGAATTGCACACTTCTATCTCAATGATATTGCTCGGCGAAGAGATCGGAACGAATTGCACACTTCTATCTCAATGATATTGCTCGGCGAAGAGATCGGAACGAATTGCACACTTCTATCTCAATGATATTGCTCGGCGAAGAGATCGGAACGAATTGCACACTTCTATCTCAATGATATTGTGATAACAATAAAGCGGAAAGCAAATGCGAATTCCCCATCAGTATTGTTTGTTCCATTTTCTGGGAAAACGAATGAGAAAACGTCTTTCACATACTGAGGCGAAGTTTTCCATGTACATCGGCGTTAAACACCAATCAGTCAGTCAATCAATCGTTGTCAGATTAACATTGAAAATTATCACCCTGGTAAAATTCAAAACAGATGGGCAAGTGGGACTGAATCTTTCTTTCTGTATATGTAGATATAAAAATCGTGAATTATGGACCACCATAACTGAAATAATTAGGCTTGATTACAGCCTCTTTGTGGGTTAGGCTGAAGTCCAGTCCAATCCCTGCCGTGCATACTGCACCCTGACACTCGCACGACTTTGTAATCACGTTTGATTGCAATATCTTTGTCGGGTAGACGGTATTCTTTGTGTGTTGTTCACAGCTATGTGGAAAGAGCTCCTTTCAACTAGATGGGAAATCGTCCCTCGGTAGTGCAGGTGTGAGGTGTAATTTTTTTTCATGGAAAAATGGGAGACAACCTACTTCAATCTGAAATACTATTGCTATGCAACATATCTGTGAAAAATTGGAGTGGTTTGATTCATACTTTTGGTTTTATCAGAAAGCAAAAGTAAGGTCACAAGCAGATCTCGCTGTTTTAAGGTGTTTTGCCGAGGGAATTCTCATCGTAATAAAACTATTATTACGTGAACCAAAATCTTTTGTGCGTCTTTGATGTGAAGCCGAAGAGTTCTAATCTGTGGCGAAGTATCATGTTGGTTCACGCAATCATATTTTTGTAGATCGAAAAATATGAAGACATTTTCTAGGGTCTCCGGAACTGCATATTCACCATAATAGTTCATGATTTTGAGAGTTACTATGGTAACTCACGCGGCTTTGAATCTAGCTAGCAATAGAGTTCAGGAGTTGGAGCCCAATATGTGTGTACATTTTCCAGGTAACATGAGATGCGTAGAAAATGGTTAAACCAGAAAAGAGACGGGTCTTATTTGTTACATTTGGCAAAGCTACATATTAGATAAGTTTTCATACATCCATTGAGAGTCAAAAATATGTAAGAGATGTCAGTCTCAACGCGCAACGCGTTACGTGTCAGCATATCGAATATGTGGAGATAGAAAACTACGTGTTTATCAGTTCAACTTAATAAATAAATTGCAACTTCTTATAGATCTCACTGAAAGAGACTTTAGTGGACAAATTATTGTGTTTAAAAGCAGGGTGAACGCTCATGGTTAGAATCGAATATTTTTATTGTTGTCCTATTACAAGGCAAGACCTGTTATATAACAACGTCAGTCGGATACCGGGGAAGCCCTTGTGTCATTCTGGAGTAGATCTATTACTGTGAGCAGAGTGGCAATCGGCCTGAGCTACAGGGGGACGATTTCTCATCTAGTTGCAAGATGTCCTATACCGTCCAATCCCAGCCATGTTGTGGTTGTTGTGCCCTGGGAAACACCCGTACTACTCTGTAATCACGTTTGATTACAACCTCTTTGTGGGGTAAACTCTATTCATTTGTGGTTTACATGGCGATAGGGAATCCAGTCCTCCGATAACTTGTAATACATATTGTGCATAAACTTACCCAGTTATACACGTGTACGAAATTTGGCCTGTGTAGCATTCATTCGTGATTCAGTCCCTGAGTGAACTAGAACACAGGAATGTATGTTGTACGATCTGCACGCTATGCCTCACATACGCTATGCCGGCAGATAGCGAGATTCGCATAGAAGCGGTTGATGGGCGGTTAAGCAAACACATGAGTGCGTTGTTGGTGCCTTGTTGTGAACGGACGGTTGGAATCGTCCACAATAACCAACATATCGATCTACATAAATCTATATTACTACTCTAACTATGAATGACTTCTTAAAGAGGAAAAGTAAAAAAAAAAAAAAAAAAAAAAAAAAACCAAAAGAAAAAACAGTCAATGCACCAGTATATCCCGACAGTTTGCGTACATGCAGCTTAAAATATAATTTGGTGTGTGCCTTGAGTCCAATAACTAATGACAAGAAATTCGAATCAGGTTCATGTTGCAATGACTAACCTAGATTGTGTTTTATGCTTTAGAACATTGGCTGAATAGCCGGATAAAAGATTGAAGTAGGCCAGTTGTAACTCACTCGTGATTATGCGCAATCAGAGAAATGGCATTTACACACATAGCACGACATCACGTTGCCGGGAAAGAGACAACATATTTCTCTTAGCTCACAGTGTGTTAAGGCTGCGTAATTTCCGTAAACATATGCCGTTTCTAGGGTGTGAATTATTGATTTCCGGTTGAAGTACTGGAGTTTCATAGCCACTATGCATAAAAGTGAATGTTATATTCCAGAATTCCACAAAGATTATCATTGGAATACCGATGAGCGCTCGACTTTGATGAGTACTATTGTGGGAACACACAGTCTTACGCACACCTGTTTGACTTTTCTCAGTAAATTGTGTCATCGATTTGAAATCCATTTTTCCTGCGCCCAGGTCTGCCGTGATCTGAGAACGCTCCTATATACTCTTTGATTTCAACGATAAAAAAAAAAATCATTCTAGGTTCCTAATAATTCTTTATTGAAGTAACCGGCAGGTTGTCGTGCCAACCTTTGAACCAATCGCGTTTCTCCGCGAACGAGAGTACAAATGACGATAAGATATAGTACAAACTTTCCTGCTCCATTCACTTTGCTCAAGGCATGCAAAGGCTAAAGTGTTGTATAAGTCTGCACAGCTGCCTTCAGTTATTAAACTCGTTCGTTTTTACAACCAAGTTCTTTCACGACACTTGTGCGGCTACATTGGCTCGCTAGAGGCATATTATCTCGTGAGAAAGATACTTCATGTGTTTGAGCCAAGTTACAACATGGAATCTTTCGAAACCATCCCTTTCCTCGTTCTCATTTATGTTGGATTTGTTTTGGAATGCGTGAAATGTTCACCCTTCCCTTATTTGATGATAAGCGAAGTTAACGCCGACACGCCGGAAAACCCGGAGACTACGGAATATATCGAGCTTTGGAATACAGAAAACTGTCCCGCGAATATAGATGGCTACTTGATCAGCTTATTTAGCGGAGATGGACAACCGTCACCTCCGTATTTTAATGTGGACCTAAACAACCATTGCATTCCTGGGAACGGCTTCTTTCTTATTGGTCCAGAAACACTGACCCCTCGGCCAACAATCGTGATCAACCAGGAAAGTTTTATACAAAATGGTAACGGAAAGGCGGAAGCGATAGCGTTGTATAAAGGCAAATTCGGCATAGGTAAGTGGTTCTTATCTTTGTGCACTGTTAACGATTTATGCTTTTTGGTGGCTAAACGGTACATACATTATTGCTGAAAGTCACAGTTTGCTTGGTTGGCTGTCAAACGCTGCAAATAGATCCCATGGTCACTTTTCAAGGAAGATTTCCTAAAGTAATGCCACAATACATCCAATCCGTGTCGTATGTTGCCTGTCGCACAATGTTCTCAACATAATACTACAACCCTTCTAGGATATGTTGCATTTCAACTATTGCACAATATTCGCATAACGTAGTTCTACAGCCAATCCGGTATCTGTTGTATTTTAACTATGGCACAATATTCACTTAGCGTAAGTCGGCAACCAAACCGCTATTTCAACCAATCGTCCTAATGTCATGCTGTAGCAACTCCAGTCTATGTTGCATTTAAACTCTCGCACAATTCTCCTAACCTACTGCTACAACAAATCTTAGTACATCACCTCTCTTATAATCGTCCTAATGCAATGCAACACCAGTCCTGTAACTGTGGGAGTGCAGTGAAGTTCGAATGGGCGCGTTTCAGTACATAACATGACACCTGTTATCAACGCATCATTTTCTCAAAAGACACCCAGTAACACAATTTTCACATATTCCTCCTGTCAATTCACCTTTTGGCCTAGGTTAAAACTGTTGTCTTAATTACTGTCCTTGACATACTTATTTTTCAGTCTCACACTCGTACACAGCCCCAGGAAACCCCATGTTAACTTTATCAACCCGAATAAGAAAAAAAAATCCGTTCACTGCTGCATGTGAATGAATAGACACTAAAAAACTATAGAAGGCCTCATTTATTTTCAAACCAGAATTGATTTATCGTATGAAAGATCTCAAAGATTTTGCTAGACATAATTTTATGTGTGATATCCTTGAAAAACAAGATGGCTGTCGCTACCGAAATTAGCGAGACAAAATTTAGACATGATATAAATGTTTTTTTTGTAGCCCCGCCGAATCTGATCGTGGACAGTGACCTTGTGGATGTGATCGTGTATGACAGAGTATCTGCCACCGACACCTCAGCCTTCATGCCGCCTCTCCGATCCCAGCCAGCGGTCTTTGAGGATCAGTCGTGGAATGACTTACGGGACGAGTCAATGAGCAAGTGCTCCAATCTGTCCATGACGATGTCCGCCTTCACTGTTCAAGAGTTATCTCCCGGTGCTCCGAACCCATGTCTACCTGATCTCCTCACCAGGTGGCCAAGTCCCTGCTCAGATTCAGTCTTTGCTAGTATGTTGCTTTTTATTAATACATTCTTATGTGCGCTTGTAAAAGTTTGTGCGTTACTCCGGAGCTTCAAATTCGAATTTCAAGAACAAAGATTAGAAAACGGCGGAAATATTGGATAGAAAAGTGTGCAACGGACGTAAACAATCTAGAAATAGAATTTATCAAGACGAAGTCAGAACCACGACATAAAGCATTATCAAAAAAGTGAACAAAATTTAATCAGTTATAAGCATCCACTTGTAGCTGAAACAGTTATAGCACGACTTGTTTATTGTTATTTGTTGGTTCAATTATTCATTTTCCAGCAGGATATTCCCGCGACTCTGAGAACATGCAATACGTCCAGGTTGTTCAAAAGTGTCATTCATTCCAATTGTTTTTACATTGTAATATGGATATACATGTAGTATTAACATTAAGGTCTGGCTTAAATTTCAGCAAGGCATTGGAAAGCGGCCTCAAGACCTCGATTGGTCACTTGGGCTTCATTTTCACATTGGAAATTTAGTCCGCACTATTTAATACCTACTATGTCCAAATTAATGGTTAAACATTGCTTTGTATTTCGTTATGTAAAATATTTTTCTTTCAGAACCGAACTCTAAAAGATTGTTCCAGTATAAGATTACAAAGGGCGTGATGGCCACTTCGGCTGCTATATCGAATGTTACAGTGAAGTCTGTCATAGAATGCTCGACACAATGCTCCTCAAGTAACCTGTGTACACACTTCAGTGTCACGAGGCAAAGTGGACCCTCTTTCTACTGCTCTCTTCACAAGTATTGTAAGATAGAGGTAACGCTTTCCCCAGGCGGAATGGTTGGAGAAAAGTACTACAAGATGTCAGCCAAAAACCCGAACTGGCCTCATGAAGACCCCTTGTAAACGGACGATGGACGACTTGTGAAGCGCATTCGTATTGTTTACTTTATCTCAGTATGTCAGCACAGGATTTGCATAATTCGTCATTCGGGCACAGTGTGGATCTCGCGTCGCCTGATTTGAACTCGACCTCTGAGATGGAATCCATTTCCCGCTGATTTGACTGCTGCATTAAGTCAGGAGATATTTCAGACATTTGGCGATGTGCGATAGTCTACTCCAGGCTCTGCTACTCATCGGTCTTACTTGGTCATCGTGATATAAGTGGAATATACTGAGTTCGATCTTTAACCGGAATGTATTAAATGTGTGGAATTGAAAAACCTCACTTCTTAAACCTGTTGGCGCCGTGTATAGAGACGTGAGCAATAACTTATAGATCTTTGTGGAAGGTGCATTTGTCGAAATGCGGTCGCTGTGAGTTCAAGACTAGCTCATGCTGGCTTCCTCTCCGGCCGTACTTGGGAGGGTCTAACAGCAACCTGCGGATTGCTGTGGGTTTCCCCCGGGCTCTGCCCGGTTTCCTCCCACCATAATGCTGGCCGCCATCGTATAAGTGAAATATTCTTGAGTACGGCGTAAAACACCAATCAAATAAATAAATTTGATTAATATACATATAAAGGTATATGCCCCAGTCACCTCCCTCCTCTCCCCCAACAAATGTAATCCAGTAATCAAGAAAAAGTTGTTATTCCAAAGTCTCGTTGAAAGTGTTAGGAAGTCACGAAATTACGAAATGACGTTCAGGTAAATTTACTCCCAAAATTGATTGTTACATCTGAGAAGCTTCGTACTTTATGTAAAGTGAAGAAAAAAAATACACTGGAAAAAGAAGTTGCGGTATGAGAAAAGAGCAAAAAAAAAAAAAAAAAAAAAAGAACAAAATTGTAAAAATACATATATTTAATTTTTTTGACACCAAATCAAATATTTTGATTGTATGGTGGACTTTATCCCCCATATTGAACAGGCTGAAGACCAATGGCGTCACATTTATTTTCCCTGCTAAACATTCTCTGGTTGTTATATGTTTACGTTCTACATGAATATACATACAGTGCCACACCCGTATTTGTATTTAATGTATTCAATATAACAATTAGAAGGTATTTAACATCTGAAAGGAATGTGCGACGTCACTGTGCTTCAGTCTGTTCAATATGGTCCATCAAGTCCAATGTACGATCAAAACATTTTACTGCGTTCAGAGATCAATGAGTGTTTTGCGCAAATGCATATGTCAGTTTTTCGCTATGTCCCTAAGCATATGTCATATGACTGCCATATTCAACCGAGTTACTTAATATGTTTTAGCTTAGCAACGAGTAAATTAATGAAGCTTGTTATGTTTTGGTATCTGAATGTGCTGACGTGTGGAACAACCGACCTGCGTGATGTATTCAGAAAGCATACAAACCATTTGACACCAGTGGCAGTTGAATTTTCTGTTAAAAATCCTTCACCACTGATGCATGTATTTAAACGCTTTATGCTTTATTTAGCAAACTAGAACGCAGTAACGTAGAGCGGTAATAAAATATGAAATCAATAATCACTTTCCTCTTTCAGGGCTCCTATCTCTAAGCGAATCGTGATATGCTCACGTAGGTCCCTGATTTCAAAGGTACGTCTTTCTGGCACCGCATGGTATCAACTAGAAGGTAGCACGAAACAAGTCTCAGGTATATTCGCTTAATGATATCTTAGGATCGACATTGTTTTATCTCCAAGGTATGGTCATTCAATGTCCATTTTCATTAGCTGCATTCACTTCGTATCAATACAAAGCACACCTGGTACATTCAATGGCAGAATGAGTGATGTGGACTGTTCGCACTTCACGTAGACATTGTAAAAGAAATGTGTGGATGACTGTGCATGTTGGCATTGTTTTCGGTGCTCTGACACGGAAAGGACTTGGTTCTGAGACAGCCACTGGTCTCGTGTTCGTTTTCAGAGAGTAATTTGTTTGTTTGTTTGTTTGAGGTTCAACGTCTCTTTCAACCTTTTATCAGGCGTATCACGATGTTATGGTGCTGCCTGAATGGGACGCCAGAAGACACCAGATACAATGTCCCACCGGCCTTATTACTCACATGGCATTTTATGCTAACGCTCAGTCGGTTATTGAGCTATATAGGGCAGGGTATTGACCCAGAAGTCTCTCATCACTTGGGTAGCTGTGATTTCAAGTCCAGCCCATGTTGGCTTCCTCTCCGGCTGTACGTACCATGATGCTGGTCGCCGCATGAAAGTGATAAATGAAATATTCTTGAGTCCAGCGTAAAACCAATGAAATAAATAAATAAACCCTGTGCCTAGTACCAACCGAGATAGTGATAAAATTGCCAATATTAAAGTCCTAGAGAATCATCTTAAGTTCAGTTCTGTATAGAATGAACCTTGGACGTACCGTTTTCGATGCTCTGTCCATAAGGCCACCTCAGCCGATGGTCAATAAGTGAAACTTCCATCGTGTTAAAATGATTAATGTGTGTGTCCTATACTTGAACCCAAGTATAGGACACATACTTGATATTTAGACGGCCCAGTTGTCTCATGTCTTTACATTGGATTTAACAAGGATTCACTCGTATTGGCGCACATCTTAATCCTAATCTTAATGTACGTATCTTGGACCTACCACTTGATGCAATAAAAGTAATCCATAGAGATGTTATTATCCCTATTCAGAACACTACACAAGCTGGATCTGAACCGCTAAGATTAAGATATTTTACTTTTGTTAAGGACAATTTCAATTCAGCAATTTCTTCGAAACCAAAATGGTTGAAAGTGGAAGCATGTGTTTTGTTGGTATACTACATAGAGATTAGAGTACTGGTCGTCGTGAGTTGTTTTCCGCTCATAGAGATTGCTCTGTCAAGCTGATTGTAACTGATTGAGGCTCCTGGTAGAATTACAAAACAGCAATCTCTAAAATACTTAAGCCCAAACTTCTCATTCACTGATAGTCAAATGGTTTCCAGTGTATCGTCCTAAATCAATATTGAGCGAATAAAATCACTGCATATCAACAAATGACTTAGATCGGGCAGCTGTTTCTTTTCCATTAGGTTGATATGTACACAATAAAACCGGAGTGAGGGAAAGAAAATTGATCCTATACTCTATCGGTTACATTACATAAAACTGCATCAGCTTTAAGTCGCATTGTGTTGCGATTTCATGTGCTTTAAGTACGTAGACTTGCAGACCATTTTGAATGCTTTGTATGCCTTTTTGTAAAATAGCTTTTTTTTTGTTTCGTACAGCGCACGTAAATCAACAGACTTATGTGGTGTTTAAATATGTATGCTTGGGTTTTACGTCGTACCCAACGATTTTTCGGTTATAAGACTGCGAGGAGTCCTTAGAATGTGTCAGATTGTGGCAGGCCGAATCCATGGCGCCAAAGTGCTGCCACCTCTGAAACATCACACCGAAGACACCAGACACTGACACCTCAACCTGTCATATTATACTGAAACTGGGCTGACCAGGCCTGTTTCCTTGCTGTAACCTCTCAGTGCTGAGCGCCAAGCCAGGTGGCGACAAGCACTATTTTAAAACCATTGGTATGATCCAGTCCTGGATTGATCCCGAATCTCCGAATTACGTCGTGGACGCTCACTAGGGCACCGAGTAAAGAAAGGAGAGAATAGTTATTACGCATAGATTTCCTTCGAAGACATGGTCTCACTTTGGTGTAAACCAGACGGGTCGCTTTGTTAATGTCAAGGGAACAGAAACATTTACAGGAGTTGATATAATCGCAATTCACTGGCCGAGAAATTTTAGGACACACAGCTGGTTTCTTGTGTTCTGATTACCGTTTTGAAAACGATTTACTGCTTCCTGGTTTAAACATGTTCACGGTACGATTTGCCTGAAGTATGTTAAGTCATAATCATTCATTCCTTTTTTTAGGACAGACAGTCTCTTCCAAATAAATGCGGATAGATCAAGGTCACACATTTTACTGTCGTCAGCTCCAATCAAATATTTAGAACTCACATGCAGCAGTCAAAATGGATTGCGCTATAATGTTTAGGCCTAATGAAAAGGTGAAAAGTCGGTATATTTAAATATAACATTCTTATTAGTCAAACGCTTCCACGCTCCGAACAGCTGGGTGGTGAGGGGGTGTGGACATGGGGCTGGGGAGTCTGGTCGTTTTGGGAAAGGAATTGAAGATACAACAAATTAATAACATTTTGGGAGAATTGTTAAAATTCACCCTAATTTGTAAGAATTTTGAAAAGGGACAGCCCAGTGTTTTAATTTTTCTATTTAATTGATTGGTGTTTTACGCTGTACTCAAGAATATTTCATTGATACGACCCACCACCACCCGCAGGCTGCTGGCGGACACTGTTTTAAGGACGAGGCAAAGAAAGAAGAAAACGTTTCTTGTTGCCAGCTGAACAAGCCATCGTCTGACTGTTTACTTTACAAACCAGCGGAGGAGATATGGCGAAACTGCATGGAACAAACGCACGAGTTCTTTGGATACACCAGCACGAGATTGGCTACTGTCTCGTGAACGTGGGGCATTAGTTTGTGAGCGTGACCTCACTTTACTTGAGCACGTTATCGTTGTACATCATGTTTTACATAATATCATGTGATTATGTTCTGACCAATGGAAATCAAGAATTACTATATGAGGCATAATAATATACATTAATGGTCCGTATAAGGCAAACGTGAAGTAAATACAGTTTGCTTGGTCGATAAGTATATTGAGACGCTGTCGGAGTTCACAAAACCAAAACACACGCAGCAAAGAGTCCATTTAACTTCAGTGTGAAAAGAAGCCATTACCAACACGTGTTTTGTATGTATCATTTCAGTTGTTACTGTTCTAATTCAGCAAAATAACAACATTTAGCAATACTGGAAGTTATAAATTAGAAATCTGTGTTGCACCCTGAAAGCAGGACTGTCGCTAATATTTTGTTTTCGACAATCTCTTCAGCGCTGAAAAAGATACCATACTGAATGTGACGACAGTTTGGTCAGTGGATTACTCAGCGTGTAGACGCGTTGATAAACACGGGTTCTCCTTTCACTCAGACGATAAAACTTGTCGATTTTCCATTCTCGGTTAAGTAGGAATCAGAACATATCGACAGGCTCTAAAGCTATATGAATGTGGACTGCTGTAGCACGTGACCATCAGAACACCTCAGTGTCAGTGCATCAATAATTAACACGACTATCTGGAATTGAATACGCGTCCTTCTGTGATATTTACATAGAAGTAACACGCCAACGGTACCCGTTTTAGCAAAGACGGTCGTGATGTACAAAACCGCATACAATCGAGAAGATCGATATGGTTCAATACACATCTGATCTATTGATCATTACCTGTGACCTCAACACTCATCAACCATTAATGTATAGTATTTTCTACATAGTTTTTTGCGGGTAAGAAGCCTGACAACAAGATGTCGGGCGTTTTTGCTGTAAAATAACGGTCATAATGGCCGTATAGCATCATGTGAAACAATCTGTGAAAACTATACAGATTACGTGCTACTCCTGTTATTGGTGTCTTACCATTAAAGCGACTTAGTCATAAAACTCTCGTAGAAATACTGGAGTAAGTGTGATAAAAACACACGGTCTTCTCCACAGTGGTCACCGTAGCTTTTTATTAATATTGTTATGTTTCAAAACAACAATCTGAATTGACTTAATAAATAACCTTGTTATCATAAATGCCACTGTTTCTATTCAGGTAATAGAAGAAGAAGACATCCTGCACAAATTAGAGTGTTACATCACCCCATCCTGTTGTACTTTTGTTATGATGGCGGTGAACGTTTCAGAGAGCATGCATCATGTTTCATAGTTCCCGCGCAGAAAAATCCATAGAAAAAGTAAAATAAATATTGCTGAGCCAAATTAGAAACCTTAGATATTGTTGTAGCGAAAGATGAAAAGATACTATCTACACTATACGTCAACGAAACAATGTGTTATTTCAACCTTACAGAGATAAATTCTGTACATGGTAGATCCAAACCGACAAGATGATGAAATCTGCGGTACGGTTTGCAGATCATTCAGATATATCTACTGCTGAGGCAAATTGCGTTGCATCGATTTGTACCGCTCTCATATTCGGAAGACTTTCGGTAACAACAATTTTGTGGAAATCTTATATGCTTATATGCACCAGAGATCGTATCGCATGCTCAAAATAAATATGGCGAAGTGCACGAAAACGATACAGTCTGTATGCTAGATTACGGCAAAACGCAATGGTTATGGACAGTACTATCATAATGGACAAAATTTGTCAGACATCCGTCCAATGACTAAATTTATTTATTTATTTAATTATTTATTTATTTATTTGATTGGAGTTTTACGTCGAGCTCAAGAATATTTCACTTATGCCACAGCGGCCAACATGATAGTGGAAGGAAATCGCGCGGATCACGAGCCGGAAACCCACGACCAAGCGCAAGTTGCTGGCGGACCTTCTATTTACGGTTGGCGAGGAAGCCAGCACTTGTTGGAATGAGTTCCTACAGCGTTAAAATTAACCCTCCATCTTCGATGCAGTTTAGTGTCATTGAAGTTTCATTCATTAAAGTGAATGCTAGACAGCCCTACGAGAAATTGTATATACCCATTATTGGCAGTAAAAACGGACATTTATGAACAAAATGCCATGAACAGAACACCTAGAACAAGTCGGACAGCCTTTTTAACTGGTAACGGATACAAAATACAACGCCACCTACGCGGCGAAGGGTGGGGGGGGGGGGCTTGTGGCTCAGTCGATTATGGCGCTAGCGCAGCATAATGACCCAGAAGGCTTCCACTAATGCTGTCACTCTGTGTTCGATTCCACTCTGTGTTCGATTCCACTCTGACTCCCTCTCCAGGCGTACGTCGGACGGTCTGCCAACAACCTGCGGATGGTCGTAGGTAACCCCCGGACTCTGCCAGGCTTCTGCCCACCATAGTGCTGGTCGCCGTCGTATAAGTGAAATATTCTTGTGTACGACGTAAAACACAAATGAAATAAATAAATAAATACACGACAATGGTCTGCTGGGTTGAGCGTACACATCATCAGCCGGTTACAGGGCTAGCTGTGGTGCCTAGCTTTACTTTGGTCTGGGTGCTAATAAACGGTAATCACAAATGGTCAAGCCACAGACTATACATTCAAGGGACATAACTACATTCCAAACGGCAGTATTTTGGCGTTGGGTACTCCCCCTTGAATATTTTGCATGATTAACAAGGAAACCCCTTTTCTAACGCAACTAGACAAACTATAGAATTACGCCATAGTCACTCTAATGTTTTGGCAAATGCCTTCCATATGTCAACAAACATCAGCACAGAATGGGGCTAGCGCCGGCTCACTGAGCTGATACGTGATGTTTAGGAAGGTTCAACATTGGTTTATGCCGCAGACACTATATTCTACCTAACACGGTAAAGTGCTCAACAATTCATTCGAAGGGACAAGGATTTCTAGTTCATCTAGGCTTTAGACAGATTTAGAGGCTTAACTGGTCTCAGTGATTGCCTGTGGGTTTAGGGCCTACACCCTAAACGTTTATGGTAAGGTTCCACAAAAGAGCATCGTACTGCCCAAAAGTGAAGTCTGGCTAAGTTTGGATATATCTGTTGCAACTCCTTGGTACGGCCAGCTCGATTTTGGGCATCACAAGATCGAATGGATATACAATAATAAAAGACAAGACACTACAGCACAGAGAGTGAAATCAGAACGGAGAATGCGACAATAGTCAAACACATAACTGGCAAAATCCGGCCTCAGTTAGGGTTTTATTCTGTTTATGTTAATACTTAAATAGGAGCAACTTTCACGTCCCCGCCCTTACCCACCCCACCAAGGATTAAGCTGAATTAATTAAAAACTGGTGTAAGTTACAACTGATTTTACGAGAAGTGTTAATGTGATACTTTCACATATATATTCGACCCCAAGCTTGTAAGATTATTGTTCTCTTGCACTGCCCGAGTATTACGTTATCTGTTTGCCCACAAAACGTCATCGTAAATGCAGGAATAAACAAGAGATTACATAGCTTTGATCCGAATTACATTTGGCGAGAAAGGTTCCCCATTGCAATTTATTTGAGGTTACTGGCCTATAGAATTCCTCAAAACGATGTACTGTCATCACATTTCATGAACAGTCACACGACAACAATATAAAGGGATCATGCTTTGGAGACTTTACCCGCCAGCAGACCCTCGACGTATGCGGCCGTACAGTTGTCCACACTGCCTTTTTTTCACATTTTGGCTGCTGCGAGGCCCGCTCAATTTCGTATGGCCTCACTCTGTAGCTCTTCGTCCATCAACTTAGCAAGGGAGTTACTGCAGGCCTATGTATAGTATATATGTATGTATGTATATGTCGTACTCAACAATTTCTGAGGTATCTGACGACGAGGAGTCCTTAGAATGTGTATGTACAGTGTGTCTTCATGTGGCAGGGCTGCCACCTCGGGAACATCTTGCCGAAGACAGTGAACAATATACCCCACCAAGTCACATTATACTGACACCCGGCAGACCAATCCTGTCTCCTTGCTCTAACCTCTCAGCAACGAGCCCCAAGCAAGGCAGCAACAAGTATCACTTTTAAAGTTTTAGATATGACCCAACACAGGATTGATCCCGAATCTCCCGAGCCCGAGGCGGACGGTCTAACCACTAGGGCACCAAGGCAGTACTGTATCAAGTACACACCCTCAGAATCAGGGTGGACATATGAGACGCGCGCTGAAATGAAATCATTGTTCACAAAAGTGTCGTATCCACGCTATGGTATAATTGCTGATCAAGCAAGATCAGTTTATATTATTGCTGCAGAGAGCGAGAATAGTACCAACTTATACAGCTTTACAGGTTCATAATTGCCGATCAATTTGGAACAACAGTTTGATGCATTTATATATGCCTGAAAATGACATTTGGTTATTCTTGTCAGGATGAGTGTATCACGGCTAGATCTTCTATCTATCACTTCTGGGACAATATCCGAACGCCCAGTTAGGAAAAATGTCGAGTATAGTCATTGATTTTATACAGCTCTATGTCCACCATACAATGTCCATTTACTCACGCCATGCATGTGGCCTTGATTTCTTTTATGGGAGGAATGAAAAAACATATTTGTGTGTGCGCATTGGTTTTTCATTCTTTTTCCGTGATGAATGAGTCGACGGAAGAGGTTCGTGCCAGTCAGCAATCAGGTCTGGTGATATGCGCTGAGGGGCCTGAACTCTGTTAACATTGTGCGCAGGGTAGATCGTGTACAGCTGCCGATCTGAGGTACCTGAACTCCGAAAGAAAGGCCAGCAACCAACTAGGTTATGTGCGCCATCAGTTTTATCACACGTAACGCACGAATGATTACCCAGCGAATCGTGATCCATCTGACAACGGCGCGCTGAGATATTATCGATGAAATTCGAGAACAGAAGAAAATTGAGTAATCATTTCCATTCTTTATTGCTATAAGCAGAAATGATCAAGAATATACTTTCTAGCCGGATCTCATCGACTCCTTCAACCAGGTTTGACTGTCTCTAAGCCTACTAAACCTGTGTCTCAGTTAAAGTTTTTTGTCGTGTTTTCGAAAGGTAAATCACTGTGGTGAGACTTGCCGCCGTTGGACATGGTGTTATGTAAGGGAATAGCGTTGCTGGGGGCGTGGTTGTTCTTGCCCGGATTTTTGGCCGACATTCTCATTAATGAAATCAACACGGACGACCCAAATTCCGACAACGCCGAGTTCGTGGAACTTTGGAATCCGGACGACTGTCAGCGATCTATGGACGGATACACTCTGATCCTGTTTAACGGGTTTGTATCTCCACCAGCGGCCTACCGTTTCGTCGATCTGTCCGGGCGCTGTATAGAAAGCAGAGGATACTTCGTCATCGGCTCTCAGGACGTATCACCAACACCGGATCTTGTAGCTTTCGGTCCAAACGCTATGCAGAATGGCCTGGGTAATGCGGATGCTGTCGCTCTATACAAGAACTATCACGGTATGCTCTTTAACTAATCAGTCATTGAAAATCATCACCCTAAAAAAGTCTTCCGTTAATACCGAGAGATGACAGATTGCCTTTCCGTTATTCCAGCGCTTTAGTCCGTTCCCGGTAATGAATAATTCAATTACTGATAACGAATTAATCCGCAATGAGATACGGATTAATCCGTTAGACCAATGGAAAAGCAATCCTTCATCCCTCAAATAACGGCCTTCCCTGAAGATTTTTTTCAGGGCAATTAATACACCAAGTCGGCAATCAATCATTCACTCGATCGATCAATCAGTCAATCAGTGGATGTATCAGTAATCGTTATTCGTTACTTAATCACCTATAGATTAATTTGTAAACCGGGACCATGCAGTGTAAATGTACCAGTCAACTGGTGACAGCTCCAGAAGATTATGTAGCTGAACTTCTATATGTTGTCTTGTTTTTAGTATACATGTATAAATTTTCCATTTTACATTTATAGCTTCATGTGCGTACCATTCAAGTGCGCTTCTTATGTTGTTTTGTTCTTAGTAACATAGTGCTTTTCATTTTAACTTAAATATGACGCAAACGGGAGTTACATAGTGTATGTTTAACCTTTCTGCTAGCATTTTAGGCGTAAACATTTTATTATCATAGACTGTTTATTTTAGACTTTAAGCTCCAAAATATATCCAAGAGCTTTTCCCATTCGTTAAGAATGTTAGCATAAATAGTCTTCATAATTTTGTGTTCAAATGAAGTATCACCAGTGGATTTTCGCATTGCTTTTATAATCAAGATCTCTCCAAAACTTTTTCACATTTCTTGCATCAGCAAAATTGGCCCTGTGCACTTTCGAAAGCTTTTTTTTTTGAATTCTGTTAATATATATCCCTATGCGCCTTTCGCAATTATTGCATCAGTATCGTTTTCTTATTATCACTATGCAATGGTACACTTTTTCAGTTCCTCATAACCCAACGCGGACAAATCTCGTGGATGCCGTGGTTTACGATAAGATGCAAGTGACAGACGCCAGCAAATACTTCCCGTCCTTAATGTCCGAGCAGACGCCAGCATTTGAGAACGAAAATCTGCTAGGAGGGGATGAGTCCATCAACAGATGTGATGATGGCGCCGTGGACCTGTCGGCGTTCACCGCTGGACAACTGTCTCCCGGAGCAGACAATTTCTGTATGACACAATCATCTGGCTCTTGGTTATCGGACTGTAGCGCCTATAACGGTACGATGTTTTTCTACACACTACAATTCCGAAAAATACAGCACTAGAAAAATACGCCACTAGATATTACCCAGATCTTTGGATAACACTTGGACGTAGTCTTCGCGACAGTATGAAACTTTTCAATTTGATCACACTTCATTTCAAGTGAAAGAAAACAACAGAAATATGGAACAAATGGCGGTGCAAAGGCCATTGAATGCTATATTCAAAATTACTCTTACCAACTGTTTTTTTCAAAGTTTTTTTCGTGACTGAATTCCTCGCAGTTAAATGTCTGGATTCTGGGTGGGGTTTATATGCATTAGGTGTCAATGACGTCACAAACTTTATTTTTCTATCACCATCAGAGTATTAGAATAGCATTTATATTTCTCTATCACCATGAAAGGATTAGAATAGCATTTATATGGACATCATGCAAGCAAGTAAGAATGTCTTTCAAAGATAACAATGAAAAAAATACACACACACACACACATGTATATATATATATATATATATATATACGCTATGAGTAGCATGCTTCTGGGTCCATGTCGCACTTGAGCCCGTCTCTACCGAAGAAGTTTGATGTAGGTGGAAATTTGTATTCTAGACAGAACATAGGATTGAGTGACAGTAACCTTAACCTGTGCTTTTTTTTGTCCAGTTCGCATGACAGAAATTCAGCAATGGTAACTTCACCATTTCATGGTACAGGCCAATGCATTACAATTTCGTTCACCTTATTACTAAGAATGTAAACCTAAAAGATGGAGAGCTCAATCAGAACAATAGAAGTGTTAAAGTTGGCAAAATAGTTCACATGTAAGTGGTGAAATCCAATCTTTCGTCAGTTTGCTTCAGGTAGGGTTTTATCAATAAATAATTATTTATTTATTTTCTCCATAGTTACTGATTTAAACTGTCCATGTAAAAACTTATGTAGAAGCAAAACAATAGCGACAGAAAAACAAACAAACGAACCAAAAAAACAGTAGTAGCGACTTAAGCCGGACTCTGACGGGCTACACAAAAGGGTCAAAATGCAGAGAAACATATCGTTTTCTGCTGCTTGCTTTCTAAGCACACATGCACCGAAAAGTATGACATTATCCAAGAAAGAACAAAGAAGTACGCGGCTTTGGACCCCTTTGTTAAAGGCGGGAAGGAATTGTGCCAATTTCTCATTGCTTAGACGTCGCTGGTATCATGTGGACAAAGAAAGGCACCTCTGTCGCACACTTCTGATTGGCCTGACTCGGGCTTGACATGGTATTCCCGTTTCTAGTAATTGAGTTCTAGTATTAGAGATGGACTTATTCGTATCTAAGGCAAATAAAATGGTACGGCCGGCTTTGTATATGTAGTAGGCATGAAGCTATGCAGCGTACAGCTTTGACATTTTGAGAACAGCACACACGATCGATCGACATCCGGGTTCGTAAATTGAAGAGTACAGATTTGTACTGGCAAGAACAAATTTCAGTTCTGCGTGTTTAACTGCCTAAATGTACTCATAAATGCATTGTGTTCACATTACAGGAGGCGCCAATAAGCCCATCTACTCCACTAATTTCATTGTATCGGAAGGCGTAAAGGTCAGCGAGACGCCCTTTTCCAGTCGCAAGGTCAGATCAAGAACCGAGTGTGCGCAGGCGTGTTCCAAATCGTTGACTTGTTCGCGTTTCAGTTTTTCCAACGACAGCATGATTTCTCACAATTGTCTGTTACACTACTCATGTCAAAAGACGTTGTCACCCGATATTTTGTGGATGGTTGCTACCAAAACATCTTAAGAACTGTGATGGTAGGAGCTTTCGAAGGATGAAAATAAAAAAGGTTCCTTAAACTTGGTAAGCCAATTTCTCTGACTATATGTCATGTTGGAGTGTTTTGTCAGTGTTCAGGCTGGCGGGAGAACAGTTTTATCTAGTGATATTAGTGTCCCATCACTTGTATGACAGAACAACTGTCATCCGTTTCAACGTAAACGATTCGAGTAATTATAAGTATGCTTTACGGTGTAACAAATACAACAGACCTACCAACCAGCTCGTTTATTATTTCGAGAGCTTTTTTCAAGGGTGAGGCAAGCAATTGTGCTAAAGTATGAGGGAGCAGGTCGTGTAACCGTATAAACCTTTATCGTGTACTTAAAATAAACGACCAATGTCAAATCAGACAAATGAACAAAGACAATATCTGAATTCATTGGATTTTTCGCCATGGAAACGCACAAACATATTCATCAATATTTCACATGTCTTTTTCATTTGAACTCTGATATCGTTTTCAAGTGTCACATATAAGAGGACGAAGAAAAGGGATGTATAGATTTATGTCGGTTTGTTGAAGGCAGGAAATAGTTGTAACGAGCTTCCCAGAAAAAGCTTAGAGGAGAAGAAAACATAAAAATGATGTCAAAATCACATGAAAGAACGTCAAATATTATTTGTAAGTATGGTCTTCACTGTTTTATTTGACTTTTTACAAGAGAAAAGGGTATTTGAAAAATTTTTGTATAATGGGTATTTGGGATCAACTTTTGGTATTTATCATCGTTGCATAATAATGTTTTAAATAAGGATGTGATGCATATCTAATAAACTAATTTGAATGCATTTTTTTTCCTTTTGTTTTTTTTTGGATAATATTTATGAACATATTAAAATATAAACATGTTCCAAATCCAGGTTGACCACATTTGACAGTTGAAAAGGACATATTCTAAAGCAAAAGTATTTATTAAACATGTGTTACATCCTCATTTATAGCATTATTGCACAAGAGTATATATACCAACTTGTGGTCCCAAATACCCACCATACAAAACTTATTTCCAAGTGCCTTTTTCTCCTTAAAGAAAAACCGAAAAAAATATTGACAACCACATTTACAACTAACTATTTGCACTCTTCCTTCTGAACTTTATGTCATTTTTAGGTTTTCTCCACCTTTAACTTCGGAAGTGGTTCCAGTGAAAACCAATTAATTTTGATTTGTTGCAGTACACTAACAGATAACTCTGACCATTGCGGCAAAACGATATCGGAATTGGATCGATAATTTTTGCTTGATTATATCCATTGTACCTTCAGCAGTAACAATGTAATCCCAACCCTTATATGTATCGGTAGCTCTACAGCTGACTGTTAAGAAAAATAAAACAGTAGAATGTTGTCAAAACGTTTATGATTTCGTGCTTTGTATATGATATGACTGTCAGTGAAGAGCGGAACAAATATTAATCAAAATATTAAGAGGGAAGCACTGCAGACAAGGGCCAGAACTGAAGTGCATCTGCTCACATTCTGTCTGTGTAATTTATAAGCGAAGAAATGAACGCTGTACCTTTTTTTCAGCTCCGACAAGCAGATCTGCAAGTCGACCTGTTTGTCTGTCTTGACGTCCTATCTGTTAACAAGGTCCATTCACTTAACGAATCAAAGTTGACTCTGCGCGCAATGTCGCATGTATATGTGTCTACAGTTCTCTTCATTTAGGACACACTAAAATAAAGTACTGGCTGTGAATCAAAAGCAATCTACATGTATTTGAATTTGTCATGAGAATCGCCAATACTGCAGAGGCAATGGGATCTATAACCATGTAGCGTTCATGTGATGGGCTACTAACGGTGAATCAGGGAGTTTAGATAAACAATCATGGTTGTCCGTCATTGTGCCGAATCAAGCAGCGGTAACCTCATTTCACTCAGTTGCCCAATATCAACATTTTTCAGTTTTTTACAACAAAGTGGTCTTTGCTTTACGTTTTGACATTCATTTCAGGGCTCTTCGTAGATATTTCATGTGATGTTAAACAACTGGTAAATGATACCATTTGTCCCAAGTACTCCCTGTTTAATTCTTCAAAATTTTAAACATTAAGTAAATTTTGGCTATTTTTTGTTTCCTTTTCATTCAGGGCAAAGTTCCCTGCCTCAGCCATCTATCATGTCTTTCACTCAACATCACAGTGGCTTTACACCACAACCTCTTGACAACACAATCCCTTGTCACAGCAATGGCTTCACATAACAATCTCGTTACACCACAATCTCCTGACACAACAACCTCTTGACACAGAGTTCCCGGGACACAACAATGACTTCACATTACAATCTCGTCTCACCACAATTTCTTGACAGAACAATGACTTCATATAACAATCTCGTCACTGAACAATCTATTGACACAACAATTGCTTCACACAAAAATCAGATCGAACCACAATACTGTCATACCCAATGGCAGCACAACACAATCATTTGACACCACAGTCTCGTCCTACTGCTATCTCGTCACACCACAACCGTTTCGCAAATCCTATCGCACAGTTCACACTTACTTCTGCTTTCCGATGCTGCTTTACATCAGTTGTCCACTTCGCTCTCTACGGTGGCTGTTTAGGGATGTTTGTCCTGTTTCCTTTTCCCACAAATCTTATGCAGTGACATAATGGGCATTCTGTAAATGCCTTTTTTTTTTCGCTGACGCTTTCGCGGCAAATTACGGCAGGTTACTGTCCTTCTAGCCGCGAGGAAAGCCGGTGAACTGCTGTTTCCCCGTGTCATCTGTGCGGGAAAGAGTGACCGCTGCCACCCTAAGGTCACCTTCTATGCAGGCTGGAATATCACACATACTGAGAGGCACTGAGCACAGACGAGTCCATGTGGAGGTATGTGGACAAAGTCATTGTGTCGTATTTTCGGAGACAAAGAAAAGCCCTGAAGCTACAGTCAACTCAGAAGCCCATGGCCATTTTTGGCGTGTTCAAGGCGCACATGGGAGAAGTTTTGCTGGCGAAACTAAAACCGAGCAACATCATTTGTGTGTACGTGCCAGCGTGTTGCACTAATAGTTTGCAACCAATGAACTTGTCAGTAAACAAGGAGTTCAAGGACGAGCCAAAGAATAACTTTCAAAGCTGATATGCTCACCAGGTGATGACCACGCTGAGGGACGACACACAAATAGACACCTGGACTTCCATCATGAAGTCTATACACTCCAGGTGCTTGATTAAGACCCATGAGAAAAGTGCCAAGAGGAGTGGCACTTATACAGACTGGCTTTGTAAAATCCGGACTCCCTGTAACGAAATTGGGATCCCCATTTTTTCGGCCAAATGTTGTATACATGTACGTCATCTTTTTTCTCCCCAATCAGAAGACGTTTTTGTCACCAGGGAAGAATAATGTTGCTAACTTACAATTCAACGTGTCTCAATACTCATTTTCAAGCTACTTCCGAAACAAAGCCGACTTTTCGTTATACTGAGATTCTCCTCCCGAAGCTACTGCAATATACTTCTCTGAATTACGGTATTCAGATACACATTTTTATAAAATATGTAAACAGTATGTGTTCGTATTTTGTCTTATTATTCATAATATACCTTTTTGCTAGTATTGTTAAACGATTTAAAACATGCATACTTTTATTCCATCCCAAAATGTTTCTTTTGTTGTTTAATCTTGCAATCCAGCGTTAGTCTTCAATCAGTTTTCGTATTGGTCCCAATACTGATGAACAATGGGGCACACTAAATATAAGTGTTCTTTTCTTTCTTCATTTTGCTTACAATGATCGCAAGTATCGTATGGGTTTCGCCCAATTTTATGAAGATATGAATTGGTTGGAATTATTCTATGCAAAAGCTTATACTGAAAGTCTTTCAATTTTGTATAGAGAGAACATTACAAAGAGGCAATGAAAATATTACGGCACTCTATGTTTCTTACATTAAGAGCACTATCCCAATTTTGATATTTTTATTGAGCAATTCGTTTATAATTTAAAACATCGTAGAAAGTCCTTTTTTGTCTCTAAACAAGGTTTGAAATGAAAAACGGAATGCTGGTCTCATCTGATCAGCTCTGTGCACATGTCTGTATCCTGGTGGCATTTGGCAGGTAAGCTTTGCTAATAGTTTACTGAAATCTAAAACCCTTACGTTATATTTCTGTGTAAAATCTGTAGAGTTAAAAAATTTGCTGCTGGATTAATTAGATCTCTTACATACCGGACTTTACTGTCACACCATTGTTTTACAAACAAAGACGGCTATTTAAGAGAACTGTACCATGCATGTTCAGCTGGGCGATATGTGTTTTACTTTATGCTGAAATTCTCCCCATGCATTTAAGGTATCTACTCAAAACGGGTTATGGAAAAGACTGCCGTATGTTTCTGATATACGCACTTCCAAAGGTGAATAAATATTTAAAGTCATCAGATTTTAAGCCTACACTTTGCCATTTCTGTGTTTTAACAAGTGTCCTTCTCATCCAAGATATTTTTACGGCTTGTGCAAATTCTAACATATTCACCATACTTATACCTTCATTCTCGTAACTTTGTGTGAGATGCAGCCTTAGTAACCGATCAGGTCCATCGTTCCATACAAATTTATACAACAAGGTATTGATCTCTTTAAAAATGGATCTGGAGGGTTTGGGAAGGTGGAAAAATAGATGTATAAATTTTGATAATGCAACAGATTTAATTATTGTCATTTTACCTAACAGAGATAGATTTCTTATTTTCGATTTCTGTAACTCTCTTTTCAGATTTTCTAGTCTTTATTAATATTTTTTTTTCAACATATTATTAAAATCTGCGGTTGAAAAAATTGGTCGTAATATCGTGAAATTTGTTGTCCATTTTAATTTTACATTTTGACAGTGCTTCATTTAGGACGCAGGTCATGTACATCCATTTGCCTTAGTTTATAATAAGCCTGAAATCGTCCGACCTCACTCCTGTAGTAAGTCTGAGGTTTAGAGCTGAATGCCTGTGTCAGATCCCCAACGCCTGTCAAAATTTACTTCATTTGATTGTCCCTTAACGCCACACTTCCCAAATATGTAGACACGCCAGCAATTTTTCCAAATAAAAAGAAGCACATTCTAAGGTAATTTTTCTCTTCTTTATTTCAATGAACATGGCTGCAAGGCTAGCTAATCTAACATGTGGCGACTTGATTTCACCAAGTGCTGCCTTTTGAAAATTAATAATTTCCTAAATTAATGACACAAGACCAAATATGTCTCGTTATGTGTAGTTCAAGATCTGAAACTGTGGGACCTTAGGTTTTATCTGCAGCCAAAGGGCCACACATTATTGGAAATTGCTAAACAAATTTACATCTGCATGAATTTCCGAGAAGGAATTCTCTCCAATAGTCTTCAAGACCATAACCTGTAACAGCTATAAAAGAAAAAATAAATCCCTCTCAAAATGTCTCAGATGAACCCGCAACTGTCTCATTGTTAACTTTCCTGGCAATTTCCCCTATGTAGCTGCTTAAGGTTTTCATTCACAGAAGACAGAATAGAACACCCAAATCGTACTGCTTTTAAGTATTTGTGCAGTACGGCATGTTTATCCTTGGGAACATAAATCTTGTAGCAAGGATGAGAAAGGTGTAGCTTCAATCTTCCGACTTTTCGACAAAAAATATACCCGTAAATTGGCGCAAATCAATCAATTATGGAAAACTGCACACATGAATCATGCTGCTTTGTATATTCTTTTGTTAAAGTTTCCATATTTTCTTCCTTAATGGCTTTGCTCGGCTTGAAATGGAGAAAGCAGCCAGTGAATATTATATTCAATTCTGTTGAAGCATACAAAAATTGGTTACATAACTCTATTAAAAAAGGAAACAGCATGAACATCATCTCTCGACATAAACTACACAGTAAATAAGTCTATCATGCATGAGATGAATGAATGTAATACGTGGTTTGCTGTCAGTGATATTGCTAAAGTTCATTACGTAGTTTGCACTGTTCGACACCGCTGTGATGTACATGAGAAAAATAATTGCTCAGGGTATTAATACACAATAGATGTGCGTTCAGTGTTGACTTCATGGAAGAGCAGGTCTCATATATACTCTCGGAACATACAAAAGTCACTAATGTTTTATGACTTTAGCAAGACTTTCATATCAATGTTCTATTATACGTGGTATAAAATTCTATTTCAAGACTGTTTTGTGATGTTGATCATGGCATTTTATATATAAGATACAAAGCGAATCCATGCGGAGACACGATCTGAACATAAGCACAAGGACAGCAATACATAGGGGTACCGCTGTCTTTTATTCAGTGACAATTAAAGTTTCATCCCTGTCTTCATTATTTATGTCTTTGACATAACGGTAAACTGAATTGATTGCAGCAAGTGTACGCGTAGCCCATTTGTGACATGAATGACAGCTATGACGTCTGTCTCACATGACAACGGTATTATAGTAGCAATTGACGAGCAATGCGTATCCTTTATTATGGAGAAACAAAGTGACCAGTTATTTTCTCAAGATGAAATCCCGATTCCCTGAAGCACCGATTAAACAATACACAATCCATAGTTAGGCCTATACTTGGGAGTATATGTAACAAGTCATACTCCGCTGAACTCTTGTCTACTGTACATACGCCCCTATAGGGCCTACCAACAACCGTACCAGTGTATATAATGTACTTTACGGGCCTATATAGGGCCCATATATAAAAAAATGTTTTTCTAACCGGTACAATATATCAAAATGTTTCTGTATTGCATCAGGCAAGAAATGCAACACAAAAAAGCTCAAAACCATACACGGCTGCTTTAATTCACACAAATAAACTTCCAAGTTTACATAAAAGACCTTTTCAGCGTTCAAAGTAACGTTTCTACGGTAACGCCGAACTAAGTGAGAACGTGATTTCCAATTAACCTTATACCTGAAGTTTTAAAAAGGATCTGGTTATTGCGTATAGTGTAATTGCCAGATCATACGGTGTACATCAGCCTCAGGAGGGGTGGGGGTCGTTTTATTATTCTATTTAGCATTCCCAAAGCATTGTGAAAGCAACACGTGTCGTGTTGATTTGAGCAATAAGAAAATAACTGGCTCATTACCTACACCAGAGCAGACATATTTTCGTTCAAAATGGTCACACCAAACGCAAAACTTGACCTGTAAGTTATTATCGTAATGTTATGTACTAAGTTTCAATTCACTGTATTACAGCGTTTTGAAACAAGTCTGCAAAAGTGCTTAAGTCCAGATCTGGACAAAGACAGACATAATTTTGTCTAGATTGAATACAGGGGTCCAAAAACTCGAGCTTATCTGTAATTACACCAGCTTATAGCCGAGGGCTCGGGATCGCAGTGGCTAATAAAACATCTACTTACTATCAGCAGTATACAAGGAAACCGAACTGTTTTCGTTAAATTTACGGTACCGTAACCAAGTTTTGAAAAGAAGTCAAGAGCCTGTCCGAGTCCAAACTGGCAAAAGCGGCCACAATATTTAGAAATTCACGAGGTGGCCCAAAATACGATCTTGATCTGTAAGTCACCATGGTAAAGTAAATCTTCGTCTGCACAGAAGTGGGGAGTAAAGGGGGCTAAAAACGAAAATATTGAATGCTTCATATGTACCTTATAAAGAAAGGGAACGCCGTCCATAGCGGATAACGGTACCCTATGAAGTCTCACCTAAAAAGTAAAATGGCAACAATAAACTTTGACCAGAGAATAATACTTAAATCAGCAGATTCGAAAGACGTCCACACCCATGTCTTAAACACACCAAAGATGCCGCAACTAGCTGGTCCTGTGCTAAAATAATGTGACCAATTCAACGAGGTTACTTTACAGAGCCAGTTCGAAGACTCCATTTAAATAGCCAAGTCGCAAACCTTTTAGCCACCACTTAAGCTACTCAGATTATTGTTTAAGAACATACATGGAGAGAGCCCTGTGGGAAGACAAATCATACCCTAGCCGAGGTCTGTTTTGTTCATGTCAATTTTCACATTAACATGATTCAAAGATAAACAATAATGTATGTCGACATGGTCAGCCTAGTCTGGTTTTCACTGCCACAGTTTTCCTATTATTTCTTGAAAACTTTCCTGTTTCCAAATTCAATATAATTATGATATAGCCTTGATTCAGTTCAGATATATATAGCTTGGAACACATCAAATGCCGTGAGCGCAGCAAAGACAGTAAGACAGCTGATGTCTTTCGTTTGCAAGCCATCTAACCGTATAGTGAGTTGTGCATAAGAGGTTAACGTGTAACTGGCCGATCTGGCTGTGTATGGACTGCACTTACCTCATATCTGTACACATATAAAGATTTTTTTTTCCCAGCTGACGTGGTCTCACAAGGTGACAAGAATACGACGAGTTTGTGTACTGCATGAAAAATCCTTTTCTTCTTGTTGCAACGAGAGTAAACCTGCAAAGCTGAACCTAATTTCGGTAAATCGGAGCAGAATGTTTGACTAATGGAAAAGGGAAAAAATCCTCAGTCTTACCGATTTTAGCGAGTGGATCGGGCTACCCGCAACATTCTTTTTAATATTCGTCCGACCGAGTTACTGGAAATGTTGACATGTTGTATCATGGAGCAAAAGAGTGCCACAATACATGACACAAATGTCATTGTCGGCAAGTGATTTGAGCCGTATTGCATTACTTACAGTACAGTTGGTTCCTAACCTTATATCCTCCGCCCACAGTGACCGGAGGGTCGGCGTATGATCTGTTGACCATACACCGACTATAAGCTGATCATGGGCCGATGGCGAGCAAATCTGCTGTTATCGGTTTATCATCCAGCCATCACACGCGGATGATGGTCGGATCATGGCATCACGATCGGCGTATGATATTACGACATTACCCAGCCGGGAATTAAATATTTATTTTAATATCCTGTAAAACAGCATGTCATGATTGTGTGAAATCTTTTCTAATTCCGATAAATCGGCACTATTCCTTAATTCTTCTATGGACAAAATTTATTATCAGCTTGTGTAAATCTCCTACGACTAAAGACCCCAAACTCGGGCAGTCTTGCATGTAGTATGTCCGTAAGATCATATCAGTGTCTTTATCATACTGCTCGTGTGTTGACTTCAGCGTTTCTCGAAAATAAGACGCATTTTCTTAGTCTCCTCTTCAGCTGATCTCATATTGGTGCTGTTTTGCATGTAGGAGGTCTATAAGGTCACACCGTTATATTCGTCACATCTCTTCTATCCAGTCAGAGCAAAATTAAGGTTAACATGTCGAAAACTGAACAGAGTGACCTTTCCATCCTCATCTCCCAGTGGCTGAAGTTGAAAATGTCGAACATCACGCTTGAACTTTCCACTGAAATAGTAATGTCAAGAAAACGCATCAACTGGAAGCAGAGGCCGACTGCTAGATACAGTAGATTATCATGGCCTGACAATGACAAAAAGTAATCAGCCGACTTCAATTGTGTTTACATGACTGGAATTAGCACGTCTGAATGATCGGTGTGCCGAAAAACGGAACGTTATAATGACAATAATCTCCGATCAGGATACGCCGACCATCCAGCCATCATCCGCGGATGATGACCGGAGGATCGCGTTACCATCCGCGGAGGAAGGGTAAAATGATCGGCGTATGGTTGGCCGAGGGTCAGCGCATCATGGGCCGACTCTCCGCGTATCATCGAGCCACGATGGACGGATGATTTAAGGTTAGGATCCGACTGTACTGTAGTTACGTTATGCCACAGTACAATGACATTACTCCTACGGGGCTTACATACCCAAATAGGACAGCCTCTTTGTGTCCTACATAGAATAGTTCTACTCCTTGTAATCAAAATCATGTAGGATTATAATTCCTTCCCCCTCCCGGCCGTCCGAAAATATTACTGGACTGGATATTCTAAACGCGCGGGTCACAGGTCACCATGATACGCGCCCCCTACTTCCTACTCCTGAATGCTTACGTGGCGAAAACCTCGCCACCCACTCGCAACCCTCGACGAAGCTTCCGCTTTGTCACGTGACCCGGCTCTTTCTGACTTCTCGGTGTAAACATGGCAGACACGGCAGCAGAATCTCCAGTTGTTGTAAATACGACTTTGAACGAAACTGAGGCCAATGTTACGACTAAGATTCCGGCCACTCCGGAGGGAATGGCTGTCGCTTACAGTAGTCTCGTCATAATGGCCCTTCTCCCCATCTTCTACGGATCATTTAGGTCCGTGAGGCACCACCTGGAACAGAAGGTATGGTGTCCGCAACGTGGAATACAACAACAACAACGCTCGTGTCCATATGCTCGCCCAGTAGTCGGTTATGTTTCAGTTTTCTTGACGTTGATATCTCTCAGGCATAACACATCCGTAGTTTTGTTTGATTTTGTGTCGTGTGGGGAGATTTTTTGCTTTCACTTATAGACCGTCTGTTGATGATATTGTACTTTGCGAAAGTCTGCACTGATCTTGGTTAACAAAAACATTAGGGTAGGCTGCTATTTCAGCTCCTGACGCCAAGTCAGGTATAGGTATATTTACCCAAGATCTTCGCAATGGTCAGTGCGCATTGAACTGAATACCTGAAACTTGTCAGCTGCCTCGATCTGAGTACCGATTGTTTGACGTGACGGACGTCACATCCTAAAACCAAAATGTATCTTTGCTATATTGCTATTACTTGAAAGATTTTAATAATTTTGCCCAGATAAACAGTTGCCCTTTTTAATAAACTGATCAACAACAGTGGCACTTTCTCCATCAAATCAATCCTTGCCGCTTGTTTCCACTTACTTTGTCCAGTTCTGGTAAGTTGAAATTGGCACTAGGTTGTCACACAAGTGGATAGGACAGACACTGGAGAAAGGTGGAGACTTTCAGATGGTCTACACCAACACAAAGCAATATTCTCATAGAAGAGATACCAACTGACTTTATATTTATGAGGCACAGTTTCATAATATTATCAGATCGTGTATCACACCTATCAGATAAGTTCTTTCTGAAGCTTTCTTAACTCTCAGCTCGGCCACACACACATCATCCGACGTAAATTCCACTTGGTAATGGCAAGCCTAAAAACTGGCATGATAGATGGTACAGATATAAAGACCACACAGGGGAGGGGTTGGCTATAAATATTTGATCGTAACACAGAAACTGCTGCCTGGACTTCTTTCAAAGTAAAAAAAATCACATTCCAAGCAAAGTTGGGCACATCATGATTGCCATACGCCTTGTCTTTTAACAGAAATGAGCTCAATTGTTTTTCAAGTAGCACGCATTGATATGTGAACAGTTTGTAGGGGATAAAATGATTTAGAATCTCAGCAGGTGGGTCTGATCATCATCGGTGATCGTCCAGATCGTCTTGTCTACCGCTTCAAACTACAATATACCACAAATGTTTCTATCTGGGTACCTTCACATTTCTTGACTTTTACAGCTTTTATATTCGAACTACAATATTAAAGCACCCAGAGTTATTTGTTCTGGCTAGGGGCATTTTGTTCTGCCCAGTCGTATCGCATCACTAATAGCTCACACTTAACGTCATGATGTTATAGTATGTGAAAGGCAAAGATGTGCAAACATACTGTTCTAAGCAGAAATATAAAGTAAATCTAGACACGATAATGGTGATACATATTTATCAGAGCTTTGGGAATATTTGTTCATTCTTAAGGATTTGGCATTTCTTTCATACATATATACATGTTCATGGAGATTGGGGAATGTTTTGTTTGTCAGGAATCAGGGGAGCAGCCGGAGACGATGTCCAGTAAAGACGCGGCCATGTTCCCAATCATTGCCAGCTGTACCCTGTTTGGGCTTTATCTCTTCTTCCAGGTAAGATCTGATGTCAAGTGCAAAGAAAGAAATCAGATCAGTATCGCTGAAGCCCTTTTCATCTACATGTATTAATTTAGGGTGATTTCTTACCTGACAAAAAATTGCCAGAAAGTCTTTGGGAGCAAAGTGTTAACAAAAATGGATCTGTTCCAGGTATAAATCAGGAAAATGTGTGTTGGACTGTGGCTGGTGGCCTTCAAATTTAGCTGCATATATCCCATTGTGCTTTGACAGCTTTTGTCATTGTGCATTTTTAAAACTTGTTTATGGAAGAAAGGCAAATGTCTGTATTTTTTTTTTCAAACAGAAATATAACGTACATGGCAGAAGACGATAAATTTTACGATGTGGCTGATGAGCGTTAATATGGCTTAAGATCGTGCTGATAGTTTTCTAACTCACAGAATCTGTGTGATGTGCATTCTGTCTTCTGTTCGCAGATATTCTCCAAGGAGTACATCAACCTCCTTTTGGCAGTGTATTTCTTCTTCCTAGGAGTGCTCGCCCTGGCACATATAACCAGGTAAATATCTCCCAGGTCAAGATCCAGGCACAGGATTGACCTGGGTTGTTAAGTGCATTATGGTGACTAATGCTGTCCGTGTATTATTGTAGTATGGAATTAGATACTGTGTGAACTGTCAGCATTCTATGTCCCTTAAAGTTGCATGTGGGCAGGAAAAATATAGCTCTCTCAGGAGCACGTAAAAGCCTGAAATAAAACTTTTGATGCTAACGAAGTGATTTAAAGAATAAAAATTGTTAGATTTTTGTCAGGACCAGTAGGCTGACTTTCTTGAAGCATGGTATTGTGTAAATGTTTATCTGCCCTTGATATCCTCCTGGTATATCACGTCATCCTGGCAGTATGTCATTTTGTGCTGCAATCATCTGAGCTGCTCACACACTGAATTACTATGGGATTAATTTTCATGCCTTCCCATCAGACCTCTCCATAGGACAAAGTGGATAATTGCTGTGCGACGCGGCCATTCTGAACCGAATAAACACTCTAAATTCTGTTCTAACCATTTTGAGGAGATGTTCTAATCGGGCATCCTGACCAAAAATGGAGTTGGGAATGAAAAGTAAACATTATGCCTCAAATCCGGAAATGCCATAATTGTGTGGTGCATGTTTCGCACTTTAGCGTCTTTACAAGGGTAGATAAGCAATGTGTGATTTTCTTCGCAGAATTTTACAGGTGTATGTTTTGTTGCCATAATTTTTTTTTATATCACAGGTAAATTATTCAGTTAACTTCATTTTATTGCAGTAATGTCTTTACAGGAAATGCTCATATTCTCAGTTTCTTGTGTACTTGTCATATTGAAAATTATTTATATACATTTTGTCTACTAAGTATTTTGCCATGATATAGCTGCAATATATCTGAAATGGTGCTAAGCCGTAATCAGTTATTCTTTTCAATTTAGAAACTTATACAGGGTATTAAATTTTAAATACCTGTTAGTAGAATGAAGAATGTCTTTTGTGTCCCTGTATAAACTTCTTCTTAGAGGAGTAGAGTGGCCATTGCCACGAGGTAGATAGCTGCCGTAACAGTTGGGCTAAAAAAGGCCAGATGAGCCATTTAGGATCAGGTTGCAGTACCCATCACAAACATCCTGATCAGCAGGTCTGATTTTTTGAAGTTTTTGTCAACATCGTACTATTCACTTTCAGGCCGCGAAGTAGTAGGCGATCTTACCGATCGGTTGCGTGCTGATCGCCGACATGGATTTTAGGCACAACGATTTTTCGATCACCATGCCAAAATCGGGAAACCGAAAATATATTTGAGAAAAGGAATGTCAAATATATGTATAGGATGACTATCAAATTTTTTTTTAGTTCAATGTCCGTAACTGGTAACTTAGTGAAGGCATATAATTTGCTAATTAATTCGGATAAAGTTTTATTTGTACACGTGGCCCTATCGCTTCCAATTGACTTCTCACAACATCAGTAGACCTACAGGTTATCACATAGCTCAGGGGTTGCAGAGAGGGTAGATATGCTGCAGTCGCACATGATACGATTGGTGATAGCAGATTTGTAAGTTTCGCTGAAAAAGCCTTCGCCATTACAAATCCCAAAACTATGCAGCATACGAGGTAAGAACACAGACTCGTACAAAGTTACTCTAGATTTTATTATAAAATTTTCTAGGTTGAATTATTTTTTGTTCAACATCTAAATCAGGTAGAATAACACATTTATTAATGAAAAGATCTTCCGGTACTAATGTACTACTACTGTGAGAAGCAGTATGACACTTGACACTCATCAAGTCACATGTATTCATGTACAACACATGGTGTGAAAGAAATAATCATTAAACAAGTCAAACACTTTGCCACAGCTAAGGTGCACAAGCAGATATGAATCATTGAAGCCACTAATCTATTTTATTGCACTAAATCATAAAATACCTATGTTAGACTATCCACAGAGATACAAAGGAAAATCTGTCCACCAAGAAGCAGGAAGTCGGATTACCATTGAGGTTGCCGACAGTCTAGCGTTGACTACAAAAACACTAACAGAAAGCCTTTTGTCTTAATTCTGGGTGTACGACAGTGTTAAATTGCCTGAAATCCCTAAAAACATTCTGGGGCAATAAAGTCCATGATATTTTATGTCCCAGAAACTTAGAATGCGCAACATATAGGGGTGTGCAATATCGAAGGACACCCTAATTACACATGCTGATTGGTTCAATCTTCATATGTCTGTTGATGTGATTCGCTGATCAGTTGAAAAGATTCTAATGTGTACGATTGTAACATTCATAACCTAGCAGCAGAGGATATTTTAAATAACTCATTTCGAAACAGTTTTCCTCACCTAGACGGTCATTTATTTCTGCTGGACAAGTGAGGTGGAATTTTTGTGAGTAAGACTGGATGGATCTTGGCATTTCTTGCAATAATGAGCTTATCGTGGTAAATAAAGCAGTTGACTTGTATCTATCAAGTGTAAGTACTCCAGTGAATGTACCGTGTGGGTTTCTACCAACACCATTTGAAGGTTGTACAAATGGACTCGTAGGGAACTTGTCACACTTTAATTTGAGTGATTCTGGCAGTGATAAAAATGAAACCCAGAGCAGTGATGAAGAAAGTGACCAACAGTGTAATGAGGGAATTAGTCTAAGTCATTCTTATTGTGAGTCTCCTGACTAATTCCATTACATACGAGGAATAATCCCTGAAGTATGTAAATACTTCATGTGGACTTTCAGTTATTGAAGCCAAACTTGAATGTTGTATAAACTTTCAATTTTTACTTTGAAATTGACCATGTTGATGAAATGATGAAATTAAAACCTTGCAAAGTCACCACAGGGTTTTTGTATGAAGGGTTCTCTTGTTCAAAGGTTGGTTTTAACAAATTATGAATCAATACATTCAACTGAGATTTGTTCTCAGGATGAGAAGGATGCGTTGGCTTTTCTCTTACATCACAAAACATTTGCTGTCTTATTTTTTTTCAATGTTGTAACTCTCAGGTGATCGATTTGGGTAATCAATTGGTTGTTGTGCAAAACCCAAATCAGGGGATCAGTTTTCTGATCACCTAAAGCAGACGTTATTTCGAGGCCTGACTTGGCAATTTTAAGTGATTATGGCCTAACTCCACTTACACAGCTTTTGAGAGAAGTTAAAAAATTATGTTTGTGAAGCACGCATATCTGTCATATAGTTTAGTATAACGAGGTATGTTTGCGCTTTGTATTACAGCCCCATAGTGAGTCGTATAATACCATCAGCGTTCCCTAACCTAGAATACCACTTGATCTTCACTCAGGGAAAGGGAGATAAGAAAGAAGGTAAGGATATGTTTCGGTGAAGAATAGAAGAGGTACCTGCAATTGTCAAGGGATAGGGAAGACAATGAAGGGAACGCTTTGGGCTTCATAACAAAGTATAAACCCACTTTGGTTCCAACGGACTATTCTGTTGCCACCTGTTACGTAGTGGTTTCAAATTGGTCCACTGGACACATTTTCAGTTGCCACGTGTTACGTAGTGGTTTCAGATTGGTCCACTGGACACATCTTCAGTTGAAACCTGTTATGTAGTGGTTTCAAATTGATCCACTGGACACATTTTCTGCCTCAAGACTCATTCTGTTTGGTCGAGTAAATGTGTATTCAGATAGTCTGAAACAGGAATTATCTGCAAGCATACAGTGGCATTTCAGTCAAGTTTTTTGGTGATGAAAATTAATAATAAGTTAATAATAAGTGCCACATGTCGTATTTCTGTCGCTTTATGTTCTGATGGTGTGTTGTAATCACAGGTCTGATGTATATTCAGATATGAAGACATTGGTGTTTTCTTTTTATCCACTCTATGGGTTTTTATAGGTGTATGTTTGTCTGTCAACAACCTTACAGCGAAACTTTTGCATTGATTTGGATAAAATGTTTGATATATCTTAGCACAAATCCATTAAATTCCAGATCAGAGGAATTTTGTAAATGATTTTTGTGGCATTCAAAATAGGACAGACGTGCAGAGTTACAGAGTATTTTGCCTTTGTTCGTAGTGCAGGAATGTGTACCAGCTGTGATGGAGGTTTGGTCTCTCAGATTGCCGACCACTGGGCATATTGTCTTGTCTGGATAATACTATGTGAATGCTTAGTTTTATTTGTTTTTTTGGCAGAGGTGATGAACTATGAGTTTGACAGAAAGGACCTGGTGTGCCTGGTCATGTGCTCTGTTGTGGGAGGCTGGTACCTTTACAAGAAGGTATTAGAGGCAACGACTGAAGCGCAAACTTATGTATGAGAATGGTTGCAGTAACTTGAGTGTCTACTTGAGCTGTGATTTCTGGCACATCTAACATGTAACTGACCATAATGTTTTGTCTCCATTTCTCATCCATGTGTACAACTTAATACATGTGCACTAAGTTTTCAATCTTCTCAACCAATGCTGAAACCAATATTTCAGTATTTTCTTTGTGAACTGTATGGTCTAGAGAAATAATTCTCGTAGGTTTATTAAGCTTGTACCTCTGGGTACACAAACAGATCATTTTGGGATTCATATTTACAGTAACTGTATGTATACATTACCCGTTAAAAAACTGCTTTCGTGATTGAAAAGTGTGAAGACTGACAGTAAATAATATTCCTGAACGGATGTGAGAGTAACATCATTTCTCCACAGTTTCAGGGTGTGTATTTGGCAATTCAACTGTCTTGTGGATCTATTAAACTGGGCAATAATTGGATCAAACAAACCACCACAATACACATCACAATGAAACAAAGCAGATGTGTTGAATAGTTTTGAGTATTCCTCTGAGTGTATGCGAGAAACAAAGAACATCCCAGCATAAGATAATTTGGATGTGTTGGAGCTGTGACTGACAATCTCTGTAACAGAGACTTCTTCCGCTGATAATTCACTGTTACAAAGTTAACCTCCACTTTGCACATTGTAGTAATTGGTAATAGTGTGGATGGGTGTTGTTTTCTTGTACGAATCTAACTGCTGTCACGAAAGAGAATTGTATCTCAGTATGTTGTCCCGCCACCAGTCAAACAAATTTGTGAATTCTTTATCGGTACTTATAATGTTATTGATCATTCAAATTTTAATTGTATTTTAAGGTGTTCATTGGCCGTCCATGTCTCAGTGGTGTCATGTGTTTCTTCCTGTAGACTTACAAGTCATTGAGCCTTGAGATCACATGTTGTAATGAAATTTCTTCACACCTGCAGACGTGTTACATGTAGCTCAGGAAATGAGTTTTTTTTTCTTTTTTCCTTCAGTCATATGTTTGACCATCGGTAATTAAATTTAACAGTAATTGTTCTCAAGTAGATTTACGTCATAAAACATCTGTCCATTGAATAACTGAAAAAGGAAAGGAATGGAAAATTTAGTTCAAGGCTTGGAACTGAGTTCTCTTGAACTGAAACAGCCTGCGTTTCATGTGAAATGCACATTTTTATTTCAGCACTGGATAGCTAACAATCTCTTTGGACTGGCATTTGCTGTGAACGGAATAGAGTTGTTGTCGTTGAACCGTGTCAGCACTGGCTGTATACTGTTAGGTGGTCTCTTCATCTACGACATATTCTGGGTTAGTATACTTGTACTGTGCAGTTTGTTTTGTGCCTAAAGAACAGTTATTCGAGGTACTTAAATTACTGTGTACATATTCAAGGATGAACAAAGATACTCTTTGAAAAAAAGTAGCAATGAAGGCAGAAATGCTGGTTAATTGTTAACAGAGCTCTTGAGTTTTGGTTTTGGCCTTCCGGAAAATATTAAATGATCAGGATGGTTATTTTGTGAAAGAGATTATTATTTATATTGCACTCTTGTTTCTAAGAACAATTACATGTGTACTAATTACTTAAATTGTTGTAATCATACACCTACTCAGTCACAGTGGTAATGAAACAGCAAATGCTGGTTGATTTTTAGGATAGTTCTTACATCCTAGTTTTGATTTTCCTGGAAATCTGAAATTGTCAAAATGTTTATTTTGTAGCTTGGAGATGTTGGTAATATTTATGTTGTGTAATTTTGGGAATTGTAGGCTTGTGAATTAAATATCACTGCTCTTTGATGTTTTGGGTAATTTTTGTTTTCCAGGTGTTCGGGACTAATGTAATGGTCACAGTAGCTAAGTCATTTGAAGCGCCTATCAAATGTAAGTTGTAAGCAAAGGAGTCATTTCTTTTAGTTTAAATATATCATAAGTTTTAAGTACATAATTAATATTTGTACATGCAATAGCTGAATTTCAATTTAAATACATAGATAATCCTTAGTTTAGAAACAAATCAAAACAGAACTTGCTGTGGAAAACAAATGCCGTGTTAAAGTTTCTGTTAAATACCTGACAGTATTAAACACTCATTAGTTAGATCACTGTATCCTTTTTGGAGTGATTTACTTTGCAGAAAAAATAAATTGTACCATGATATCTGTTCACAGTGGTCTTCCCACAAGATCTGCTGGAGAAGGGACTAGGGGCAGACAACTTTGCCATGTTAGGTCTGGGAGACATAGTAATCCCTGGAATCTTTATTGCTCTACTCCTTAGGTTTGATGTCAGGTTTGTGAAGCGATTTCTCCAGGACAGTTATGTCTCACTGTTTTAAATTAGGAATTGCTGATTTCCATGTTTTCTTTTAAGTTCTTTGAAACCAGTTTCTCATTGCCTTTTTTTTCAAGTAATAATTCATTTAACTGTATTTAAAAGGAAAGACAACAAAAAGTATAACCAATGTTAATTCTGAAGAGGATACATACAGACCTAAATGGGCATAGGCATTTCTTTATGACATGCTTGGTAACTCTATTAATCACTTCTTCATGTGGAATTCTTATGAGACCATGGGATACTCCATTTTAGAGAAACCGGATACATGACGTCACGTCATCTGTATGCTTCTCGTGTCAGTACTAGAGGCGAGACACTTTGTGTGCACAAAGTATGGTCCCATTTATTATTACAGTCGAAGCATTGTGGCCTTGTGGTTGAGACTTTGTTGAATAACCTCAGATTTATTCCACTACCACTTTCTTGTTGAAAATGGCTTTAAAGTATAGTAGAATTGTAATCAGCAGGAAAACAGCTGATTTAATACTACTATTACATGTCAAAATGGTGAACTAAGTACTGCTGATGTCACAGCAGAAACAGATGTCTTCTTGGGTTGTAGAAACATGCCGCCCTTCATTGGTTAAAACTGAGAGCATGGCGGTTCGTTTGATTTTCCTTATGAGGGCGTTTTTGCTTATTTTGAACTGTGATATCTCAGTTATACTACATCACCAAAATAAAAACTGACATTGTTTTTAACTGTGCATGGGATTATTTATCGATACCTATATACATTTGGTCTAGTGTTGTCTTTACTTTTAAATAATCTCACTGCTTTAATCTTAAATCGGATTATCCTTTAGTGTGGCATTTAGAAACCACCAAATGTAAAATAAACTGTTGAACTTTTTGTGTCCTCTAATCTGGTCATCGCAGCTCTGATTAGTGGAAGTGTAGATCTTGCCAAAGCCAGTCAATCTGACTGTTCATTGCAGATGCTTACCTTGTCTTGGCTGAAACTTTAAGTCAGGACATTGAGAGCTGTATGGTGATGTGCTGCTGTGGTTTTTCCTAATAATCTGTCAGGTTTCCCAGTATCCATAAGCTACACCTGCCATCATTATTTTGAAATATTCTTGAGTATAGTATATAATACCAGTCAAAGGCCATGTCAAGAGTGATATGTGATTGAAAAATGATAAAGTAAATAATGCCAATGAAGTCCGGAAAATAAATAAACCTAGTACACCCAGGTCATGCAACATGCTTTATATTTTGTTTGTATTTCTGACTGCTGTCAGAATGGAAATGCTGAAATAACACAAACTAATATCATTTCCTGGTGAAGACATTTTTTCAATTTTCATTTATTACAGCTTGAAGAAAAACTCCAAAACGTATTTCTATGCCAGTTTCCTTGCCTACTTTCTTGGTCTAGTGGCTACAATCTTTGTCATGCACTACTTCAAGCATGCCCAGGTGAGAGAACAAGTCTGCCTTTCTTCTCATTTAATATATCTTCAGTGTGAATTGATGGTGAATGACCTAAAACTGGGACTTGCGGGTTTTTCCTGGTTCTGACAGCTCTGTTCATCATAGAAATGTATGTTTTGAGTTTGGAAAGGAAAAAAAAAAAGTTTCAGCATCAAAGCAATATTTTGTTACTTATTTGCCTAAAAATACAGTCTTTTAGGGCAAAAGTTTATGGATAAAATTTTTGGTGAAATTTTTTGTAGTAATGATGTTTCATGCCGTAAAACCAGAGATAGGCTCTGTACCTTACTATAATAATAAGCACAGATGTAAATAAACAATGCTGACAGCAGGTGCCTGTCTCTGTAGACTGGCGAGTTGTTTTCTTCTTTCTTGAATTGAACACTTTTGCTAGGTAAAGACATTTGGGATTCTGTATTATTCAATGGTAATATTCTGTAACTGCCACCCTTTCCGCACTCCATCCTGAAACAGTGTGATCTTAACATTGTGTATGGGCTATTACAACCCCATGGTCAATGGAAATCTGAATTTTTTCTCCACACCACTCTGTTAACAAGGAAATTAAAATCAGCATCTCAGGTGGAAAGGTCTGGCATCAATCCATCATGAATGGAATGAAATTGATGCAGAAAGGGATAGCGGTAAACCATAGATTAGAAGGCAGGCAGGTAAATGATCACGATTAGTCAAATGACACAGTTACAGCTACACACGTCTTTCATTTCCTGTTCTATGTTCCAATCTGTGCTTTCGTGTTTTCAGCCTGCCTTGTTATACCTGGTGCCAGCATGCATAGGTGTGCCTCTGATGGTAGCTCTAGTGAGAGGGGAACTTAAAGAAATGTTTGGGTGAGTGGTTCTCATCATGTGTGTCTGATTGTGTGTGAAGAGGGTTTGAAATATACATGTACTCTCAACAGTTTGGTAAAAACTAACTGTACATATCACTTGATATATGATTTGCATAAGTATGCCACAATCTTCGTGCACCATTTAAACTCAGATGTGAAGTACATGTGAAATAGTTTTTGAATGTTTCCATACTTGTTAAGCAATATTAGTTAAGGGCTATAAATATTGCAGTGAAGCATGAACTACATGGCCATAATCAGATTTATCTTGAAATTTGTATTGTCTCTCCCTTTTAATCATTTTCATACTGAAATTTAGGGTCCTCCATAGCTCAGTTGGTTAGCGCATTAGCACAGCGTAATGACCGAGCTCAAGTCCAGCTTCCTCGCTGGCTGTATGTGAGAAGGTACCAGCAACCTGTTGATGGTCGTGGGTTTCCGCCAGGCTCTTCCTGGTTTCACGTATAAGTGAAATATTCTTGAGTACGGCGTAAAACGCCAATCACAGAAATAAATAAATCACATTGAAGTCCAAACTATTTCCCATGTATCTATAGTGCCAGAAGCCGCTTCCCTTTTCCATGCCCCTTTGTCGCATTATGCTATCTTCTCATGAAGGGGAGGTTGAAACCATTGTGTTCGATGATTTTGTCCAGAATGTGTAGTCCATAATCATTGTTCTCCACAACAGGTACGAGGACAACCCAGAGAAGGAGGAAAAAGCAGGGGGAGACAAGTCAGATTCCAAGGAGGAAAAGAAGAAAAATTGACGTTGACCTGAGCTATGATTAGAAGAACTTATATTGAACCTGTATATAATGCTGATGATGAAGTATATTGATATTGTCAATGCTGAGTGAAGAGACCACAAGCCGATTCCACCATGCAATTTTGCACTTAGGTGAAAGTTTTGAAACTTAACTAAAATTAAAACATTTTTGAAATTTCAAAATAAAGGCATGGATGGTGCATGTTATATCATGGTGAAGCACAAGTGACACAAATTTGAAAAAATAATAAGTACCAGGTAAGCTGTGTAAAATGATTTTAAAGGTTTTCACTTATGTTGTTTTGTGGCGTCGGCTTGAGACCAGAATGGATGTTCAGTTATCGTGAGGATTTTATAAGAAGCGATGTAATTTCTATTTTAGAAAGCCTTTTATTGAACAGGGCTGTCTCATAAGTAGATTGAAGTTCTGATTCAGTTGAAGATTGGCAGTCATTAGGAATGAATGAAGAAACTGTTGTTGAACCTTATAATGCTATCTCATTCTCATGTTCAAGTTGTTCTTCCGTCTTCACTGTTTTTATTGGAAGGCTAAAAGTAGTGATTTTATCTTGAACTGTCATTTATGTTGTCACATATTATTCATGAGTTTTTGTCAAAATGAAAACATCTTGTTTATTTGTAAACTGTATATATATATATGTCTATATCAAACTTTATGTATACATGTACATGTATCCGTAATGTTGTTTCTGTTTGTTTACACACATAAGTTAATACATGGACGCAATCCTATGTTTGTCATAAGTCTGATACCCTTAAAGCTGGAAGTTTTCTAAGTTATTGTCATCTTCCAAATGGTATCTGAAGTTTTTGCTAGGTATGCACCAACTAAGGTGTTAGGTTCACTGCCAGGCGGTGTCATTTGGGTTCATCGTTCACACACGAGGTAGGATATAGTACTAAACAAATCATACTATCAAGTATCAGTGTAGGTATTTAAGTATTTAGTCTACCACGGAACAGAGCTAGTTCCACAAGGTTCTTTTCTAGTTTTCGCTGACTGCATTTAGTACATACAGGTGAAAAGAAATCAAAAATTCATGTATTCCATGGAATGTATGCACTACATATGAATGTCATCGCTGTCATAGTTTTTACACTGGAGTGTACCTGTTTCCTTGTAATAGAAGGGCAGTAGAGCTGAAACCTTCAAGTCATTGATTGAATATGCTGGGTTATAATATAGATTTTGTTTTTGTCAGTAGGCAGAGTTTCTGTCCGTTTTAAATGCCTTCTAACCTCATCGTATTTTCACTCAAATGGCCACAAGAGCTGGCTCTGTTCTGATTATGGTGATAATCCGTGTGTGGAAGTCGTTTTCTCTTATTTATTCCAGGTGATGTCGGCATATTTGCTTCGAAAGCACCGTAGGGTGGCATTTTTTTTCTATTCGCTCATCAGAGAACATGTGCATTAAAGTAATCAGCTGTTGGTAATATTATCAATGCGGTCGTGGGTTTCCCCTGGGCTCTGCCCGGTTTCCTCCCACTGTAATGCTGGTGAAATATAAGTCGTAAAACACCAGTCAAATAAATAAATAAATAAATGTTATCGATGCTGGAACAAGCATTTGATGTGATGTTACCTGGGGGTTCGAAAAGGAAAAATACGTTACTCATTCCACTGATATTTATAATGATACAGGTATCTATATATTTTAATACAAAGAAAACAGTGTAAGAAATTACATCTTCCTATATTACACTATATTACTTCAACCATCTTCATGAATTAAGTAGCATTTGTTTGTTAGGTTAAGGGAGTGTCATCTTTGTTTATGATTATGTTGAAATATCATGTATCATTTAGAATATTGTTGTAAAATTATGTTGTGTAACTTCGCATTTGTTTTCCCGCGTAATTGGCACCTTTGGTCACAGACACATACAGGCTTTTCCCTCATGTACATTTAGTTGACTTCGTTTCTGTATGGCGTATTATAAAGCAAGGTCTTAACTCTGAAGGAACGATTGTTGTGTTGATAAACAAGATGAGATTGTTTTTTCAGGCTTGTGATGTTCATCCTGTGTTTATAAGAAGCTGTCAGTGTTACGGCTTTCGTATGACGTTCTGGTGAAAGCACTTTCAAAAATGTGAAATGATGCGCAAGATCGGCTGTATCAGGGGATTAGCACAGAAACGCATTCCCAAAAGCTGATAATAAATGTCTTGAATTCTCACACATTACTATGTACCTGTACAAATACGGACGTGAAATTCTTGTAGGACAAATCACGCTTTAGCGTGGGATTTGTATGTTCTGACGTACACGCGGACATAAGTCCACTTTGAAGAAAATTCACGTTGAGATGCGGGATTTGGCCTGACGTGAACTGTATTCCTAAATGAAAGAGTGATCAAGGCTTAACGCCACATGGTCAATATTTCAGCCATATCGCGGCGAGCCAGGTAATGTTTAGCGTTCTGATACTCCAGCAAAATGGGAAAAACAACACGTCGAAAAGAAGTCAATCCAATCGGTGTACTCCTTTGCGTTTTTCTGTAATGTGTCGATGTGTATGTTTGTGCTACTAAAGCAAGGAGGTGTTTAACAATCGCCTAACGGGACTGTATGATGTGTATTGCCTCTACGGGGTTAGGCGCACGGCGTTATGACCCCGTGCCTCTTACCATGCAATGAGGTCGCTGTGAGTTCAAAGTCCGGCTAATTTTAGGCTTCTTTCCGGCCGTACGTGTGAAGATCCGCCAGCAACCTGCGGATGGTCATGGGTTTCCCCGGGTCCTGCCCGGTTTCCTCTGACCATAATGCTGATCGCCGACGTTTAACTGAAATGTTCTTGAGTACGGCGTGAAAACACCAATCAAAGAAATAAATAAATTTCCAACACATGCAGCTTGGAACCGACTTGATTTGGCGCTTTTATTTCCCCATTACCAATCCGTGTTTTGAACAACGCTGGAGGTATTCCCGACGTTACCCTAACAAGTTTGAATACTGTAACAGATACGTCCATGTGGTCACTGAGGTGATCGGGAATAGGAACGAGGTGATTGCTCTGTAGATGACCTCTGGACAAACTCGTTCACATATATGTATTACTATAAGCCCTCTAACTTTTCGCATTTGCTGGGTTTGTCGATTTCAGAGCTCAACAAGAATGATAATTTTATCAGTATATACAGATTAATGCTAAATATAACCAGTTGGTGTCAATCAAAGCTTCTCATGGGTACCTGATTGCCCTGTTACCGGATATATCCAACCAAAGACAAAAACCTACAAAACGTTCGGGTTTCAAGCTTCGTTTAGCAAAAAAAAGCATGTTTGTTTGCCGATTCATACACCAGTGTAAAGCTGAGTGTGTGAGCTTTCGAACGAACGTCCTTTGGTTGAGATTTACACATTTTTCTGCATTTTGTGTCCAGTTATCTAGAGTTAGGGCATATGCCCGAGACATTAAATCGTGTACCTTGTTATATATATATTAGGTTTGAATAGAATTCGGACGATTCTGTCAGCTATGCTTTGTGTTTTAACAAAGGCATATGATTTGAAAGACGATAAAACTCGAAGCATTGAAGTTGTTTCTTTCAGTCTGCGTGCATACGTGCATGAGCATGTGTATATTTCTGAACACCGGTAAGTGGCCAATGAGGTAATTGCTTCGGGATTTACGTGAAGCTGATGTTCCACTTAAGGGTTATGGTTTGTACTTGGAAATCTGTTGCAGGGAAAAGGTCTGTACTTTTCTAGATTGCTGGCTATAGAACAAAGCTCAGTGTCGTGTGGTGACTTCCATTTTAGATTCTGCGGAAATGACAGTTTGCGAAGTTCGAAGGCCGTCCGAGTGGTAGCATCGGTTATATTCGTCTTCATTTTAACTGCATAATGAGGTGTTATGATGTCAGAATTACATAAATGGATAACGAGAAACTTCCGTGTGTCGCGCCCAACTTTGGTACTTTAAGGAGAGCACAGGCAACGGGACCGAGTTCTAGGTCAGTGAATGAGCAGTTAATGTGGACGTTAAGAGCTGCAAGCTTGGCCAACCGATGTCAGAGCTACATGTAAGGTGCACGAGATTTCCTAGCCTGGAATACTTGAACCTGGGCATATAACATAATTAATATTGTCGTTAGGCCCTATACTAAATAATACGCGGATTTCCGCCGGGCTCTACCCATCCTTCAACGATATCATTTTATGCCAGCATTTACTGTTACCTGAATTGCATATTTGTCGGTTATGTATAGATGTGATTTTCGGGGCAGTTACGTCATGGAATCCATGGCGATTCTTTCGCAGGGGAATTTCAGAGCATAGAACTTTATACTTCAGCGGTCGAAATAGCTTCGTGTGAAAAAAAATGTCGACCATTTTTTCACTTGCTGGCGTTCAATTAATGTCGATTTCATCACTGCATCGACCATGTTCCTATAGTGTCTTCTTAGAGAGCAGTTTCTGTGCTATAACATTATAAAAGTGCTGTCTGACGAGTTCTGTAAACTGAAGACATCCTACTGGCCTTTTGGTCATACCCCCTTACATGAATCATGAACTTTACATGTATATGGAGCATGAATCGATAGATTACCAATATTACACCGATTTCAATTTCTTTATATAAATGCTGAAACATGAAATACAGTGGTTCCTTACATAATTGAATCATATTCGAATCGGTTCTTGTTGACAAACGGTTCATGTGCTCATCCCGCTTGTTTTCCACCATAAAGGAAAGTAAATCTCTACGCCACGTATGAAAAAGTTCGTCAGTCAATTTCCATGTGTCGGAGGTTTATTCCTGGCACTCCCTTTTTTTTCTCTGCCTTCGAAACTGACCTCCATCGAAGACGGACTGGTGGTCTATGGGGTACTCAAGAATATTTCGCTTATACGACGGCAACTCTATCGAAGAAGTGAGCAATCCTTCAATACTGCGTTATACAACAATGCATCAACCAGTCAGTCAATCAAACTTGAGTCTCTTATATACCTACACACTACAGACATCCTTCTATAGCGGACCAGGGGCCGATTCAACAAAACCATTTCGGACTTCAGTCAAAATTTCAAGAGCGATTTTAGGGCTTATTTTGGTGCTCTAGAAATTAAAACTTTGAACACATGATCCATTTTATCATGGGACAAATGTATCAAAATTTCAACTTCCAATGTCCAAAATCAAGTACTCTGAGGATGTCTTAATTTTTGACTTCAGTTAGAAGTTAGTTAGTTGTGGAATCGGTCCCAGAGCATGCGGAGTTTATTTATGTACCTTACTGTTCCGTGATTTATGTATAGTAGATGCAAGTCGCCGACCGGCTCACTTTTACACCTGCACTGAAAGATAACAGTTACACAAATCAATAGAGCCTGTGACCGACCGACACGCTTTTATCTCCAAAGATGATACATTAAGAAACTGATGTGGTTCTTTTTTTATTTCCTGTAACAGGCAGATAATGTTTGATAGCTTGTCTTGAGGAGGCTTGCACGATCGTCTATTTATTGCCCTATATAATTCCAATTAACGACCAGTGAGATGGCTCGAATGACAACTATGAAAATAATACGAACGTTCATGACAAGCTATTTTTGTCAGAAAGATGAAATCTGCAGTGGCTGTGCTAGTTTATTCACCTGTTGGACAATGAATTTTGTGTTCAGTTTCCGTGTGATGCTTGTTGCCTTAAGATAACTAACTGAAGTCGTGGTTTAAATATCAGCTGCTTAATTTATTGATTGAACGACTGGGTTTTAATGTCCTAATGTTTCGCATATACTTCGGCTGTCATTTTGGGGGGCCAGAACAATTAGCGTATATGATCTAATATCAGAACATATATTCCACATTCTTCCTTCTGGATAGTCTAACATGGAATCTCCTGCTATCTTTGCAAGACCTAGTCTTTTGTTGTTCATTGTAATACAAGAAAAAAAAACCCATTGCACCATGCATGGGTATATAATAATAAACAAAGATCGCAAAATCAAAAACCACATTGCAAATATGATAGCCTATACCTATGATATTTTGATAGAACACTGCAATTTAGATTACTCGCACAGGTTTTTTTCGGTAAATGACGTTCTCTGACGTTGTTAAGGAATTGTGACGTGGGTTACGAAAGAAAAATAATTGCCCTAGTTTTGCTATCATAAATCATATCACTTTATAAGGAAAAACGGTAAAAAAATTCACGGCATATGTTTCTTAGCTAAAACTTTTTAAACTTGCGAAACTTTTTAAGTTATCCAAGTATATAAAAGTCAGGTAATTTCTCTATTACAGTCAGGAAACTTCCTCGGTAATTAAGATTCAAGATTAACGGAGAGCAATAAATAGCAGTTTACGTTTATCGCAATCCATCAACATGTTTGAAGTATTATGAATAACGAACAGTTTGATGACACTTGAACACCATCGCTAAAATCTCTGTTACTTGTAAAGTCAATGTGAGACAGCGGTTTATCACAGCTTTGTCATCAGATATGCCTTTATTGCGTTGGTATGATGAGTGTTCTAAATAAAAAGCGAACTTCTAATAGCTGATTTATAGATTACTCCAAGAAAGTTTTTAAACTACTTCCGATTAAATGGTGTTTAGATAAACCAAGATAAGCTGCTGATGCTGTAGTTATCATTGGAAAGATTTGCGATATTGTTTATCGGATACTGTCCGAAGTGTTGTCCTGTGTTCGATATAATCAGAGAGTTAGGTAATCAGTGCGATCCGCCCTTCTTTTGTGATTTGGATCTGACACTTGGCATCAACCGTTATCAGACTCCCACAGGTGCCGTTGACAGGTAGGCAGACACAATCTGGTGAAGAGACATCCGCTAAGGATTATCTCATTCATGATTAAGATGCTATCAGAGTGTATTTTTATTATCCAGTGAAGCACATTGTGAAGTTTTATCTGGATGATCGCAGTAACACCAGATGTTACCAGCTCCTTGTGTATCGGTACTTTTGTTACATGTCTATTAAGATATTATCGCTGGTCATGATGTTGTCATAAATGTTTGCACTAGGTTAATTTACACTCAGCCTCGCCGACAAAGGTGTATATATAAAAGATGCGTTGAACGCATTCGGAGAGACACTGTTCTTGTTTGTTTGTTTTGGGCTCTCGAAGTCTACAGACAAATATAACACCATTGGTACGAAAGCCTCAATGCAACAGAGAAATACTGAATAAAACTCTGGAATGTCATCCACATTATACAAGTTATACACGGATATGCTTTTATTTTGAAGTAAGTGGTACTTCTTCGCGCTTTGTAGGCAGAACAAACAAGTTTTGGTAAGGAAGCCGATAAAGGACTTCTCGCTACCTGTCTTACTCCGTGCGTCGCTCCTTCGACCTTGTAATACAGGTCCGACAATCTATTAGAAAGGTCAAGTTAACATGCATGGTGGTGAAAGGAAGAAGGAAAAAAATCTGAAAGTTTAGTTTCCCTCACGCAGTTGGGCGCGGTTTCGTGACCAAACGGTTAAAGGTGCTTGTCTTTCAATCGTAAAGACACACGGTTTACGCGTTCAATCACGGCCTTGGACAGGGAATTTGTTAACTTCCCGATCACACTCTCCGTGCGGCCTTGGTGGCAGTAAGCGATCGACGATTTTTGTGTTAGCAGGTAACACTCTATTATTTCCGTTAAAGACCATGGGTCCTCCGCTAATATGGTGTGCAAGAGTAGTATTCGTCACTTACTTGCCAAAGATGAGTGGTTTATACCGGACACTACGGTTTCCTCCACCCATAAAACTGGGCGCCATGATATCCATGAAGATCTGTTGAGTATTCATTTAAGCAACATTCAAATCAAAGAATGAATAAATAAGTGCTTCTGGTGATGTAGGCGACACCGAACTTAAGTGAAAAACTACTCAGAAACGTTATTGAAAGGTCGGATTAAGTTTTCACATATTTCACATTTTCAATTGCCATTTTCTTACCCTTCCACCCAAAGATGGAAATCAAAATCTTCTTATAAATACCTGAAAGTTGACAAAACGTATACAACTTCTTGCAAAGTAAGGTACCCTTTTGATCACAGTGGTCAGGGGATTAATACACTGAGGGGAGATAATCTGCTGTGAATAGATCATCCTCTATTTAAATGTTTACCTGCTACTCACATTTTATATAAACTGTACACTACACCTTGCGTAGGCGCAGGAATTTTGGGCCTGGTATACATGTTACGCAAAAAAAAGCCTTAATCACGCTATCAGGGTTTGTCAAGGAAGAGGTTTACAGACACTTTGTAGAAGTTTTCCTCAACTGTTCAAATAAACACTAGTTTACGCTTTCTTCGATTATTATACTTCCAAAATTTACATAAACAGGTTGATACATTTAGGGTTTGAGTGAATGTGTTTTGATATATCCATATTTGGAATGAAGGCGGAACAGTCCTTTGTTCAAAATTAACTTGCTTACGAGTTCATCGCGAATTTCGTAGCGCACGATGCTCCTCAAGACATTTTGTTCATTTTCTCCCTTTCTTTTTCTAAGACAGTGGTGTGGTGAAATCCTTTTATTTTCTCACTTAGTTTGCTTTGATAATTGATATTTTGACATTTGATATCTTCTGCAGCTTCTAACATGTTTATGAATGAAATTAAAATTTTTAAAACTTTTGTAAGTTTTGAAATTTTTGACTTTAAAAAATGATGAATGTGATTTATGAATATTAAAAACATTTGGATCCGTTTCCGGTTTATGTATGGCCTTGGACAATAAAACAGTAACGCCGAATAATAGCATTCTGAAAAACACCTTTTTTTTTACAACTGTGTCTTTATTTTAACTAATAAAAAGTTAAGTAAAATTTGAGAGCCCTTTAGCTCTCGCTGCATTTTTATAAGGCTTTGGTAACAATAAGCAAACGAATGCGCTAGTGGGGCCATTTTCGCAATTTAATGTTCGTTTAAGGGAACTTGTTTTTCACCAAAATATATGCATGCCTGTGCAAATGTACGTGACACAAGAGAAAGATCATCAGTAATTTAACAAAAGCGATCCTTTAACCCCAGACACTCCGACAACAAAACTGACCACCTTATAAGTGGAATATACTGGAATACGGTGTTGAAGGAATAATGAACTAAATATATGTACAATTTTCGCAATCAACACAGGCTTCCACAGACTGATGCAGAAAAACAGATTGCCCCGAGAGATTTGTCTTTAACTTCTTCTATCAATTCATTTACAAAAAGACGCCCAAGAGAGTTTTCACAAACTTATTTCAACCTTATTTGGAACCGCGCAGTATCCCGTCAATGACGGCAACTTACACGAGCAAATCTAGCGTATTTACAAATGAGAATAAGCTATACCGTCGTTAAGAATACCACTGCCTACTCCGAGAATAAACGCTACACTGACTACAGCTCTATAGCATACCTCAATAGCAAAATTTGACAGAATAATCTATACCCATGGCATTTGTGTGTCTTTTTTCACACTTGTGATTTGGGTTGAAACAGGCAGACATGTGCGATATTTTGAAAGATCAGTTTTATTATCATTTTTTGCATCATGGATCCAAGTCTATTCTTCCCCAATGTTCCATTTCGAAACTAAATTCTATCGCATCTGGAAGCTTTTAGAGGCAGCAGAAAGTCTCTTATTCTGAAGATGCCTTGGTAAGTAAAACCGAGGTAAAACCCAGTGATCGTACATACCTTGGTCTCTGCGATCCATGTCTGCTCCTGTAGGACATGGATGTACCTGAGGACTTCTTTTTGTGATTTCTGTGTTTTTCATATGGATATTCCGTGTTCTTCGTATTTAGTTTCCATGTAGTTGTCATTTATGCCCAACCTTAATTCATTCCCCCGTTTTGAGAAGTATTAAGAAAAAAAACCTACTGAAGAGGCCCGATTTAAAATTTCCCAGGTTCCTGTCATGCTTTCTTAGCTTCGTCTACGGTAAACCTAGGAAAATGTCTTGACTCCATAATAAATGGTGCGTATATTATGGCATCGGGACAGCAACTTTTGCTAGAGCATATCCACCGTACTTCTGCCATCTTTTGCTTTTGTATGCCTCTTATTAGCCGTCCCGAGGAAGCTCCTGTTGGAATAAATTTCTATCTTTTGACAACAGTTACAAAAATCCCACCTCTCGGCTATATGATAACTCGTACAGTAGTCTGGATTCTTGTGATATGTACAAATATGAGATATTCAACTAGAAGCGCCTTGGCATATGGTGGTAATGATGAATTCAAACTCATGCCCTATGTTGTGTTCGATTCTCAACTAGACTTTCTTGAAAAATGACGTTCGCATGTTTGCCTTGTCCTGTGCACAAAATTATGTAACAAGATGTAATGTGTAGCCTAAATTAAATGATAGCATATATCATAACATTTGGGGTACTGTATAATAGGGCATAAACTATGACATTTAAGAAGAACCCATTCCCATGGTCCTGGTTTAAGATACCGTAAATGTACATGACATTATTTATTTCCTGTATGAACAGGTGCTTGCATATCGGTAGTAGTTGTCAACCTGTAGGCCAACAACTCGGCTCATTCTCACGAATAAGCTACACACCTCTCCTGGTGGAGAGACATTGTCGGCTTGTGATTCAGACTCTGTTTTCCCGGACTTATATACACAGCCAAAAGCATGAGCTCAGGAAAACGATCAGATAAATTACGTAGATTACAGTCACAAATGTCATTGTATATACAAAGACGACCAACTGATCGATAAAATATTGTGAAGCATCTAAAATTAAACGACCCTCCACATTGCGAAAGCAAGGTGATAAAATCGAAATCATACATGTGTTGCCACCTTATCATATGCCATCAAAAATTTAAGCCTCCTCATAATTTTTATCTGCCATCGTATTTTATAGAACTTGTTGTTAAGGGCCTGATACATACGTGATGTGCAACCGATGAGCTTTTTCGTTACTTCTGTGTGGTACAATTAATTCGATGTTTTGAACTAGCTAAATACTGCACTGGTTATTTTATGATACCGTACATAGATTCAGGAAATATAGGACGTCGGACAAAATTTAAGTTCGCACGTATTTTATATAATATAATCATCATTCCGAATTTGATACATTATTCATCCTGTATATCTATTAACATTATATTACCATAATTAATCTACAAGCCACGAATAAATAATTGAGAGCAACGCAAATATATACTCAGTGCCGTTCAGGTGATATCACTTTTGACCACTAATCACAAATTTGTAATTTTGTTGGCTTTATTTATTTATGTTTTTATTTGATCAATGTTTAACGCCGTAATGAAGAACTTTCCACACATATGACGGTAGTCCGTTTCATGCAAAGGAAGAGGAAACAGAAGTGTGAATTAATGCGCTGGCCGCGCATCAGGCTATACTGACCAATACATTAGTGCCATTTAAACTTTTGAACATTTTCTACTGATTTTCCATGATTCATATATGTTTCCAGAGAAAACTTATCACTTAGAGAGAGAAATTCAATATCTTCGCAATATCTGAACACACGCATACACAACAGCGTTTTAGACACAAGCGATGAATCCTTAGCTTGGAAAGTGTTTTCTTTAGACTTCAGTGTATGCAATCCGGGCCAACTGACCCACAGATGATAGTAGACAGAGGAATAGGCTGTCTGTAACAAGAAGAACGAAGATTGAAAACTTACGAATTAATTGTGTATTTGAAAACAGATATTGGATCGCCTCTTAATGACACATACAAAATAACAGACACACATTTTAAAGACGACTGAAGACATGCATATCGTACGCTAACGTGCCACAAGAAGAGGTCCCTTCGTGTCCGGCAACGCGTTCAGAAGCTCAGAGTAAATAATCTCGTGATATCTCATATCACTGATATCTCGATGTGACTAGAATTGCTGATTTATCCTGATTTATAGGACAAGGCGTGACCACTCCGGGTAGTGTCTTCGGAGGTAGACCGAATTTGTCTTTACAACACGCGTCCGTCGCATTTTGTTAACCTATTTTTAGATAGGTATTAACCTGTAATTTATATTAACCTGTAGTAATACCTATGGATTTTACTTACACTGAGAATATTTCGAGATTGTTAGATGTCGTTTGAAGAGTACATTTTATGTAACAGTGTTATCGTTATTAAGGGTTAATCTTTCTGGATACTTCAACACATGGAAGATCTGCGGCAAACTCTGAGAATACCCAGAAATAATTCATTTAACTGAGAAACGATTTACGTAGTTAAGACTGTATATGTTAGACGGTAGTACTTTATTACAACTGTAAGACACTTGGCATCTCCTAAAACCATCGTAACAAAACTGTAATGCTGACTTAAGTATCAGACATGTAGACAAAATTGTGGGGGAGATCGGCCCCGTAGCCTATGCCTAAGTGCTATATGTGGAAAACAGTTTCAATAGTTTTCACCCATTACCTTTGTTCTAAGATAATGAAGACAAGTTTTGTTTCTCTTTTCGTACTGGTGCTGTTTTGTGCATCGTTTAAAATTGAAAATTTTCGCAGCCGTTCAGACAGACAAATAAATGAAAGATGTGAATATGTGTTTTTACGCAGAGAGAAGAGAAACTCAAAAATCCACTGCGATAAGACCATCCATATCAGTGAAGGAGTAGTAACAAATGAGATTACGACCAAGTTAATATCAGAAAAAAGGGGAAACAAAGTATATATGATGAATATTTTAACTCATATTTAGTGAAAAATGGTGAGGGTAATCTCGACGAACTGTCGAGGACTCGCAGACAGGAAAAAAAAACTTCATGTTTTTCATTATTTCAAAAACAAGAAATTTTCTATCATCTGTTTGCAGAACTCACATAGTGATTCAAGGTCTCTTTAGCACACAATCTAGAGGCATAATTTTAATGTTCAATCAAAATTTTGATAACAAAGTGAAAACGTGGAGATCGACCCACATGGCAATTACATGTATATCATACTGGACCTAGTGATACACGAGGTACCTGTAACTCTGTGTAACTTGTATGGACCTAACACAAATTTTTAGTAGAGGATCAAAACAAAGACACTAAAGGCTATCTGCACCTGAATAATCATAGAGCACGCCAGACAGTATTGAATGATGAAGTATGAGTAAGAATATGTCGATGTATGGAGAGTAAACCATGAAAATGAACGGAAATTTACACGAAGGCGCAGAACACCCAGACAGCAAGCTAGACTGGACTTTTTCTTAGTAAGTAAAGAAATTTTTAACATTTGTACTAAAGTTGAAATAAAACCTGGATAGTGAAAACCTGGTAGTGACCACTCAGCAGTTAACGCTGGCATGTAAATTTGTAAATGGTGACAGAGGCAAAGAAAATTGTTAGTCTTCTAACTTTTTAAACTTTCTGGATACCACATGGAGATTCTAGTGCTGGAAATTGGCTGTGGCCACTTAGTACATTGTGAAAATGGCCAGCTGGCAGTACTATGCTGGACTTCACTTCAGGATTCTACAGCATGCTGTTTCATTGAGGCAGCACTGTAAATATACCAACATTAGTTTCGACCTGCTACAAGGAGACACCGTGGTAATATGATCAAAATCATAGGTGGATAGAATCCCTGCTGCAAGATGACACAGTATATACACCCTCTGATGACTCTTCGTCGTCATAAAACTGAAAAATTATATGAGTTGGACACACATGTGGAAAGAGTCGTTGAACCATAATAAAAAAAAAAAAAACACAACCCAACAAACTGATAACCTCGAAGTTTCGTACTAGGTGGCATGCGCTTACTTAGGTTGCACTTATTACTCAAAGACGAGGCACGGTATCGCTAAATAGCTAGTGTAATAATAAGATATTATTATACTGAATGTTGCGATTACACAACAATGAATTGTTTATTTTTGTATATATATGGGGATGTACAGAGGAGAGATTGTCAAACTGCACGACAGAAAGTATTCTTAGTGAATTTGCTGACAAGGTTCTCCTTTATAGGGAGACACTGTTGGCTTAGTGTTTCTTCCCGTCGTTATATACGCCGCGACACATCATGCGCATCAGATAAATTGCATATTAGCAATGTCAGTTCATCGATAGGTGGAGACATGAACGAACGCCTCTGTGGTATACAAGTTAGGCAGATAATGTAGTCAAAAGTACAATTGTCACCACATATCGACAAACCATTAAGTATTCTAAAATTTATACTTTTGATGTTTATCTTCAGAATTCTAACCGTCGTCGTTTTTTGAGTACGGTGTAAAACATGATGAACGGTGTATCAGTTGGCGTTGACCCTGGCATTCAAATCCTGTGTTTCGAGAAGGTGTGATCAGCTGATTTATGCTAAATACAAATGTGTGCCATGACTTGACTGTAGCGTGTAATTTTTGTAATGATAAATTCGAAATGATTTGCTTGTTCTGAAACCGGTGGCGACAAATTGGCCCGTGAGTGTTTATAACATGAAACCTGAAACACAATTTTTTGTTTTCCTAGACCTTGAGACTGTGTGTTGAGAATTGCAATTGCGACAGACATGTTGTACACAATCACTGCAGCGTCGGAGGGGAAAACACGCAACCGCGGAAGAGTCATAGTTGTTTAATTCTTTGTAATTTCCCCAGTGAAAGAGTTTAAGTTTTGGGGGTTCCCTTTTTAACAATTAAACAACACTGCTCCTTAACTGGTTCCGTGGCAAACCCACCTGTTTCACTGTGATATGAACCTATGTGTACCGTATCCCATCTCCCATTTAGCCCAAACATCGGGACAACCGTAACAATAACTTCTTTGGTTATATACAACAATAGATCATATCCATATAAACACAATTAGAGCAATAATTTTGTGTGGCGTTAAACTTTTGTATTTTTCTGACATCAACAGTTGTCATACAGAGACCCAGGACTGGTACTAGCAAACGCGGAAGTTTAAAGCCTAAACATTCTTGCTATTACTATTATCATCACCATAATGGGCAATCATTTAAAGTGTGTTTATAATAACTTACCATGTTGCTGTCATGAGCAGCGGTCCATTGAATGTAGCGGAAGAGGGGTATAAGGTTGTCCAAAAGGCGAAATTTTAGAACTCAAAACTTGAACACGCCTCGTTCAAAGTGAACGGCGATGACTGAATAAAAAATCGTTATTTCTTCACTAATGATTTTTCTTTCTATGAAGTCATTCTCAACATTCTTACCTTGGTTTACATAAACCTGTTAAGTCTAAATATATGGTTTTTTTTCTCACCGGTATGAATAGGCTTTACTTAGCTTTCTATTATTCACTGGAAAATAATGTTTTGATTAAATGAATGTTTATGGTTTAATGTCACGACGGAAATATTTAATACATGTGGTGACGACATCTTGTTTAAGCCAAGAAGGAGTGAACGGTTTTCAAAACATCAATGGGATCATCCAAAAAGAAATAAAATAGTAGGGTATTGTTTAACACAAGTTAAAAGAACAAAGCCTCACTTGAATCATGAATACCACCCACACACACACACGTGCACACTATGTAGCGCCTTTGCCGAACAGTGAACAGTCAGATCGGTGATGTGTTTATTCTCCCCAGCTTAGCTATCAGAAATACAGATCTCTACACTTATTTACCCTAACGTGGAACTCGGTCTTACAGAGTATGTTGCCCTCAATACATGTATGTCAGCGCTGTTCACAACAAAATCATATTTCCTTTAATTCTTGAAGCATTGGTATGCTACTGGTCCTAATTGGACAGATTATATCCTGTTTATACGGTATATTACCCCGAGGGCTTCTGAGAAACATAATAATGACTTTAAATCCACCAAAAACAGCAGATTTACAGCCCTAGCCGTTAGGTTATGACATGCGAACCCATGGCAAGCTGCGCTAGATAAGCAGAAAGTTCAGTTTGAATCCATAGTGGACAACGTTGAAGTTCCCATTTATGACATTGACATGCCTGGCCAGTCTTCGGATTATGAGTGTTTTCGGACGAAGCTTGTTGTCACTCTTGTAGCTTTAAACCCTTCGTAAACAAAAAGTTCACACTGTGTTTAAAATAATCTGTTATATTTTTTTTATTCTGTTTTTGCGGTATCCTGGGCAGTGACTGACCTACATTTTCTCCTCCATATACGTTGTGCTCCGCGCTGGAATTCAGTCGCGTGTTCTCGAGGCTTGTGTGTGTGTGTGTGTGTGTGTGTGTGTGTGTGTCATGTTACATGAAGCACACATTCTGGAAAGACGTACCCATATTGTAAACATGTTTATGAACAAACCATCCAGAATTTTCTTTACGTTAGTCTATAAATATGAGCGACGAAGTTAGAAGGTTCGCAGTCATTTTACTTGTGTCCGTTTGAGAGCACTTTTAATCTCGGCCACTTGGAAAGACTTTTTTAGGATTGGAGAGGCTTTCGTGCCGTTCGACAACTTTGTCATTTTGTTCGTAGCACTTTGGGAGCTAGTGTTTCTCTACTGGATATTTTCTTTGAGGAGCCTTCTTTTGGAGCTTGTATCGCTGGTTGTCTCTTTGTGCGATGACGTACATTTTCATCCCAGTTTACCCTGAGTGTGACTTTGTGTATATTTCCGAGGAATGAAACATGCATCGCCAGCTCGGCATCACGGACGCTATTGTCAATCCGTCTGCCCAGGAAAGTTGCACTTTGCCGGGGAGTTGGTTGTATTACCATACGCGGCGTACCATGCCGTCATCTGTTCGTCAGTCCAGACCTATCGCTGCTGAGTATTGAACGAGCTATACATTTATCATTTTTCCTCTCCGATAGTGGTACCTTTACACTTGTGTAGCGCAAAACATTGATCAGATATGGCCACATATATATACCCTCAAAGCTAAATGACTGTTGATGCCAAAAAAGCCTTTATAATTTAGCTTGCCTTAATATTAATAAAAATAAAGTTTGAACTTTCTTTTGCAACTTTCTACTTTTATTCCAATTTTCAAAATTTGCAAGGAATTTTTGCTGAAGTGGATTGTTTACTATTAAAACTGAAAAAGGTCCCGCAAACTTTTAGTATGCATCTTAAATTTTTCTGAGTGATCATTTAAAGTTAAAACTTTCAAAAATTTTACGTTCTTGAGACTTTGATACTCTTTTACTAATATCTTTAAAACTAGGAAAGATATCAAAAAATTTTTTGAAATACTTTAGCCTAAGTATTTAACTTCATGTGTGTCAAGTTTTGCAGCATAATGTTGAAAAATAGGTGAGAAATAAAAGTATCTCACAACTGTCTCAAAAATAAAGACGAAGAAAAAGGCCAAAATGTCTGGAGGAGCATTATGTGTGACAAAATTCGTCATTAATTCATTTGCAAATTATTTTAATTCATTTTAATCAAGAATTGCCCCTCTTCCAGGTAAAATGTAAACACATGCATCCACTTATGTTAAATTTTAAAACTTATCACGCTTCATGAAAGCCCAAATTAGCGCTTTATCTTTACATTTCTGAGCAAAAGCTGCTAGAATGTGTTGATAAATCCCTTTCACGATGGCACCTGGTGAGGTAATTAAGTCTGCTTTGGTAATCTGCACACAGCCATGCACAGTTTATAGCAGGAGGCAATACACATTTATCAGAGGCAGGTCTATTCACAGGATTTAACCTCACTTAGTGAACTAATCCTCCTAACCAGGGGAACTAAGAAAACACATCAGCCTTGATTCACAACATGTTATACTTTTTGTGAAATTTAAGGTATTTACAATTTGAATTTGGTTTTCATCTTAAAGAGAGAGGAACGATAGGAGAATGGAGAATAAGATTGTGAAATTGTGAATTGCCCAAAAATTCTCCTCTGAGGGGTTCTAGTATCCATAATTTAATACTGAACTGCATGGCGAAGCTCTGACAGTTCGTAAAAGTTGTACTTATATGACGTCATTTTGCGGAGATTACCGAGTGTTGGCGGAAAAAATTCATAAATTCGGCCTAATTAGCTAGTGATTTTGTGTGCTATATTACTCAGATTAACGTGCACTTTTAAAAAATAATTTTTCTCTCCATAATATATATACAGGGATAGCTAATTATGAATAAATACTAAATGTGGACACTAATCTTTTAAGTGATTAAGTAGTAATGAAGAGGGAAAACTATAGACAACTGCTGTGAAAAAAGGTGATCTCAATTTGTTGAAAGACAGCCCAGTCCATCGTAGCAACGGAGCCACCTGATTTGAATACACCGGCTTACGAAACCTGAATGCTGTCCGTTTGACTGCATCTGCTACTTTTGTGTACTAATTGCGACTTGGTGGTCTTTATTCTTCCCGCATGATGAGGTTTTTTGTTAACTACAGCTTTAGCAGTTTGAGGAAAACGCCGATAACAGGACCGAGTTCCAGGTTTGTAACTGAAATGGTTCAGTGGGATTAAAGTGGAAGCTCATCTGAGAACATGGCCAACCAATTCAGAGTTCAAGTCTACAAGTCAACCAAGATGCCTATACCGACTTGGACATCACATGAAACACTCTGAGGCAACGCCTAATCGAGAAAAAAATTGTGTCTTATACCAGAATATCCAATGCAGTACCTGGTTAGAACTACCCGGTCTCTTCGGCACATACCATAAAATTTATAACGGATTCATTTATAACGGAGTCAAAGGCCTATGTCAAATTGGTGCTCACTTCACGCTTATGTTTGCGAGAAACATTTTGAATGTGACGTCCTATTAACCAGTAGTGTCCTGTGTTTAGTCACTGATACGAAGCCTAGGAATGAAATTACAGCCTGGTACAGACGTGTCACCGTACATGGATGCTCAGTCAGGTGTAACAGACCAAATTCGAGCGTATCTGAAAGCCATTAGAGGTAGCTGAAACAGTCTCTTATTTTGTGAATGCAACTTTGATAAGTAAAACCGAGACATGTTCACCGCTTGGGTGTGTATACTTTGATCGCTTTAATCAATGTTCATGTTTCTTTATGACCTGCCCGAGGAGTTTCTTTTTGTGACGTCTGTGCTTTCCAAGTATACATAGCCTTGTCCCTCGAATTTCGCCCAACCTTCACTCGGGATCTTCCGAAGTATTAACAAAAGAAAAGCCAAACGGCATAGGCTAAAATATTTGGGGTATTCTTTCACGGTTTGAAATAGTTTCCAAGCTTTCGCCATAGGTGGCATGTGCTGAGAAGTTCTGTTCTCGGGTTTGAAGTACAGTTTACTGTTCAGCAGACCTAATCATCTTGTTGGAAACATGAATAGCTTGTCCTTGAGGCTATATAACACTTCAGTAATGTGACGACGGATGGTAGCACGTATATTTGTCATGGGGCTGGTGCTCAGGCTCCTGTCGTGTTTAGCTGGCTTCACTGCGGCGTAAAACTTTCTCGGTAACTCATTGATTTCGCCCGGTGTCTCTGTCGAAATGTTACGGCTTTTTCCTTCTTCTTAACGAAAATTTCTTGACTCCATAATGGATCTTGACGGTACCGTCGGGACGGTAGACGACAGTGCCGTCCGCAACGATCTCCACCATTTTATCCCCGTCGTCTGCTTCTGTACACAACTCTATCATTAACACCCTTGTGTCAACTCCTACTGAAATAATGTATTCTTTTTGAGGGAAATTTCCAATAGTGTGCAATCCGGGCTATATGAAAATATAACTTGCACATCGATATGGACTCCCATGTTGCGTACAAATTAGAGATACTCTCCCCATGACGCCTTGTCACACGACCATGTTAATGATGAATTCTCGCTCATGTCTTAAGCGACGTTCTTCCCTTGAATCTTAACCAGGTTCCCTTCAAGATCACATTTAGATCGTATGTTTGTCTTGCCAAGACTATGAAGAGGCGAAAGAAGATCTAATGTAAGCTGAATTAAACGATAGCATACCAAAACATTCGACCTACTATATTAATAGAGAGCATAAGCGACGAGGTTTTGGTACCAGTAGAAGGCACCCTGTTCTTTATTTCCAATATACTTTTGTATGGGCAGACAAATAGGCTACTCGACTTGTTCTCGAGAAGAGACATGGTCGGTTTGTGAGTCAGACTCTGTCTTCCCGGACTTATATACGGCGCCTTATCATGCCATCATGAAAACCATCAGATAAACTACATAGAATACTGTCACAAATGTCACTGTTCTATATAAGTTGGGCAGATGGCCAAGTGATACAAAAATTAATCTGAAATATTCCAACTTTCCAAGGTATACGACCAGCAACACGGAGAATTCAAGGTCAAAAACCCAACTCAAACATGTGTCACCGGCTTATCAAACGGCATCGGGAGTCAGCTTTTACATGGTATTTAAGTGCCATTGTGTTTAGCAGATGATATGCAAATGATGAGCTTACTTATCACTTCTGTGTACATGTGATGCTTTAAACAAGCTATGCTTCACGATGTTTAATGATAAATTGCATTCATTCAGAAAAGATAAGGCCTGGGGACGAAAGATAATTTCGCAAGCATTTTATGAAACAGAATGACTTTTTAGTACATTATTGGCCAAGTATACCTATCACATTATTACGGTATTAGCCTCATAAATGTGAAAGTAACAACAAAATTATTTACGGCCATGCGAATGTCGTCGTCTAGATGATGACGGTTATGGCTGGAAACCAATGCAAATATTGGTTTGCATTCCGTACGTGCATTTTCATTTTAATAGCGTCAAGCTATCAGTAATATGAATGTCAAAATTGGTACAAGCATTGTTAGGAATATTTTGGATCCTTGTGAAAACATCATTTTTCCTCACCCTCCACCCTACCCCACATTTTTCAAAACAATATCCCGAAGAAACTTAACAGGTTTGAATTTTCATTTACACAGATAATTGTAAGATTTAATTTCTCTGACCACTAACTCTTTTAGTGTGAATATATTTAAACATAAGTTATTTTTATCTCATTTTTCTGTAAGGCTTACATGTGAGACTTACAATACGCAATTATCTTTCATCAATCTTACACACACAAAAAGGCTAAAAAAAAGATGGAATTTGCTGATAGCATGTTTCAAAATGGGTCTGAAAGTTGAGCTGCCTCTTATGTTTGACAGAGTTTTGTTGACGGTACTGTCTTTGTAAAAGAATTTCCTTTTGATTTTTGGAACAGTAAGTGAGTGTATGCACATATGAGGTAGGATTCTAAGAATGTAGGAATCTCTTACATAACTTCAATCAAGGTGATGAGAGGTGGTAAAATTCTGGTTTCTAATAACAACAAGTGTTTCATTTTAAGGAAAAGTAGAATGAATGTTCATTTCTCCAGAATTTATTTTTCACAAAAAAGAAATATGAAACCCCTTTTTCCACAAATCATTGTCTCACGTACCCAAAATATCAACCTAGGTGGCTACAAGATACAGCCCTCTATTGAAGGTGAACTGTCCCGGCTCTGTTTTTCATTTTACTTATCTGAATAATATATGTGTGATATAGCAAAAATAATGAAAACCAAAATTACAGGTGGTGAAAAATAGGTGTAGAAAATAGAAATATATTTAGATCCACGAATTCGGAGAGAAAAAAAATCGCACATTGCCTCTCTTCCCTTGAATGAAACTTATGTGTCAAAATATCCTAGTTGTAGCATTTCCGGATTCCAAACACTGGTCTGAATGTGATCAAAACACGTCCCCTCAAAGTGTCGAGAGCATAATTTAGAGTACTTGTTATATTTGTACACCTCTAGTAAATTGCTTAAAGTTTATGGAATTGATCAAGAAAAACAAGACAGCTGGAAATGTTGATATTTGTATGACCTGCATTAAATAAATGAATGAATGAATGAGTTGTTATGGATTTGCACTATCATTGACAATTTTTGAGCCATATCGTGGCGAGGACATGTTTTAAACCAGGAATCAGTATGTGGTTTCCAAGAAGAAAAGGCCAACAAGCAAAACGACAGACGTGTTTAAAATCATTTAAAACAACTACACCTAGTTTAAAACTCGAAAACCACAGTAATTTTTAAAATTTTAATATGTGTATATAAACTAGAAATATATATGTACAATATAAAAGGAATTATATCGTATGATATAATCCTTTTCTTCTTTAAGCAATCAATGACAGCGCCACCATGGACGCTGTCAAATAGTTCAAATATTCAGTGTACTGTTTAGAACCCTTGCAGAATATGAGCAAAGTCTATGCAGTCAACCAGGGATATGTTTGATACCGTACTGGGCATCACATCCAACACTCTCAGGAGAACCGCTCACATCCAAGAATAAATTGCGTGTTAGACAAAAATACCCAGCATGGAACCTGGTTGAAACGACTTCGCCTCCACGAGACAAGTCATGAGTATAAGAATTATAACGAATGACACGATGAATAACATGGAGTTTATTATATACCTGCAAGTCCTATTTACCCTACCAAAGGCAACGAATATATTTAAGAATGTCAGATTTAAAACCAATACATGAGATTTTTACTTTTGATGAAGGTTTACATTAGGCAGTTTTCGCTTCCTTGTCTACGACTGGGTTTCCACGCATACCCGCATGTTTGGTTTCTTGAAACCAGCAAGCTCTTATCAAATATTCAATGTGGCTTTCGTCAAGGTCGATCTACTTTAGATTACCCTGTTCGATTTGAAACCTTCATTCGTTATGGTTTTATAAATAATGAACATGTGGTGTCAATATTTTTCGACCTCGAAAAGGCCTATGACACCACACGGAATTATGGCATTATAAAAGACCTTTCTGACATGGGTTTAAAAGGTTGCTTACCTCTTTTTATTCTAAATTTTTATCTGATCGTCAGATCCACTCTTTCTGACTCTCATGAGGAGGAGATTGGTCTGCTTCAGGGTAGTATCCTTTCACCAACGCTGTTCATCATAAAAATTAATAGCTTGGCTAAAACATTTACATCTGGCACTGAGGGTTCTTTATATGTACATGATTTCCCTGATATGCTACCTTGCTAAAGATATGAATAACATCGAGCGGCAACTGCAGTTTTGTCTCAGTCAGGTCGAGTTTTCTACGTCTAAAACCGTCGGTATGCATTTCTGTAATAAACGAAAACTTCATCTCGACCCTGAGCTTAAATTTTGTGGTGAACCAGTGAAGATTGTTGGGGAAAATAAATTTTTAGGGGTAATATTTGAGAAGAAATTATCTTTCATACCCCCATATAAAAACTTTTAAAGCTAAATGTACAAAGGCTCTATAACATTTAAGGTTTAAATTGATCCGGTCCATCATTTATGGTTCAGCAAGGAAATGGTATCTTAAAATGTTGGATCCGGTCCATCACCAACGTTTGAGGCTCAGCCTAGGAGCATTTAGAACCTCACACTAGAAAGTTTATACGTCGAGGCTAGTGAGCCTTCCTTATATCACAGGCGTATAAAACTCAACCTTCAATACGCCACAAAGCTTAAAGCTCACCAAACAAAGCCTGCCTACGATTGTGTTTTTAATCCATCATACGCAGATAAATATACTAAATGTCCCTCAAGATTCCTTCTTTTGGTCTTCGTGTTCGGGACCACATTGTGGAAGTTAGAGGACATAGCTCCGATTTCCTTTCCGGAGTCTCCTCCCTGGCTTCTTCCACAACCTAAATTAATATTTGATCTACGTCAACATAAGAAATCAGATACAAAAGCAAGGTTTCGCTGAAGTTAAGGATAATTATCCGGATTATAAATTTATATATACTGACGGGTCAAAGGATGGAGAAAGGGTTGCGGCTGTCTTGGAACAGCGAGTCCTTTCTCTTCGTCTTCCATCCTCATCTTCAATCTTCTCCGCCGAGGCCAGATCTATACTTCTGGCCTTATGAAAAGTTTCTTCTGGATATATCCAGAGAGTTGTGATATGTAGCGACTCGTTAGCTCGCCTTTTGGCAATTGAGAATAATAAATTTAAAATCCATTGATCCTTGAAATATTAGCCGTAAATAGAAAACAAATTAAAAGAGGTAAGGATGTTATATTTGTTGGATACCAAGCCTGATTGGTATCCATGGAAACAGAGTCGTAGACAGGGAGGGGAAAGCTGCCCTCCATAAACCCATATCTAAGATTAAAATGCCTTATACTCATTTTCAATTTAATATTCTTAAATACATTCGTCTCCTTTGGCAGGATGAATGGGACCTGCAGGTCGATAACACACTGCATGCCATTCGGCCTGTCAATGGCTATAATTCTTATACTCTTGGTATGTCTCGTAGAGACCAAGTAGTTTTATTCTCGTCTAACACAAAATGTTATCCTGGATGGGAGTAGTGCTCCCGAGTGTGTTGGATATGATACGCAACAGGGTATCAAACATATCCTTGTTTCCTGTGTGGACTTTGCTCGTATACAGCAAAGATTCTACACAGTTAACTCTGTATTTGACTTATTTAAAAGCGAATGTATTTAAGATTACCTGAAATATATAGGATTATGTCATAAGATATAATTCCTTTTACATTATACATACATGTTTGTTTACATATACAGATTAGAATTTTAAAAAATATTGTGGTTTTCATGTTTTAACCGAGGTTTAGTTGTTTTACGTGGGTTTAATCACATCTGTCTTTTTCATTTGCTTTGCATGTTCACATTTTCTTCTTGAAAACCATATTGCAATTCGTGATTTAAAACATGTTCTCGCCACAATATGGTTAAAAAGTTGCCGGTGGGGCGTAAAGCCATAATAATTCATTCATTCTTTGAGTACGTAGCTCTTCGTACAGCTTTGGGCGTAGGTTGGGACATAAAGTCTGTGGTGGCTCAGATTTTATTTTCTGTTTTCTTCAATTGCCCACGCGGTCGCATTTATCAATAATGGAATGCATGTTAATTTTAGTTTCCAAGTTTGAAGGCTGGTAGTGTTTGTGAATTGGCCTGTGTCGGTGGGTTTCCCATATGGTGTTGTCCCGTCTTTGGTGAATCGAATGTCCTGACTAATATTTGATTGGAGCAGATTTCTTGGCTGAAGGAGTTGAGTTTGGTCTGCACTGAAAGGATATGAAAGGGCTTGGCTATAACTAGTGTATCACCAACAAATCGTGCGTACGGGCCGATTGCCATCTACAACAACTGTAGTGTTACATCCAGTATCTATTGCAGTCATTATAATATCGACGAGAACTGGTTCTCGAATGTTTCCACAGCGACTCCCAGTTAAATGATACAAACCGGTAGCCATTCTGCTGAACCAAATGGACCCTTTGGGCTAAAGTTCATGAAGTCAAGCGGGTTGGAGTAGCCTCGAGCCACAAAATTAAAATATGCCAATAGTATCAATAGTGGGTCTGATCTTCGCGATTCTCTTAAATTATTTGTCCGTTTTGCTCAGTTCATATTCTTGTCTAGTATGGGCTGCGTGAAGTTTTACAATGGTGAATTTTTCATCTGTTATCCTGTTTTGTATGTTCATGAACTGTACTACATTATTATTTAATATCTTACACTTCTTACCAATTGCGATCAGGGAAAATCAATCCAATAACAAATCACCGGTATACAATATTTTTCAAACACGCTTATCATATATCTAAACGCAAACAAATCCTTAATTATGGATTAAAAGGCTGCTAACATTTGTGCTTCACCCCTCTCCATGCAAATTAAGTTATCAGGATTAAAATATTCTCTGACCATAATCAAAAACTTGTTTTAATTACACCTTTGCTCACAACAGGTTTTTCTTTATTATTTAAAACCACTCCCAGTCATAAGAATTTGACTTTTAGTATGATTTTTATTATTACTGTCAAGTTGAATAGTTTACCATTCCTTGCGTTTGTTCTGAATAATCAATCTGTTCATACCGACATTCCGTTGTCTACTGTATTTGCTTGCCTCGTTGTACAGTTTTAAATCATTCTTCAAAATGATTTAAAAAAAAATACTAAATTAGTTGGAATTGACATATTTTTTCAACACAATGTTTTTTGTTTTTGTTTTATTTTGGTGCTTTATTAGAAAGTTAATGTTTTCTTCAGACAAGTATTACTCTAATTGATAATATTCTGCTTTCGATGGAAATTTGTTTTATCAAGATCCTTTCTTACCCACGATCGTGTCATTTTGCTTGTCATTCAAAACTATAATCTTCACAGACCCTCAAGTTTTCATAAAGCCTTGGTACATCGGGGCTCTACTTTTGTAAATTTAATGTTTAGAAGATAAAAAAACTGTTATGAAAGCGCCATATAAATACAAGGTTGGCTCCTTGCTTCTCCCACTAATAGCCAGGTCAGCGAGAAAGCTGAACTTCGATGTCATCATTCCATCGATCGCTTTCACTCTGCGTTTTGTAAATGTCACATTACACATCCCTTGTAGTATGGACGGAGTGTCCAAATTCTCTGGGATTCCGCTTTATGATTGTGTCTAATACCAATTAAACCCAGACTAGCCGTATGTTGATATTTATTTAATTATTTGACTGGTGTTTTAAGCCTTACTTAAGAATATTTCACTTATACGAAGTGAGCATTACGGTGGTGGGAAACCGGTCAGAGCCCGGAAGTAACCCACGACTATCCGCAGGTTGTTGCGGGACGACCGGAGAGGACGTATGTTCATAGCGTTTAGTATGATCGTCACGTTGGATATATGAACAGTTGCAATCACAGCACAACAGAGATACACATTTGATTAACCACGAAATATATACTGAAATGATATAGATACTGATTTTAAACATCCGCCTAGATCATTCACTGCGTCTTTTCGTCATCTTTGAAAACTGCCCACTGCTTCTCTTTGCATGAATTTTATATACCGTCTTCGCCCTATGGTGCTTTGTGACATTTGTTGTTTGGAAATTGGTCAAGAACGCCCATTTTGGCTGACGGCTTATACAGCTGTCGGTTTCGATTACCCATTTCTTGGCCCCTAAATGGCATTTTGCAACAAAGCTAATAATAAGTAATATGAATATCAAATATAATATGCGTCGCAGATATATATATAAAATGACTATGGACGGCAATTCTGTGTGTGGCATTTACCCTATGGCTTACAATCGCCTAGGTAATATGACAGAAAAGGCCCCTGAATTATTGTTTTGCCTGCTGGTCAGCTTCCACTTCCATTATGCGCCCGTTCTACCCAGACCTACTAGCCTACAGATACATGTCAACTCCACGGCACAGTCTAGTTTCAGGTCGTAGTCTCCGGAATTTTTTACAACAGCGTCCTTTACGTGTACTTATGCTTGGATGTATGATCAGTTTCTGATACACGGAAACAAATGTGTTTGCTGTTTCACGCACTAAACAGAAAGCCATCGCGGCTCATTCAGGGCCAAACTGCATCCAATCGTATGATGTTTGTCTCATTGAAAAACAATTATACGGAACATACTTCCAAAGTAATCCCCGAGAGAAGCTGACAGCAGATTTAACGATGTACTACCTTGCTAGATCAGCTTCACGCACTCCTGGAATGATCCCAGATGAGCCCGCTGTTCTACCTCCAGAGCGGCCTAAAATCTTCAGTATTAAATCTTAAATAAACCCCTGACCTCGTATATTTATGTATAGATGGACAGATAAATCATGTCTGCATACAACTGTAACTTCAGTTTTATATTCGGATCAACGGGCAGATTAAATCCATGACACGTATTCGCTTCGGTATACTTTCACCATGTTTGAAACCTCTGTCTTTGCATCACCTGCTTTTGTTTACTGGGTTTCCCCGACCTTTGGCCAAGGTACACGCAGTACAGGAGAAACTTGAGAAGGTGTCGAGTGGGAAGTGTATTAACTGCGGGCATCATTTTGTCACAGCGTGGAAAAATGTCTACAGATTTTCTGTGCAACGACTTGTCAACATATCAAAAGAACTGAGGTATATTAGTTTTAACCTTTACTGTGAACTGCACTGCTCGATCTATTTATAGTTTGACAGCTTGTGACGTTTCTAGCCGGTATTCGGGTCATGTGACGGCGAATGCAGCAGCCAAAAATGGCGACCCACACATCGAAGCGAAGGCAACTTGTGCGCTGAAATCGTTTGATTTTGTCGTACATATTGAAGTAGGGACCATGCGTGTTTGCTTTGAAGCATCACTTTACTTGTTGTGTCTTCAAACAAACCAGTTTTAAGCAGGTTAGGATATAATAATATCTTTCAAACCTAATGTTCTAAAGCCAATAGTCACAGACCTGTTGGACGTTCTGTTTGGTACCAGAGTCAGTGTGGCTCTGTCTGCTCGGCACGTCAGGACATAGTTAGATCAGTTGAACCACATTCGTATGGCTATCCCAAAGTTAAAAAGCTGGAGTTGAAAATGGCGAATCAAAAAAGCTGTAGGGTTTATGCTTCTTTGACTAACAGCCATTCAATGGGAACAATCATCATCTACGCGTTATGTTATAGTTTGTTTTGTTGACACCATTCAGATTAAATATGTTGTCACGTGACATACATGTATACGCGGCATGCAGATATGTTGTCAGACAGCGGTGTCTGCAGATTGCGAACTACAATCCTTCTTATACCACATGGTCGTAACTGAGAAGCTCTGTTCGTTTTCCTCACATCGTAATGCTGACCATCGTCGTGTAAGTGAAATTTTCTTGAATGAATGAATGAATGAATGATTATGGCTTAACGCCACATCGGCAATATCTCAGCCATATCGTGGCGAGAACAAGGTGGAACCACGAGACAGTTCAGGTTTTCGATGGTGACATGAGAACATTAAAAACAAACCAAAAACGTACGGACATGATTAAAATCAGGTAAGAAAACCAAAACAGCTAAAACTCGAAAACCAGCACATTAAGGAAGTTTTATCACGAGTATGTATGTAAATAAAATTTATATTTTATGATACAGGCCAATGGCCTTCAAATATTTTATGACAGCGTCGCCAGCGATGCTGTCAAACAAATCATATGTGGAGTTTACTGTGTAGAATCTTTGCCGCACATGGGCAAAGTCCACACAGTCAACCAGGATATGTTTGATGCCGTATTCAGCACCACATCCAACACACTCGGGAGCACTGCTCCCATCCAGGATAAAATTGTGTGTTAGACGAGAATGCCCAACACGGCATCTTGTTAAAACCACTTGGTCTCTACGAGACATACCAAGTGTATAAGAGTTATGGCCAATGACAGGGTGAATAGCGTGCAGTTTATTACACACCTGCACGTCCCATTCATCCTGCCAAAGGCGACGGATATACTTAAGAATGTTAGATTTAAAATCAGCGTATGGGATTTTAACTTTTGATACGGATTTATTTAGGGCAGCCTTTGCCTCCCTGTCCACAACTGTGTTTCCATGGATACCAACCTGGCTTGGTATCCAACAGAATATAATATCTTTGCCTCTTTTAATCAATTTTCTATGTAAGGCTAAAATTTCCAGAATAAGCGGGTTTTTCAATTTATTATTCTGCATTTCCAAAAGGCAGGAGAGCGAGTCACTACATACCATTGCCCTTTGGGCACGCCCAGAGGAAACATATGATAAGGCCAGGAGTATAGCCCTGGCTTCTGCAGAAAAGATAGACGATGAAGACGGAAGACGAAGAGAAGAGACCCGCTGTTCTAAGACAGCCGCAGCCGCAACCCTGTCCTCATCCTTTGACCCATCAGTGTATATAAATTTATAATTTGGATAATTAGCCTTAATTTCAGCAAAAGCTTGCTGAATTATAAGAGGGTTTGTATTCGATTTATTATATTGACGTAGACCAAATATTAGTTTAGGTTGTGGAAGAAGCCAGGGAGGAGACTCCGGAAAAGATACCGGAGCTATCTCCTCTAGCTTGATGTTAGCTTCCACAACATGGTCCTGTATACGAAGACCGAACGGAGGGATCTTGTTAGGACATTTAGTATATTTGTCTACGTATGATGGATTGAAAACACAGTCGTAGGCAGGGTTTGTTGGGTGAGCTTTAAGCTTTGTAGCATATTGAAGGCTGACTTTAATACGTCGGTTATGTAAAGAAGGCTCATTGGCCTCCACGTATAAACTCTCTACTGGTGAGGTTCTAAAGGCACCAAGACTGGGCCTCAGACCTTGGTGATGGACCGGATCCAACATTTTAAGATATGATTTCCTAGCGGAACCATAAATGATGGACCCATAGTCCAATTTAGACCTCACCAGAGAACGATATAAATTAAGTAAAACAGATCGGTCAGCACCCCAATCGGTGCTAGACACGACCTTGTTTATATCGAGAGCCTTTATACATTTAGCTTTAAGCGTTTTTATGTGAGGTATAAAAGATAATTTACTATCGAATATAACTCCTAAAAATTTATTTTCCCCAACAATCTTCACTGGTTCACCACAAAATTTAAGCTCAGGGTCTAGATGAAGTTTGCGTTTATTGCAGAAATGCATACCGACGGTTTTAGACGTAGAAAATCTAAAACCATTGGCAACTGCCCATTTCTCGATCTTATTGAGACAAATCTGCAGTTGGCGCTCGATGTTATTCATATTTTTCGCCCCGTAGCATATCAGAAAATCATCTACATATAAACAACCCTCGGTTCCAGATGTTAATGTTTGGGCCAAGCTATTAATTTTGATGCTGAACAGCGTAGGTGAAAGGATACTGCCCTGGGGTACACCCATCTCTTGCTCATAAGAGTCCGAAAGAGTGGACCACACCCGTACCTTAACTGACGATTTGATAAAAATTTGGATATAAATATAGGTAATCGACCTTTAAGGCCCATATCCGCAAGGTCTTTTAAAATGCCATATTTCCATGTGGTGTCGTATGCCTTTTCAAGGTCAAAAAATACTGACACCACATGTTCATTATTAATAAAACCATGGCGAATGAAACTTTCAAGTCGAACAAGGTGATCCACTGTGGATCTACCTTGACGAAAACCACATTGGATATTACATAGTAACTTGTGGGTTTCGAGAAACCAAACAAGTCTATCATTTATCATCCGTTCCATAGTCTTACAGACGCAACTGGTAAGAGCTATGGGACGGTAATTATTTGGATCAGTATGATCCTTACCCGGTTTGGGAACCGGGATAATACATGCCTCCCTCCATGAGGGTGGAAAATTACCAGTTATCCAAATATCGTTCAATAAGTCCAAGAGAGTCTCAAGTGGTTCAGCTGATAAATGGTTCAGAAATTTATAATATACGTTATCAGGACCACATGCTGTATCATGTGCCTTTCTTAGTGCAGTTTTTAGTTCATCGATATTAAAAGGACGATTATAGTCTTCTAAGTTTTTAGAAGAAAAGGGCAATTTCATTTTCTCCTTCTGGTTTTTGATATGTTGAAATTCTGAAGTATAATTCTCAGAAGAAGATTTTTTAGAAATTGACTCCGCTAATTTATTAGCTATATCGGATGGAGAAGTTAGTATGTTATATCCATCGTTCAAGTGCTGGACTTTTGCTTTGTTATTTTTACCCTTAAGTTTCTGAACCATATTCCAGACCTTACGCATAGGTGTTTTTGACGTAATGCCTGAAACGAAGTTCCGCCAACAAGATCGTTTCTTGGACTTAAGTAATCGACGAGCCTTAGCTGCAAGAATACGAACCTGGTTTAAATTTTTATCAGTAGGACAATGGTTGAACTTGCGCTCAGCCCTTTTACGGTCCTTTATGGCTTTAGGACAGTCATTGTCGTACCAGGGTTTACTTTTGGATTTTGGACTGGTCGAGGTCTTAGGGATAGTTATATCTGCAGCTCGTAATATAAGCTGATTAAATTTAAATATTGGGTCATCTGCTGCATTGAGAGTCTGTGGAGTGATATCAGCCTCACAGAACATCTCAAATGCCATCCAATCTGCTTTATCGAACTTCCACCTAGCTACACGTTCTAAAGAATTAGAAGTGAGATGCTCTAGGATAATAGCAAAATGGTCACTACCACAAAGATCCTCGTGCACTCTCCAAGAAAAATCCAGGAGAAGTGATGGATCTGTGATAGTGAGATCGATAGCAGAATAGATGCCGTTACCCGCATGCAAATGAGTATTAGAACCATCATTGAAATAACACAGTTCCTCCTTGGTTAAAAACTCTTCTACTACCTTGCCCTTATTATTTATGTTGTTACTTCCCCATAAGGGGTTATGGGAATTAAAATCGCCCATTATTATGAAGGGTGTAGGTAATTGTTCTTTCAAATTATGTAACTGTAAAGCTGACAAAGAAGTGTTCGGAGGAATATAAACCGAACACAAAGTGACTGTCTTAGACAATGAGACACGAACGGCCACGGCCTGAACCTCGGTATCCAGAGCAACAGGACTGTGGATAATATTGTTATTTATGAAGATAGAGGAGCCGCCTGCAGCTCGCTCTTCTTCGTGGCAAAATGTACTATAAAGTGTATAATTTTTCAAAGTTATTTTATCTTTGTCAGATGTCTTCAGGTGAGTTTCCTGAAGACAAAGGGCAATAGGATTTAGTGATTGGACCAGCTGTGTTATTTTAATAAAATTAACCTTAAGACCTCGACAATTCCACTGTATAATTTTGTCGTATGTAGACGTTACGGAGGGAGGCGTATAGGAGACTTGTCTCTATATTTGGACCGAGGACGACCCTTCCTTGGAGATCGGCTGGAAGATCTCCCTGGTGCGGGTGATGTATCCATCACATCCGCATCTGATGTTGAAGGGACAACGTCCTCCAACGATCCAAACCTGTTATATGTTTGGACAGGATCTCGAGTGGCCTTAGACAGACGTTCTGTTGGGCCACTCGCTTTACTGGTTTTAATATTACTACTTGGAGTTGTACTTTTGGACTTGTTTTTGTCATTATGATTTTTAGAGGGCTGAGGTTCAGATTTATCAGTTCGTTTTGCATTGTTTACTTGTTTTGTTTCTTGTACTGAGGTGGTCTGGGTTGAAGAAGAGTTCTGGACAGGTTGAGCTAAAGGTTCAAAGGAGATCGAGTTAGGTTTGTCGTTTCCAATGGGCCAAGTCAAGGAAGTTTGAGTTGCAACAGATGTTGCAGCTCGCTTGACTACATTGGCAAATGAAGTCCGCGGTGGCGTACTCGAAAGTGAGGCCAATTTGCGGGCCTCCTGAAAGGAAATGTTGTTTCCAGTTTTTAAAGTGATTATTTGTTTTTCTTTAATGAAAAGAGGACAGTCCTTACAGGAGGCCATGTGATCTCGGCCGCAATTGCAGCACTTAATTGTGCTGCTGCAGTCAAAACCATCATGACCTTCACTGCCGCATCTGAAACAAACCAGTTTATTTTTACACTGGCCTTTGCCATGACCAAACTTTTGGCAAGTAAAACACCGTGTCGGGTTAGGTATGTATAAATCCACATTAACCCTATACGGGCCAATGTAGATATATGATGGTAGAGAGGTATTATTAAAGGTTATCAGATATGTGTTTAATTTGAGGATGTTGCCAGCTTTTTTTGTTGTGAAACGCTTCACTCTGACAACACCCTGTGGTTTTAGTTCTGCACAGATTTCTTCTTCAGATAGGTCGAAGATATCCCCATCCCTGTCACGTATTATTCCCTGACAGCTGTTCAGGGTGTTGTGAGGGGATGTAAAAACAGATATATCGGAAATTTTATTCAATGACAATAAATTTTTAGATTGTTGTTTCCGGAAACATTCGATTAGAATGTCTCCGGATCTCAGCTTTTTGACGTTTTTTTAAAGTGCCTGCTACACCCTCCAAAGCCCTCTTCAAAAGAAAAGGATGTATTTTCAAGGCCGGCTTTTGTTCACTCTTTGTTGAGAGAACAATAAAAGCCGGCCAACTTTCTTGTCCAATGTCTATACAATCTGATAAAGCCTCCAGCTTCCTCTTTTTATCAGCCCCTGAAATTGGCTGAGAAGACGATCTCAAATTAGAAACATTTTTAGAAAGATTTAGGGGATTCATAGTAAAAAATTCGTGATTCACCCCACGTGTTCCCCACCCACCACGGAGTGCCAACAAGGGCGATGCCTGAACCTGGGGATACCCAGCAGGAAAGACACCAAGGATTCCACATGGGGTATACTCAAATAGATGGCCTTAATATGCACACCCCATTCCCCACCCGAGCTCCTCCCTCACCCACCCTATGAAAGAGGTTGCACATTAGACACGGACTACTTGAGTGACCCTACAGCCACCGCCTCAAACGCAATCCCACGAACGAGATTTGACAAAATCATTTGATCTCTAAAGAGTGTTTATATAGAGAAGTTTTGGGACCACGCAGAGGCAAGGCGTGACCAGCCGATTGATCGGAGCGGGCCATCCGACCGCCCGTCTTTGGAGAAGTAAGGGCCGAAGTGGAGTGTTGGGCGTCAGGATCTCGCAAGATCAACCTGCCCTCAGCCACCAGGATCCCGTCCTCCCCCATCACGGGTCGCATCCCACGGCAAACAGGTTGTCCCTTTTAGTCGCCTTGTACGACCAGCCCGGGGAGGCTGTGGAACTATTCTATTCACCGGAACCACACGGGAGAGCCCTAGGTTAGTCGCCTCGTACGACTAGCTTGCCTAGAGAACTGGGGCCCTATTCTTTTCACTCCCGGGAACCCCACGGGGGGGAAATTTTCTTGAACATAGCGCATAACACTAGTAAAATAAATTAAAAAATAATGAAAAAATCTTATACTACTATCGGTAAGTCCATAGTGAACAACAATATGAATAGGAGTTCGTGAGTCATAATACCGGAACTGAATCAAATGCCGTTTCTGCTGTCTTGTGAATTACATTTCACAAGTGTAGAATTATAATAAAGTTGGGAGTACCCGTCAGAGCGGAAAGATCTTTGTATTAGTTATGCAGCAACAAGCAAACAAACACATCCCGTTATATTTTCTGACAAAAGATCAACCAAGGCCCTGTTGACGTTATGAACACCTAACCATGGCGGCGACATAGTATACAGTGTTGGTCGGACCGCATGTTTGGCATTCACCCTCCTTTCTTTGTCGATTAAAATAACCTGACACACCAACCCTAAAACCTTACATAGGTGTGATATAATGGTGATGATCCTTAAATAATTGGACGGATCACGTGTTAGGACTTGTTTGCTCTTTTTTGTAGGAAAAATAATAACAAATGAAATCTCACCGCAATTCTAGAACGCTTGTGTGTGTTCTTTTCTTTTTTATTTTTGATTTCGTTTGACCTGAAATAGGAAAGTTTTCCTAGTTTTGAGTCTGTGTGCCAAATACCATGTCGTCAGAAGGGCACCTAAGACGATCTTCGTCCCAAAACTTGCTGCCGATCAACATGCAATAGAGGTGGGGCATCAGGTGACTTTCCTTGGTAAATCCCGCCATGAGTGGTGCAATGTCTTCCAGGGTGGCATCCACGTCTTTAAAAATGGGTGGACATTCAACAAAGGTCGATGTCAACTCTTTTGAGAACGTGGATGTCCCACTCTTAGAACACATACAGTCATTCTTCGACCACCGCCTTCAAGAGCTGGTCTTGGGTGCGGCGGGGAGGGGACGGGGATTGCAATCTCGCAGAAACGCCCGGAGAGAGCGGTGAGCCTGCTTCAGACGAAGGAACTAACAATTCCACATCACCACGTCGTACTCCCAGTGCTCGAGGTAGGCCCGGATTTCGTTGGACTCGTTTTGAAGGTCTTCGAGAGCAAGACCTCCACCTGTGTTGTAACGGAGCTCTCCGATGGTGGTGTAGTTGAGATGGCACCCGAGGAAATGCCAGTAACGTGGAACTTCAACGAGATAACCTTACGTATGGTTGTCTCGCTGAAGTTCCACGTTACTGGCATTGGTGATCCCGTGCGATCACAACACGTTCTGCAGGGATAGGTAATAATCTTTCCAACAGATTGAAGGCTGCCCGTGGCGGCAGCCGTTTCCTCCTGAGGATCTAAACTGTCCACGTGGGTGCAACAAAAGCGGAATTCGGTCACCTGACACTCGTAGGCTGTTACCACTTGTCATAACTATAGTTCGTGCTGAATACATCCGGACATATAAAAATTTCAGCTGACCCGTGCACACGCTCATGACCAAGTACTTCAGTCCCTCGGCCTTGGCCAAGTGCGGGTAAAGCTGTTTCTTTATTAAGTTGAAGTCATGCTTGCCAGAGTTGAACCCCAAGCTCAGTTAAGTAGGTTAAAAACCAGGCCTTGAGTTTCTGTGTGTACGATTTCGATTGGACCTGGGATCGACTGAGGTCGACCTCGTTTTAACAAGGTGCTATATTGGTATTCTCGTTCAATTACAATTTCATCCTGGATGAGAGCAGTGCCCCCGAGTGTGTTCGATGCGATGTCCAATACGGCATCAAACATATCTTGGTTGATTGTCTGGACTTTGCCCTTGTCCGGGAAAAGTTATACACGATCGACTCTGTATTCCATTTGTTTGACCGTGTCGCTGGCGATGCTGCCATTCATTTTTTGTTTGTCTTTTTATGTTTTCATGGTCTCGATAACCATAATCTGATTCATGGTTTGGACATGTTCTCGCGATAATACGGTTGAGATACTTCTGAATTTGCGTATCGCATCTGTTGTTTTTGCCCTAATCTCTATAGTTTTGCGATAATTTGTGACTAAATTTGAAAATCGTAAGGAAGGATTTTTTCAGCGACGTAGTGCCAGAATACGGCTGGCATCAACTACTCTAGTATGAAAGTTATGTATTCTCTGAACAATGATGTTTTACAAATTCCTGTGACGCTAAAATATGTCGCCAATGAATCGCACATAGTCTTTCCGCTCAATTAATCGTGTGTGCGCCCAAAAGGATTCAAGTCACAGTAATTTTACTCTAGCGTTTTTAATGAGCTTTTTTTTTGAGAAAAAGTGAGAAAAATTAGACTCATATCTTTACAACTGTGGAAATAAACCAATTTACACGTTGGTCAAGCAAGCACAAACGTTTAAAATTCAACCTTGAATTTTTACGAATCTGCTTTCATTAATTACCTAACATGCAATTTTTGTCATAAATTACGATTAAATTTCGTCACAAATTTGGAAGTCACGTAGTAAAAGCTGCTTTAGCAGTATAGGCAAAAATTTGTGAGTAGAAAGGTCACATGCTCGTCTGTCTATGTGCTCAAATTTCTTGAGTTGTATTTATAAATAAAGAGCTTGTTGGGCTTCAAAATTTGTTAACGGGAGATACTAATAGTATGTAAATACACGTACAAGAACACATTCCTTGGCTGACGTGTACCTGTCAGAAAAGCATGTACATAGTCAAGGGGAAGAAGCTTTGTTACGCTCTTTTTTTTTCAAAAGAAAAAGTTTTCTCCCCTAGACCGGACGCATCCTTTCCGCTTTGTAATTCCTGTATGCGCGAGTGACGTTCGAGGATATCACATCTGTCTTCTAATTTCGACCGTGATATTTTCAACGTGCGCATGGAAGTAGCAATCCTCATTGTATATCCTACTGTAATTTCTACAAATTACAATGTGTGTTGTAATTGTAAGGAAAACATTTAAAAACATAAAAATATTTAGCCATATGGGTGAAACATTTAGACTCGCCCGGTTTGGTAGTGTTATGTTCTCATCACGAATCCGTCTTCATTTGTTTTGTGCGATGTACAGTTTTCAAATTACAATGAAGTCAATTTGTATTTATTTGGAAGTGACGTGCCAGGAAACAGTTTTATTTGTAAAACTGTAAACTGCTATGTGGAAAGGCTACATAAGTATTGTCTATGTGTAGAAGGTTGAAAGTATGCTAACCTATGACGTTCTGATCACGAATCTTGTCTTCCTTCTCTGCGATGTATAGTACTGTCGCAAAATACGACGAGCGCAGGTTAGCCCATGTGTGCAGGTTACGGGAGGCAAAATTTATACAGATATAAAGCTGAAAACAGGTGAGTGCATAGGGCTGTATGGGTTTATGTAAAAGTTTTTATCCGCGTTAATGAATACAATACTGCCAATACTTAAAACTGTAAAAGAACCTATTTGCTATGTATGGCACATTTACACGGAAATATGTTGTATTCTACATATACCATGTGTTAATTCGGTCACGCTTCTCAATATGCCAGCATTAGTATCCCGGGCAAGTTTTGGTAGAAACTTTGCAGTTTCCCGCAACCGCTCTGTACTGATGTAGGAGCTCAAAACCGTGCGTGAAGACGGCTTGGAAGCCTTAAACCTGCAGGCAGTTCTTGTTCGTTTTTGCTATTGCTGTTATCAATACAATTTGTAAAATGCGTACAAATCTTCATTTCGAAAACCCCAGAAATAATGTTACCGCCACCAGAAGAACAGCTTGAGGCCCGAAAATGCTATTTACGGACAACTTTAATTTAATAGTTGTAATTGACACCTGCGAAACGATAGTTAAGCACAGGTGAGGTGCAAAAATTATTTTAAAAATCCATTCCAGACATTGTCATGAGAAATAACACTAAATACCCGGAAAATTGACGCTTCATAACAAATAAAAGTCATTGTCAGTGGGAGAAAATTAATGCTTTATCTAAATGTTAAAACAGCATAAGCTTTTCTGGCCCATAGAAACATTTCATAGTCCCACCTGAAACCAAAAAAAAAGTGATGAAATCAGGGTTTGTTGGGAATGTCCATGTATATTTTCAAATCCATTTAAGACTTATATATGGAGCAAATTTCTACAAACTATTGTGCACATGTCAAATACAGATGTTTGACCTCAATTAGATCCGTAGAGTAATGATTACCACTTCTTGCGTCGCTTCTTTGAATCCGAACTGATTACTTTGGCTTACAGAACAATCGCAGCATGTCTGCCGAAAAGATGCTAAGAACTTTTTCAGATATATTCAGATGAAATATCAATAAGATTCTTTCACATTTGCGAGATTTTTTCAAGTCATATCAAGTTTGAATTTTTGGCATTTTTGTGTAATGTTTTTATAACATTTCGGCGATTACACAAATGTTGGGACACCTAACCGTCACAAGGAATGGGTTGATTCAACCAAAAAGAAAAAAAATCGGATCCAAACATTTTGAGCAGTACCGAAACAAACCTAGTCGGATTACGACCCAAATGTTTACCATCGCACCGATCCAACTTAAAGTCCCCGATCCAAAGCATTAGGAACACCCTGCTCCAAACCAATAGGGTCGTTCTAGTCTAAACTGGGATTGCCCTGATCCTTGTAATCTGGGTCACCTCAAGCCAAACATTTAGGGCCACACTATATGTACAACTTCATCATAAATTCTGCAAGTTTTCTTCAACATAAGACAAAAGTGAAATCAAACAAGGAGTAATTTTATTCTTAGTACACAACAAGTAGTGCACAAGGCCTAAATATATAAGAAGATAGAACAAAAAGATTGTAAGCGAGTGTCAATCTCTCACAACCTTGATTTTGAAAATCCTACGCCATACCTGTATACGCAAGTATATTGAGAGGATAAAGCAAAGAATTTTAAACACTTGAAGCAAAATCCCAAAATGCTTCTCCTCTTATATATAAAATTCACACTATCATTAAGCAGTTGTGTAAAAGAATGACCAATCAGAACCAAGAAAGTCTAGAAATGTCTAAAACTTCTGCACAGATCCTGGTAATTTTTAAACTTATTCTTATGTTCTACAAACTTAGCAGCGTACAAAAACAAAATATATTACATAACCAGAGTCTCTGATGAGACAGTAACTCGACGGGTGGGGACAAAATTATCACGGATTGTACAAAACTATGTAGGTGTAGCGAACAATGCACAATCAAGATTGAACCACATTTCTATATAATATATATCTTGATTCAATTTTACCAAATTTTGTTGAAACTGGACAAAAACTGTAACAGTAATTAGCAGTATTTTGAAACAAGTGTTAACATATGCTGTATGAACAGACAGACGGATAACTGATCATCAAAGTTCAAAATCGATACCACGAATGATGTTTCTTAATATAATCTTCACTTGAACAGAGTTTCATTGAAATCATACAAAACTGTAAGAGCAGATGTGTTTTTGACAGAGTTATTATCATGATGGATGAACGGAAAGAGTGACAGGTAACCGGTCACCAACACGGAAAGTCGGTATTACGAATTATGTGTCTTGATGGTCATGTAGTCTCCACTTAAACCAAGTTTTGTTGAGAAAAACCCACAGGAAATAACAGTTATGTGCCCCTTTCTTTTAGCTAAATTAGTATGATGTATATTTACCTTCAACTGTGAATTTTAGCTGATAGGAAGGGGTACATAACTCTAGTACAAGTGCCTCTGGAGTAAATCACAGAGAAATTTACCCTTGGGTCCACAGAAAAAAACCAACAAAAATCTATTACTTTTCAGAAAAAAAGGCCTACCAATCTTTAAAAGCTCTTTCATCTAGGAGACAAGATGTTTCTGGGTATTATTGTATTGTCTTTAGCAGTTCAGCACACTTTTTGCAGTGGACACATAGACATGTATTCAAAACATCTGTGAGAGAAACAATTTGCGCTACTGTCTCTCCTTCAAGTCGTGTTAAGTTAATGGACCAGAAGTCTGGCCACACGCTGTAGTGGTAGTGGTAGGCAATCGCCACATGCACTGCCTCTGACAGGCAGGTAATGTACAAGATCTTGCATCAACGATGACTTTAACATGGTTTTTGTTTGCGCGTCAGTGTTTTTGTTTGCGCATCAGTCTCATAAAGTTAGTACTGATGTAGGCAGATCTGTGCACCCTTCCTGTGGCCTACCTAAACCATATTTACCCCTCTCCTGAACTATAAGCCGAGACATCTAAAAGGATATAAAGCATTTTAATTGCTAAAAACGTAACAAGCTTTATGCAGAAATATATTACGTCAAAAGCTGAATTACACACAAATAACAATTTTAATAAATTAATTTTTTTGAAAGAAACAGCATGATGAACATCCCCATTTGTGACACGAAGAGTAAGATCAGGGCGAACATCATACCATTAAATGACAAGTGGTCTTTAACTGTCACTGAGCAACATACAATGTCTGGCCCAGGTAGTTCAAAAGCTATTTCTACCAAGGCCTCAGGAAAAAATGGCTAAATGTACTGTAATATACATGTGCAGGGATATGAAGTCACCTCACCACGGCAAGTTATTTCAAACAATGGTAGTTCATCGCTTATTGCTACCAAGGCAAGAAGGCAGGAAAAGTGGCTAAATTTTCTATAATCTATATGTGCAGGAATCTTGAAACCTCTCCCATGTGTCTTGGTGCAAGTTAATTTACGCCTTAACACCCTCACCCCTGACAGTCTTAAAATGAAAGTAAATTAATAAAGATAGCTATATAAATTCACTTCAGTAACTGAAATGAAACTAAGTGAAACTTTGTTCGATGAATGAACCGCCCAGTGTTGGATCTAAGAACTTATAGTGATATTTTTGCTTTTTTTCAAAGAAGCAATCATATAGTACTGAAAGAATTATTAAATATTAATAAGACCAACTGAATAACAGGCCAACTGAAGCGTGAAACTTTGTGTACATCGAATTCATTTGATTGTTTCACAACAAATCAGTCTCAAAATTGCAGCTAAACTATCAAACTATTGTATCCAAATGCTTTAAATGTTAACCAGAATTTATGTTGTTGTTTCTGTTGTTCTTTTGAATGACACAACGAGAACCTGCGTTCTCCTATGACAGCCTAGGACAGCTGTCAATCCATTTTTCTATAGCTTAGTTCATCAAACAGTTACTGTTTCTTAGCTGGCCATTTCTATTTTTTGTCTTTTCACGCAGAAATATTAATGTACCTATTTTCATACTTTGAGAAGCATTTTCTGGGAGCTGGTGTGTTCGATTTGCTCCCATGGCAGGGCCTTTACATTACATGCAACGCGTTTGCGTTTATAAGCAAATTTTCATAAGTTGAGGTGCTTTCCAATAAATAGACATGGGTAGCTTCTGTTGCTGCCATCTGAAGTTAGAAAAGTTAAGTACTGTATGTCCATTCACCTTGGATTAGCCAGATATTGCACTGAAATCTTGCATAGATCTAACAGTTATCTAGAAATATTAATACGCCTCTATTATACTAGTCCCACATAAACACCATAGTCGCTCCGATATTTGGATACAACTATACAGGAGGAATCATACAACCTTCCACTTATTTTCAGGAGAGTAGTGCCAGAGTTTTAACACTTCGCAACTTATCCAGTTATCTTGTGTTTTCTGCGAAAGTAGGCGTACAGACCTTCTCAAACATGCACGCTACAATTTCGGCGTTCTCACCTTCATTATTTAGGAGATGACCAGAGAAGAAGCTGATCGTTCCTTGTTAAAACAAAAATGATGCCATGTTTTATGGTACGCGCTACAGGGACAACCTAAAACCAGGAATGAAAAACCGGGAATGGAGAAAACCCGGAAAAAAGGTATCCAGGTACCTATAAACGTCTATCACGGGAAAACTACTGCTCCGATCGCACCAAATACAACGAGACATAAATGTAATATGTTTAGAAAGCTTGGAAAATGATCTTTCCGGGTTTTCGGGTGTTCAGCGTTCCCGGTTTCTCATTTCGGGTTTTAGGATCTCCCTACGCTGCAAACGGTAGTGCCGCCATAAAACATGACGTAGTTTTTGTTTCAACAAGGAGCGTGATGTGATTTAGCGCGCATAAATCAAGAAAAATCCTTCGTTTAAAATTTCTTACTTTAAAAAGTGACATTAAAACGCGCGAAAGGTTTAAATTCTTACTACTGATGTTGTTGTTGCACTACATAGGCCTTCTCATGCGCAACTTTCGTGGTGGTATACCATTTCTTCCAATAATAACTTACCATGAACAACGCTCTTTCGTCTCGACGATTGTTTACTACCTTCTCTTCTTCTTCCGGATGTATGTCGTCTTCATGGATGAAAATTTCCGCCTTGTTGCGATTCACTTCCGCACTTGTACACGGCGGCCATTTTTACATGCGAGCCTCGTTGTGAAATTTTCCCGTATGCATGTTTAACCTTTGTTTCGGGTCAATGAATCGATGAAAGTTTGCAATGGACCCAAAAGATAATCAGCTTAATATAGGAATCAAGCTTGAACACTTTCATTAGGTCTATTTCCTGGAGTAGGCCACATAGCCATTTGCCATAAAAAGCTTGCCACATCATTAAATATTCTATTTTCTTATTTATTTGATTTGAGTTTTACACCTAACTCAAGAATATTTCACTTAAACAAAGGCGACCAGCATTATGGTGGAGAGAAACCTGTGGGAGCTCGGAGGAAAACCCATGACCATCCGCTGGTTGCTGGCAGAACGTCCCGGGTGTGGCCAGAGAGGCTTTTTGTGCGCTTATACGACACTGGTCTTACGGTTATTGACTCGGAACACCCATTTCGTCTGTTTCGACTCCTGGTTGTTACGGTTTGTTCATTGTTCATCTGAGTCCCTGAGTATAATTCCGATATGTGATCAGTTTAGGAAATATTGATTGTTTATCTGGTCATTGTTGTTCATTTTTGTGCTGTAAATGTGAGAGAGCTGAAATTTTACAACGAGGCGTCGCAGGCGCCCGAGTTCTAAAATTTCAACTCTTCCTCGATTACCATGTTAAAATAAACAACAATGACTAAATAAAGAATCATCATTTCTATTGTATTCTAACTACTTAAAATTTTACACATTTATTATGCTGGAAAAATGAGCAAACCTATTACAAATTTAAAGTACCCTCTACCGCTCCGGTGCTACATTCGCTTGTCCGCTGTCAAGAACTGCGCGAGCCTCTGGGAAAACCCAAACTTCCCCACTCAGCTGAGGAGTGAAGCGTGTTTGCAGCAAATCAATTTTTGCTTACTCAGTTCACAAATTTCTGATTAGTTTTCTTATAACTTTTTTGTAGGCGCCGTGTTGTGTTGTTTATTATTTGAACGTCAGTGAAACCCCAGCACAAACTGAAACGTTTGTTATTACACATTTATATTTCAAACCCAAACGCCATGACATAAAAAAATACATTTCAGTTCATAACGTTCTAGTATAAGCTCAACGGGATGACGTCATAATATAAGTTTAGAAAATTGTTACATTTTTCCATCAAGCAAGAAGACACCACTTCACAAACGACGTCATCTATACGATGCTACGCCTTAGACGTGTCTATGAAGGCCTACCTCTGAAGACAGTGCTAAAACCTTCCTTTTCAAAATACACAAAATCATGATATTTGGAAAATATAAGAAAATAAACAAATATTGCGATAATTTGCACGATATTTATGTAATTAACCTTTACTATCCAATATCCTCCATTTATTTCTTCTTTCACAGTCGTCTCTGCTGATGAACTTGATGGGCAAGTGGGATAAACGCCAGTGAGAGTCCCCTTATACTGAAATGACGTCGTCCAAGGTCGGGTGTTGTGATACGAGTCGTAACGCCAGTATTTTCTGATTTGTATGTCTGTGAAATGAGACGCGTTGATGTTTAACGTTGCATGCTGTATGAAAACAAAGTATAATAAAATGATAGGTAGTGCACAATAAATGAATGGTTGTGGTTTAGCGCCACGTCAGCAATATTTAAGCCACATCGTGGCGAGACCATGTTCAAACCACGGTGCTGTGAATGCTCTTCGAAACCATTTTGAGAACATCCAAAAGCAAACAATGTAGATGCCGATATTTAAAATCAATTAAAAGAAGCATGCCTCAGTTAAACCTCGAAAACGACAACATTTATATATACTTAATGAATATAAATTGTGTATAGAGACATACAAAGAATGATATTCAATTATATAATAATAACTTTTGAATAATTCATAACAGCGCCGCAAACAGATAGACTGTTTAATTAGCAATAATTTTTATCAGTATTGCATACCATTACAATGTGTCCCTGTGCATCTTTTTCTTGTCTTTTGAGGCCTGGAGTCGACCAAAAGCTAACCTATTCGTGTACAGGTATTTTACAAAAGACTTGCAGAGAGAGCAATCAGAGAGCAAACCAGAGCAATGTCACAGTTGACAAATAATCACACGTAAGCGATGAATCCGACCTCTGTAAAAGGACGTTGCTGATTACAAGCAAAGGTCGAAACCGTGGAATACAATGGGAGACTCTGGCGGGCTATACAAAAGGGTCCAAATCGCACAGAAACAAGCCGTTCTTTGAGGTGACGCTGTAGTGTTTGTGTATCTTTGTATAAAAAATGTCCGCCTATTTTTGTTTAATTTTGTTCTCGTTATGGCATCTGAGGAAATTTGCTGTGTTTTGGTTCAAACTGTTCTCTCGACGATGTATATTTGTAGGAATGTCGAAGTGGTATTAAGCCTTTATGACTAATTTATTCATCGCAAAACTGGCGACTTACATATTACTGATGCCTGTTGCAGTCTTCCTGGACAGCTGCGATCCTTTCATGAAGCTGCTCAAATAAACATTCCAATGTTGCGAGAACCACAGGACCGGCACACTCATCGGACTGAAAAGTTTTCGAAAAGTTTTTTGTTACATCATTGGCCACATTAGCGTCTGTCAAGTTGACATTAAGTCTATATGCTTTTGTATGTGTCCAATTTGCTTATTTTTTTTTTTTAGTTTATTACGGTTATTACATTTGAAACTTTAAAAGTGATTTTTTTTGATAACTCGGGATGATTGATGACAAATTCCCTTTAAAGGCAGTTTTATTATAAATTATGTTATTGTTATGGGAGTATTGCATTCCAAAACCACAACTCACATGGCGATTACATGCCTGAAAATGCAGAACACCACTTGTAAGTAATATAACACAGAAGTAGAGATAATACTACGAGTTTATATTACTGCTTCACAACTGTCGTAAATATCCGAATTCTTTGCCCAATACCTGGGTTACGTTTGTTTTCGGTTGCTTTTTTAAAATTTTTTTTAGGCAAGCTTCCTATCTATTGTTGCGTCTACAGATCACGTGGATTAATATAAAGAAAGTAGATATCCAAATATTTCCACATCCTTACCACTGGGACTCCACATCTCTTTATTGTTCTCTGAGATATTCTCTCGGATCTGTCTACCAACGCCTTGATGCGCCTCAGATCCCGTGGGTTAGCACACTCTTCCAGAGGGGTCGAAGAGCTCGGCGTGGAAGACGAACTACCAGACGAACTGCCAGACCAACTGCCAGACATCGAATTAGGAAGTAGACAGGGACAACATGTTGGCCCAGAGTCGTTCACAGTCTCGACCCTGAAATATTGGATAATGTGAATATAAATGCCCTGTAAATGGCTTCGGGTTGACTATTGGCCAATCGATTGTATGTTACTAGTAACTAACAGTTAGCTATGGCACCGTCCTCTTTCATTTCAGTATGTGACTTACGTGTTTAACAAACTTAGCCAAGACATTATCTTTTTAAAAGGTGCTTCCACTGAACGGTTTGTGGATTTGCGTACTTATAAGATGTATCCTGGTATATGCAGTAAACAAAATCAGTGAAATAAACGACTTATTTGCTGTTGCATATTTATATAATGTAATATATAAGACTGAAACAGAACTACGTTTATTATACAGTGACTGTATGCAAAAATTGTGACATATTTCTCCACCAGTATATACTTACAAACAGTGAATCTCGATAGGAATGTCACATTGTGCATCCAGACATTCTCTGCAAAAGCAACAGAAATTGTCCCTTCCTTCTGAACTGTTAAATTTTCCGCATCCTCTCAATTGTCCGCTGCACGGTTGTTCAGCTAGTCCGCCTTCACATACAGAGAATTGTGCAACAATGTACATAAAGGTGACGAGGAACAGCATCTTTCTGTAAAAACAAACAGGTATAAAGATCGATTATGAAACTATTCATATGAATGAAATAAAATATGATTTCCGCTTTGGAAATTTATTTTCCACTTTAATTACTGTCTTCATACAAACGTTTGTTATGTAATGGCTATATCCTGATCTTTAAGCAAACCTTTCTATCCAGCTAACAGAAATTAACATACCTGCCTGTGTGATATTTGCAGCCAGTGCTGTCGTTCTGTGTCGTTTCTGCAATACAGTTCTTTATATAGTCGACATATATAAATCTGATGAAAACAGATAACCCAGATATTATGGTCATGGGCAGGAGATGCGCTTTACAGGCGACAGAATGCTACATTATTAATCACGACACAAAAAGTAACCTTCGTCAGACGTTATGTTTATTGTGATAAACAGCTGTTTATCTGACTTATGAGCCAAGATATAATCGCTAGATAAAACAATCTATTGTTTTAAAAACCGATTTCATGATAATATTTTGAATACTCCCTGAATAAAGATTATTTTTCATTCCTGACAAATATATGTTAATAAAACAGTACCGTAGACATATGAAGTGATGTAATAAACTTCATTTCTTAGACAGCCCCTAATACCGCATTCCGAGCAGTTATATACATCTATGACAACTGAAATAACAGTTCGCCAGAAGTCTTGTACGCTGTGCCCACATCTGTCAACCAGTGCGTAGGTGTCAAAGAATTATCATAGAATTTATAAAACGAAGAATGAGAGTATGCTGTGTTCTCCATGACTAACATGGAATGGGGAACTGGTCCACATCGAATTTCTTAGTTTCTATAAATGAGCGTAGATATCTAGTTGGTTGAGGCGAGCAGAGAGGCCAACGTTACACATGGCTCCAAGATTTGCCTAAGAATTACTGTGGCACGTATTGAATAATACTGCCACTCAGCCAGTATGCATTGTTGATACAGAATAATTTTCTACACTGTTGCTTTGGACCTGGTCAAAATACATCAGAATTTTATCTCTTATCGATAGAACTGACAACATTTTGCCGAGCCTTACCACCCACCCACTTGGAGGTTATCCAGGCGACAAACTGTGGTCATGCTAGATAAATTTTTTTCATATGTTCTTCAGAAAAGCCATAGCTGCATGTGGTTGTATGGCATGACGCGGCGCGAAATTTTGGGGATACATATTTTGGATGTTGAATTTGACACATTTACTACATAAGTAATAATGAAAATCAATGCGCTCGTGCAACTTTATGGTTTCATGGCTGTCATGGTTGAATATGGTTCCTACTTGACCCAATGCTAGGGGCCGTTAGGCCGTTAACATGTTTGTAACATCGACATGGAGCAACGACGTTGTAGCGCATAATGAGATACATGTACCTTCACTCTGTTCGATCGATAAATTATTCGCCGTTTTGTATGCCAATTTGTTAAGGGAAGAGCGGATAAAGCGTGAAACTGGTCCACAAATGATGCATCAAAACGGTGGCAAAACATTTTCCTTACAGATTTTGGCATCTTTACAGATACTATTCCCAACTCCAAACTACCCCAAATGTTCATTTTTGTCAATTTGATGCACTTTTGGACCTTTCGAAGTTCTGATTTAAGGATGAAGGAAGCTGTACCCCAGAACACGATTTACACGATATATAAAAATACTTCTATTTTTTGTGTAAAAGATTCAGGTAAGAGTTTATAGATCGCGACAGAGTAGAAATATGTGTGCGACAGTTCTCTAGGTAGTCCTTATTATATCCAGCATACGGTTGTTATTTGTACTTTTATGGGTCTAGAAACTGCTCCATATGTTTAGAACCAGCATCTTGTGGAATTATTTGATTATTTATGACACCCAGAGAGTGAAATATAAGTGAGATAGAAAGTTGTTTGGACGGTACTCAAGATCAAACCAAGGTGGCCATCGGGAATTCTGACGCTCAGAAAACCTACACTGGGTATCTTACAAACACTTACAAAGTGAATGACTTTGCAGATCTAAGTAATTGCTTTGCTCAACTCCCTGCAATCATTAGTGTTGATCTGAAGAAAGTCAAAGGTGGGTGAATTCAATCGAGAATGCATCCCATCAAATAACTGACAACCACGACGAAACCACACCGCAACTAAAAACAACCTGAAAATGAGTATAATCAGCAACTCCGACTTGATCTTGACGCAAATGGAAAATTCTTCTCAAGAAAATTACCAGCAAGCAAAACGAATCTGCAGTGGGCACCAAAAGAGAGGTAACACAGACACGACAAATATCGTCGCCTGTTTTTGAATGAATGAATGATTATGGCTGAACGCCACATGGCCAATATCTCAGCCATATGGTGGCGAAAACAGGGTGGAAACACGAGACGGTTCAGGTTTTCGATAGTGACGTGAGAACATTAAAGAGCAAACAAAAATGTTCGGACATGGGTTAAAATCAGGTAAGAAAACCAAAACAGTTAAAACTCGAAAACCAGCATGTTAAGGAAATTTTATAACAAATGTTTATTTTAACAGTGAAATTTATATTTTATGACACAGGCCAATGGCCTTCAAATATTTTATCAGAGTGTCGCCAGCGATGCTGTTAAACAAATCATATATGGAGTTTACTGTGTAGAATCTTTGCCTAACATGGGCAAAGTCTACATAGTCAACCAGGATATGTTTGATGCCATATTCAGCACCACATCCAACACACTCGGGAGCACTGCTCCCATCCAGGATAAAATTGTGTGTTAGACGAGAATGTCAAACACGGCATCTTGTTAAAACCACTTGGTCTCTACGAGACATACCCAGTGTATAAGAAGTATGGCCAATGGCAGGGTGAATAGCGTGCATCTTGTGACACACCTGCACTTCCCATTCATCCTTCCAAAGGTGACGAATATACTTAAGAATGTTCGATCGAAAGTCAGTATACTGGATTTCAACTTTTAATATGGATTTATTTAGGGCAGCCTTTGCCTCCCTATCCACGACTGTGTTTCCATGGATACCAATATGGCTTTGTATCCAACAGAATATAATATCTTTACCTCTTTTAATCAATTTTCTATATAAGGCTAAAATTTCCAGAATAAGTGGATTTTTAAATACATTATTCTGTATTGCCAAAAGGCAGGAGAGCGAGTCACTTCATATCATTGGCCTCTGGGCACGTCCAGAGGAAACATATCTTAAGGCCAGGTGTGTAGCCCTGGCTTCTGCAGAAAAGATAGACGATGAAGACGGAAGACAAAGACAAAAGACCCTCTGTTCCAAGACAGCCACGGCCGCAACCCTGTCCCCATCCTTCGACCCGTCACTATAGATAAATTTATAATATGGATAATTAGCCTTAATTTCAGCAAAGGTTTGCTGCATTATAAGATGCTTTGTATTCGATTTACTATGTTGACGTAAATAAAATATTAGTTTAGGCTGTGGAAGAAGCCAGGGAGGAGACTTCGGAAAAGATACCGGAGCTATCTCCTCTAGCTTGATGTTAGCTTCCACAACATGGTCCCGTATACGAAAACCAAACGGAGGGATCTTGTTAGGACATATAGTATATTTGTCTACATATGATGGAATGAAAACACAGTCGTAGGCAGGGTTTGTTGGGTGAGCTTTAAGCTTTGTAGCATATTGAAGGCTGAGTTTAATACGTCGGTTATCTAAAGAAGGCTCATGTGCCTCCACGTATAAACTCTCTACTGGTGAGGTTCTAAAAGCACCAAAGCTGAGCCTGAAACCTTGGTGATGAACATGATCCAACATATTTATATACGACTTGCTTGTGAACCCGTAAATTATGCACCCATATTCCAAATCAGATCTCACCAAAGAACGATATAGATTCAGTAAACAGACCGGTCAGCACCCCAATCGGTGCTAGACACGACCCTAATTATATCGAGATCCTTTGTACATTTAGCTTTAAGTATTTTGATATGAGGTATAAAAGATAGCTTATTATCAAATATTATACCTAAAAATTTAGTTTCTCCAACAATTTTTATCTGTTCACCACAAAAATTTAGCTCGGGGTCAAAACGAAGTTTCCGTTTATTACAAAAATGCATACCCACAGTTTTGGACGTTGAAAATGTAAAACCGTTTTCAGTTGCCCATTTCTCGATCTTTTTGAGACAAAGCTGCAACTGACGTCCGATATTATTCATATTTCTCGCACGGTAGCATATCAGGAAATCATCCAAAAATAGACAACTCTCTGTACCAGATATTACGGTTTTAGCCAAACTATTCATTTTTATGCTGAACAAAGTAGGCGATACGATGCTGCCCTCGGGCACACCCATTTCCTGCTCACGAGAGTCAGAAAGGGTGGACCCCACCCGAACCTTAAACTGACGATCAGATGAAAATTTTGATATAAATATTGGTAATCGGCCTTTAAGGCCCATATCCGCGAGGTCTTTTAAAATAGTCTATTTCCATGTGGTGTCGTAGACCTTTTCATGATCAAAAAATATAGACACCATATGTTCATTATTAATAAAATCATCACGAATAGAAGATTCGAATCGAACAAGGTGATCCATAGTGGATCTACCTTGACGAAAACCACATTGTATATTAGATAGTAACTTGTTGGTTTCAAGAAACCAAACAAGTCTATCATTTATCATCCGTTCCATAGTCTTACAGACGCATCTGGTAAAAGCTATGGGACAGTAATTATTTGGATCAGTATGATCCTTACCCGGTTTGGGAACCGGAATAATACACGCCTCCCTCCACGAGGGTGGAAAATTACCAGTTATCCAAATATCATTCAGTCCAAGGGAGTCTCAAGTGGATCAGGGGGTAATGGTTCAGAAATTTATAATATACGTTATCAGGACCACATGCAGTATCATGTGCCTTTTTCAACGCAGTTTTTAGTTCATCGATATTATACGATTATACTTTTCTAAGTTTTTAGAAGAAAAGGACAATTTAATTTTCTCCTTCTGGTTTTTGATATGCTGAAAATCTGAAGTATAATTCTCAGAAGAATATTTTTTAGAAATTGACTCCACTAATTTATTTGCTATATCGGATGTAGAAGTTAGTACCTTATCTCCATCTTTCAAGTGCTGGACCTTTGCTTTATTATTTTTGCCCTTAAGTTTGTGAACCATATTCCAGACCTCACGCAAGGGTGTGTTTGATGTAATGCCTGAAACGAAGTTCCGCTAACAAGATCTTCTTTTCGACTTAAGTAATCGACGAGCCTTAGCTCCAAGAATACGAACCTGGTTTAAATTTTTATCACTAGGACAATGATTGAATTTCCGTTTAGCTTCTTTCTGGTCCTTAATGGTTTTACAACAGTCATTGTCGTACCAGGGTTTACTTTTGGATTTTGGACTGGTCGAGGTCTTAGGGATAGTTTTATCTGCAGCTCGTAAAATAAGCTCATTCAATTTAAATATAGAGTCATCTGTTGCATTGAAAGTCTGTGGAGTGATATCAGCCTCACTGAACATCTCAAATGCCATACAATCTGCTTTATCGAACTTCCACCTAGCTACACGTTCTAAAGAATTAGAAGTGAGATGCTCTAGGATGAAATGAAAATGGTCACTACCACAAAGATCCTCATGCACTCTCCAAGAAAAATCCGGGAGAAGTGGTGGATCGGTTATGGTGAGATCGATAGCAGAATAAACGCCATTACCCGCATGTAAATGAGTATTAGAACCATCATTGAAATAACACAGTTCCTCCTTGGTTAAAAAATCTTCTACTACCTTGCCCTTATTATTTATGCTGTTGCTTCCCCATAAGGGGTTATGGGAATTAAATCTCCCATTATTATGAACGGTGTAGGTAATTGTTCTTTCAAATTATGCAACTGGAAAGCTGACAAAGAAGTGTTCGGAGGAATATAAACCGAACACAATGTGATTGTCTTAGACAATGAAAGACAAAAGGCCACAGCCTGAAGCTCTGTATCCAGAGCAACAGGGCTGTGAATAACATTGTTATTTATGAAGATAGAGGAGCCGCCTGCAGCTCGCTCTTCTTTATGACAAAATTTAATATAAAGTGAATAATTTTTCAAAGTTATTTTATCTTTGTCAGATGTCTTCAGATGAGTTTCCTGAAGACAAAGGGCAATAGGATCTAGTGATTGGACCAGCTGTGCTATGTCAGTACAATTAACCTTAAGACCTCGACAATTCCTCTGTATAATTTTGTCGTATGTAGACATTACGGAGGGAGGCGTATAGGAGATTTGGACCGAGGACGACCCTTCCTTGGAGATCAGCTGGAAGATCTCCCCAGTGCGGTTGATGTATCCATTCCATCCGCAACTGATGTTGAAGGGACAACGTCCTCCAACGATGCAAACCTGTTAAATGCACAGGATCTCGAGTGGCCTTAGACAGACGTTCTGTTGGGCCACTCAGTTTACTGGTTTTGACATTGTTACTTGGAGGTGTGTTTTTGGGTTTATTTTTGTCATTATCATTTTTAGAGGACTGAGGTTCAGGTTTATCTGTTTGTTTTGCATTGCTTACTTGTTTTGTTTCTTGTACTAAGATGGCCTGGGTTGAACAAGAGTTCCGGATAGGTTGAGCTGAAGGTTCCGAAGATATCGAACTAGGTTTGTCGTTTCCCATGGGCCAAGTCAAGGAAGTTTCAGTTGCAACAGATGTTGCAGCTCGCTTGACTACATTGGCAAACGAAGTCCGCGGTGGCGTACTCGAAAGTGAGGCCAATTTGCGGGCCTCCTGATAGGAAATGTTGTTTCCAGTTTTTAAACTGAATGTTTCCATTTCTTTAATGACAAGAGGACAGTCGTTAGAGGAGGCCATGTGATCTCCGCCGCAATTGCAGCACTTAACTGTGCTGCTGCAGTCAGAACCATCATGACCTACACTGCCGCATCTGAAACAAACCAGTTTATTTTTACATTGGCCTTTGCCATGACCAAATTTTGGGAAGTAAAACATGGTGTCGGGTTATGTATCTATAAATTCACATTAACCCTATACGGGCCGATGTAGATATATGATGGTAGAGAGGTGCTACTAAAAGTTAACAGATATGTGTTTACTTTGAGGATATTGCCAGCTTTTTTTGTTGTGAAACGGTTCACTCTGACAACACCCTGTGGTTTCAATTCTGCACAGATTTCTTCTTCAGATATATCCAAGGTATTCCCATCCCTGTGACGTATTATTTCCTGACAGCTGTTCAGGGTGTTGTGAGGGGATGGAAAACAGATATATGGGCAATTTTTTTTAGTGATAATAAATTGTTTGATTCTTGTTTCCGGAAACGTTCGATAAGAATATCTCCGGATCGCAGCTTTTTAACATTTTTAAAAGTGCCTGCTGCACCCTCCTAAGCCCTCTTCAAAAGAAAAGGATGTATTTTCAAGGCCGGCTGTTGTTCACTCTTTGTTGAGGGAACAATAAAAGTCGGCCAACTTTCTTGTCCAATGTCTAGAAGGTCTGATAGAACCTCCAGCTTCCTCTTTTTATCAGCCCCTGAATTTGGCTGAGACGACGATCGAATGTTAGAAGCATTTTTTGAAAGATTTAAGGGATTCATATTAAATGGTTAGTTATTCACCCCACGTGTTCCCCACCCACCACGGAGTGCCAACAAGGGCGATGCCTGAACCTGGGGATACCCAGCAGGAAAGACACCAAGGATTCCACATGGGGTATACTCAAATAGATGGCCTTAATATGCACACCCCATTCCCCACCCGAGCTCCTCCATCACCCACCCTATGAAAGAGGTTGCACATTAGACACGGACTACTTGAGTGACCTTACAGCCACCGCCTCAAACGCAATCCCACGAACGAAATTTGAGAAAAATCAGTTGTTCTCTAAAGAGTGTTTATATAGAGAAGTTTTGGGACCACGCAGAGGCAAGGCGTCACCAGCCGATTGATCGGATCGGGCCATCCGACCGCCCGTCTTTGGGGAAGTAAGGGCCGAAGTGGAGTGTTGGGCGTCAGGATCTCGCAAGATCAACCTGCCCTCAGCCACCAGGATCCCGTCCTCCCCCATCACGGGTCGCATCCCACGGCAAACAGGTTGCCCCTTATAGTCGCCTTGTACGACCAGCCCGGGGAGGCTGTAGAACTATTCTATTCACCGGAACCACACGGGAGAGCCCTAGGTTAGTCGCCTTGTACGACAATGTTTCCTAGAGAACTGGGGCCCTATTCTTTTCACTCCCGGGAACCCCACGGGGGGACAGTTTTAGACGTTGAAAATCTAAAACCGTTTTCACTTGCCCATTTCTCGATCTTTTTGAGACAAAGCTGCAATTGACGCCCGATATTATTCATATTTCTCGCACGGTACCACGTGTGGAAATCATCCACAAATAGACAACCCTCTGTACCAGATGTTACGACTTTAGCCAAACTATTTATTCTTATGCTGAACAAAATAAGCGATAGGATGCTGCTTGGGGCACACCAATTTCCTGCTCACGAGAGTGAGAAAAGGCGAACCCCACCCGAACCTTAAACCGACGATCAGATAAAAAATTTGATATAAATATTGGTAATCGGCCTTTAAGGCCCATATCCGCGAGGTCTTTTAAAATACCATATTTCCATGTGGTGTCGTAGACCTTTTCAAGGCCCAAAAATATAAACATCACATGTTCATTATTAATAAAACCATCACGAATATAGGATTCGAATCGAACGAGGTGATCCATAGTGGATCTACCTTGACGAAAACCACATTGTATATTAGATAGTAACTTGTTGGTTTCAAGAAACCAAACAAGTCTATCATTTACCATCCGTTCCATAGTCTTACAGACGTAGCCGTTAAGAGCTATGGGACGGTAATTATTTGGATCAGTATGATACTTACCTGGTTTGCGAACCGGGATAACATATGCCACTCTCTATGAGGGTGGGAAATTACCAGTTATCCAAATATTTTTAAAAGTTGTTAGAAGAAAAGGGCAATTTAATTTTCTCCTTCTGGTTTTTAATAGGCTTAAATTTTACAGTATAATTCTCAGACGAAGATTTTGTAGAAATTGACTCCACTAATTTATTTGCTATATCGGATTGAGAAGTTATTATATTATCTCCATCTGTCAGGTGTTGGACTTTTGCTTTATTATTTTTGCCGTTAAGTTTCTGATCCATATTCCAGACCGTACGCAAGGGTGTATTTGACGTGATGCCTGAAACGAAGTTCCGCTAACAAGATCGTCTCTTGGACTTAAGTAATCGACGAGCCTTAGCTCCAAGAATACGAGTAGGACAATGATTGAATTTGCGTTCAGCCTTTTTACGGCCCTTTATGGCTTTGGGACAGTCATTGTCGTACCAGGGTTTACTTTTGGATTTTGGACTGGTCGAGGTCTTAGGGATAGTTTTATCTGCAGCTCGTAAAATAAGCTCATTCAATTTAAATATAGAGTCATCTGTTGCATTGAAAGTCTGTGGAGTGATATCAGCCTCACTGAACATCTCAAATGCCATACAATCTGCTTTATCGAACTTCCACCTAGCTACACGTTCTAAAGAATTAGAAGTGAGACGCTCTAGGATGAAATGAAAATGGCCACTACCACAAAGATCCTCATGCACTCTCCAAGAAAAATCCGGGAGAAGTGGTGGATCGGTGATAGTGAGATCGATAGCAGAATAAACGCCATTACCCGCATGTAAATGAGTATTAGAACCATCATTGAAATAACACAGTTCCTCCTTGGTTAAAAAATCTTCTACTACCTTGCCCTTATTGTTTATGCTGTTGCTTCCCCATAAGGGGTTATGGGAATTAAATCTCCCATTATTATGAACGGTGTAGGTAATTGTTCTTTCAAATTATGCAACTGGAAAGCTGACAAAGAAGTGTTCGGAGGAATATAAACCGAACACAATGTGATTGTCTTAGACAATGAAAGACAAAAGGCCACAGCCAGAAGCTCTGTATCCAGAGCAACAGGGCTGTGAATAACATTGTTATTTATGAAGATAGAGGAACCGCATGCAGCTCGCTCTTCTTTATGACAAAATTTAATATAAAGTGAATAATTTTTCAAAGTTATTTTATCTTTGTCAGATGTCTTCAGATGAGTTTCCTGAAGACAAAGGGCAATAGGATCTAGTGATTGGACCAGCTGTGCTATGTCAGTACAATTAACCTTAAGACCTCGACAATTCCTCTGTATAATTTTGTCGTATGTAGACATTACGGAGGGAGGCGTATAGGAGATTTGGACCGAGGACGACCCTTCCTTGGAGATCAGCTGGAAGATCTCCCCAGTGCGGTTGATGTATCCATTCCATCCGCAACTGATGTTGAAGGGACAACGTCCTCCAACGATGCAAACCTGTTAAATGCACAGGATCTCGAGTGGCCTTAGACAGACGTTCTGTTGGGCCACTCAGTTTACTGGTTTTGACATTGTTACTTGGAGGTGTGTTTTTGGGTTTATTTTTGTCATTATCATTTTTAGAGGACTGAGGTTCAGGTTTATCTGTTTGTTTTGCATTGCTTACTTGTTTTGTTTCTTGTACTAAGATGGCCTGGGTTGAACAAGAGTTCCGGATAGGTTGAGCTGAAGGTTCCGAAGATATCGAACTAGGTTTGTCGTTTCCCATGGGCCAAGTCAAGGAAGTTTCAGTTGCAACAGATGTTGCAGCTCGCTTGACTACATTGGCAAACGAAGTCCGCGGTGGCGTACTCGAAAGTGAGGCCAATTTGCGGGCCTCCTGATAGGAAATGTTGTTTCCAGTTTTTAAACTGAATGTTTCCATTTCTTTAATGACAAGAGGACAGTCGTTAGAGGAGGCCATGTGATCTCCGCCGCAATTGCAGCACTTAACTGTGCTGCTGCAGTCAGAACCATCATGACCTACACTGCCGCATCTGAAACAAACCAGTTTATTTTTACATTGGCCTTTGCCATGACCAAATTTTGGGAAGTAAAACATGGTGTCGGGTTATGTATCTATAAATTCACATTAACCCTATACGGGCCGATGTAGATATATGATGGTAGAGAGGTGCTACTAAAAGTTAACAGATATGTGTTTACTTTGAGGATATTGCCAGCTTTTTTTGTTGTGAAACGGTTCACTCTGACAACACCCTGTGGTTTCAATTCTGCACAGATTTCTTCTTCAGATATATCCAAGGTATTCCCATCCCTGTGACGTATTATTTCCTGACAGCTGTTCAGGGTGTTGTGAGGGGATGGAAAACAGATATATGGGCAATTTTTTTTAGTGATAATAAATTGTTTGATTCTTGTTTCCGGAAACGTTCGATAAGAATATCTCCGGATCGCAGCTTTTTAACATTTTTAAAAGTGCCTGCTGCACCCTCCTAAGCCCTCTTCAAAAGAAAAGGATGTATTTTCAAGGCCGGCTGTTGTTCACTCTTTGTTGAGGGAACAATAAAAGTCGGCCAACTTTCTTGTCCAATGTCTAGAAGGTCTGATAGAACCTCCAGCTTCCTCTTTTTATCAGCCCCTGAATTTGGCTGAGACGACGATCGAATGTTAGAAGCATTTTTTGACAGATTTAAGGGATTCATATTAAATGGTTAGTTATTCACCCCACGTGTTCCCCACCCACCACGGAGTGCCAACAAGGGCGATGCCTGAACCTGGGGATACCCAGCAGGAAAGACACCAAGGATTCCACATGGGGTATACTCAAATAGATGGCCTTAATATGCACACCCCATTCCCCACCCGAGCTCCTCCATCACCCACCCTATGAAAGAGGTTGCACATTAGACACGGACTACTTGAGTGACCTTACAGCCACCGCCTCAAACGCAATCCCACGAACGAAATTTGAGAAAAATCAGTTGTTCTCTAAAGAGTGTTTATATAGAGAAGTTTTGGGACCACGCAGAGGCAAGGCGTCACCAGCCGATTGATCGGATCGGGCCATCCGACCGCCCGTCTTTGGGGAAGTAAGGGCCGAAGTGGAGTGTTGGGCGTCAGGATCTCGCAAGATCAACCTGCCCTCAGCCACCAGGATCCCGTCCTCCCCCATCACGGGTCGCATCCCACGGCAAACAGGTTGCCCCTTATAGTCGCCTTGTACGACCAGCCCGGGGAGGCTGTAGAACTATTCTATTCACCGGAACCACACGGGAGAGCCCTAGGTTAGTCGCCTTGTACGACAATGTTTCCTAGAGAACTGGGGCCCTATTCTTTTCACTCCCGGGAACCCCACGGGGGGACAGTTTTAGACGTTGAAAATCTAAAACCGTTTTCACTTGCCCATTTCTCGATCTTTTTGAGACAAAGCTGCAATTGACGCCCGATATTATTCATATTTCTCGCACGGTACCACGTGTGGAAATCATCCACAAATAGACAACCCTCTGTACCAGATGTTACGACTTTAGCCAAACTATTTATTCTTATGCTGAACAAAATAAGCGATAGGATGCTGCTTGGGGCACACCAATTTCCTGCTCACGAGAGTGAGAAAAGGCGAACCCCACCCGAACCTTAAACCGACGATCAGATAAAAAATTTGATATAAATATTGGTAATCGGCCTTTAAGGCCCATATCCGCGAGGTCTTTTAAAATACCATATTTCCATGTGGTGTCGTAGACCTTTTCAAGGCCCAAAAATATAAACATCACATGTTCATTATTAATAAAACCATCACGAATATAGGATTCGAATCGAACGAGGTGATCCATAGTGGATCTACCTTGACGAAAACCACATTGTATATTAGATAGTAACTTGTTGGTTTCAAGAAACCAAACAAGTCTATCATTTACCATCCGTTCCATA